>WOXC01006861.1:0-600000 GCA_011680675.1 Gymnobelideus leadbeateri
AATTTGCCAGATGGAAAAAGAATCTCAAAAGCTCACTGAGGAGATTCATTCCTTCAGAGTTAGACTGGAGCAAATGGAAGCTAGTGACTTTATGAGAAATCAAGATGCTGTTAAGCAGATCCAAACAAACGAAAGATTAGAAGGCAATGTGAAATATCTCATGGGAAAAACCACTGACCTGGAGAATAGATCCAGGAGAGACAATTTAAAAATTATTGGACTACCTGAAAGCCATGATCAAGGAAAGAACCTAGAAATCACCCTTCAAGAAATTCTCAAGGAAAACCGCCCTGATGTTTTAGATCCAGAGGGCAAAATAGAGGTTGAAAGAATCCACCAATCACCTCCTGAAAAAGATCCCAAAAAGAAAACTCCTAGAAATATTATAGCCAGGTTCCAGAATCCCCAGATCAAGGAGAAAATACTACAAGCAGCCAGGAAGAAACAATTTCTATATTGTGGAAACACAATCAGAATAGCCCAGGACCTGGCAGCTTCTACACTGAGGGATCGAAGGGCATGGAATATGATATTCCAGAGGGAAAAAGAGCTGGGAATGAACCCAAGGGTCACCTACCCAGCAAAACTGAGTATTTTGTTTCAGGGGAAAATATGGTCATTCAGTGGAATAGAGGACTTTCAAGCATTCTTGAGGAAAAAACCAGAGTTGAATAGAAAATTTGACATCCAGACACAAGAAGGAAGAGATGCCTGAGAAGGTAATCAGGGAAAAGAAATCAAAAGGAACTTATCAAAGTTGAACTATTTACATTCCTATATGGAAAAGCAATAACTGTGACTGATGATATCTTTCTCACTATGAAAATAATGGAAGAAGGGGGTGTGGTCATATGAATACATATGTGAATGTGTGTGTATATGGTTACAGTTATATATGGATAGAGGGCATATGTTGAATTTGTTGGGAAGGGAGAATACTCAAGGGATGAAATTATGAGGTGAGAGAGGAAAGTGGCAAGAGGAGATGGGGAGAGACAGGGTAGGGTAAACTATCCCATGTAGAAGAAGCAAGGGGAAGTGGTTGCAAAGGAGGGGGAGAATAAGGAAGGCTAAAAAGGCAAAACCACATTCACATTGAATTTGGTTCAGGGAGAAAATGACATACATACTAAATGGGATATCTCAACCTGCAGCAGGATAGGGGGAAGGGGGATGAGAGGAGGGATGATGGATGGGAGGGCATCCTTGGGGTGAGGGGAGGTTGGAAGTACCCACTATAGAAGAGGGACAGGATTATGTAGGGAATGGACCAGGTGGGGGGTGGGATGATTGGGAGGGAATTATAAGCAGCCTTGTACAATATATCTACTATGATAATGTTTTGCATAGCTAGACATGTACAACATATACTGAATTACTTATCTCCCAAGAAGGAATGGGTGACAAGGGAGGAAGGAAATAGATCTGAAATTCGAGGTCGTAACATTAAATGTTTCAAATATATATAAATACTATTATTAATACTCTTTCGCTTGTAATAGGGAGATAAGATGTGCAGGCATTGGGACACAAAGATTCACCTTCCTCTAATGGAAAAGTCTATGGGGGTATGGGAGAAGGTACGGGAGAGAGCAGATTGGAGGAAGCGATAGCTTGTGGGATTACTATTCTGGGAGGTTGGGTAGGGGAATAATGGGGGGAAAATGATTGTAACTCAAAATCTGGTGGAAATGAATGATGTAAAACAGAAGTTAATAAAGCATTTGTTTAAAAAAAAAGCTAATTGAATCAAATTGAACTGTGCAAAATTGATAACCTCTACAACACACACATATGTATATATATATATATATATACATATATACATATATATATACACGCATATATACACACACACAAATGTTGAGCAGTTCTGTGGACACATAATCATTTTGTGTTTCAGGAATGGATGATATAGACCTTGAATGTGTTTGTCACAGAGTATAAAATGGTTACTGAAGAGGTTAAAGAGAATAGGAGGTTGAAATAGGACAATAAAAGAAAGGATACAAAATGTTGGGAATGAGAATAAGCATGGGAGAGTATCTGCGTATGGAACCTCTGAGCTACTTTTCAGTATGAAGTAACTAACTATTGAATTGTGAGTTGGTCTTTGAAGACTGCTTATAAATGAGTATCCCTAGAAATGTCTTGGAGCTTTGGAGAGTAGGGCTGATTTACTCTTCAGCAAAGTTAACATTTAAAGACAGGGAAGACCCAGTGCTAAGAGCTATGAGATTTGGATTGCACAGCTCTGAGGCCTGAGTTATCTCAATATAAGCACATTCTTGGGGAAATCAATGGACTCCCAAATCTAGCTGTAACAATAATTGGTCCAAAGAGTCTGTGAATACCAAGAGTTTTATTTCACATGGTAGAGGTAAACACTTCCTTTTACATATATAAATGAAGGCTTTGGAAGAAGTCTCATCCCTTTTCTGGTCTTTCAGAAACAGAATCACAGTAAACCAGAGATAGGAGGGACTCCAGAAATCATCTAATCCAATCTATAATGAAACAAGAGTACCCTTGCTCCATGCTCCAAAAGTAACTTAGGTCCTTAAATGCAGTAACTACATTCTAGCTGAAGCTTAGGGGTGGAGAATGTGTGGTCTCTAGGTCACATGTGGCCCTCTAGGTACTTAAGTGTGGCCCTTTGACTAAAGCCAAACTTCATAGAACAAACTTCCTTAATAAAAGTTTTTGTTCTGTAAAACTTGGACTCAGTCAAAAGGCCCCACCCAATGACCTAGAAGGCCACATATGGCCTTGAAGTCACAGGTTCCTCACCTCCAAATTTTTCTATCCATCCCTCCTGCCTAAGAAACTTACCCAGTAATCTACCCATAATATATGTTTAATAAGAATTTGCTAAATAAACAAATAGATAGGGGAGGAGTCATTGAGGGAATAGCACAAGCCAAGTAATGGAAAGAACAGGAATGTAGTTTATTATTCAATTCTGTTTTTCTCTTTTGCTATGTATATATAAAAATGGCTGTTTTGCTTGGTCTTTCATTAAAATTAGACAATAAATGGGATGCTTAGTCTGGAATATGGAAAGTATGAAGGCTAGCAATGTGAGAAAAGCATTGAAAGAGATACCTTGTCAGATTGTGGAGGACTTTGAGTGCCAGCATAAGGAATTTGGACTTTACTTGACAGTAAATAAGAAATAATAGAATGTCTTTGAGTAGAAAAGATTAGTGAATATAAATGTGCATGAGTAAAATTAATTTAGTTGAGGTGTCTAGAATAGATAGGAATAGGAACAGAATGGACACATGGAAACTCATTAAGGGGCTACTACAATGGTTCAAATGAGACGTAATGAGTTAATGGAATGAAAATGGAAAGGTGGAAATGATTATTGAGTAGAAGTGGGGTAGAATAAATTGAGATGTTGACTGACTGGAAAATAACTATAATAACTTATGTTATCAACTGATTACCACATAATATTACTTCATTTTTATCTTTACAACAACCTTGTAAATTAGGCAGGATAGCTATTATTAGCATATTCTACAGTTTGGGAAACTGAGGCACAGAACAGTAACATGTCTTGCCTAAGTTCACAAAAATAATATTGATCAGAGTCAGGACTTGGATCTTAAGATTCCACATCGGTGTTATATTGTTGCTCTTGTCTTTGGTTTCCCAACATACTATGCTGACTTTCTTTTGAAGTTAGGAATTAAGGAAGGAGAAGGACTCATAAACCACTCTAAAATCTTGATCCTAGAAAAGTGAAAAAAATAGAAATAAGGACATAGGAAGGGGGATCAGATTTTGGGGAAAAAATACTTTAGTTTGATAAATGTTATCTACATGAGGTAGTGTTAAGAACTTAGCTAACTGAATTGTCCATTTGCTTTCTGCCCACAGAACACTTCCAATAATACCTTTTTAGATAAGAATAGATTAGACATTCTACTATAAAGTATAATACTAAAAGAATCTCATATTACTGGATCCCGTCTCATTCAAAGTCTGAATTAATTTTGTTCAGAAGCATCTTTGGAAGATACTAGTGTCTTTTCTCAACTATTAGTTCAAATAGATATATGTGGAACAATTAAAATCCTCCCTTCAAATTTCCTATTTTAACTTTCTCTCTTTCCAGCACCTTTTTATGGTCTTCTTTTCTTGATTATTTCAGCTGTTCCAAGAGGAAATCCTTTATGTGGTCTATCCCTGTAACAGTTCTTGGAAACTGGATCTCTTGGGGATTTTTATTCCTTTAGTTTACCCCAAATGTAATTTTCATCCAGATTAGCAAATTTGAACACATGAGCACAAACACATGCCCTTATATTTCTGTTCCCCCCAACAAAATCATAGGATCATAGAGTTAGAGCTGTCTAGAGAAGGTAACAAGCATTTATTAAATGCCTACTATGTGCCAGGCACTGTGCTAAGTATATTAAAAATATTATCTCACTTGATCCTTACAACAAACATGTTTGTGTGTATGCATATACGCATATATACGTACACATATACACATTTATATATATCACACATATGTATATATATATCACATACATATATATGTACATATATACACATATATGTATATACACACATACACTTCTAGTCATTTCTACTTTAATATCTCCTACAACAATTCAGATTGTAACTCCATCCCTTAGTGGAAAGAATTAATGGATGATGGCCAAAATTAGAAACTAGTTGGAAAGAACTGGTAAAAACTGTTTGGAAATGACTGACATCAAATTTAATTAGATTGGTCCTTGAAAAGCAGATGCACATCCTGTTTTTAGGCCTATCCTCAAAAGCTTTTTGGGTTTTTTTAGGTTAGTTGGGCCTACTAGAGCATATACTCCATTGTAATAACATTGAAAAACAAGGGACATCTCCACAGTATGATGAGGCATCATTATAGCATGTACAAGTTGTTGTTTTTTTAATCCTCGTGTAGTATGGATCAGATAGACATCTTGGAAAGCTTTCACAAAATAACTATAATTATAGATGTGTATTTTATGAAAATAAGAAACATTGTAAGTAAAATAATTTCAAAATATTGTCCCATTCTCAGGGGTGGAAATCTGTAAATTATGGCTCTACTAGGTGGTATATTGGATAGAGTAATGGATTCAGAGGTAGTCAGTCTTGAGTTCAAATCCTGTCTCATACATTTACTATGTGGTTCTGGGCAAGTCACTTAAATTCTCCTAGGTTTAGTTTCCTTCTGTGAAAAATGTAAATAATGATCGAAACTTCCTTATGTGGTTGTACTGAGGATCAAATAACAGAACATATCAAGTGCTTTAAAAACTATAAAATTCTATGGAAATACTAGTTATTTTGTTATATTTAAAAAGTATTGCAACTGAAATACAATTGACAAAGAGTTTCCCTTTCCTTTCTCAAAGGTTTGTAATAGGCAGATATTATACATAGGATGGAAAATGTTATCTAAAATAGAGAATTTTCTCAAAATTGTCTACTGAAATTCAGTGCTAAATTGTAAAGCATTATGTATAATTTTTCATTCAAAATATATTTTCAGAAAGCCTGTTGGTCTCCGGGAGAGTAAATTCATATTCCCTAGCTGAAAATTAAAATATACAGAACTAAATGCCAAATATGTTTCAAGGAGATCTCTTGCATAAATAAAGTAAATGTCATTTGCCTAGGCTTTAGAAATAACTATTCAATCAGCCAGACTATTAATCACCAACTAAAAAGAAGTGGGAATCCTTAAAATAATAAATAGGATAATGGGATATTAAATAAATAATAATATAAACAATATATTTACATAACACAATATAATATAATATGACATGACAATATAATATGATATAACATGACATGACATAATATAATATAACATGACATAATATATGATATAATATATAATAATGATTGAGTAAAAAAAACAGAGAAACTAAATAAACTGAATATTTCTAAAAGAGTAATAAAATAGACAAAGCATTATCTAATTTTATGACAAAAATAAATTACTAAAATTGAAGATGAAAAACATAGAACTCACAACAGAAAAATTAAAATAAAGAAATTTTTCACAACTGTTTTGTTTTTTTTAAAAGTTGATAACAGCTTCCTTTTTCTCTTCTGCTTCTTTCATGTTTGCACATGGTCCCTCAGCTTCCGACATGCAGAACGATGCCGGAGAGGTCATGGATCTGTACGTGCCATGGAAATGCTCCACGAGCAACAGGATCATTGGGGCGATGGACCACGCGTCCATCCAGATGAACGTGGCCGAGGCTGACAAGGTTACAGGCAGATTCAATGGCCAGTTTAAAACCTATGCGATTTGTGGAGCAATTCGAAGAATGGGGGAATCTGATGACTCTATTCTTCGGCTGGCAAAAAATGATGGTATTGTTTCAAAGAACTTCTAATTGAAGAAATCTTATGGAAAATGTCTTAATAAATCAGAAAAACAGCAAACAAAAAAAAGTTGATAACAAATAAGAGATGAATACTTACAAAAAACACAGATGAATAGGAAAAGAAACAAGTAATTTAAATATCTGAATTTTGGGAATAGAAAGTAAGCAAATTATGAGACTCTGAAAATAAGGGACAATAAATAGACAACCAAAAAAGCCTAATGTTTCACCAGACATGGCAAATATGCCTAAAGAAAGACATGAGATGTGAACTATGCCCCTGGATTCCATACCTATATTGATATCTAAAGCCATGCACAAGCAGCTTTCCACAGGACTGTTGCTGTGAACAACTTTCAAGATTCTGATTACATAGTATAGTGAACTATCTATTCATTCAATAACAAATCAGAGCAAAACATTCACAGAAAATCAAGGTACAGCATTCACAATGTTACAACTTATCACAGAAAATCAAAATACAGTATTCACCACATCACAACTCAACAACTTATCACTAAAATGGTCTAATAGTTTTCACCAAAGTGGTCACATAGTTTGCAAGAAAGTACATTCATTAAGTCAATCACAAACTCCTTAATTCAATCACAAAGTACAAAAATCAAATTTCTCCACCCCAGGTCACATTAAATCATAATCTTCTGAGTCAGTACACAGCATCCAAGTAAAGTCTTTCGGTTTGACTCCCGGCTGGCTCTCAAATTCCATGGTTCATCTTTCATGGTCCCAGCTCTAACTGTCACCTGGGTTCAAAGGCAGACAGCTCCCATTTCCTTGTCAACTCCTTGCCCAGTTCTTCATCCAGTTCCCATTCCATATTAAAGTTCACAGTGTCCAGTCCACTTCAAGTCCTTCACAGTTCCTATTTCTGGGAAGACAAAGATTGACAGAGCCACAGTAATATACATACACATTACCGGCACCATCATCAATTCACTATCTGCCTCTTAAATCAACTCAGACCCATCAAGGTCTGAGAACTCAAAACAAATCAACATAGAAATCAACACAGACCCACAAACAAGGTCCAAGAGGTCAGCACAAATCATCAGTAAAGTCTCAGGCCCTCCAAAACCCTCCTTCAGGACTTCTCTAAGCATGCAACCAGAAATTCCTATTTCAGGGCTCCTAGTAGGGTCCCAGGGCTTCTGTACAAGTATCACAAACAAACATCAACACAGAGTGCCAGGACACCACAAGTTTTCTCCTTCTTGACTCTGCCACCACAAGCATCCTCTTCTCAGTTCTGCTGTCTCTATAGGCTGGGCCTCTCCTTATATATGGTCATTACCTCTTCCGCTTCCTGTTGCAGGAGTTCATGAGTTCTAGGGTTCACAAGTTGTGGAGTTCACATGGTCTGTTCCTTAACAGACTTGATACAAGTTTCAAAAGAAACTTGAACTGAAACAAGGTATGAATTCAATAGCTGAAACAAGGTGTGAACTACTTCTGTCCTTGCCATTACAAGATAATATCACTTATATTAAATAAAGGGTATTTCATTCTAATAAAATAGTTTGAAATGAGATAAAGCAAATACAGAAATTGACATTGATAAGAGCAATAATAGGATGATGAGGATGATGATGACCATTAAAAGGAAGCTCTAAGGATATTTTTTCTGGGTGATGTAAAGAATCACTACTTTTATTATAATTCTTTCCAATACAGCATCAAAAATCTATATAATTTTAATATATTAATGACATGTTTCTCAGAAAAATAATGACCATGGGAAAACCATAACTTCTGGACATCAGGATATTTACCTATAAAATGGACTTGACTAGAGTGTTTTGAGATCCCTTTCAAATCATAATTTGTAACATTACCCCATTATCCCATAATACATATTTTGTCCTCATCCATGCTAAGAATTGAACAAGTATAGAATATGTTGAAATCAAGTTGTCTTTACATATGTTCTTCCCACATCTTTTCTGTAAAATGAGGCATAGGAACAAAATGGTCTCAAAAAGTCCCTCTAGATGTTTTAAAGAAAATTAAAGTTTTATTGAAGCTTTTTCACCCTCTTCAACCCTGCCAACAACTGAACCCTCCCTGTACCAAAGAAAAATAATTTAGCAAAAATAACAGTGAAAACATCTGGCAGTGATTGGAATAGTATCTCCTCCCCCCAAACGAACCCCTGCCTCCATTCCAAGGAGGAGGGGTGTGTTTGCTGTCATTCCAGCTCTTATTCTACGACCTCATGATTAAGATTTGTTCTTTGATCATACGCTTTAATTAATAAGTAATTAGTTGCATCAATCTCTTCCCTGTCAATTACTTTAATTTTTTCCCTTAACTTACTTTCAGTTCCAGTTTGGTTCATTGGAAAGAGCCCTGGACATGGAGTCACTAAGCTAAGTCACTAACTAGGTGTGAAATCTTGAGCTAGTTAATTAATCCCCTGGGCCTCTGTTTCTTCATCTGTAAAATTAGGAGACTGGACTGTTTGATGTCTAAAGCTCCTTTTGATTATAAAATTCTATGATTCTTAGAAACCTTTGTATGCATAGGGTTCTATATTTGGTAACAGTTTGTGGTAAATCAATAAATTCTCAACTGAATACAGTAAAACTGTGCTATCTCTATTTTTAAAAGATCCAAAAGACAATATTCAGTGTATTAAGAAGGTTTGATATATATGGCTTATGGTAAAATGTGGACAAAAATTACTCAAAATAAGAAAGCATACATGAGTTGCCCAAAGCTAAAATCTATCAGGGCATACTCCTGGTCACATGAAAAGATTTTAGTATTGACTAGCTGGCTCTTTCCAGATTCTCCCAAGGTGTGAGAGTTAGCTCAAGGGAAGAAAGAGAAGTGACTGTTCTATAAACAGCAAGGACAAGTGGCAAGATCAAAAAGCTATGCCAGGGACTCCCCAGTGTTGTTGATTCTGACAACTGATTAGCACAGTTATAACACTCTTATTCCCACGTATATCGTCATAGAATGATATTCCAGCCCACTAATGCATAGAGTTCCTAATGTAACCTAGTAGTTAAAATGTCGGAGCATGTGACTTAAATGGTTAATCCTCAGGGCTAGAACTGAGTTGTTTTAGTGCTATAATACACTTTGGGTAGTAAACAGATTGTTACAATATATAACTCAATGTATTTATTATTTGCATGACAAAAAGAATAAAATTCAGATGACTGCAAAATGTTAAGGGATAAGTGTAATTCCAGTTTCTATGTGATTTCTGTCTCTACACAGTCCCTCTGATTCTGAGAAAAATCCTTCTTTGTTTTCTGTCCATGGTTCTGAATCCTGGGATTTAACTCACAACAAGAAAATATAGTTGTTTCCTATACTAACTTGAACACATCCACCTGCCACCCCCAAGAAAACATGCAAGATTTCACCAATTCTTTTTCTCAAGCAAAAAAAAAAAGTTGCATACTCTCAAGAAGTTGTCTGTTCTCCTAATAATATCGAATAGCAAATTTTATATTGGGTAAAATGGCATGCTTATGAAGGCATCAATTCCAAGTGTGTCAAGTTCACAGGAATTCTGCTTTTCCTTTGCTAATTGTTCAAGTCTGTCATCCTGTCATCACTAAAATTTTTCATTTTCTGAATGCAATAGCCAAGGTCAATTTCTAACCATTCTTTTGTTCTGTCACCCTGAAAAAAAATCATTTGAGTCAAAGCCCTGATTAAAAATGAAACAGTCATATAAATGAGGAGGTGACACATTCTTCTAAAGTCATATAATTCATTTTTATAACTGGATTTTGTGCATCACAAAATTAATGGATTGCTTTTGTTAATTTAAAAAGGGAAAGCAAAAAGTTTTGTTATATGATACTGAGTTGATATTTATGCATTGTCCAAGAACAGCAATTTTTTAAAAAGATAGTTTCTAAATGCTAGCTTTTTCTCAGTAATCTAGTATTGTGATGTTTGAGTGATAATGGTATTATGATGCTGTATAAATTATCTTTCCGAAGTGCTTTGTATTTGACATTTCTCTAGGACTCCTTGAACCCCACTCTGGAGCTGTTAGATCTGGGAGTTTTCCAGTCAGGGTTGAATCCAACCAGCAAACACTTGTCTTGACTTTTGTCCTAGTCCTTCATCTTGTTTTTGAAGTTTTATCAAGAATATATTAAGCTTTCTTCAATATGATAGTAAACATGTAGAGAAGCAACAATGTGTCATGATTAAGGCACTGGATGTGGAGTCAGAAAAATATAGGTTTGAGTCCCTCAAGTATTTTTCTAACCCTATATACCTAGAACTGTCTTATTTCGTTATGTTTTGTTTTTAATTTTGCTTTTTAATTTGTTTTTATCAACAGAATCTAGCATATCTGAAACATTGTAAATATTGCCTATATAACTTGCTACCTCTGTGATACTGGAAAAGTTACCTAGCTTCTCTGGGCCTCTGCCTTCTGATCTATATAAAGAGGATTCAGAGCAAGTGATGTCTTAGGGAATTTCTAAGCTCTATATCTGCAATCCTATGTATTCAATATATGGTTGTTTAATTGAACTTGGGAGCTTGGGACATGTACTGAAGATCATATGGGCAGTTTGTCCCTTCCTCTGAGCTATATCAAAAATACTAACCTATATTAGCAAACGCTGTTGTTGGATTTGTACTTCCTGTCATATACAGACAAAGAAAATAAGGCATACACACAATTAATATGACAAAGAATAGTCCATATGAGCTGTGTAAGGATACTGGCAACATGATTTAGTGCTGACTTTGGAGTAATAAGGATCTGGGTTAAATCCCATGTCTGACAAGTGATATATTACCCTGGGCAACACCCTAGTACTTATCTACTGTCATATATGGGTGGGGTCTGTGTTTTCAGCAGGAGTACTTCTGTTGCAGAGTGGAAGGGAAGAGAAGGAGATTAAATATAAAGAAAATGAAATAGTCCACACTAGTCTCTCCTTGCCCTTAACAATTGTCTAGAGCACTAGAATGGCTTAATTTTCATAGCATCATTTCATAACACAAAACTCTTATATAATAATCTGACTCAGTGGCCATGGGTAAATGCTAATAACAGTGGGTAGCAGTATAGTGTAACCTCTCTTCTATTCCTTCTTCTCAGGGTTCAATGATACTGTCTCCTCATCACTGTCTTGTGGCTCTCTGATCATTCATTCCTGTAGGAATACTATTTTTTCTCACTATCCAAATGTGACTATCCCCTCAGGTTTATGCCATGATCTTTTTTTCTCTCTCTCTCTGTTCTTCTTTGATGATTATATCCACTGCCATGACTGTAATTATCAACTCTACACAGTTGTCCTAAGTCTGTAAGTCCACCAATCACTTCTCTCCAGTGCTCTATGTTTTTAGATGCATTCTGGATATAATTTCTCAGTCACACAGGCATGCAACCTTAAAGTTATCTTTGACTCTTTCCCTAAAGTTATATGCTATCATATTGATTATACTTTCATATCTCTCACATCTATCATTGTCTCTTAATTTTCACATCAACAATCCTTTTTCCTGGCTTTCATTTCTTCTACCTAAATTATTATACTAGACTACTAAATTTTTGTTTTTGTTTTTTTTTTTCAGGTTATAGTCTCTTTACTCTGAAATCCACTCTGTATTTTGTCTAAGTAATCTGAGTCCTTGCTGATCATGCAATAGTACTACTCAAAAAAAAAATCAGTAGCTTTCCAATTCCAATAAAGGAAGTATAAAGTCAGTTAAATCAATCCACAATTGCATCCTAACCTAACAACTTTTGCAATCTTAACTCATAGAACTCTTAATATACTAGTCATTTCAAACAAATGAGATTATATTCCACCTATATTCAGCTACAAAACTCTCCGATCTCTGTAACCTTGGCTTATTTTTTCGTTATCCATGTATAGAATTAAACCTCCTCACATCACTTTAACCTCTTGAAATCCTTCCCTTTATTCTAAATTGGGGGTCTCTTCCTCAGTGAAAGATTCCTTGACTACTCCTCTCCTTCCCAGAAACAAGTTATTTCTCTTTCCATAAATTTTTCATAACTCTTTGCCAGACATATTCACAGTTTCTTTTCCTGTTAATCATAATTATTTGTAAACACATCTTCCTCTTTCTATTAGATTGCCTTATATATCTTTGTTCCCTCAACCTAATCTGTCTGCCATTCATGGAGTTTTTACTTAATAAGTGTTTCTTAATTGAATTGGTACATTGACATATTTCAGAAATATTAACCAAAATCACTTTTAACATGCATAAAACTACTTACATCAAGAAACTCATGATTATGTTTTTGTAAAATCTAAGAATCTATGATTCTATCCCACTCAGATGCCAGTGATAGTACACTCTCAAAACACAATTTGCCATTTTGTCTAAATCAACTAGCATTGTCATCTGTCTTCCCTGTCCTTCATCCTCCTAAACTCTCAATTGACTGAGGCTTCCCTGAAGTCTATCTACCTTTATTAGACCAAAATCATCGCCATTTTGTAAATCCTAGAAAAGTTACTTCTTGATGACTGCTTAAAAATGCTTCATTGAATGCATTGGGTGGTCAATTCTCAATAATAGGATTTGTTGTCTTTTTTTAGAATACTGAAAATAAAATCAATTCTTTTTTTTCACAACTGAAGAATTAAAGAATTTAAGACAATTTTCTCAGTCATATTTCTAAAAGTTTTATTGAGTTCTTTTTCAAGTGACTAGGCAATTGAGGAAGCAATTCAAATTAGAGAATATAAATTCATTTTCTGAACACTATTAAATCAATTAACCTACTAACTCTATCTTCTGGTTCATTTTTTGGAATAAATTAGTATAACTAAAGCGAAAATAGCTTTAATCTCTCTTTAGATCCAGCTCTTTCATGAAAAGTGAAAACCTTTTCATATTTTTATATTATTTATATTAGCATGTTGTGCTACATAATTGAGTGGAAAACATATTCCCAAAGAAATCCTAGGATAAAAATTATTTTGTGTATCCTTTTCAGTTGCTAAAGCAGTAAATAATTCCTTACTTTCACTACACGCTTAATAAAACATTTTGAAATATGATATTATTTCATGATACATTTTCTGAATACTTTCTCTACATTGTATATGCCTGAAATAGTGTATAATTTTGGTCATTGCTCTATAAGAAAGAAATAAAAAAGGAGTGGGGTGAGCTAGAAGGGTTTCAAAGAAGCAAACTTAGAATACTCAGAGTAATAATAGCTAATATTTATATGGAATGTTAAAGTTTGCAAAGCACTAGGTATGTGTTTGTATGTGTATCTATATGTGTGTGAATATATACACATTTATACATGTACTTATATGTGTATGTGAATATATACATGTGAATCTGCATGTGGGTCAATACATATATGTGTTATAGATATATTACAGAGAAGAAAACTGAGGTATAGAGGAAGTAAAATTCATTTGTACAGAATCACATCACTAGTAAATATCTAAAACAGAGCTTGAATTCAGGTCTTCTTAATTCAAAGTTCAGCACACTATTCGCTATATATTCACTAGCTGCCTTATATATACTATGTATTTATTCTGGTACAAGACCACAAACTGGATATGAGAACTAGGATATTGCCTATGTTCTTACCATCTTTGTGGGAAAAACATAGAATGTTAAAAGTTGATGTTTGTACGATTTAGGGTTCAGAAAGCACATCATGTATACCATCTCATTTAGTCCCTTTAACAACTTTGTGTGCTATTACAAGTATTATCCATTTTATACATCAGGACCCAGAGGATACTAAACATTAAATAACTTCTTCATGTTCACAAAAACAATATGTTTTCTCTGCTCAAAGATAGAACTCATGTCTCTTCTGGCTTTAAATTCACTTCTCTTTCCTCTGCACCACTTTGCCTTGTTTGTGTGCGCGTGCACACACACACACACACACACACACACACACACTTTCACTATTATGATGCAGTTGTGCTAGGTGATGTGTTGCTTAAATTCTTAGGAATATGAAATGACCAGAAATAAATAGGAACAATAACATAATGAAACCTAACAGAAGGTGTTTTTATTTACTTATGAGAAAAATAGAATAACAGAAAAATTTTGTCACTTCAGAATTCTTAAGGTATATTCAAACTAATCACTTGAGGGAAATTGGTTGATTAAGGGGCGGTGAAAAGAGGAAATCTCCTTTAAATTCAATGGGGAAAGATTGGTTTTGAAATCACAAGCCATTCTCCCTATCCTTCCATCTAGATTAAATAGCTTCCAACAGTGGAGACCTCAAAGTGAAGAATGAACACAGACACACTGCAACTCATGAAACATAATGTACCATGGTCCAAAGCTCAATGTGTATCACTGAACAACCTGGGAAGCAGAAGTATTTGGCAGTGTGGCATTTAAGTCTGATAAAACACAGGAGTGGTGTACAATAGCTAGAGAAGGAAACAACAGATTCATTTCACCTTGCCTGTCATTTGTTAAATATATGTGTGCACATGCAGTCCCACACATGCATGCATGCACATAGACACAAAGTTGTAATATGGCAAAGATTAAATTTTCATATTCAAATTACCGTAAAATTTCATAATTGTCATCATGTTTCTTTTTTTAAGATATCTCTGACATTTTATCAACAAGAGGGAGTCTATGCTGTGGAATAAGTCAATTGTGTATGTTGTCTCTACCATCTTATTTCCTGATCATGGGATTTTCTTGTCTCATTACAGAGCATGCTAACTTTTATACACATGGTCACAAGTAATGGAAAACAGATGTTTTCCTCACTCTGAGATCAATGGAATTCATAAATGTTGCCCTATTCCTTGGATTTAAAGTGAGAATATTTTGCCTAGACTATTCCTTTTCTCATTCTTCATGGAAAATTTTGTGCCAATTAGTATTTTAGAAAACATTATTGATTCAAATACAATTTCTGTTAAGAAAATGATTTGTGAAATGGAGACTCCTGAAAAAACTTGGTATATGGCAAAATTATGAAGTAACCTGGCCATCTCATTTTTACCATTCTGGTCCTTCATGCTTGGCAAGTTCTGAATGTCATTGTTTGAGATACGCCAAATTGCTTGAAATGTTTCAGATGAAAAATGTAATTGCTCAGCAGCACTTATGTTCCCATGGCAATTTGTGAGCAAGGAAACCAAAGCCTACCCTTTCAGTGAAAGCCTTTTTAATGCTTTGAATTAGACAGCTCTGTCCATTCTCAAGATAGCTAAAAGTCAGGGAGGATTTTGGGGGTTTTAAACAATGTTTGACAATATTAATGAGAAGAGGAGGAAAGAGTTAATGAAATGGCATAGGAAAGATTGTGTGTTGCTCTATAATAACTCTACAATATAGGCTTATAAGAAAGCTGGTTAAAATGTATATCATCTATCTAAACCCCAGCTTAGACCTAATCCAAAAATAATATATTTGACTTTAAAAGTTTGCTTTAAAAAATGCCACCAAATCTGTCTCTGGTCTTAGAAGTTTCCCAATAAAAGTAGTTTTCTATTTTAAAAATCATAAGAGCAAAACAACAACCACTACCACAAAAAATCTATTCGAATACAGGATAGATACCTAGAGAAGCAATAATCTTTCTCAGAATCCAACCACTTGAGACTCCTCTCCATTCTGATAATACTCCTCTGTCTAATCCTGCATGATTTTGAAACATTATCAAAGTAGAAATGCTGAGATATTTCTGCCCACATTCTGATCCCTCAGACTCCCTGGAGCCTATCCATATGGATTTAGAATTTAGACTTAAATTGATCACAAATACTTGACTCACATGTAACATTCCTCAAATGGCATCATTTTGAATCTTCTCATCATCCTGATCCATCTGGCCAAAGTCTTTCCAAAAATGTGACACACAGAATTGAATATAGAGTTCCAAATGTGGCAGTATGAGGACAAGTTACAGTGATAGTACTAGCTCCCACATTTTAGGCATTATGCTTTTATCACCACTGCATTATGCTGTATTTGAGAGAGGAGGATGGTAACTATGTCATACTGTGGGCTTTTATTGCATTTACAGATTTCTAAACTCTCAAATCTTCTTCACATGAACTACTGTCTACCCATGTGCAGCTTTGGGTGGATCAGAGGAGAGACTCCCTCTCATACCTGTATAATTGACATTTAAAATGCAAGTGCAGAACTTTACATTTATGTTTGTTAATTTCATTTTATGAGATAATATAAAAGGAATCCACAGGTCATCTAACCCAGTCTCCTTTTTTTAAACTGATGAGGAATCTAAGGTCCAGAGAAATTGAATACCTTGACTAAGCTCATATAGCTAGTTAAATGTCAAAGAAAAATCTGAATCCAGCTCCACAATTCTCTTTATATTATACAATTATTCCTCCTAATATATTTGATTCATCATTTCAGCTTGCCAACAACCTTTTTTTTTCTTTTGTAATAGACAACTTCCAATTATTTTACAAGACAGTTCTCTAATAACTTCTATGGTCATTCCTTGAAAGATACAGAAAATCTTGTCAACATTTATCTAGATATAAGATAAACCAACCAATGCAACATATTTTGTGGCACTGTTAACTCCCAAGGTAACTGAGTCCCTAGAGGGTAACTGACTAAACTTCTCCCCATAAGGCTCCAGAGGTAGGCCTGAAGGTTTATAAGTGAGTTTCCAATACTATAGCTCATGAGTTCTGAATATATATATATATATATATATATATATATACTTTCCATTGATTATCAATCATTCAGATTTAATTAGCTTTTCCAAAAGGATATTTATTTAATGGTAAATAGTGGGAATAATTGGTAACACACATCCCTAAAATTAATTACTTCTTGCATATACCAAGTCCCTAAGGAGAGTGGGTTCATGCTTAGAGAAAATACACAATAAAGGACTAACTCACAGTTCCTAGAGTCTAGAAGCCATTGTTCCCTTACTGAAGTTCTCATGATGGTCCCCTTTGATGTGTATAATTTTCTGTTAGGCTATGAGGTTAGTTCCCTTGTAGAATCCTGAAGTTTACTTTCTTTTCATCTATTTTGGCTTCATTTCCTAATATTGATGATGCTGTCAGCCTCTACTCTTATGGGGAAACTGTTACTAATGCCAATGAAATATCTAAATCTTCTAATCTTTTGAAGTTCACAAAGATTCTGGTCTGAGGGAAAGCTGGAGTAAGGCTCCCCTTTATCCCTATTCAAGTGATTCCTTCTCAGGGGCTTAACTGGATCAGCTCTACCATAAGGTTGGCCAGCTATTGGAATAACAGATTCTAAACTGGCTTGCTGTTTTCTTTAAACCCCACAGGGTGTGAGTGATTCTCTTCAACCAACCACAAGACATTTCCTGTGTGGTGACATCTGCTTTCTTTCAGCTTGAACCAAATTTACACCTTTCTTTTGTTTTTAGTTTTTTTTTTCTTAAGAAGTCACTTTAATAATCCAGTTTTAACAAATAATAATTTGTTTATTGCCTTCTATGTGCTAGGCACTTGCAGATCATACTTAAATAATCTTCAGGGTCTCTTAGATTTATAGAGTACTCGACCATTTTCAAGGTACTTTTTTGTGTAGTTTAACATTAATCATAAGGTTGGAATGGCTATCAAGAGGCCATTTGTCTGAAGTAGGAGTGTGCCTAAATCAGATCAGACAGATGGTTACTAATCTTGTTCTTACAAATTTCAAAGAAGGAAATTCTTTAGTTTCTGTTCTCCTGTACCTCTCCCCCGCTCCCAACCAATTACTGCCCTAATAATTATAAGACTTTGGGTTTAGAGCTAGAAGAGATCTTAGTAGCTGTCTGGAGAAACTTCTTCAGATGAACAAGTGAGGGTACAGAGAGCTTACATGATTGCCCAGGGGCTGTCTCATAGCTGAGGACTCTCTGAGGCAAGATTCAAATAGAAATCTTTCTGATTCCAGGTCTAGCACTGTATCCACTTTGCCATATAAGATCATTGGTTTTACTATTCCTTGTTCAGCTCCATTATGGTTTAGTATTCTGCATGCTGACTGCTTTCATTGCTCCCATAGAAGACAATCTTCATCCTTCTCAGGCATCTCTTGCTTCTTGTATCTGGATGTCAAATTTTCTATTCAATTTTGGTTTTTTCCTCAGGAATACTTGAAAGTCCTCTATTCCACTGAATGACCATATTTTTCCCTGAAACAAAATACTCAGTTTTGCTGTGTAGGTGACCCTTGGGTTCATTCCCAGCTCTTTTGCCCTCTGGAATATCATATTCCATGCCCTTCTATCCCTCAATGTAGAAGCTGCCAGGTCCTGTGCTATTCTGATTGTGTTTCCACAATATTGAAACTGTTTCTTCCTGGCTGCTTGTAGTATTTTCTCCTTGATCTGGGGATTCTGGAACCTGGCTATAATATTCCTGGGAGTTTTCTTTTTGGGATCTTTTTCAGGAGGTGATCTGTGGATTCTTTCAACCTCTATTTTGCCCTCTGGATCTAAAACATCAGGGCAATTTTCCTTGAGAATTTCTTGAAGGGTGATTTCTAGGTTCTTTCTTTGATCATGGCTTTCAGGTAGTCCAATAATTTTTAATTGTCTCTCCTGGATCTATTTTCCAGGTCAGTGGTTTTTCCCATGAGATATTTCACATTGCCTTCTAATCTTTCGTTTGTTTGGATCTGCTTAACAGCATCTTGATTTCTCATAAAGTCATTAGCTTCCATTTGCTCCAATCTAACTCTGAAGGAATGAATCTCCTCAGTGAACTTTTGAGATTCGTTTTCCATCTGGCAAATTCGACTTTTTAAGGCATTCTTCTCCTCATTGTCCTTTTGGGCCTCCCTTGCCTTTTGAGTTAGTCTATTTTTTAAGGTGTTGTTTTCCTCAGTCAGGCTGTTGACCCTCATTTCATACTTTTCCTGCATCCTTCCCATTTCCCTTTCTAATTTTTCCTCCAATTCTCTTATTTGATTTTTAAAGTCCTTCTTAAGGCCCTCTATGGCCTGCAATCCGCTCATATTTTCCTTTGGGACTTTTGGAGGAGGACTTCTGAACTCACAGTCCTTTTCCCGCTCTATGCCCCCAAAAGAGGAGTCTAAGGTTGCATTTTTCTGTTTCCTTTGCCTTGGCATGTTGCCACTTAATTACTTGACTTTTGGGCTTGTTGCCACACTATGGCCCTGCTGCCAGACCGGAATTTTTGTCCCAAACATGTGGGGGACAGCTTCCGTTTCTGGAAGCTGGAAATCCACCCACAACCTCCACCCCAGATAACAATCCAGATCCAGGGAGGTTAAAACAAGAGTGATTACCCCCCAAGACTGATCGCTGGATCTTCCTACCGTTCACAAGCCAGGAGCTGGAGCTGCCTCTGAAAACTACAAAATGGCATGTCTCCTCAGCGGCTTCTAGCCCCCAGGGGAGGAAGCCGATACATTCCCCAAATACTGGTCCCAAAGTCCATAGGACACTAACCTCTCACTCTGTCCTAGGCATGTCTATGTTGATAATTCTGGAATCGTCACAGCCGCTGGTGTTTTGGGGTCTCTCCAGCAGGCTGCTGGCCCTGCCGCCCTGGGGCTAAAACCTCGGCGGGGACTTGGGCTTGGCTCCCTGCGCTCTGCGCGCTGCTGGCTCCTAGAGCACTGTGCTTGTCCTTCCTGCAGGGTTGCTGGGCTGTCCTCAGCAGGAGGTTAGCTTCTCTGTGTCGTTCTGTGGGTGCTGGGGCTCCAGAAGTTGTTCAGAGTCCTCTTTTACATAGTTTGGAGGGAATCTGGGGGTAGAGTGGCTTGGATGTGCTTTTTCTACTCCGCCATCTTGGCTCTGCCCCCTCAAATTTACCCCTTTCAATGATATATTCATTGTCCACATCTAGCTTATACTTTTGATCAATTTCTTGATTCTATAGCTCAGTGAAAGAGACATTCTTGCCAGATGAAAGTGGCAAGCTACAGAATATCTTGTTAGCTATATAAATTTGTCTAAGAGGTATGGGATATATCTTCTTGCAAATGACACAAATAGATTAGGCAACTTCCCCTTCTAGTAAACAAACACTGACACCTCCATTTGAATATGAAACTTGCTCAAATTTGCCAACTATTGCTTAGTCCATGGATATATTTTGCTTTTCATTTATTAAATGAATGATCTGAACTCAAAGATTTCTAAATCCTACTAAAGCTCTAAAATCCCATGATTTCTTCATGTTTTTATTGGAGTCTCTTATTCAAAACAATAGAGCCATAGCAGTGCAAACTCATCCTTTCCTATCATGAAAACATCTTGAACTAGTAACAACATATAAAATATATTTATCCCACTGCAAATTTGTTTAGGTTACTTCTTGTCAATTGTAAAATTATATTTTCACTAAGAGGGAAATGTCCTCCAAATCCGTCTAACCCAACCAACATTTTACCAGTAATACCCAACACAGAATTTCTGACAAATAGTGATCTAACCTCTCCTTATAGACCTCCAGTAACAAGAAACTCAATACTTTTGGAGAGAGCCCCTTCCACTATTAAAAGGGCTCATATTTGGGAAATGATTCTTTTTTGCCATACTTAAATCTTTGTATTTTCATTGTTCCTGGTTATTCTTTCTATATTCAAACAGAAGTCAAAATGTCCTTTCACACAACAACCCCATACCATTAAGAATAATATTCATATTTTGAATCCTCTCATGTTCTACTGTGCACATGAAATGCTTTTATTTCTTTATAACTTTGTATTTAAGGTCCAATATTTAAGTTTGTGATATGTTTCTGTTTCCTTTCTCTATTCTCTATTTGTGTTCTGGCATTTGAGTCATAACCTACTTTCCTTGGAAATAGGAATAATACATACATATATATTTAAAAGACTATAGAAGACTTCTAAATTCCTAAAAAAAATTAAATGGTAGGGGCATAGGGAGGGAGGATAGGACAAGAGAGGGATCTTTAGCGGGGAAGGTTAGAGAATAACTAAATAGGGGTATAGAAGGGGTTTTAGATTTATGGAAATGGGAGGATAAGGGAGGGATCCTTGGAGGAGGGGTAGGCAAGTCACAGGGGTCAAGATAAGGGGTAAAAATAAAGTACAGGAGGTAAGCATATATAGAAACAAAGATCAGGACTACAATGGCTTTGGGAAGGTATATGTATGTATATGTATATATGTATGTATATCTGTGTGTACATATGTATGTTTATATGTATATCTGTATGTATATATTTAAAACTATGTAGAGATATATCTAAACTGTACTGTAGCCTTGGTGGGGGTGGGTATGGTATGTATATATTTATAGCTATAAAGAAACATATCTAATCTTTACTGTGGCCTTCTGGGAGGTATGGGGGAAGGAAAAAAGGACAAAGTAAAAAAGTGCACAGCAGAGAACAAAAGAAAACTCACAAGGAAGCAAAGAAAAGATGGACAATTCACAACACAGTGAATATTATTTATCATATAGGCTTTCTTGAAATAAAAATATGTTGTTACATATTTTGAATCCTCTCATGTTATGCTATGTACATTACATGCTTTTTTATATCTTTCTAATTTTGTATTTACATTCCAATATTTAAGTTTATGATATGCTTTTGTTTCTTTTTTCTATTTTCTATTTGTATTCTGGCATTTGAATGAAAAATAAAATTTTGGGAAAAAAGAATACTATTCAGACCTCATATACTATCTTTATTTTATAAATTTGCATCACTCAAATTTGGTAAGTTGGTCACTTAAGCTTCGGTCACTGATAAAAATGTTGACTAAGTAAATCATCAAGAACAGAGCCCTGTGATCTACCATAAAGAAGCTTGCTTCTGGTTTGCACAGAAAAATTGATCACTATACTTTGCATCTTATCATTCAAATACCCAATTCTATTATCATGTAAACCATCTCTTCCACAATGACATGATGACAAGCTTTTATTCAAAAGTCTGTTTATGAAGTTCCTTTTTAAGTTCCTATCTCTATTTGAGAGAGTAAGGAATAAAATTGGTTTCTTTAAATGCAGAAAATAGCTTGTGGGCTTTATATACAAGTTGAGTAGAGAAAAGACAACCCAAGCATTCTTCTATTTAAGAAATTAGCTTTGTGTCATACAAGAAAAGTACCAAACATGGCCAAAGGGCAAGCAATAAATTTCAGACTTCACATTGTAACTTAAAAGACCACTAAGTCAATGAATGATGGTGTTCGGTTCTGTTTCTGACTTTTTCTCTGATATGTCAAAGCATCCACAATTAAGTTGGCAGGAAGATGAGATGCGAGTACTAATATACTGAGTCATGAACCCTCATTTTCCTTCATGACAGGATAATAATTAAAACAATAAACTCTCTTCTCCACTATAGATTGTATGTGCATGCAATTATATTCTTGATAGTATTCAGGTATTGGTAAAACTCCACAAGAGCTTTTACCTCTTCTTTAAGGCCACGAGTTAAATTCTATTTTAAACTAGCATTTAAAATCCTAAATTATACTAAATAAATTAGATTATATAAGACATTTCTAAGGAACAGAGGGAATAGAAATTTTAATTTTCCTCAAGTCTAATTTTATGGAATTCTCAGAATTCAGTTGTAAACTTAATATTAGCCATTAAAAAATGATTACAGTTCATATTAAAAGCTTCTAGGTAGTACAGTAGACAATGTGTACGGCCTGGAGTCAGGAAGACTTATATTCCTGAGTTCCTATCTTGCCTCAGACACTTACTTGCTGTGTGACCCTGAATAAGTCAGTTAACCTTGTTTGCTTTGGTTCATTTGTAAGATGAGCTGGAAAGAAATGGCAAACCACTCCATTATCTTTGCCAAAAAAGCCCAAATGAGGGGGGAAAGAGTTGGACATGACTGAAATGACTGAAAAACAGACAATTCATATCTGTCTTTTTCAATATGTTACAACTAATGCATATTTTTATTACATTAAGCATAATTTTTCCTTTAAAAAACAAGCCCTAGACTGTAATAATAATTTGGGAGAATTTTGGATTAATAAAATAAACTAAGCCCAAGCAATATTTGTGAAAGGAAATTTGTTAAGTGAAAAATTAATAGCCAACATGAAAGCTCAGAGTTGTTTATTTTCTGCCTTATCCTCTTAAGCTGAAAGCCAAATAAAAATTAGATCACAATCCCCTATCACTCAAGCTTTTTTAACTTAGACAGGAAAGTTGTAAATTGATGTTTTATCCTACTTACTATCATATAACTTTACATTTATAAATGCACTTTATTTCAAATTTTTTTTTCATTTTATACAATGTATAAGAGATAGATGTTTTAATCAGTTCAGAATGGCCTGGGTAATTTTGCTGCTTAAACAAAAGCTATGGAGCAGCTAGGTTGCTCAGTGAATAGAGCACCAGCCCTTGAGTCAGGAGGACCTGAGTTCAAATACAACCTCAGACAATTAACACTTACTATGCGACCTTGGGCAAGTCACTTAATCCCAACTGCCCTGCCTTCCCCCCTCCAAAAAAAAAGTCAAACAAAACACTATAAACAATTTATAAATCCTTGTGAGAGAGCTTGGGTTAGATAAAGTATGTGTGATAGGGATTTTTTTTCAAAATTTTAGGGACAGTGGGGGCGGAGCCAAGATGGCAGAGTAGGAACTGAACTTCCCCAGCACTTCTGCCCACACCACTTCCAAAACATAGAAAAGGGGACTATGATCAACCTCTGGAGCTCCAGAACCCCACAATATAACACAGCGAAGCTAACCTCCCACTGAGGATAGCCCAGCAGCCCAGCAGGGAGCAGCCAGCACAGCGCTCTGGGAGACAAGCCCAGGCCCACCTGAGTCAGAGGTTTTAGCCCCTGGGCTGGCATGACCAGCAGCTTGAGGGACTACAGAACACCAGCAGCTGTGGCATTTCCAGAATTACCAAAACATAGATGGCAATGACAAAGTGAGAGGTCAGTGTAGTATGGAATTTGGGACTGGTTGGGAGAGTGGGTTGGACTCTTATGTTGGGGGCGAGAAGCCACTGAGTAGATGTGGAACAGCCGCCAATTTGCAGCTTCAGTTCCTGGTCTGCAGACTGTAGAGGGACAGGGGATCAGTTTTTTTTTTTTTTTTTGGGGGGGGGGGTAATTGCTCTTGCTTTAACCTTATTGGATCTGGATTATGGTCAGGGCTGGAGGTATTGGGATGTGTGACCAGATTGCCAGAGTGTGTGGGGGCTTCAGAGAGGGAACCCAACTAATACATCCAGCACCTGAGAAAATCCCAGTGTTTAGGAGAGAAGGTCCCCTGGCTGGTGGCAGAGTCCTACTGTGACAACAAGCCCAAAAGTGAAGTAATTGAGTGGCAACATGCCTAGGCAAAGGAAACAAAATAAACAGAAAAATGCAATATTAGACTCCTCTTTGGGGGGCAAAGAAGATCAAAGCATGGAACAGGAGGAGGATTGGGACATTAGAACTCCTGCTCCAAAAGCCACAAATGAAAATTCGAGCTGGTTACAGGCCACAGAGGAACTTAAGAAGGATTTTTAAAACCAAATAAGGGAAGTGGAGGAAAAATTGGGAAGAGAAATGAGAAAGATTCAAGAAAAGAATGAAATTAGAGTCAACTGCTTGACTGAGGAAAATAGCACCTTAAAAAATAGACTAACTCAGGGGCAGCTAGGTGGTACAGTGAGTAGAGTGATGGCCCTGGAGTCAGAATGATCTGAGTTCGGATCCGGCCTCAGACACTTAACACACACACAAACAAAAACCTAGCCGTGTGACCTTGGGCAAGTTACTTAACCCCAACTGCCCTCCAAAAAGCAAAAAAAAAAAAAAAAATAGACTAACTCAAATGGCAAAAGAGGCTCTAAAAGGAAATGAGGAGAAGAATTCCTTAAAAAGCCAACTTTGCCAGATGGAAAAAGAATCTCAGAAGCTCACTGAGGAGAATCAATCCTTCAGAATTAGACTGGAGCAAATAGAAGCTAGTGACTCTATGAGAAATCAAGATGCTGTTAAGCAGATAAAAAAATGAAAGAATAGAAAGCAATATGAAATATCTCATAGGAAAAACCACTGACCTGGAAAATAGATCCAGGAGAGATAATTTAAAAATTATTGGACTACCTGAAAGCCATGATCAAAGAAAGAACCTAGAAATCATCCTTCAAGAAATTCTCAAGGAAAATTGATGTTTTAGAACCAGAGGGCAAAATAGAGGTTGAAAGAATCCACAGATCACCTCCTGAAAAGGATCCCAAAAAGAAAACTCCTAGGAATATTATAGTCAGGTTCCAGAATTCCCAGATCAAGGAGAAAATATTACAAGCAGCCAGGAAGAAACAATTTCAATATTGTGGAAGCACAATCAGGATAGTGCAGTATCTGGCAACTTCTACACTGAGGGATCGAAGGGCATAGAACATGATATTCCAGAGAGCAAAGCAGCTGGGATTAAAACCAAGAATCGCCTACCCAGTAACACTGAGTATCATGTTTCAGGGGAAAATATGGTCATTCAGTGTAATAATGGACTTTCAAGCATTTTTCATGAAAAAACTAGAGTTGAATAGAAAATTTTACATTCAGATATAAGAAGCAAGAGATGCCTGAGAAGATAAACAGGGAAAAGAAATCATAAGGAACTTATCAAAGTTGAACTATTTACATTCCTATATGGAAAAATGATAACTGTAACTGATGAAACCGTTCTCGGTATGAAAATAGTTGAAGAAGAGTATATGGGCATTTGAATACATATGTGAATGTGGGTATATATGTGTACTGGTGTACATAGTTAGAGGGCATAGGTTTAACTTAATAGGAAGGGATGATACTTAAAAGGTGAAATCAAGAGGTGATAGAAGGGTATAACAAGAGGAGATGGGGAGAGACAGTATGGGATGTACTGTCTCATATAGAAGAGGCAAGAGAAAATGGTTACAAGGGAGGAGAAGAACAGGAAGGCAAAAAGGCAAAACCTTGTTCTCATTGAATTTGTCTCAAGGAGAGAATGACATACATAGCAAATAGGATATCTCACTCTACAGGAGAGTAGGGGTGAAGGGGATGAGAAGGGGGATAATGGAAGGGAGGATGGGAGGGAAGAGAGGAGGGAAGTTAGAAGCACCCATTTTTGAAAAGGGACAGCATCAAAGTAGGGAATAGACGGGAGGTGGGATAGGATGGAGGGAAATATAGTCAGTCTTTTACAATCTATCTACTATGATGGTGTTTTGCATAGCTACACATGTGCAACATATACTGAATTGCTTGTCTTCCCAGTAGGGGTGGGTGACAAGGGAGGAAGGGAATGAATATGGAAATTGAAGTTTTAAAATCAAATTTTTTAAAAATATGTAAATACTATTATTAATACTATTTTACATATAATTGGGAAA
This sequence comes from Gymnobelideus leadbeateri, assembly GCA_011680675.1. Taxonomy (NCBI): domain Eukaryota; kingdom Metazoa; phylum Chordata; class Mammalia; order Diprotodontia; family Petauridae; genus Gymnobelideus; species Gymnobelideus leadbeateri. Next base: position 26,731 of record WOXC01006861.1, read on the forward strand.
TAAGATATAGAGGCATTGGGGCACAGAGATTCACCTTGCCCTACTGGAAAAGCCGAAGGGGATATGGGAGAAGATATGGAAGAGAGCAGATTGGATCAGGGGATATCCTGTGGGACTGCTATTCTGGGGTGGTAGGTGGGGGGAAAATGGGGGAAAATTTGTAACTCAAAATCTGGCAGAAATGAATGATGTAAACCAGAAGTTAATAAAGCATTTGGGGGGAAATGTTAACAAATAAAAATAAGAATAAATCATATAAATTTATAAAAAAAAATTAGGGGCAGCTAGGTGACACAGTATCCTGGACATGGAGTCAGGAAGACCTGAGCTCAAATCTGGCCTCAGACTGTTTGCAGATACATAACCTTAGCCAAGTCATCAAATTCAATTTCCCTCTCTATAAATAAGCACCCATCTTCCAAAGTTGTTGTGAGAATAAAATATTTAAGGCATTTTATAAACTTTCAGAATAAATATCATTCCTACCTATCTATAGAATATATATATGTATATATATATATATATGTGTGTGTGTATATATATATATACATATATATATACATATTATTTCGAGATTTATGCAAATGGCATGAAATTGGGTATTCTGTCCATATTGGTTCCCGGGTATGTAGCTTCTGGGAAGCCAACACTGAGGATAATATTTAGATAACTGATTCATGAGAGCTAGTCATTCCTCAGTCTAGTGAGGTGATGCTAAATATGTGACACAAGCACAAATAGAAATAGTAATTATACACAGGAAATGGACACCAAGGATACCTCATAGAAGGATTTCCCTAGCCATGAAAAGATTCTAATAATGTCAATAACATTTCTCATATGTCTCCTTATTGCCACTTACTCTTCAGGAATGGGTTGGTACAAACCACTGTTTACATTGAGGAGTCCCTCATCTATATGACTGTGTTGCATGAAGTCTAGGTATGGATGTCACAAGTTAGTGTGAGTGATATGTTTAGATACCTCCAAAAAAAAGGTATTCCCACCACTAATGAAATTTGAAACTTCCCTCTGTACTTTAAAATATGGTCTTTAAAAGTTTTCATTATCTAAATAAGTAGCATTATCTAAATATCAAAACGCCCAAAATTCAACTGATAAACTTCTTTCTGTTTGATTAAACTCATTATGGAATTTTAGAATCTAGACCTGTGATTTTTAGACCTGTGATATCATTAATGCAAAAATTATCTCCAAAAAATATCACATAACTGCCCAGGATCCTTCTTGTCCATTTTCTTCTATGTTTACCAAAGGACATCCATGCAACGTTCTGGTGACCCTCTCCAAGTCCTCTTGACATCAAAAGTATATGAATGGAGAACATAGGCTATTCTTTGGTTATTCTTGTTCTAGTTCCATGACAAGATCATCTTTTTTTTTAGTCTTACATATAACTTATGGCATCCTTTAAATCAGATGTATCAAACAAGTAGCACTCAAAACTCTTGAGTGTGATCAGAATCTGATTAAAAAAAATGTAATTGGGAAATTTCTGACAGTTGATAAAAAATATAATCAAACATAGTTAGTCTTCATTATGTAGCCCATAGAGATCTGTTTCTTTTTGTCTGACATCATTGTTTTTCTGTGGATGTGTAATTCTTTGGAAACAATGTGAGGAACCTGCACGCTCCTATCATACACCCTTTCATTGTCCTTTGGATAGTACTCATATTCACTTCTTCAGAGAACAGCATTGTTTAACTGTCTCTCATACATAGTCCTTCAATTCATACAGATTCACATTGAACTGTTACCTGGTATTCAAACACTTTCCAACTTGGCTGGATCCAGTGGAACTTGCAATTACATTCAAAACTAGTTATCCCCATGCCATATTCAGAACAGGACTTCATTTTAAGAGTGTAGTTCTCCTCATCGACAATCCTTAACAAGAATAGAAGAAAGATGATGCCTACTCAGGGAGAAGACAGGAATACTAGATTGCTTATGCAGAGCCAGATTCCATGCCTAGGTAAATAGAACAATGAGGGTTTGTTTTGTTTTGTTTTGCTTTGTTTTTGCTTTTTGGAGGGCAATTGGGGTTAAGTGACTTGCCCAAGGTCACACAGCAAGTATTTGTGTTAAGTGTCTGAGGCTGGATTTGAACTCATATGCTCCTGACTCTAGGGCCGGTGCTCTATTCACTGCACCACCTAGCCACCCCATGAGTTGTTTGTTTGTTTTGTTTTTAATAAGCAGATCATATAATAAATAATATATGTAATATATAATAAAAACGATTGTTTTGATCAGAACCTGGGTCAGCACCAAGATAAAATGGAGCAAAGAGATATATTACTAGATTCAAGAAACTAGGTCAATAGAACTTATCTATTCCACCACCCTCAATTTACAGATGAAAAACAGAGACCAAGGATGGGAAAATGGCTTGCCTAAGATCACATAAGGTAGTAAGAATTAGTCCTGGAATTCAAATCCAGGTCATATGATGCCATCCACTGCTCATTCTAGAGATCATACAAAAGGGTTAAAGGCAAACAAAGGGAGATCTAATTCTGCACAGTCTTACAACTTGTAGCACTCAATTTCTCCATGGGTGTTTATGTGCATGTTTTTATATCTGATTGATTGTCAAACTGATCCACCCTCTAGCTTCCTTTAAATTGCCTACATCTGAATGGATCCCTACTGATAACATCACTTTGTATACAGCAGCAGACAGATTTCTATTATTGCAAATTTAAAGGAAATGCTACAACCAAGCTGAAAAGGGAAGCGCCTTGGATAGCAGATGATATATTTATGCTTCATTCACTGACATATACATCTATAGGCAGACACATACAAAGACGACTAAATGAAGATGCTCCCTTTCCCCAAAGGAGGCAGTATGAATGTACAGGAAAAGATGCTTTGAGTGTTTTAATATTTAACATGGCCACTCGGAAGCTGTTATTTGTATGAATGACATTTACAAGACATTCAGCCAAGTACCTCATTACTTTGACCACATCCCGGAGCAATCTTTAATAATTTCTTTAATGGAATAAGTAGATCAGAGATGTAATGAACCCTTTCAACCTTTTTTTTTAAATGAACATTTTTTATTAGGTGAAATAAGTATTAGCTTGTACTTTACTTTTGTACTTTACCATCTCCTTTGCTAACAAGAGTGGATTAGTCAGATTAGAGTTTCTGCTCCTTCTGTTTCTTCTGCTTCCTACTATTCATCTTTAATTACAGTAGAAAGGCTAGTGTTCATGTGTTTTCAGAGATCTGTTTTTTTTTCCTAAAGTGATATCACAAACTTTAATACTATGGCATAGATCTCTGCAACTTCTTCCTCCCTTTGAATTGAGAGAGGACAAATATCTAGTTAATTGAGCAAATATATCAGAACAGAGATAAAACATCCAAAGCTTAGAATGCAATTAGAAATATGTTAGACACTGTACTAATTGGGTGGCAGAGAGGCTAAGGCTTTATAATAACTCAATGATCTTAGCATCCAGTTATGTGAATACTAAAATTGACACAGTGGTGTTCTGGGGATTAAGTTACCATTACCTCCTGGTTTCACAAAGAAAGATCATAAAGGCAAATCTAAGCCTAGGAAACTTTCATTAAAGATCAGATTGGTAATATTAGGTTCCATTCATTCTGGGACTTCATAGTTGCTATTCTATTTAGTTCCTTGTTTTAATGTGCACTTCTAATTACATTACTATACTCTGGAGCTTCCCAGCCCTTAGTCCAGCATTTAGATATTATCATTTCCTTTGTAAGCAAACTCTAGAAAACCATTCTTTTCATCATGAGACTGTGACAGACAGGAGTCAAAAGAGAAAGAGAAATGCAATGGAACTAATAGCTTTCCCTCCTTCTGCAACATTAGCTAGACTAGTTTTTCCATGGAAACTCACAAAGTTTCCTTGGGATTTGGTTGTGGTTTCTTGGTTACCTAAGGACATAAAAGGTTCCACCAACATAGGGCCAGGACTTTTCAGATTTTGCAGATGCCCTATGACCATGCAAGTTACCCTGCCCTGCCCTGTTGACTAGATATACTTTCTTTTGATTAAGGGGGTAGGGTTGCATTGATCCAAGTATTAAAGTATACTTGTAGAATGTCCTTTCGATACCATAACTAAGCAAGCCTCCTTATGTTAGCTGTTGAATGGCATGTAAGTACCTTCTTTTTTTTCAAACCAAAATCTAAACTAATTGGCTATTAGCCTGAGTCAGACGCAACCATTTCAAGGGATAAGATGCCAAGTTAAGGCATCCAGTGATAGTGACAGTGGCAGATGAAAGCAAGGAAAGTAAACTGGGATTGGGAAGAATGACCTTTGTTCCCAAAGAGCTAAATAGACTCTGAGACCAAAAGAGGAGGAAAGGCACAGTACCTGGTATTTTCTGTTCAATGATCATGGGAGGTTTATGACATAGTGAAAGCTTAGAACCAAAAGTCATGGTCTCAAAAGGTATCAAAAGCCATGAACGCTATCATAACATGCCTAGAATCTAAGTATTCTTTTCCACTTGCTCCTATTATTCTTCTTTCCCTCCTTTGTCATCCCTCCTCCTTTTCTTCTCCCATTTAGTTCTTGTTCTTACTCTTCCTCTTTTTAACCTCCTCTTTAACCTTTTACCTCTCTTAAAACCAGTCTTATGGTTAAGATTCAAAGTGTAGACTGATCACCACACTACATCTTTTTTATATAAATGAGAGACTGATTGTGGTGCAACCTTAATGACAAAGTAAATATAAAACAGAAAGTCTTTTCAAAAGTATTGCTCCTTAACTTCCTCTACAACCATGAGCCTTAGAACTAAACTGTAAACTTCATATCAAACTACTTTGGCCTTGTTGGACATCTAGTGTTATGATAAGTTCGATGGCAAAATACACTGGATTGTAAATTCATAGATCTTGAACTAGAAAGAACTCAGAGGTCATGGAATGCTCCCTAATTTTAAAGACAAGGAATGTGTGATTCTACGGAGATTAAGCAATTTGCCTGTGGTCACACTGCTAGTAAGAGGAAAATAATGATATTTCAACCTAGGATTTTGACTCAAAAACCAGTGCTCTTTCTTCTCTACCATACCTCCAAATCCTGGTTCATCACAACATAACTGCACTGAACTGGCTGCTTTTGTAGAATGGATGATATAAAGATATGCAAATAGCTCTTTAAAAAAGACTTAGCTATGGGTAGAAGAATAGGAGAAACATGATAAAGGATTCACTAAAGCAAGAGAACATAATTACAGATGACAGGGAAATAATGGTAGCAATAGATCAACCTTATCCATAAGAAGTAGTTTAAAAAAGTAGTACAATTCATCTTGAGTTAGTGTTAGGCAAAGTACTTGTCTAAGGGGCAAAGTTAGCAAAATAGTAGATTTTAAAATGGCAACTTAAGATAGTAGCTAATGGGTGACGTTTATTATTTATGCCACAAGGGATGGAATGAGTGAATGAATGAATGTCATTCTATCCCTAGTCTTAAGAGCAATAAAAAAAATCATAATCACTACCAGCATATCAACTTAAAAATAACATGTATGAATAAAAATTAAAGCAGACAATAAGCCTATAAGAATAAATACTTACTTTCCTTTATAATGGTAATATAAAAGTTTCATTGGAATTTGTGCTTATAAGAATACTTGAGAGTATATATATATATATATATATATATATATATATATATATATATATATGACATATAATTAGATTTTCTTGATCTAATGAAATTAAATTAAACAATTTAGAAGAAAATTGTCAAGACCTTACTAAGTTCATGATACTATATTATGTATCATAAAAAGAGAAAAATGCATTTTCCCCTCAAGATTATTACATTCTGTTACTAAACAAATTGTGGTATATGATTGTGATGGGATACCATTGTGCTACAAGGAATGCTGAACAGAATGCTTTCAGAAAAACCTGGAAAGACTGAGATAAGCTGATACAAAGTTAAGTGAGCAGTACCAGGAGAACATTGTACATGTGAACAACAACATTGTACAATGATCAACTGTGAATGATCTAAGCAATACATTGACTTAAAATAAATCTGAAAGACTTATGAAGAAAAATGCTATCCATCCCCAGAGAAAGAATTGATTTAGTCTGAATGCAAATCAAAGCATACTATTTTTTTACTTTCTTTTTGTGTGTTTTTTTTGGTCTGTGTTTTCTTTCATAATGTGAGAAATATTGAAATAGGTTCTTACATGACTGCACATGTATAATCTATATAAAATTGCTTACCTTTTCAATGAGAGGGGAGAGGAAGAAAGGAGTAAATTTGGAACCTGAAATTTTTAAAAAGTGAAGTTTTGTTTTTGTGAAAAAAGTGAAATTGTTTTTGCATGTAATTGAAAAACATAACGAAATAGTTAAAAATCTTAAAGACAGTTGCATTCTACACAAAGAATCATGGGTATACATAGGTCAGTATATGCATATAAAAAGTAACTTCATGAGGAATGAATCATAAATAATGGACATCAGGAAATGAATGTGTTCACAAAATATAGAATATGCTCACAAAATCTCAAAGCTGGAGAGAACTACAGAGCCTGCCTAGCCTAACCCATAGCTAAAGAAAAATCCTTTCAATAACATTCCCAATGTGTCATCTATTCCAGTGATATCAAACTCAAACAGAAACATATCTCTGTTTTTGTTTATTTGCTAAATATCAACCAATTACATTATAATCTGGTTCATGCCATATGGGCTGTTTGTGGCCTACGGGCCACAAGTTTGATGTCTCTGAGTCTTTATCTAAAGTCATCTTGTCAGAGTAGCCCTCTACTTCCCAAGGCAGCCCTTTCTGAATAACTGTACATAGAAGATCCCTATCATGTCTCTTCTAAGTTTTCTCCAGTCTAAATTTTTCTAGTTCCTTCAATAAGCCTGAGACATTTCACTACTCTGGTTGTCTTTCCAATGTTTTTCAGTTTATCCATGTCCTTCCTAAAGTGTGGTATCCAGAACCTATCACAGTACTCAAAATGTGATTTAACAAGGGCAGAGTACAGTGAAACTATAACCTCCCCACTACACTTCTTTTAACGCAGCCTAACATTTTATTAACTTTGTAAACTCATATCATAATGTTGACTAATATTCTCATCAGAATCTACTAAAAAATCTTGTTCTTTTCCACATGAATTGCTATCTAGTCATATACCCCCTCTTTTTATACTTCTAAATATGCTTTATTGATTCAAGAAGTAAAAGAATTGGCATTTATCCTTATTGATTTTTATTTTCATTTAATTATATACAAAAAATCCCTTTCATTTTTTGATCCTAATGTCATAAAAACTTTTAGTTTTCCCTTCTAAATTTGTTTCATTTGAAAATCTGTCCAAGATTTAATTTGTATCTTTATTCACTGATAAAAATGTTAGCAAGTATAGAACCAAACATTGATCCCTAGGGGATCATTAGAGGTCTCCTCAGTTTTACTTAATTATTAATGGCTCTGCTTTGAGTCCAGGCATTTAACTAGTTGAATCTCCCTAATTCCTTTGGAAGATAAAAGTAACTCATATTTCTGAATCAACTTTGATAACTATATATCAATTATCTACTAGCAGTCCCATATGGTCATATTATTCAGAAGATAGAGTCCTTCTCCTATTTGCCTTGTCAGTGTTCACAATATCTAACTGGTACACTGATTCTGAAGTATTATGCCAATTTTTAAGAGTCAGGTTCCCATGGAGAAAACAAAATGAGTGGTACATTCTTTTGGATGGCAAACAAAAATACATGACATGATTCTTATTTCTTGCCCAGGGCCCTATCTCTTGTTGGATTTATTCAATAAGGAAAGTATAACCTATGTGGAAGTGCTATCAGCAGATAGAGGCACACAAGGCTTTTCCCTATAGCACAGTAAAAATAGTACAGAACAGATGGGACCACTTCTAGGGGTAATCACAGAGTTCAGTTTTCTAGTCTATTCTATCTAGTGCCTCCCTAGTACTGACTTCTATTTATTATTATGTACCTCTTGTAGGAGCCTGTCCCTTAGGAATGGCCAAATCTACTTATTTCTTATGGAATAGAACAGAACAGTTATGAGATGGCAGTCATTATCAAGTCAGGCTCATTCCGAAGCAGTGATCTAAAGCTAACAGGCTCTGTCACCCAATATCAATCTTCTTCACTATCGATTGCTGTTAGTGCTGCTTGTAATAGAAACACCACAGCCTGATATGATGCAATGAAATTGTGAACACAGGCCACATTTCTTATAATGCAAAGATGAATAAGTAAGTTACTCATGAATACCAAAGTGGGATTGAGAGAGAGAGGAAGAGAGAGAGAGAGAGAAGAGAGAGAGAAGAGAGAGAGAGAGAGAGAGAGAGAGAGAGAGAGAGAGAGAGAGAGGTGGGGGGGTATCCTTATCCTTCCTTTGACCAACAAGGTTCATTACAGTTAGAGAATCATAAAATCTTTAAGTAGAAATGGGTTTATCAGTCATGTAAGCCAGTCGTGCATCTAATGGAGGAAACCTTTCTACAATGTTGTACTTGGTTGTCCAAACCCTGCTTACCTCATGCGGCAACACAGTCCATTTTAGGTATGTTCAATTATTATAAATATTTTCCTTATCTTGAGCAAAATTCCAAAATGTACTGGTCCAAGTTCTGCTCACTGGGAATACACGGAATAAATCTAATCCCTTGTGTCATATAGAAGTCCTTCAAATACTTGAAAATAATAATAATGTCTCAATGCAAGTCTTTTTTTTTTTCACCTCCTGGCCAGGCTAGACATCTTTTGACTGCAGTCAAATGTCTATCAGAGGGCATGCCAATCTGTCTCATTGCATGATTCTATCGATTTTTGTATTAAAATGTGACACTCAATATCATGCATGATGCTCCAAAAATGACCTGTTAAAACAGTATAGTAGAAAAGACAAAAAGACAACATCAGACAACACCCGCATCTCCCGAGTGCCCCCTGGGCTGGATGGAACAGAGTACGTCTCGCTTGCCCCAGGCCCAGCATGTTAAACTACCCTCTGGGGCTCTGCTTCAGTCCCCTTCCCCAGCCAGCACCTGGGCTGCTCAACAGCTCGCCCAGCTGGCCTTTCCCCTGGGAATACTCCCTCATCCATGCATGATGGAGGACGGGCATACAGTTGATTCGACCCTCATTGCAGGGGTGCCCCAAATTTTGCAACTAGCCCTTCCCGGGCAGATTGACACTGCCTCCTTCCTGCCTTCTCTTCCCTCCCCCCAACCCTGGGAAAGCCTCTTGGTGCCCAGAGATGTCCAGGCCTTGGGGGCTGAGGCTGGACTTTCTCTTTTATGGGTTTCACCTCCCCATTCACCAATAAGCACAAGGCAAACTGCAAACGCAGGATTATGGGGAGCAGAGGGAGTTTGTGCCTTGGTGAAAGAACTCCTTAGTGGTGTCCAGTAGAAAAGGTTACTTGAATGGCCCATTGGAGGTTGGGTTCCCACCTGTTGTGGAATGTCTCCATGGTCAGACTTAATTTGGTCAAGACTGCCTGCACTGATGGCAAACTCTTCAACCATTTAGAGACCATCTGGAGATTCAGGTGTGGTATTCCTGCCGGCTCTCAAGCTTGCACTGTGAACTTTTCAGTTTCCATTGAGTTTCCCTCACTGCTCCACTCTTAACTGGCCACCTGTGCTTCCTTGAGGTTGTTAAACACAATATTGCTGCCTTTGAACATGGAACAATCACAAATTTTGCTCCAGAGACTGCCATCCCCTGTGATCACCTGTTCCTTGAGGTGCACCATACTTGAGATCAGCCCTATAACTTATTTATTTGGTTTGATCCATGCTCCATCCTCTGGGAAAAGTCTTGTTTATGTCTCCCTTGCTGCTCCCGTGCCCTAATAGTTCTGGCTCTCCAGGCAGAGAGAACTCAGGAATTTGGAGTGAGCTTCTCAATTAGGAGATGTCTCTGAGGGGAAAGGGAGATGGCCAGGAGTTGGCTATCCTGACTTAAGGAATTGAATCTTACATGTCTGTCTCCTTCTGGAAACAACTCAGAATTTCTGGGATTTTATATCTTTGGTTCTGTCTTGTGAGCTAGGTCTCCACTGTCTGTCTCACTTATAGTGCCTCAGTGTCTCTGGAAGGGTAAAGCAATCCCAGGTCTCCAGTAAAGCTGTATTACATTATTCCTCTCTCTTGTTAAGGAGCTCAGGGGAGAGGGTTAGTTCTTATTGTCTTGGTAAAGAAGGCTTATGAGGGAAAAGTTACTTCCGTTTTGGCATCCAGGTATCTGAGGTTCTATCTAAAGTCTGCTTTCTAAAAAAGGAAAATTGCTCCCCCTTAGCTAATCCGTGTAGGATATCAGAGGAGGTTTTCCCCCTTTCAGGGCAGAAGACTTCACTTTGCAACTGATGAGGGAAGGGTGATAGTGATGAGGGAAGGGTAATAGGTTCTACCAGAGACCCTGATCACTATCAGCGACCATATACCCTGCAATTCAGTCTGGAAAGAATTCACCAGGCTCAAGCAAACTTGAAAGCTGAGATTGTAAAAGTTTATTGTTACGCTGTACAGCACAGTGGGCAAGGATTCTTATGGAACCTGCAAACTTACAGAAATCACAGGTATAGTTTCTAAGGAGTCAAGACAGTAAATTAGGTATCAATTATGCTAACTAGGTGAGTAAGGGTGGGATTAGGGAGGAGTTAAGGAGTGGTCAGTGATTAACGGAAATGCACTTTTAATATCAAGTGCCCATGCTTATTGCCCGTAATTCACTGGGAAATAGTCCAAGGCGGGGTTACCTGGAGGTGTGGTTTTAGGCCTGGCACATCACTAAAGTCAACCATCAGTCATGGCTACTAAGGAGTGCCCAGTCTGCCACCCATTAATGTCATGTTTGACAAGATGGATGTTGGGAACCAAGGCCATCGGAGACCCAGTATGGGTATAATTGGCTAAGGAGTTAACCTATAGATAGGGTATTGAAGGATTCATGGTGCAGCTGGCCACTCTAACTAAGGGAGATAACATTTGCCTAAGCTAAAATGCTTATAGATAGTTTAGTGAAGGATTCATAGGTAGCTCATTATTGTTTCAAGCAGAGATAAACAGTTCATGAGTTGTTGCTGGGCAGAGTGCTGGAAGGGGGAAGGGGCAGAGTTAATGCTCTGAGGCTGGGGTGAGGGAATGTGATTTTACAGACTGGTTTTACCAATTGATTTTACAGACATAGATCCCAAAGCACCCCATTTACAAACTGACGTTACAAATTGATATTACAGACTGATGTTACAAACATAGATTGATGTTACAAACATATATACATCCCAAGCACCCCATCACAACCACCCTGGTAAACAGGAAGATCTGGGTTCCAATACCATTTCCAACAGTATCTAGCTTCCTGAACCTCAGTTTCCTCATCTATAAAATAGTGATAATTTCTAGCACTATAATAAACTCATAAGAGATGGCTCAAAGGAGGTCATTTAAAGCACTATCCATATGTGTCAAGTGTCCTACTAGTTCGTGGAGAGGCTATTGCCACCCAATCCCTGGCCCACTCCACTCCACCCCACCCTAAAGAGATTCCTGCAGTGTATACTATTGCCATTTTATGGCAAGAATGCAGAATTATCAGCTCTCACACCAAGTCATGCATTTAATCATTTTCAACCAATGTACTGGGAAGAAGACAAAGAAGTAAAGGTTGGGAATTACTGTTCAACAAACTTCATAGACCCAGACCCACCCCACCCTCACCCCCATCTCCCACCCCTGCCAAGATAATAGTTATATTGTCAATATCCATCAGATTAGAAAAAAAAAACATGGTTTATGGATTCCTTTCCAAATATCCTTGGTGTCTTCTTCAAGAGTCTAAGGCTGCCAAGTTGGAAATTATTGGTCTAAGAGTTCCTGATACTGAAGAAAGATAAGGAAACCCTTGAATCAGGCATTGTGAAGCCTTTGCCTTTTGGCTCTGTGGCTTATGTGACATCAAGACCCAGCTTTGTTTATAAAAACATTTATTTTGTTTTTTATACAGAAAAAAAGAAAGAAAAGACAACACCTCCCTTGTTGTGTATACTAAATTTGTGCTTATTCAACCTAAATTTGCATTGGAAACAGTGTTAAGCTGACGGTTAATTAAAATCCATGTCTTTTATATAAACTTTAATCAATCCTCACCTCCTTCATACTCTCGGAGCTGATTTTGATAATGACATTTGTTTTACAAAGCACATGCCTCACCTACATGATGATAATATGTAGCATTTTATAAAGTTTAAAGTTTGCAAAGCATGTTGCAAAGATTAACTCATTTTATCCTCAGAGGTAGGTGCTACTATTATCCTCATTTTAAAAATTAAAAAAAAAAAAGACTGAGGCAGACATAAATTATGTAACTTGTCCAAGGTCACATAGTTAGTAAATGTCTGAAGTCATGTTCTAACTCAAATATTCCTGAGTGCAAGTCCAGCCACTGAGTCACCTAGCTAAATCCCAAGAGAGAATAATATCTGTTTTGTAGAAAAGGAAAGAGGCTCCTACAAGTAAAGTAATTGACCATGATCACACCTCTTTTGAGTGTTTGTTATGTGATTCAAAATGGAGTCTTCTGCCTCCAAATCCCATATTCCTTCCAGTCTCACATTATTTCATAGGGGAATTTTTGTCACTTACTTCATATTAGGTCTGCCTCATTGTTTCAGGCTACCAAGCTTTTTTGGGATCTATGTCACCCAACATTTTAGCTAGCCTTTGTTCTATCTACAGAGTGTTCAGCATGTTGTCTATATCTCTACCTAATTCACTGTTAGCAGTGCTGAACAGGACATACCCATGTAGTAATATTTTTGAAACTTCAATTGAGATGATTTAACCACAATAATTCATCTTTTAAAAATCTAACCACTGTATTCTATGTACTATAAATGTACAATAACCTTTGACAGATCATTTCATTGATGTATTGGGTTTAGGAACCTGTTTATAGGGGTTGAAAATAGGTGTGTAGGGAGTAAGAAGAGGCCACAAATGTGGGCTTCACATTCAAGAAATTTGATTTAAAAGGAAGGAAAGATACAGCACTCAATGGAATTGTAGGATCAAGTGACAGTTTTCTTCTTGTTTTACATTTTTAAGGATGATAATATTAGACCCAAACAGGGTTATATGGGTTGATCAATATTGCAAACTCCTAAGAGGAAAGAAAAACATTGGGATCACAGACATACATAAAGGAATCAGAGCAGTTGTTTTGGGGACCAGCATGCATGAAGAAAGGAGGAACAAAAGAGAAACATGAACTAGATAGAGGTTTAGTGTTTTCCAGAAAGAATAAAAATTCCTTGAGCACCTTCTGATGACAAAAATATGAAAGGATATCTCAGTTAGAGGGGAGCTTGTTAGCAATAAGCAGACATTCTAGAGGTCACAATGGAACTGTAAAGTCAAAGGAGGACAAGGGAGGGATACAACCTAATAGACAAAACAATATTTTCATGGCAGAAGATTAAATCTCCTAATAAAGAGATTAGATAAATGGGAACCAGATGTTTGCCAATTATAGGTTGGATGAGGGGGAAGGAAACAGTTGATCAATCCTATCTCTCAACCCAGGATCCTATGAAGCTTAAAAAATATTAGCAGGGGTTGTGGTGTTAGCTTCCATTGCTTCTATAGAGTGATGTGACAGATAGACTACTGAGCCTGAAGTCAGGAAGAAAAGAGTCCAGATCCAACCTCAGACACTAGCTGTGTGACCCTAAGCAAGTTATTTAATCTCTATTTGTCACAGTTTACTGAACTCTAAAGTAAGAGTAATAATAGAGGGAAAAGAAATGGAAGCAATGCCAGATTTTATATTGTTGGGCTCAAAAGATTACCACAAATGGTGACTGCAGTCATGAAATTAAAAAAATGCTTGCTCCTTGGAAGGAAATTATGGCAAATCTGGAATGTATACTAAAAAAAGTAGAGATATCAACTTGCTGGCAAAGGTTCACATAGTCAAAGCTATGTGGTTTGTTTTCTAGTAGTAATGAATGAGTGTGCAGGTTGACCTAAGGAAAGGTGAACTCTACAGAACTAAAGCTTTAGCATTGTGGTGCTAGAGAAGACTTTTGAGAGTCCTTTGGACAACAGGGAGATCATATCAGTCAATACTTAAAGAGATTAATTCAGTCAAATGTTGAAGCTAAATCTTAAATATTTTGGCCACATAACGAGAAGATGGAACTCACTGGAAAAAAAAGGGCAAAAGAAAATGGGAATAGCAGAGGATGAGATGGATAGATAGTGTCACAGAAGCAATGAGCAGGAGCATGAACAGATTATGGGAGATGGTGGAGAATAGAAGAGCCTGTGTGGTCCATGGGGTCACAAGGAGTTGACATGACTGAATGACTTAGAAATAATAATAGCACCTTCCTCATAGGGTTATTGTGAGGATCAAATGAGATGGTATTTAAAAAAAATGCTAATACTGCTTGGCCCATAGTAGGCACTCTAAGGATGCTAGAGAGGTAGTGGAGAATTCTGACTTGCCATCCAGGAGTCATCTCAGAGCTGAACACCATCTTCATACAGTGGTTTTCAACCAGCTCTTTTGTCCATCCCTCTAAAAATATAATTGGTACAGTGTAATACCATCTACCCTTCCTGGCTACAACTCTCCTCTATATGTTATTATTTTTTCCTGATTTGATTGGAAGCTCCATGAGGGCAGAGACTGTTTCCATTTTGTATTACTGTCCCCAGTTTTTTAAAAAGGAAATGAAACAAATTCAGAGGGGGAGGGGGAGGATATAGGAGAGAGCAGGTTGTGGGAGGGGCTATACAGTGGGGTTGCTGTTTTGGGGTGGTGGGTAGGGGAAAGACAGGGAGAAAATTTGTAACTCAAAATCTTGTGAAAATAAATGATGTAAACTAAAAATAAACATAAACTTTAATTTTAGAGAATAAATATAAAGGAAAGGGAATATAATATATGACTGATAAGTGCTTTTTATATTCATTCATTCAGAAACACCAGCCTAGGCTAGCTTTGCTTTTATATAACTTAGATAGTGCTTTTGTCAGAGGCACTTGTAAATAGTCAATTCTTCAAGTACCATTTATTATAAGCATACTATGTGTCAGGTACTATTCTAAGCATAGAACAACAAAACTGTCCATACTCTCAGGAAGTGTACAGTCTGATGAGCTGCTGCCCAGACCAGCCATCCTGTTTTCTTAACATTAGTAATAGTCACCCTCAATCCTCCTATTCAGTTTGCTTCCCCTCCCTTACACCAGTGTCTTCTTTTGGGGTGTTTTTCTCCATTTTCAGGTGAAAACCCTGTTGATCAGATTGGAAGTCTCAGGCCAAAAGCATTCTTCTCAGTCTTCTTATGATGTATTATTTAACTTCCCAATCTTATCAATCTAGTATATTAAGCACCCTGTTGTTCAGTGCCATTTACTTAGCAGTGTTCTACCAATATTCTCCTTTCTCCTTGAAAACATCAAACTTCCATTTTAAAAAAGAAGTGATTATAAAAATAAATTTAAGTCCACATGCCTCCACTTTTGTCCCTGGGGTTTTATAATAATTGGATATACTTTTTTTTTCTTTTTGGAGGTGGGGGGGAGGCAGAGCAATTGGGGTTAAGTGGGGTTAAGTGACTTGCCAAGGTCACATGGCCAGTAAGTGTTATGTGTCTGAAGCTGAATTTGAACCCAGGTCCTCCTGACTCCAGGGTGGGTGTTCTATTTACTGCACCACTTTGCATGCCTGAAAATACTTTTTTAAAAAAATCAATTGGGGTTAAGTAACTTGCTCAAGGTTACACAGCTAGTTATTTATTTATGTGTGTGTGCTAACTTTCTGAGGCCGGAACTGATCCTGGGTCCTCCCAACTCTGGGGTCAGTGCTCTTACTCACTATGCCACCTAGCCACCCCTGAAAATACTTTTATAAAAAAATAATAATGGCAATATTTTCTTTAATATTAATTAGTATTAATTAACAAATCTTGGCAAGCCATTCATCAAATTCCATATACCCCTTTCAGGAAGACAACACACACACAGATTGTCCCAAAATGGTGACCACATCACCATGGTCTAGAAAAGAAACATGAGTTCCAATTTAGCCTTTGATTCATATTAGCCACAAAACCAAAGGGAAGTCATGTAATATTTTGTGCCTCAGGTTTTTTTCCCTCCATATTAATGACAAAAATATAACACCTGTCCCACAGTGTTATTGTGAGGATCAAAATAGATGATGTATAGAAAGCACTTAAAAATCTTTTTCACTTTAAAAATGTCAACGGTCATCATTATTTTCATTCACAATATTGAGAAGTAGCAAGGCATGAGGACTGGCCTCAAAGACGATGGTTTGTTCTAAAGTCTTTCCTCAGCACAAACTATCTGTGTGACCAGGAATAAGTCCTTTGACTTCGTGTCCCAGTCAATACTTCAATTCTATAAGATGCAGAACAGTTGCTAATCAGCACTAGAAAGGGAATTGCCTTATGAGAGTTCCCTACACCAACAAAACAACAGGTATAGACCAAAATGATGAGAAGGAAGAGGAGGAGGAGCAGCAGGAGGAGGAGGAGAAGGAGGAAGAGGATTGCATATAACTATAGAAATTGTGTACTGTTCATAGAGGCAAAAATCTGGATTTTTTTGTTATGGAGTTTAATATGTTGCCTCTTCCTCAGAAGGTACACATACTCCCTCTCTGAGAAGCCTTCTATCTATTGCTTAGATTCAGTTAGTCACTGAATAGACTAGAATTTCTTAAGTGTCCACATGGGGAGAGCCACTGTAGTAGAACTAAGGATACAAAAACAGACAAAGACAGTCCCTGCTTCCAAGGAGTCTATAGTCCAATAGAGGAGTTTGTGAGGATTTCTTAGTTCATTTCCCTCCCCTCTATCCCTTTTCTTTTCTGCATTCTTCAAACCATCTATCACTTGCCATTTATTTGACTTTCTTGTGTTTACTCCAAATAAATATTTTCTTCTTGTTTTCCTTCTAGGCTTATTTTTTTTCAGTATCACTTAGGAATTTTTTCATTCATTTTAATCATTAACACCTTTATCCTATTCCTTAAGTTGGGTGAATGAATAAATGAAAATGTTACTATTAAGGAATTATTACATGCCAAGAATTGCAGTTTTATTGTTGAGTGATGTACAGCTCTTTATGAGCCCATTTGGGATTTTCTTGGCAAAGATACTGGAGTGGTTTGCCATTTCCTTCTTCAGCTCATTTTATAGAGAAGGAAACTGAGGCCAAAAAGTTTAAGTGACTTGTCCAATGTCACACAGCTAGTAATTGGGGAAAGATTTGAAGTCAGAAAAATGAGTCTTGCTAACTGCAGGCTCAGCACTCTATCCATTGTACCACCTAGCCCCACTGAGTCACCTAACTGCCCCCAAGCAATATGTTAAACGAGAAATAAAAACACAAAAGCAAAGATAGTCCATACAGACTTTAATTCTAATAAGGAAGACAATAAACAAAGTGGGGTATTGGCCATAGAGGGGTACTTTGGTTTAGAAAATACTGAGTGAGACTATATGGTCAGAGACTAACATACCCCTTCCAGAGAGGGGTACTTTGGTTTAGAAAATACTGAGGAGACTATATGGTCAGAGACTAACATACCCCTTCCAGAGAGGGGTACTTTGTTTAGAAAATACTGAGTCAGGGGCACAGCCAAATGGTGGAGTAGAAACAGTGCATCCAAGGCACTGTCCCCCCAGATCACATCCAAACTTTGTAAAAGGGGACTCTGAACAACTTCTGGAGCCCCAGCACCCACAGAACAACACAGAGAAGCTAACCTCCCTCTGAGTACAGCCCAGCAGCCATGAAGGAAGGACCAGCGCAGCACTCTGGGAGCAGGCAGCACTCTGGGAGCCAGCAGCACTCTGGGAGCCAGCAGTACATTGTGCAGGTTTGGAGAGCCGAGCCCAGGTCTACCTGAGCCTTGGTTTTAGCCCCAGGGCAGCCAGGCCAGCAGCCAGCTGCAGGAACCCCAGAACACCAGCAGCTGTGGCAATTCCAGAATTATCAACTCAGATATGTGTAGGACAAAGTGAGGGGTTAGTGCCCTATGGACTTCGGGACCACTATTTGGGGAATGCTTTGGCTTCCTCCCCTGGGGGCTAGAAGCCACTGAGAAGACACAGCATTTTGTAGTTTCCAGTGGCAGCTCCAGCTCCTGGCCTGAGAACTGTAGGGAGATCCAGTGATCAGTCTTTTGGGGTAATCACTCTTGCAGAGGGCAAAAGAGCTGGGAATGAACCCAAGGGTCACCTACCCAGCAAAACTGAGTATTTTGTTTCAGGGGAAAATATGGTCATTCAGTGGAATAGAGGACTTTCAAGCATTCTTGAGGAAAAAAACAGAATTGAATAGAAAACTTGACATCCAGACACAAGAAGCAAGAGATGCCTGAGAAGGTAATAAGGGAAAAGAAATCAAAAGGAACTTATCAAAGTTGACCTATTTACATTCCTACATGGAAAAACAATAACTGTGACTGATGAAACCTTTCTCAATATGAAAATAATGGAAGAAGGGTTTATGGTCATGTGAATACATATGTGAATGTGTATATATATGTTTACAGTTATACATGGAGAGAGGGCATAGGTTGAATTTGTTGGGAAGGAATGATACTTAAGGGGTGAAATGAGGTGAGAGAGGAAAGTGGCAAGAGGAGATGGGGAGAGACACGGTAGGGTAAACTATCTCATGTAGAAGAAGCAAGGGGAAGTGGCTGCAGGGGAGGGGAAGAATAGGAAAGCAAAAAGGCAAAACCACATTCTCACTGAATTTGGTTCAGGGAGAGAATGACATACATACTAAATGGGATATCTCAACCTGCAGCAGAATAAGGGGAAGGGGGATGAGAGGAGGGATGATGGGTGGGAGGGCATTCTTAGGGGGAGGGGAGGTTGGAAGTACCCACCATAGAAGAGGGGCAGGTTCAAGTAGGAAATGGACCAGGTGAGGGTGGAAGGGAATTATAAGCAGCCTTGTCCAATATATCTACTATGGTAATATTTTGCATAACTATACATGTACAACACATACTGAATTACTTATCTTCCCAGAGGGAATGGGTGGCAAGGGAGAAAGGGAATGGATCTGAAATTTGAGTTCTTAAAATTAAATGTTTCAAATATATATATAAATACTTTTATCAATACTCTTTTGCATGTAATTGGGAGATAAGATGTGCAGGCATTGGGGCACAAAGCTTCACCTTGCTCTAATGGAAAAGTTGAAGGGGGTATGGGAGAAGATATGGGAGAGAGCCGATGAAGGAAGGGATATCTTGTGGGACTGCTATTCTGGGATGGTGGGTAGGGGAAAAATGGGGAAAAATTGTAACTCAAAATCTGGTGGAAATGAATGATGTAAACCAGAAGTTAATAAAGCATTTGTAAAAGAGAGAGAGAGAGAGAGAGAGAGAGAGAGAGAGAGAGAGAGAGAGAGAGAGAGAAAAGAAAATACTGAGTGAGACTATATGATCAGAGACTAACATACCCTTTCCAGGAAGAATGGCAGAGTTTATTTAATTATAGCTCATGATTACATGACTGAGAGGAAAGAAAGGATCACCAGTCAGAAAAGGTGTGGCACCAGGGTAGAAGCTTCTGAAGGGCATGGGCAGCAAAGTAATTGAAAAGCAGTGTATAGTTCAAGTGACTGATCAGGATGGAGTGAAGAATATCAGGAGCCATTTCTGAAAGCATTCCTAATAATAATAACTGATATTTACATAGCTCTTTAAGTTTTGAAAAGCCCTTTATGAATACTGTCTCACTTTATCCTCATAAGCAACTGTTATTATTCTACCCATCTTACAGATAAGGAAACTGAGGAAGGCAGATGTTAAGTGACTTGCCCAGGGTCATGCATCTAGTAAGTATCTGAGTTTAGATTTGAATTCAGTTCAAGTAAGCACTCAACTCACTGCTCCACATATTGCCTAAAGAGGCAAATGGTCATCAATCAGAAGAGCATATTCACAGAGCAAGAGGGATTAATTCAAATTTAACATTTGTATATATGTAAAGTTAATCTACTAAGATAACTAAAATAGACTAACCTTGAATTTTGTTCTGGAAGACTGCCCTCATTTTCCATACATCTATAAGAGGAAAGGTCCAGAGTAAGGAGTCTCAAGAAGGACCATCATAATCTGTTATTTTTTCTCCTGATATTGCTGACTTTCAGGATTCAAATATGGTGGAGTCTATTATATTTTTAATTATCTTCTCCATTCATTCATGTTATTTCTTACTTACTCATTTCATCCTTTCCTTTCTTGTAGGCTTTTCTAGTTTTCTAGTTCTCAGATATGAACAATTAATACTTACTAGTGCTTAATTAAATTCTGTCTAGGGTCCTTAAACAATCTCTAAACACAATGTGCTTATTGATTGTGGTAAATGTGACTAGAAAGATAGGTTCTTTGCTGGTCCCCATGCCGTGGGAAAAAGGCAATTCTGGAGCAGCACTGACCTAGGCCTGAGGAAGAGACCATGCTGTTATAGGAATGGAAATTTAAGATCTCCCCTGCCCTTGGCCCTTTGATAGTCTTAAGTACACCTGGAGCCTGTGGGGGGAGGCTTGTTTTTTGGAAATGCTTTTTAACTGGGCAGTGGGCCAAGAGGGTTGTGACATTCTCTGAGCCAGGAGAAGGCTATATAAACCCTGACATGAAGCTTTGCTTTGGGGCTTACTTTGAGAAGTGTTGTGTGATTTGACCAGATGAGTCTCTGGACAGCCATTGAGAGCCCCCCGACTTTGAAAACCCAGATGTTGGTGCTTCCCTCTCTGGTAACTGTGACTAGGTATGGATGTAATGGTCAGACAGTTGGAGGTCAGTCTGCTGAAATGTTTCTATGTCTCCTTGTAACTTCTGCTTGTAACCTGTCTGTATATTCTAAAGTTTGGGGTGTTGACTTTTTCCCCCTGAATTAGGTAAATGATATGTTTGGTTGATTAAAGCATGGTTGTTAACCCATTTTGAGTTGCTTTCCTTTAGAAAAAGCAGATCTAAAAACCTGTTTTGGCAGCCGCCCTGGAGATGCTAGGGTGCTTGCTGCTACAACCCCATAGTGAAGAAGACCAACCCCACCAATCACCTTGACCTCCCTCCCTGTGGTCCCAAGAAGCTGATCAAGCCTATAGCAGCCCTGGCCAGCACCCAGGGTGGTGGGACACCATGAAAATCACCATGAAATCAAATGCAAATGACAGACCTTCATGATGACATCAACCCTGAGGTGTCAAGGCTCTGAAAGAGAAGATGGAATCTGAAAAGGAGAAGGATGCCTTTTCAGTAGCAGGTCAAAAATTCATTCATGCAAGCACAAGTCTTGACAATGATACGGCTCCCAAAGAATACAAAATTGATGAGAATTTTGTGGTGGTCATGGTAACAAAACCCAAAGCCACAATCACTTCTGCGTCATTACCAGCTATAACTCAACTATCAAATCCTGCTACCACTTGTACAGTTAGGTCACCTGCAGCAGCATCTTTGGCTCAAGTTCCAGCTCCTTCCCCTGCCTTGGCTCTGTAATGGAAATGCAGATTTAAAGATCTTCCCTGCCCCTAGGCCCTTTGATTGGCTTAAGAGACTCTGAAAACCTTCCTTGATTTGAAAATATACTCTTCCTCCTAATAGGCTGAATGTGGTCACATGGAGCCTGTGGTAGGAGGCTTGGTTTTCAGGAATGACCACACCTTGATGCTGTGTGATTGGGCAGTGGGTCAAGAGGATGGTTACATTCTCTGAGCCAGGAGAAGGCTATATAATCCCTGATTTGAGGCTTTGCTTTGGGGCTCATTTTGAGAAGTGTTGTGTGATTTGACCAGATGAGACTCTGGGAAGCCATTGTTGAGAGCCCCCTGGCTTTGAAAACCCAGATGTTGATGCTTCCCTCTCTGGTAACTGTGATTTGGTATTGATATAATGGTTGGACAGTTTGGAAGCCTGTCTGTTTGATCTGTCTGTATACTCTGAAGTTTGGGGTGCTGACCTTTTTCCACCTGAACTAGGTAATATATGTTTGATTAAAGTAAGCTTGTTACCTGATTTTGAGTTGCTTTCCTTTACAAAAGCACATATAAGAACCTGTGTTGGCAGCCACTCTGGGGATGCTGGGGTTGTTGCTGCTACAGGCTCTCACCCTGACACCTAAATGTGACACTTCAAGACCAGCAGCAGCAGATTAGGAACCTACTCTAGTCATGTTCTTAAGGGTAGAGAAGGCATTAAGAAGCTCCTATGAATAGTAATCTAACATCATTTGACAGAGTTTTATGTGCACACAGAATCTCAGTTTACTGAATACCATAGCCACTTCTAATGTAATAGGATATTTCCAGATCCTGGCCAACATTCCATATCAACATGGAGATTTGCTGATGTGTATACAGTAATATTTATTGGAGGCTGCTTATGTGGCAAAGACACATGCCTTTTATTCATTGGAAAACTCATACACTATCACTTAAAATCCATTTGCTTATTTTGGTTATAAAGGGGGTCCTTTTGGTAGGAACATTGATAATGGAAGAAATGACAAAAAAAGTCTAGATAATATAAAAAGAAGACAGGGGAACCAAAAGCAGGAGAAAAGAGCATTACCATTTAATGTAAAGATAAAAATCCTGCATAGCTCAGAGATTATGCTGACAATCTTTCGCTAGTAAGAGTACAGTGTAATAATAATTGATGTGCATCATGACTGCCCTAAGTAAAAGAAAAGGTAAACATATTCTGTTTAAGAAGTTGATGAAATTATGTGATAGTTACAGAAAAAACTTCTGTCTCAAATGACTATTTTTTTTAACCTGGTACTTTAGATGGTAAGTTTCAACTATCCAGAAAATTTACAGATATGAAACACTTCATTTCTCTGAATAAATGAAAAGTTACAGCAGAATCCTTTTGTTTGAAGTCATATATTTCATTTGTTGATTAAACAAAGATAGTCTTTTTGATGAGGTGTTTATATACAACATTTGTATTTGAATAGTTGTTAAATTGAATACTAATAAAATTTATTTCTTTCAAAAAAAACGAAGCTAGAATATTTGAGGACCTCTAAATCATCATTTCCCATTTCTCCTATTTTCAGACACTGTTTGTGAGTCATATCTTCTGTATGGCTGCTGGCATTAAGTACTCAGAGCTGTTCAGAGAAAATAGTCACAGTATATACCCAAAACATGTGTACCATGACCACTTTGATTTAACTGGCATAAGTAAGCAATGGTACTTTTCAGTCCCTCCCCTATCTTAAAAGACAATTTGATTCGATAAAGCAAATCAAATGTTATTTCATAACAATCCCATGTCAGTAATTTTGCATTGACTAGGAATTATCATCTAACTAATGTTGTACAGAAAACAAAATAACTACTCTTTTGTTTAACAAGCACAATTGTAAGAAGAAGAAAAGACAAATCTTGAAAAAGAAATGACTTTCATTATCAAAAGAGAAACAACCTTAAATCACTTATTGTCTGCTTGGACTTGAAATCAGTGTTAGGTTTTGTTTAAATTCAGAGCTCAATTTTGTTTATATGCAGGACACTAATTTAGTCAATACCCAGAAGACTGTTCTAAAATGATAGCAGCTTTTAAAACTGCATAAACAGTTCTTTAATTTTCTATCAAATCTATTTAGTAGATTTGAAATAAAAAATGCATCGTGGTTTTATCCTTTTAAAAATTATTATTCACAAAATTGACTAAGACTGACAAGCAATGTACAATGATCATGAAACATTTAAGGGAGAAATAATCCCTTGAGGTCCCAGAGTCCATATCATACCCTAAGTAAAAACACTGACATTAAGTCCTCTTCTTTCAGGGCAGAGGCCAAGGTCCCAATTTCATCACTTTGGCCTCTCATTGCTAGCAAAAAACTGCCAAACCAAGATTTGGCCTGGAATTTATCACAATATCAGTAGATTGTTGGTTATAAGATTAGAATCTAAAGCTCTTAATCCTTATTTCCCCTTGCAATCCGAGACCTTATATTTTCTCCTGCCAGCATGTTAGAGGACAGCTTTACCAAGATTTTACAAGGATAAATAGACCTAGTAGCTATTTCCTTAAGTTTGAGAACTCTGGCATTGCAGGGGCTGATAACTCACTGTCCTTCAAGTACAAAGACAGCATAACCAAACCATACTTACTACAACAGGTAGCTCAGGTATTTTTCTAAGAGAAATGTTGAGCTTGTGCTCAACAGTCCACAACTTCTTCTTTGTTCCCTCTTTGGGATCCATGATGTAAGTATACAAGAAGTGTTCATTATAAAGGGATACTGTCTACAGCCAAGAAACCCACCCAGATTAACCAGCCCAGGGAGTCAGTTTCATTTTCCTCTTTCCTTCTAGTCACACAGTTGCCACTAGCTCAGTTTTCATCACTCCTTGCCTAGACAATTGCAATAACTTTTTAATTGTTCTCCATGCTTCACAGTAAAGATAGGGAGAAGTCTAAACCCTTGGAGCTATCCCCATTAGCAGAATCTTCCAATCAACAGAGCTAATCAGCCACAATATCAAATAGAAACATCAGCAATGGAATCCTTTTCCTTTTGTATACCTCCATTCATTCTGCCTCTCCCAAGCTCTCACTGATGGGCCAACAATATTCACAGGTCAAGCCAGACTTGGTCATTATTTGGGTCCTGATTGTCTTAGAATAAATGTAAACAGAAATTGTTTCTGTTTTGGCCAGAAACCCTGAGGATCTTCCCTTCCAAAATTTATACATGCATACATATACACATACACATAATATACATGTACATGTACATTTGCATACAGATACATACATATACATATATATGTATATACACATGTGTTTGTGTATGTTTGTGTGTGCATATGTATTAGATTAGGTAAAGAGGTCATTCCCTACCTCATTTCTTATTAAGCCTTAATTACTAAGTGGGCTTTGCCTCAGTCAAACTGAGTCCTGTTAAAGATCTTAGCTTAAAGGTCTCCCACTACATCCAGGGTCATCTCCAGTCATCCGGATCTATATCTGACCACTGGACCCAGATGGCCCCAGAGTATAAAATGAGATCCATGACTTTGCAGAGCTCTCCCTCACTTCAGTTTACTTGCATATCATGGCATCAGCTCCATGATGTTCTCCTCAAGAACAAAGGACAACCAACAACATAATGACATTCAATAACCACAACACTCAATGCTCTCCCGCACTATAACTCTTACTCTGGCTTTTCTTTGTTCTCCCCTCCTAATCTCAACCTGATAGTTCAACATCACATCCTCAATTCTTTTGTTCTCTTCTCCTGCTGTAGTTCATGCTGTGTGCAAAACCAAGCCTGAATCAACCCACTATGCCCTTACTTTTTCCCTATATGCTGTCAAATAATACTGGAGGAAGCCACACAACTATACTAACAGAGCTTCAGGGTCATAGTTAGCAATATATCATCTCAATTTAATGCTCCTTGCCGCTTATTCTTTCATAATTCATTGTCTTTATGAAATACAGAGGTATTTGTCATGAACTTCAGTATTCCTTATTCTGTCCCTCTAAACCCCTTCTCTTACTCTGAGGAAGAGGTGCTACTTCCCCAAAGTTAAACAGTATGTGTGCGTGTACCTAAGTTTGCCTATATGTATGTGTGCATGATTGTGGCAAATGGTGTGCATATAATGTGCATGATTTATATATGTATATAATAAACACATTATATTATGATATTTACAACATGTCTTAATTGTACATAATATACATATATACACATACATATTAAAATGGATGGCATGTAGAGTGTATTCAGGAAGGACAAGCACATCTGGTGAGAGGGCTTGCCAAGCCCTTTTTTCAGGGATACTCATCCACCTTTTGTGTGGTGTCACCTGTCACTCAACTCCCGCCTATGGCTCTAAGAAGCTGTAAAATGAGCAGTAGCTACACCTAATAAACCATCTCAAACAAGTTAAACCTGGTTGAGGGTATCAGACAAGCTTTAAACCTATTGGTGAGTTAAGTGATCGCCTACCCCAAGCATGTGGAGAATTCTCCTAGTGGAATGGGTAGATGAGAAAAATTTGTTCCAACAATGATGAAGTCATCTAAAGAAGAAATTACAGAGTGCTTAGAGCTTGGTAAGACATTGAAGATGCCAAGGTTATCCACTGCATCCCAGGCCATTAAGTTGACATGACTTTTGTCCTGCCACTGGACTTTGATGACTCTGGAAGAGAGGGAGAGGCTGGTAATTTGCTCAACTCTGCCTCACTTCATGATGTCATTGTCTATTCTACAAGGAAAGGGTAAATAATAGCAATGTATAATTCATGTACATCCTCTTCTCTACATTAGAAAGGGATGGGATCCAGTGTATGGATATGTATGTGTGCATGTATGTAAACACATATCTTCACATACACAAGCACACAGATAGATATAGATATAGATGATATGGATATGGATATATATATATATATATTTGTAGATATAGATACACATACATACATACACACACATATAGGGCTTAGTAGATAAAGTGCCAGGCCTGGAGTTGGGCAGACTCATCTTCCTCAGTTTAAATTTGGCCTCTAACACTTACTAGCTTTGTGACTCTGGGCAAATCATTAAACTCTGTTTGCCTCATATTCTTCACCTATAAAAGGAGCTGGAGAAGAAAATGCCAAGGCACTCCAGTATCTTTGCAGCTAGGATAGGTGTTGAAAGTGTCTTGAGAAAACAAGTACAGACCTGAGAGAAGATACTGGAAAATCACATCAATTTCTAGCTGGTATGAATAGGAGAAGACTTGAACAACATATAGTTCAATTAAAGACAAAAAATAAATAAAATGCAATGAGATGAAAAAATAAAACTTATCAGAAATATAGGTTACCTTCAACTGATGAATGTAAATAAAAGGCTAGGATGCTGTGAGGAGTTAAAGCAACATAAGGAACAAAATCGTTCATATCAAGTAAAAATATATTATACAGATTTTAAAAATTAATAAATTATGAAAACAATAATACTAAAGGAGGAGGATGTAACTAAATATTAGTTTGTCTATATTGGTCAAAAGAAATCCAATACAATGAATGACATCAGACTAAATGTGGAAAGGGGAAGTTGTGTATCTTTAACATAAGGAACAACAGATTCGTTATATCAAATAAGGTAATATAAATTATAGCTTCTCTGAAAAACTGGGAAGTGGTTCGGTCAGATCATATCCAGAATTTGGAGGTCAAATATTTCACAGGGGTACAGTTATTTATCACCTATTGGGGAATTACAGATGAAATCATCCATGACATTTATGTTGATTTCCTATACTATTGGTTTACTCCTGCAATTTCATGCAAATCTATAAAATAAAACTAAGCAAAGTGAAAAGGTACAGCATTTGATACCCACATCAAACATAACTTCCGTTTGTAATGGCATACTAATATATTTCTTGAATTGTCATGAAAGATAGTATCTACCAGTGAGGTGTTTTAAGCCCATTGTGGATCTAACCTTAAGTCCATTATCATTAGTCATGAATAGAACTGAGTATGCCTTTTAAGTTAAAGATGGAGGCGTAACAAAATTTTGTATTGATTACTTTATGTACAGGGATTGCATCAAATCATTTGACTACTCTCAAAAGTTCATTTAATAGCTATTTCATCTTGTAGAAACTGTCTCCAATTATATTAAGATGTAATTTGGATTCGATAAGTGCAAATTGCTTAATGTGCACCAAGGAATAATAGAAGCTGAAGAGTGAATCTGGAAGTCAAATTGCCCCAGTGGAGGAAGGGATTACTTGCAAATACTTTAGCTTTCTCTAAGTAAAGCACATTTCCTGTCATCCCATCTAATACTGGACTTGTCCTTAGGGGGCATCAGTGAACCTATATAGGATGAGTTTATACACAGTGCTTTATTTTAATAGCTTACATTATTTGTTTGTAAAATATTATGTAGAGACAATTAAATATTAAAAAGTAATAGCGGGGTAGGAAATTTTCCAAGAACTTTTCACTCAGAACATCATCTACCAACTTGAGAACATTTTTTAATAAAAACAATAATAGTTCACAAAGATGATATGCTTTACAAGTTATAAATTATTTTCCTCATAAAAATCTTGTGAGTTTGATAGTACTCCTGCATTCAATGAATTTATGATCTCAGTAACATGAGGAGGAGTTAGGTGATACAGTGGATAGAACATCAGGTCTGGAGTCAGAAAGATGTGAATTTAGATTAGCCTTGGACAATTGCTAGCTATGTGACCATTGGCAAGTCAACTAACCCTATTTGCCATAGCTTCCTCATCTGTAAAATAAGCTAGAGAAGGAAATGGAAAACGACTCCAGCACCTTTGTCAAGAAAACTCCAAATAAGGGTCATGAAAATGTCAGATATGACTGTAATAACTGAACAACATTATTTCCTCTCATGAAGTCAGTCACCAACCTTTCTTGCCTTAACCATTTGATTCTAATAAACATCTCTTCATAAACTCACCACCCAAATAGCCTCGTTCCATTACATGAGTAACAATTGACTTTGTCTCTTGCATTTTTTGCTGGAGTGGCCAATTATTTTCCAATCATACACTTCTCTGGTGATATTCTTTATACCACTTCTTGCACATAATTCCTTATTTATAATGTTTTGCAAACTGTTTGTGCTCTCATTTTATCTCTCCATTGCCCTTTGGGTGTTTTCAACATCAGTCCTATGAATCCATTGGAGACTGTGGAATCCCATGAGTCAGTTATATATTTCAATATCACCATTGGAATCTCTCTCTGTGTGTCTGTCTCTCTGTCTGTCTGTCTCTCTATCCCACCTTCCCTTTTGTCTCCATCTTTCCTCTTCTCCCTCTTCCTGTCTTCCCTTCCTGACTCCCTCTCATTTGCTACCTCTTCATCTCTATCTCCTCCCTCTCATTTCTAGTTCTACATCTATTTCTATAATCTGATGGACTGATGTCTATAGTTTTCCCCTCCAGCTGACAATTACAGTATATATATATCAGAGACTTCGAGAGTGTCACTTAAGTTCCCTTGGGGGTAAGGAAGTGGAATTCCTTGAAACCCTTTCAGAAGTTCTTTGAAGTCAACTTTCTTCATAATAATATGAAAAAATTTCTAAAATGATAAATATCAAAAGTTATAACTCACATAAGCAAAAGCCTTTTAAGAAGGAGATTTTCAATAAATTTAAGAGAGTAAAGGGACCCTGAGATGATATAATGTATAATATGCATTTATAATATGTTTTAAATCCCCATTTTGGAGAGAGAATAAATGGTTTGTCCCATAGGTTAGCTAGGTGACACAGTGAATGAACTGCTGTGACTGAAGTCAGTAAGACCTGAGTTCAAATTCAGCCTAGCTACTGACTAGGTATGTGACCCAGGGCAAATTAATCAATCTCTGTTTGCTTCAGTTTCCTAATCTCTAAAATGAGCACATTAATAGCACCTGTATCCCAGAGTTGTTGTGAAGATCCAATGAGATAATAATTGTAAAGTACTTAGTACAATGCTGGGCACATAGTAAGCATAATATAAATGGTAGCTGCTGCTGCTACTACCACTACTACTACTACTACTACTACTACTACTACTACTACTATATCTTCTATGACTACTACTACTACTACTACTACTACTACTACTATATCTTCTATGACTACTACTACTACTACTACTACTATATCTTCTATGACTACTACTACTACTACTACTACTACTACTACTACAATGACTATTACTACTACTACTACTACATAGCTTGTAAATAGAAGAACCAGAATTCCAACACATCTTCTGACTTCCATTTCCATATGCTTTTCCCAATACCATACCACTTGGCTAACACAGAAGCAGTGCTTCACTAATGCATTCTCTAATACCTTATAAAATTCTTGTACCACATCTGGAATGACAAATAATGGTTGACATTTTCTTTCATATCACTTGCTAAGCCTGGTGTAGATTTAGACTGACACATACCTATTGTCTATGGGTTTAATGCTACCAGAAACAAGAGAAAGCAATCAGTGACTCTATCTCCTCTAATGATATTGATGAGAGTATTTTTCTACCTCTCCTTTCTAGATTCTGATAGTGCTATCCTTCATATTCTGAAGGGAACATTACCAGAGGTCAATGCAGAAACAATGTCCATTAATAATTCTTTCCTCTCTTATATCACTAATCAAAGAAAGGCTATAGAATAGACATTATCTGTGCTTAGCTTATTCATTGGGTTTGAAATTCATACAAATTAAAAAAAAAAAGACCTGCCAATAAATTGTGGGCTGACCAATGTTCCATTGGTTGTTGCTTCTTCTCAAAGAGACTTTCTCGTATCTTAGGATGCAGGACAGTTGTCAATATTGTCTCACAAACCAGGATGCAAACGGTACAGATATTTGTGAGGAGATATGTTTCTGTTGTCAAGATTCTCTGACTAATATTTTAATGCAATGTAATATTGTAGGAATAATAATGCAGGGTGTCCCAAAAATTTTAGAACAGCTTAAAGCTATTAAAGAATAAAACTGCCCTAAGGTTTTTTGGGGGGACACTCTCTAGTTCTACAAAACTGACTTTCTATAAAAATTCTGTTCCCATTAAGTAAAATTAAAAACCAGCATATTCAGAATAAACTGCTTTAAAAAGAGAACCCATAGACCGATGCCGGTTACATAGTAGCGAGTACGGCGTGTCCTTGGGCAGAGGAAGTGCGAGTCGGAGCGAGTGCAAGGAGCGGGCCATCAAGCGCGGTGCTGCCGACTGAGCCGGACTGACCATGGGTGACGTGGAGAAGGGCAAGAAGATCTTCGTGCAGAAGTGCGCCCAGTGCCACACGGTGGAGAAGGGGGGCAAGCACAAGACCGGCCCCAACCTGCACGGGCTCTTCGGCCGCAAAACCGGCCAGTCCCCCGGCTTCTCCTACACGGACGCCAACAAGAACAAAGGCATCACCTGGGGCGAGGACACGCTCATGGAGTACCTGGAGAACCCCAAGAAGTACATCCCTGGCACCAAGATGATCTTTGCGGGCATCAAGAAGAAGGCCGAGCGGCAGGACTTGATAGCCTACCTCAAGAAGGCCACCAACGAGTGACCTGCTCGCTGCCTTATTTATTGGGAGGAGAGGTCTCGGAGCTTCCCTTTTTTACATGTATCATAACTACCCTATTTAAAGTGTTTTCATCCACCAGAGAATTCTGATCATGAATGGCTGTTCAGATGTTGTCCAGCAGTCCCAATAAAGGAATGGTCCTCCTTACAGCCACAGCCCTCCTGTCACAGTTTTGTTTCTTTTACAAGGTTTGACTGGGGACTTTTTTATCAAAGGCAATGTGCTCCACCTCTGTCTTGGAAAGTTTGGGTTGGATATGGCCTCTTTCACTCAACTCGGGGAAAACATGTGAAACTTTCATTAGATTTTTACCTGTGGTGTGTTCTGGGATGGGAGGGCTATCTTTTGGAAAAAGTTGTTCCCCAGCCTGTCCAAAGGCAAGGTCAACTGAATCAAAGCACCCCCACCCCCACCTCCTTGCATTTCTGAGTTAATTCCCTAATTTTCCATGGATAAACAGCTTAATTACAGTGACTTGATTAAATGCTGCCTTTCAGTGTATTTTCTTGCCTGACAATCCTGAGTAAAGAATATCCCTTCACAAAAAAAAAAAAAAAAAAGAGAGAACCCATAGTTTAACTTTTGATGTTTCATAGGTAGGTCTACCTCAATGCTTAATTCACTTCCTAGTGTGAACAACTTACCCTAACATTTAAATCCTTCCTACAACAAGTTGAGTGTTCAGGAGAGTGTGTTAACAAATGAATTAATGTACACTTCATTTGTTCTAACAAAATGTATACTGCCATATCTTTGAGTCCTTGAGGAATATATTAGTTTATACCTTAAAAATGTGAAAGGTCCATTAATACCTTAGAAGGCTCAAAACATTTCACCCCAAAACTGAATATATTACTAGGAGATGATTCAAGTTTAGGGAAGGGTACAGCTCATGAAATATAAGGTACATGGTGCTATTTTCATTCATTTTTATACGATAGCTCAATAAATGTCATTACACCTATGTTAGATGAGAAATAACTAAAAGTCCAAGAAATAGCATTTTATTCTATCTATCTTGAGACCCTTCATTACTATGAATATTTTAATAGCCCTAGTCTGTCAGCATACATACTGAATTTTAATTTTTTTCTCATATAATACACTAAACAAGTTTATTATTTAAATATATTCTATTTAGAAGTTAAATTAGTCTTGGGTTTTCAGGGAACTTCCTAATTGCTCTGTACTGGAAAGAGCACTAGATTGGACACATTTTTTGAGTTCTGCATCTGTGACTTACCAGGCATCTTGGGCATCTAACTCATTTAGGCCTCACTTTTCACATCTGCACAATTATAGTGGTCCAGGTGACTTTCAAGCTCTGAATCTATGATGATAATATCTTAATTCCCTCTCCACCAGCTACAACATTTCCTTCATATTTGAGGCATTTGTAGCTAATGGGGTCAGCACAAATCCCAACTATAGGACTGTTAATCATGAACAGTTTGAAGCAATTTCCTCATTTATCTAGTGAGCACTTCACTCATCTATAGTGTCGACAAAGAAAGGAAAAGGGTTTCTCATCAGGAATGAGCAAAATTTTTGTAGAGAAGGGGATTAAAATAAGTTGGAAACATTAAGACATAACAGTGAATAGGTAACAATTAAAATCAAAGGAGGGCCTTGAATGATAATATTAATAGTTCAGACAGTGTAGTATATTATAGGAAACACCATAAAATTTAAGCAGGAAAATGACATGATGATATTAATTGAACAACATTATATAGTATATATTTGAGTGGGAAAAGTGAGGTACTTCTTATAAGAGGCTATTACAGTAATTCAGATTTGGGCTGAAGAGGACTAGGTTCCTTATCTAGGATAAAGGCATTGGAAAAGTAGAAGTAGGGATGATGCATGGAACTGTAATGCTTGCAAAACACTTTGCACACATTTCATCTCATTTTATCCTTACAACAAATTTATGAGCTAAGGACTGAAGAACTTATTATCTTCATTTTATGTGAGGAAACTGAGACTCAGAGAGATTGTTTCTTGTCCATGGTCACACAACTAGTAAATGTGAGAGATCATATTTGAACAAAACACTCTCCTGATTCCATGTTCAAATATGCCAAGAGGCATAATTCTGTTCCTAAAATCAACCATTCCCCAAGCTGCCAAAATAATCACTGAATTTCCCTTTTTTGATACAGTGCTGGACATTAAGTTAGAAAGGCATAGATTCAAATCTCATCTCTGATGCTTACTGTATGTGTGACCTTAGGTAAGTCACTTCATTTTTCTGACCTTCAGTTTCCTCATCTGAAAACAGGTCTAAAAAGACCTGTAGCACCTACCTAAATGGCTTATTTTGGGGCTTAACCATAAACACAGAACTGGGAAAATAGCAGGCTCTTAATAAACATTTATTCAATGAAGAAATATATATATATATATACATATACATGTATGCATATATGTTTGTAGATAGACAGACACAGATTTGGAAACTTTATAATAGCATATAGCTATGATATACTATTCTACCATATGATCTCCTAATAAAAGACAGTATGCTATAATGTAGAGAAATCTGGAGTAATGAAGTAGTGAATTTTGGAGTGATGAAGACCAGGGTTCAAGTACCAGCTCTGACACAGACTGACTGTGGGACCTTGGGAAAGTCACAAAATCTCAGTGTTCTAAGGTGAAGGTTCAAAACTTCTAGGGCAGCCCAAATCAGATTAAATGTAATTGGAAAATTACAAACAAATAAATATGTACATATATATATATATATGTGTGTGTGTGTGTGTATAATATACTGCATTTATTATGATAAAGTGTAATGCAATAAATAAAAATAGAATAGGATAGAATAGAATAGAATAAAGACAACATTTATTTGTGGTTTTCAAAGGTGATATGCTGGCACAGGAATCCATTTCTATTTGAGTTTCATACCATGGACCTATGCAACTTTCTGGGACTAGAAGTTATAAATTGTTAGAAGGACTCACCAGGCTACTCTCTATATTGAGGAAATCACTGGTCCCACCAAAACAAAAACAACTATTTTCTGAGTCCCAGGGATTGTGAGGAATTGTTTTAACTTCATTTCCTAATGAAGGATGCTTAAATAGTGAATTTTTTTTTAGAATGCTTCAGACTTCTAATACAACTTGCAATGGTGTGCATTCCTCTCCTTATTTTCAAGAAAAATTTCTGCTACTAATAGCAATAGCAACCTCCCAGAATACCTCTCCTTTTGTAACTGTTAAGTTCAATATCAGGAGTAAATGTTTATACATAACACTTTCAATTAGATCATAAACTCCAGGAAAGCAGGAGAAATAAATAAGTCTGTGATTGCCCAAACTCCTTGTGAGTACTCCCTAAGTGCTTAGGGACCTAATGACTTTCAAGATTCTTTTCTCTTATTTCCTTTCTATTTGATCATCCTTCCAATAAGAGACTGTTTAGGTCATAAGAGTAATTTTAGAGACAGCTTTGCAGTGTGCACAAGGGGGTCAAGAAGGCTTGATATCAAGTCCTGCCTGTGATACCTTCTACTTATGGGACTTCAGGCAAGTCATTTAACCTCTCAATGTCCCCAGTATACAAGCAAGTCCCTAATATTTATTCTGCATTCATGGAAGAAATCTCCCCACAGAAAAACCTAGGAAAAACCACGTGTCCATCAAAGGACAAAAAGAACAACTATGAAAAGATAGCCTTAAAAAATATGTTTATTGACATCAGTAGTAACAACAATAAAAATAATTTGTGATTATTTTATTCTGCTCTATCACTTCTTTAGGCTTTTGGAAGACTTGTGACAGTTATGAATCTGGCAACTTGATTCATTCAGTCCTACAATATTAGTTGTTTGACCTTGATATATCTTCTATAAAGCATAATTTCCATCTATACTCCTTTTCTGACTTATATGTCTCTGTGTAACCTCCGTTATATCTCGCTGTGACTGATTTCATAAATCCTTCTCTTCAAGTCACCTGTCCAATGGTATCTCAATATCCCATCTAGCAAAGGATGGCCATTAACACCAGTAGTAAACTCTAAACTGCAGTAAATTATCTGACTAGGACTTTATCTAGGCTTTTTCCTCTCATAAAATATGTGTTTTTTCTCTGTCCCTCCTGAATAGGTATTGTCAAAAGTGAAAAGCATATAAATATTTGATTTACTGCACTTCCATCCACCATACCAAAGTTGAAATGATGAGCCTAAAGTACCATTTGTCAACAAGGGTAGTAAACTTCCAACCAGTCTGTTTGAATTCTTCTTCCCAGGCACATGTAGAATCTTATAAGGAAAGAGGATAAGTTAAAAACAATAGCATGATATCATGGCTTCCCTGCATTTCTACCTGTGATTTTCACCAGAAAAGTGCATAAATAGGAAAAGGTAGCACATGGTTAAGGAATAAATGAAACTTATGAATGAAAATCTTATTTTGAACATTTTCTCCCTCCTAATATACCAAGCCTTTAATGGAACTGCTTGTAAGTTATATTATTTGACAGAATGAGTCTCATACCCTCTGTTAGGAAAAGCAGAGTTTCAAAGCAGTAGGAATGAATGTTGGACTTTGAATAAAGAGAGAACTGGCTAGAATTCCACTCCTGACATTTCCCAGGTAGGTTCCCATTTTCAAGTCACAAGTTTTTTGAGTCTTCATTTCCTCATTTTTAAAGGAGGATTATAATGCCTGGAGCACCTATGTTAAGTGATTGTCTTGAACACAAAATGACATAATACCTGAAAAGCACTTTACGAATATCAAAACTGTATGCAACTCGAAGGGCAGAGCCAACATGGCAGAGTAGAAGCACAAACTTGGCATGGGCTCCTACTCCAATCACTTCCATTATATGTAAAAAATGATTCTAAACAAACTTTAGAGCTACAGACCCCACAAAGTGACAGAAAGAAACAAATCTCCTACTGAAGGAAGCCTGGAAGGCAGACAGGAAGGGCTATCACACCAAGCTGGGAGCCACACACAGGCCTGTATAAGCCCTGCCAATTTTAGCCCTAGGGTGGCCCTGAAGAGAGGTGACCTGAGCAGATTTCAGGAAAGTGAGTCATCAGTTGTGGTGACAGGTTCCAGAATCCCTAACCCATAAACACCAAAGATAAAGTAAAAGATCAGTGTGGAACTCTGTTGGAACGGGGGGAGGAAGGACTGAAGAGCACAGTCTGGCCTCTGTCCTCTGGGTGAGAAGCAGCAGAGTAGTGGTGGCTCTAGCTGCCAGCCACAGCCTGGCTACCTCAGGAGCTCCTGGCCTGCAGATCATAGGGGATCAGGTGACTATTCAGAGGATAATTGCTCTTGGTTTAACCTGCTTGGATCTGTATCATGGTCTTGGGTGGTGGTCCTGGGGTGAGTGGCCAGTGAGCCAGAACTTGTGGGGGCTAATAGCTATGGCAGGTGTGATAACTTCAACAATTTGTGACAAAGACCTCTCCATTCTGGAAGCAGAGTTCTACCATGGCAAAGAGCTAAAAAGTGGCTGGCAATATGAGCAAACCAAGGAAGCACAAACACGCCATACAATCTTTTTGGGGGGACAAAAATGATCAAGGCATGGAGTGGGAGGAAGACAGTGAAGACAGAGCTCCTACATCAAAAACCTCCAAGAAAATATGAATTTATTACAGCCAATGGAGGAGCTTAAGAAGGATTTTGAAAATCAAGTAAGAGAAGTAGAGGAAAAAATGGGAAGAAAAATGAGAATGACACAAGAAATTCAGGAAAAGCAAGTTAACATCTTGCTAAAGGAGACCCACTGAAGAAAATAACACTTTAAAAATAGACTAATTCAAATGGCAGAAGGCCAAAAAGCCAATGAGGAGAAGAATGCCTTAAAAAAGCTAAATTTGCCAGATGGAAAAAGAATTTCAAAAACTCACTGAAGAGAATAACTCCTTCAAAATATATTGGAGCAATAGGAAGCTAATGACTTTATGAGAAATCAAGATACTATAAAACAGATCCAAACAAATGAAAGAATGGAAAGCAATGTGAAATATCTCATAGGAAAAACCACTGACCTGGAAAATAGATCCAGGAGAGATAATTTAAAAAATTTTGAACTACCTGAAAGCCATGATCAAAAAAAGAGCCTAGACACCATCTTTCAAAAAGTTATCAAGCAGAATTGTCATGATATTCTAGAAAGAAAGGGCAAAATAAAATTGAATAAATAAAATAAAAAAGAATTCATTGATTACCTCTTTAAAAATACCCCAAAAAGAAAACTCCTAGGAATATTCTAGCCAAATTCCAGAGTCCCCAAGTCAAGGAGAAAAACTGCAAGCAGTCAGGAAGAAACAATTTGAGTATTGTGGAAACACAATAAGGATAACAAAGATCTAGCAGCTTTTATATTAAGGGATCAAAGGGCTTGGAATATGATATTTCAGAGGTCAAAGGATTTAGGACTAAAACCAAGAATCACCTACCCAGCAAAACTGAGTATAATGCTACAGAGGAAAATATGGTTATTCGATGAAATAGAAGATTTTCAAGCATTCTTGAAGAAAAACACAGAGCTGAACAGAAAGTCTGACTTTCAAATACAAGAAGCAAGAGAAGCATGAGAAGGCAAACAGAAAAAAGAAATCATAAGGAACTTATTAAAGTTGAACTATTTACATTTCTACATGGAAAAATGATAATTGTAACTCATAAGAGTTTTCTTAGTATGAGGATAGTTGAAGGGATTATATATGTATACATATGTGTATATATGCATATGTATATATACATATATATGCATAATACATACATATATATTATAGGAGGCTGTATGTGTATATAAATATGTATGTGAGTATTGGCATATATATGTTCATATATATGTAGAGAGAGGGCTTAGGATGAGTTTACTATTATTATTTTATTATAAAGGGATGATATCTTAAGAATATAATTGAGGTGAGAGAGGAACTTATTGGCAAAAGGAGAAAGGAGAAGATAGATTAGGGTAAATTGACTGATAAAAAAGAAGCGAGAGAAAACTGTTACAATGGAGGGGAAGAACGGGAAGGTGAAAGGGAATGGAACAACCATATTTTCATTGAATTTGGCTTAAGGAGGGAATAACATACACACTCAATTGGTTATCTTACCCTACAGAAAAATAGGGTAGTAGGGGATAAGAGCAGGGGATGAGAGAAGGGAGGGCATATTGGGGGAGAGGGTAGTTAGAAGGAAACAATTTTGAAAAAGGATAGGATCAAAGGAGAAAATAGAATAATGGGGGGGATGGGATAGGATGGAGGGAAATATAGTTAGTCTTTCACAATATAACTACTATGGAAATGATTTGGGTAATTATACATGTACAACTTATATTAAATTACTTATCTTCCCAGTGGGGGTGGGTAATGAGGGAAGAAGGGAAAAAATCCGGAACTCAAAGTTTTAAAAACAAATGCTTAAAACTTTGTTTTTTTACATGCAACTGGGAAATAAGGTATAAAGGACTGGGGTATAGAAACCCATCTTGCCCTACTAGAAAGTGGAAATAAATAGCAAAAACTAAGAATTAATTAATTGGTTTTTAAAAAACCTATGTAACTGTAATATATTTGGTTTAAACCTGTAATTTCACACATACAGGGAAGTGCTTGTGTGGCAAAGTAGCTAGTTCCTCAAAAGTCCATGCCAACAGTCACCATAGGACAGATAAAGCATTTATTACATACTTACAATGAGCTTAGTGCTGATGATACAAATAAAGTCAAACAAATTACTCCCTCTCCTAAAGGAATTTACACTTAAATCAGGGAAGACAACATATGAGGAAATCATGGAGGAGGTGGGAGTGGAGGGGGAGTTCCTTTGAGTAGAAAATTAGAGAAAGGTGAGGCTAAAATTGAGGAGGCGAAAGTATTCTCTACAATGGTGATCCTGGGGAAGTAGTGACCAATAAGGGAAACAGGAAAGGGGGTAAGAGGGAGGCAGTTCCCAGGATGATAGCAGAGCAGTGAAAAAGAAGGAGGCATAGTCCAGAGGGAGTAGAAGCCAGAGTGAAAGGAAACATGGCTGAGATCCTACTCAAAATGGAAGCAATGAAGGAGTTATCAAAATGGAGGCAGTAAAGAATTACTAAAATAGAGAGACAGGCCCCAGAGTAGATGTTTCCCAGGGTGGCAATGAGGGAGGTGAGGAGGAGGTGTAGCTCCTTGCTGGGGATATTTGGTATGTCAAGTAACTTTGCCATTGTCAACTGGTGACCTTCTGTTTAAGTACTTAGGCAGTATGGTAATATGCCATACAATGAAGTCCTATGACATACTGGTGTTCAGGTACTCTTAAGTGGAAAAAGGACAGTCCTTGGTGGGGATGAGAAGATGATGTCCAAATCAGGATTTTTCAAATCAATGTAATTAACAAAGCCTCAGTTCAATCAAGAGGTAAGATAAGGAAGCACATGCGAGGAGTTGACCATTTGCCTAACTCAACTCATCTCTCCAAAGTTTATGTCCCTCTCGTGTACCCTGGGTCAAAGAGCCAAAGTATTACTAGGTTTGCATGTCTACCCTATGACAACCCAACCAACAGATAGATATAGATACATACATGTATACATATATATATATAGTATTGATTATATATATATATGAATTAATACACATATATACATATATCTATATACAAATGATATGTGGAAAGAAATAAATTGAATTGTTATTAAATTTGTAAATTATACAAAGATAAGAGATGTATCTAACATGGCAAATGTTAAAATTCAAAGGTTGGACCTATGAACCCCAATTAAATAAAATAAAATTTAATGGGGAAAGTGAAAGTATTATACTTAGGCTCAAAATGGGGAAAGCTCCTGGAGTCGACAGGAGAGAACTGATTGGAGATACAAGTATAAGAGCTACTATTTGCAAGGAAACAGGCCACCTCTTCCTCAGAAATTGGAGAAAAGGAGGAAAAGATAGGTCAAGATATAGAAGTGTTTTAGGCAGCTAGGTGGCACAGTGGATAGAGTGATAGGCCTGGAATCAAGAAGATTCATCTTCCTAAGTTCAAATCTGACTTCAGACACTTAATAGCTGTGTGACCATGGGCAAGTCTCTTAACCCTGTTTGTCTCAGTTTCCTCATATATAAAATGAGTTGGAGTAGGAAATCCAAAGCATTCCCTCATCTGCCAAAAGACCCCATGGGTCATGAAGATTCATATATGAATAAAATGACTCAACAACAACATCAACAACAATAACTAGTGTTTTGAGTTGTGGAATACAAGGGATGAGGGATCCATCAGGAGAGCTTTGATCTTCTCAGTACGGGAGGACGTAAAAATCGTCACTAGGAGCTGGGTGTGGCATTGAGAGCTTAAGGAAAGAAAAGTTTGAACAGTTGCTAAAAAGAGTGGGACAGTGGGACAATCAAGAAAAAATTAAGGTATTACTATGTAGTAGTGAGAATCCAGTTGACACAGTCTTCCAGCATTTAGCAGGATAAAAATGTAAGTTCTACATTGCCAAATCTTGTGAGAATAAATAATGATAATAATAATTATCATTATGCTAACTAGTGTTTATATAATGATTTAAGATTTGCAAAGCACTTTACAAATATTATCTCATATATCCTCACAATAATCCTAAAATCATCACCATTTTACAGAAAAGGAAACTGAGTTAATCATTAAGAACCTTAGTTAATATCAAATAACTAGCTAATATCTGATGCCAGATTTGAACTTATGTTTTCCAAACTCCAGGTCTAGTACTATATCTACTATACCACCTAGCTGTCCAAGATCTTAAATCTGTTCCCTGTTTTCCACTCCCATTGCAATTACCCTTCTTCAGGATTTCTGAATGTCTCACTCAAACTACTATAACATACTTCTAACTCACCTTCTCCTCATTCTATCTTCTTGGTTTATTTTTCACATCAATTGCTGAGGAACCTTTCTAATATACTGTTGTTTTCATAATTTCTTTGCTTAGAAATCTTCAGTAGCTCTTCATGTATATATGTTCTCCTCTGAAATTCAAGGTCATACAAAAATAGTTTACCTTTTCATTAATGTTCTGTTATTATTCTTTAGATAATCTATGTTTCAGCCAAGATGGACTACTTTTTCCCCTGTTTTAACTCTGTCCCAATTCCCCCATTGCAGCACCTTCCCCACACTGTCCTTATTCCAAGAATGTCTTCTTTC
Organism: Gymnobelideus leadbeateri; assembly: GCA_011680675.1. NCBI lineage: Eukaryota > Metazoa > Chordata > Mammalia > Diprotodontia > Petauridae > Gymnobelideus > Gymnobelideus leadbeateri. The sequence continues at coordinate 68,132 of WOXC01006861.1, forward strand.
AATATCTCCCTGTCCAGTCTCTCCCTTCTGAAGTGTCTCGCTTCCTTTAAATTCCAACTCATAAGCCAAAACCTCTATGAATCCTTTCCTGATACCCCTTTGAACAGCTGAGAATGGTCTTTCCCTATTACCCCCTATCTGGTATTCAGTCCCATTTACATTGCATATAATTGTATATAATTTTTTACATATCTCCCCATTAGAATGTGAACTCCTTGAAGGTAGGTACCATGTTTTTACCTTTCTTTGAATCATCAATATTGAACACAGTCCCTGGCACATGGCAGGTATGTAATAAATACTTGTTGATTGATGACTTGCCAGATACTCAAGTGCAAGAGAAAACATTGTTGCAGGTGCTAAGAGAAGAGCTTTGAGATAGTTCACTTCTCAGGTTCTTTGTGTCTTTGGAATATTATCTTGTGTGTGTGTGTGTGTGTGTGTGTGTGTGTATGTGTGTGTTATGTTTCAGATCACAATAAAGCCAGTCCCTACCATCAAAGTCCAAGATGAAACAGAGAATGAAAAAAGTTCCAAAAAATGAATAAGAAAAATGCACATTGAAGTAACACTAAGGTTTCAACCTTATATTATCAAATTGGAAAAGATTATAAAGGATAGAAATGGTCAATATGAGTTGGTCTATTGAAAGTGGGGCATGCCAATACACTGAGAAATTATGTGTTAGTCCAATCTTTTTAAATTTGGAATTACATAAAAAATAAGAATCACTAAATAGTGCATGCCCTTTGACCCAGTCAATCCAAATAATGGGTATGTACCACAAGGATGCTAAAAATAGGTAGATGGATTAGATAGATAGATAGATGGATGATCAATGGATATATAGATAGACAAGCAGACAGATAGATAGATAATACAGCCACATTAACCATTACTGCCCTCAAGTATTCTACATTATAATAGAGAAAGAAAAAAACCCTCTCTTTCAAAATAGAGTTGAAGAAGTGAGAAAGGGAGAAGATGGTTGAGGAGAAGGTAAACTTGAAGGGACAAGGTAGAGAATCCTAGGAGTCAGGAATGAACCAAGAAGAGGAGTGAATGAGTTAGTATGGCTGACTGGGCAATTAGTTCTTCAAGTGGAAGTTCTGAAGAGGAATTCACAAACTGGAGGAGATGTCAGAAGAATCTTCCAGGGTGAGAAAGCAGCAGCAATTTAAGCATCTTTGAGAGTCAGAAGGCTGCTAGGATGAAGTGGGAAAACCATGAGAGTAAGACATGGGATGAGGCAAAGAGTGGAGGAGAAATAAAGGGAAAAAAATTAAAGAAAGACTGAAATGAAGGAAGGAAAAGAAAGAGAAAGGAAGGGAGGGAGGGAGGAGAAATAAAAGGAACAAAAACAATAAAACGTATATATATATATATATATATATATATATATATACCAAGATATTCACTGTAACACTTTTCTATGGGGTGAGAAAAAGTAACTATCTATTGGGAAAAGGATGAACAAATTACAATATGTGAATGGAAAGTGAATGTACCTAAAGAAATGAAGAATTCAGAAACTCATATCAATTGATAAAGAAGGAAATAGAACAAAGACCCCATAAAATAATGTAAAGGAAAACAACACTTACAGAAAGCAGAATTACAACTAAGTGCAATGACCTGCCCTGTACCTGCTGAACAAATAATCAAATACATTTGTTTCTTCTCAGGAGACATCTGGGAGATTGTGGGAAGAAAGTGTTAGATAGATGCTGTTAGATGTGCTCACTGTGTTGATTGGTTTATGTCATTTTGCTTGTTTTGGTTTTTCCTGTGTTATAGAGGACACTTCAAATCAGAATGGAGAATATAACAGGAAATTACTATTTTTTTTAAAAAGGCATAAAAAGAAGTTTTTAAAAGTATAGACTGTTCAATAAACATATATTAGTAGCCCTACACACAAAGATGAGTCAATATCAAAGCATTAAATTTTTAATTTTAGCACAACTCACCTTAAAAGTATTTCCTAATTAGATGCTCTCTAATTTTGGTTTTGAAATCAATGAAAACTTCCAATATGTAGAGAATCTATGGGTATTTGAGTGTTAAGCACAACCATTAATAACCTTCTATTGCCAATATCTTCCCTTCCATCCATTTGACTCCTCCTGAATTCAATTGAAAGCAATATATTAAGGAGACATTTACCAAGAGTACCAGTAGCACAGAATGTCCAAGCTGAAGGGGAGTTCAGAAATAATCTTGTCCTAGCCCTTACCTGTTGTAGATCACCCTAACACTATTGTTGTTATTGTTTTTGTTTTTTAGTCATTCAATCATGTCCAATTTGATATGACACCATGGGATTTTCTTGGCAATGATACTAAAGTGGTTGAATTATGTGTCTCATTATTGGGAGGTACCATGTTGTTGTGGAAAGAGTATTAAAATCAGAGTTGGGAAACCAGATTTGAAATCTGAATGGTAATGAATATGTTACATAGATTCTGGAACATTGCTGAGAAATAAAATCATGTCCCCCATATAAACAATCTTTGGAGTTAATTTAGACTAATGTTTAGATTGAGAAAAATGAGACCCAGAGAGAGAAATTTGAGCAAGGTCACAAGGCCAGTTAGGATCAGTTGGGTTTCAAGTCTGACCTCAAGCCATCACATCTAGGAGTCTTTCCACTAAACCATTTCGATTATGGCTTATACTGTGGCACAGGATACAACTTACCTTTAACTGAGAATAAAATCAGAGTATTCTCTATCAATACCCTCTATCCCAATCATGCAAGCAATATAATAAGGTGTGATTCAGTATATCTTTACAAGACATGGAGATTGTATACACATACATACATACATACATACACATCTATGATTTCATCAATTTTGGGAACTTTGGGTAAGAAAATCCCTCTAGCAACAGAGCTTCATTATCAATGACTAAAGGTTGGAATTCTGTAGATTTTTATTTTACCCAACAAAGCAATTATTTCTGCTACTAGCAATGAATGCAGGCTGAGTTACAACTTTAATACTGTGGTACCTATTACCAACAGCACCAAATGAACTATTTTCAGTCAGCTTTTGAAACATATTTTGAACATAACTATAACTGTTTTTTTTTTTTAATGAGAATTCCCAGAATGTCTTCTATGCCAAGGAGAACTCTAAAGATCTAGCTGAAATTCCAGCTATGTCACAGGTTTGGACTACAAAGAATGATGAGAAGAAAACTGAAGATCCACAGAATCATTTGGATATTGAGAACCTGAACAAGGATTTTATGATAGAAAGTGAAGAGCTCTATGGGTAGCCCTAATGAATTGTCAGTGACAGCCTCCGGATGCTTTTGCTTCTAGACTGCAAATACAGAAGAGTTCCCTTCAAGAAGTTATCCAATTTGTACTCTTGGGGGTGGGTGAGAAGTCACATTGCCTTATGTTACATAGATAAGTGTTTGAATATAATTGTTGGGAGGATTGGAGCAGAGTAAGATAATGAAGAATTAATTCCATAAAAATAAGTATACTTAAACAGTAAAAAAAAAGGGGGGGGGGGAGGCAGAACAACTCCTTCTCAACCTCTAGACTTTGAATGGTTTCTTGAGGTGCTGAAAGTTGAAATAATTTGCCTACAGTCATGCACTCAGTCTGTGTCAGAGGTAGGACCTGAATCTAGGTCTTCCTGACTCAAAGATTGGCTTCCAATGCCATGTTGTAACTTTAAAAGTTTATATGATATTAGGTCATATCTGTATTTCTATTTTTCTATACTCAAATTAGAAGAACAATCAAAAACAAAAATTCTTATTAGTGAATGATGTTAAATTAAATTAAACAAATGATTTTTGGCACCTATTATATTTAGAATACTGTGTTACATGCTGGGAATACGAAAACAGAATAGCTCTTGCCCTCTTGGGGCTTACCTACTGAGATATGCAGTATCTATATAAATACTTAAGTGTAAGATCATTTGGAGAGAAAATGTTCAGTTATCTCTGTGGCTTGCATATTATAGCTAAGGTGAAGTATTAAATTAATTCAATGACTCCCTGCAAACATTTCTCTAGTTCATTTCCTAAACTAAAACACATACAAAACCTTAGATAATAGTGGTAGATAACTTAAAAAACCAAGTTGTGATAACTAACCCATTAGCACTAACACCACTAACTAAACTCCAAATGTTTCATATATCGGATTTACCAAACATATCAAAATATGTGCCTTAAAGTGGATATTTTATGGTCAATCAATGCATGAGATGAGCACTTAGTCAAGAACAAACCCCCAAGCCCGAAATAGTTTTAGAAAGAATTTGGTTAGAGCATTTAGAAAAGAGAACCAGAAGAAGGTGTGCTCCCTCCTTAATCTTCAGAGCACTCTTTATGTCAATTATCATGGTCTGGCCCATCAGAGTCCCTTCTCTATGAGCATGTACAGTGAATACATCCTGATTAAATTCCCCAAGTGGACGTCAGAGGTAGTGCAGATATTGTCTCTTATCTGCTAGAATGTGAAGAATAGAAGCATTCTGATAGGCTTCCAAGGCAGAACTGAGAATGCTAAGAAAGCTACTTATTGAAATATTCGACTGTGTATTTTCCAGAGGCCTTCAAGTAAAGAGACAAGGTATACTGTAAGCCTCTGAGTAAGGAGAAATGCAAATTAAAACAACTGTGAGATACCACCTCACACTTGTTTGGTTAGCAAAAATGATGGAAAAAGAAAATCATAAATGCTGGAGAGGATGTGGAAATTGGAACACTAATATGCTATTGGTAGAGTTTTGAACTAGTCTAATCATTCTGGAGAAAAATTAGGAACTATGGTCAAAGGACTGTAAAATCATAGGTGCCCTTTTACCCAGTAATACCATTACTAGGTCTGCTTCTCAAGGAGGAAAAAAATGGAAAAGAACCTATATGTAAAGAAATATTAATAATAACTCTCTTTGTGGAGGCAAAGAATTGGAAATTGAAGGGATGCCCATCTATTAGGAAATGGCTGAATAAGTTTTGGCATAAAATTGTGATGCAATACTATTGTGCTATAAAAAATAATGAGCAAAACGATTTCCCAAAAACCTGGGAAGACTTATATGAACTGATTCAAAGTGAAGTTAGCAGAAAGGGAAGAACATCATGCACAGCAACAGCAATATTGTAAAGATGATCAGCTGTCAAAGACTTAGCTATTCTGATTAAGACAATGATCCAAGACATTTCTGAAGGATCCATGATGAAAGATGCTATGCATCTCCAGAGAGAGAACTGATGAACTGTGAAGCATAATTCTTTTCACTTTCTTTATGTTTCTTGCTTTTTATTGTTTGTTTGTTTGTTTTTGCAACATAGCTAATATAGAAATGTTTTGAATGCCTTCACATTTGTGATTGCAATCATATTGTTTGCCTTCTCAATGGATGGGGGAGGGATGGGTGGTAGGGAGAACATTTGGAACTCAATTTTTTCAATTAATGTTAAAATTACATTAAAGGAAAAAAATAGGTAAGACCCCTCTAGGTTCTCAAAGCATTAGGGCAAATTGACTTCGGATAAGGAGAAGCCTAAAAAATGCTACAGAATGAAACCACAAGTCTAGTCCTTATCTGTATTACTTCTATATAATGTATTTTTCTGACTATTCATGTAGTTACTTATTCCTATGACAATGTGTTTTTTTTTTAAATCCCCAACTTAACTCTGGGTCAGGATTGAGGCTAAAACACTTCCCCTTGATATTATCCCAATGCCTCTAACTTCCATTCTTCTACAGAGCTTAAATTGAGATCATCAGTAAGTGAGCTTTGCATGCCTTCTGTTCTTTCTAAGAAGTAAGAAAGTTCACTAGAGTCAATAAGACATGCAGACACTTGCAGTAATCATTAAAGATTATGTTATGGGAAAATAAAACCTTATTTTCCAAGATTTAAACCTAAAAACAGATGAATCTAGGACTTCTTTAATTTAAAACATGAAAATACAGCTGCTAAGGAAGAGAAGAGGTATTTTGGAAAGGCCACTTTTGTATTTTAAATAGTTTGGATTCCTTTTTATAAAAAAAAGAACTAAAAACAAATTTCTTTCTCACTGGACATTTCTACAAACTGGCTGCATATTCACAAAGAATTTATCTGCATTACATGGTTTTCAGGTGATGTGAATTTCTGTGCATATATTTTAACATTAAAGAATAATTTCTTTAAAGCAAATAGTTGATTTTATCTCTCTTCTGCTTCTGGCCTTGAGAAAGTCCCTTAAACTCTTTAAAGCCTCTGTTTTCTCATACACAAAGTGAAGCAAGAGAATGAGCCAGATGATTTCTGAGTTTCTTTCCAATTTGAACAATCCATTTTTAAAATCAAGTAGAAAAGATTCAAATAGTGAAATATTTAAAGTTTATGAATGTATGCTCAGAGGTGGAGAATGTCTGCAAGGCCACATGTGGCTCTTTGGATCCTCAAGTGCAGGCCTTTGATCTGGAGGACCACATGTAGCCTTGACACCACTGGTTCCCCACCCCCTGAGTTAAGCAATACCTGCTACCACCTTCAATTATGAAGTCTAACATTATTGGGGGAAAACATATGTAGTGTAAGTAGCAAATAATAGTACAAACTAGCACTTAGAAGATTGTTAAAGGTCTGCAAAGCACTTTATGTTTATATCTCATTTGATCCTTAAAATGACCCTGTGCAGTAGGTAATATTATTATCCCTATTTTAAACAGGAGGAAATGGAGTCTGTTAGGTTGGAATAAAGAGATAATAAGTGTCTCAGGCAAGGTTTGAACTCAGGTCTTCTAGTACCCAAGTCGATTGCTTTATTCAGTATGTCACCCAACTCCCAATTAATATCATTACTTAAAGAGAACTGAATATTTTCTTTCTCAATTATTTCCTATTTAATTTTTTCCCCATTATAATGATGTTGGAGATAGGAGAGAGTAAAAGTAGAGTAGATGTAAATTCTTTCTCTTAAAAAAAAGAGCAGAGTGGAGATAGCCCAGGTCTAAACTATTTGGCATTTAATAGTACTTATGAAACCAAAAATCAATAAAATATAATTTCTTCGCACTTACAAATCATTATTGTTAGAGAGAAATATTAAAGGATAAGATTCGTGTTATTAGTTTATAGAAATCAATCCTAATTTCTACTTCCTGGGTCAGGTTCCTCAGTCGCACTTTGTGAAGATATTTTTGCCCTATCATGAAATGTGAATGGAAATGTTCACCTTGTTCTTCTATCTCTGAAAGCACAGATGCAAACATGAATTCTAATAACATCTTACAAAACTGATTTTTTAAAAATTAACATGAAATTGCTAAGTAATGCCCAAATTAACACAAATCAGAGTTCATTACGTGGCATTAGAAGCCAATTTATTGCAATCATTATGCCTGCTGTTAGAGAAAGCCATATGCCAACTCCAAAAATAACAAGCATTCTGAATCAGGGTCATTGCCTTCATATTTGCACATGAGATGCATTAATTGATCTCATGTGCATATTAAAATTAAAACTACATTTTTTAATATTGCCTAGAAGTTTATGTTTCACTATGTTAAGGTAAGTTTATTTCTAACCAATTTCTTTTACATATGTAAATTTACTTATACAAATCATTGTTAGTTACATTTAGATATTCTTTGCCTACAAATCAAACTGATTTTTTTAAAGCTTATGGAAGTCAAAAGTGTCCTATATTTCTATCTTAAAATAAAGATCAAGATTTACTTTTTATTCTCTATTAAATTTGTCTGTTAATGATTCAACAGCTGATCCTGACATTCTTTTTCAATATATATGTTCTCCATAATAAGTTAGTTTAGGCAGGAATCCATTATTAAAAATAGAAGAAATAAAAGGAAAAGGGTGGATCACAAACTAATAGTTACTAATATAATGGTTACTAATAGTTACTAATATAATAATAATTATAATATAATATTAGTTTCTCTGTATAGCACACCCAGGGTGGCTTGCTAACACAGGTTCCTTGATCTGCTTTGCTAAAGGAAAGTCAACTTTTAAAGGAGTCGACCATCTTATTTTAATTATAGATAAGTAGAAAATACAAGCAGAGAAATAATCACAGAGATTCAACAGACAGGGTTCCTACTGTTTGGACAAAGCAATACAACCACCTATATACACCACCAGACCAAGAGAGCACAAACCTCTGAGTATTTGGGCAACTCTTTACAAATCTACTCAGAGTCCCATCCAGGGAATCAAAAGGTCCTTCTCATAAGCAAGCCCCCAAAGTAAAATATCAACCTCCCAGTATGTATAGTTTTCAACTAATAGTCTCAGTGCCTAATTAGCTTAGTACCAAAAGGTGTGAAAGCCTTCCTACAAGCAAGTTTCCCCTAAGAAAGCTTTTTATTAGGCAAGTTCCTCCTCTAGTGTGCTCCATGTGACTTAGGATGTATCTTAGCTATGAAAGCAGCAAGACAACTGTGATTGAACACATGTGGTTACACAGGCCAATTAAAGGATGGAGAAAATCTTCATATTCCATTAATGTTACACTGCAACAATTGAATATTCAATTATCATGGAATAATTATGATGAATAGCCTAGTGAAGTCTCACAATATACGACACATGTGATAATTAAAAAGTGGGACCTTGGGACAGTTAGGTGGCACAGTGAGTAGAGCGCTGGCCCTGGAGTCAGATTCAGATCTGACCTCAGACACTTAATAAACACAAACAAAAACCTAGCCGCGTTACCTTGGGCAAGTTACTTAACCCCAATTGCCCTCCAAAAAGCAAAAAAAAAAAAAAATGAGACCTCCATGTTTGCAGAGGTCTCAGTAACATTCAAATTTAATTAGAATATTTGATTTTCTAAGGATGGAAAACATAAGATCATAATTGGGCTTGGATGCATTAGATTTGTTAGGAGGTACAATGTCAAGTGCTTTAGAGACCTCAAATCACTTAAGATACAGGCACATACCTGGGAGACATCAGAGATCTACTTCTGGGAGACAGGAGGCCTGGCTCAGGTCCTGATTTGTCCTTCAACATAGTTGGGACAGCCTTTTTCCATTGTCTATAGAGCTGGAAGTGCCAGCATCATTAAATCTGTGGTGTCTAGAAGTGAAGGATGCATTCACCCATAGCATGAATGCCATGGAATAATCAAGGAAGAGTCTAAGGGCCACTTTCTCTTTTTCCTCAGTCATAATCCGAGAAATGGGTGGACTTGGGGTTTGGGTCATTTTCATTTGTTCTTTTCAGTTCTAGGTGCAGATAGTGAAGTCACTGCCAGAATGTCATTAGCAACCAGGAAGCTCTGAGAAGGCAGGACACTGGGATGTGGAAAGAGTACATAGTGGGACTAATGCTATATAGGAACTGAACATGTAGTATGATTTCAATAAATCTTGACTTATTAATTCATTGATTAACACCAGATCCATAATTTTGGTGGTTCAAATGAACATTTCTTAGGTAATTAAATTTATAGCATGCAGAGATTTAATAGTTTCCTTCATCATTTTTAGGAAAACCTGAAATTAATAGCATTTAGCAAAAATAAAATAAGAATCACTTTAGTAACCCATTCCCCTCCCCACCCAACTAAATTTGTCTTAATTTTTTTAATTATGGTAATTAATTGTAATAGTAATATGAAGTTATAGGTTGGGTCACACCTACTGAGCAGATTTCATTGTTTTGCATCAAGAATCACACTGGCTAGTCATGATCCTGATACGTAACATTGGCAGATTGTCAACAAGGGTTTAAAAATTAACTTTCTGGCAACCCAAACACTATTTCCCTAGAATAGTGGTTAATTAAGGCTTTGCTGTATAGGGAAGCCCATGTGTCAATTCCCATAAATATTCTTCCTGTGTCCTTTGCAATTTCCAAAGAGGAATTTCTAGAGTTGTGAAAGAATCTGTAGAGGAGATGGAAAAGGAAAGAAGCAGAGCCTCTGATTAAGAAATTGAAAAGCTATGATACAGGAACCAAAATGATTCACTCTCCTTGTATTTTCCATGACATACCAGATTCACTCAGCTGAATCTTCTCCCCAGTGATCACTTAACTACCAATTTAGATGTTCTTTATTCAATCTTCATTCTTCTTGACTTTGTTGCATTTAAAACTGTTGGCCAATTTCTCCCTGCTTACTTTTTCTTCTCTGGCTTTTTGTGTTATTGTTCTTTCTTGGTCCTCCTCCCTATGGGATCATTTCTTCTTAGTCTCCTCTGTTGGATAATCATTTGTATTCAACCTTTCAGCTGTGAGTATTTTCCTGAAGCTCTGTCCTTGACCCCTTTCATTTCTCTTTCTATACTTTTATGTGGTGATTTTTTTTCCCTTCTTAATAGCATTTTATTTTTTTTTAATTACATGTTTTCAACATTCATTTTATAAGATTTTGAGTTCCAAGTTTTTCTCTCTCCCTCCTTCCCCTCTCCACTTCCCTTTTCCTTCTTAAGAAAGCAAGCAATATGATATAGGTTTCATATGTACAATCATGTTAAACATATTTCCACATTAGTCATGTTGGGAAAGAAAAACCAGAACAAAAGGGGAAAACCATGAGAAACAAAAAAAAAAAGAAAAAAGTGAAAATAGTATGCTTTTATCTGCATTCAGACTACACAGTTCTTTCTCTGGAATGTGGATAGCATTTTCCATAATGAGTCTTTTGGAACTGTCTTGGATTGTTGTATTGCTGAGAAGAGCTAAGCCAATCATAGTTGATATTGCACAATGTTGCTTTTACTATGTACAATGTTCTCTTGGTTCTGCTCACTTCACTCAGCATCAGTTCATGTAAGTTTTTCCAGGTTTTTCTGAAATCCTCCTGCTCATTACTTTTCATAGTGCAATAGTATTCCATGACATTCATATACCACAATTTCTTCAGTAACTCTCTAGTTGAAAGACAAACCTTTAATTTCCATTTCTTTACCACTTATGTGGTGATCTTATCAGCTCCTATGGTTTCAAGTATTATTTCTATTTCCATGATATTCCCAAATCTATATATCTTTCCCTAGTTGCTCTCTCAAGTTCTAGCCCTGTATCACCACCTGTCAGTTGGATATCTTGAGCTGAATGTCTTAAGTACCTCAAGTTCAACATTTCTAAAATGTCATTTTCATAACATTTATTTCCTTATCTTTCTCAACAAAAGCACTTCTCTTCCTAACTTATCTATCTCTCCTGAAAGCATCCTTTAGGGCACAGAAGCTTACAATGGAAGAATTATAAGCAGCTCTCCATTCACTCACAACTCATAGATCCAAAGAATTGCCAAGTCTTGTTGACTGTGTTCCTACAGCACCTTTTATATTGCTTTCCCTATGTCTACTCTCACAGCCATCACCCCAATTCAACGTTTCTCCACCACTCACCTATATGGTGACTCTAGCACTTCCTAACTGGCCTCCCTATTCAAATCTTTCACATTTCCAGTCCTCCACAAAATTAAAAAAGCAGTATTCCTAATCACCAGTCTTACTATAACATTTATTAACTCAAATCCCATTGCTTCCAATTTCCTCTGGAAACACATACAAACTACTCTGTTTAGTGTTTAAAACTTTCTACAACCTAATCCAAAGCTTCCTTTTCATTCTTTTTATACATTACTCCTCTTCAGGTATTATAGTCCACAAAGTGGCTTTCTTGTTTGTTCATCACACACAAAACTTCATGTCTATTAGCTCTTCTGAGCAACACAATGATTTAAGACAATTCCAAAAGACTCATGATGGAAAATCCCATCCATATACAGAGCAAGAACTATGGAGGCTGAATACAGATAAAAGCATATTATTTTCTCTATTTTTTCTTGTGGTTTTCCCCTTTTGTTTTGATTCTTCTTTCACAACATAACTAATGTGGAAACATATTTTATATGATTATGCATGTGTAACCTATATCAGATTGGGGGAAAGAAAGGAGGTGAGGGAGAAAGGAAGAAAAAAAAACACTTTAACTCAAAATCTTATAAAAGTGAAAGTTGAAAATGGTCTTTACATGTAATTGGAAAAAAAATAAAATCCTAATAAGTGGGGGGGAAAAAAAAAACTTCATGTCTGGTAACTCTGCTTTAAATAGTTTATCCCTAATGCTCTTCAACTCTACTTCTTAGATTACTCAGTTTCTGTTAATGCTTAACTCAAGTATCATCTCAATCTGAAATCATTTCTGATGTTCCTAGCTGATAATGCATTTACCCAAAAAACCAATGATGCATTTATATTGTGTGTATTCAAAAACCAATATGTTCATGTATTATCTCCCTCAATAGAATGTTTCATTTTTTGTGTCTTCATTCCCAGTGACCAGCATAGCTCCCAAAATGGGGTGGATTAATTAATTTTTCCCTAGAGAAACAGAAGTACTAGGAACAGCAAGTATCAGTCAAAGCTTTGGCCAAAACCAAAGAAAGTTTGCTTACAACTAGTTGTATCAAGCAACTCTTTACATTACTTTCATTAGGCAAAGCATCCAAGCAGTTGCCTTGGAAAACATCCACAGCTTCATATCAATATATTGTTTCCCATTACCCCTACAACTCACAACAGCAAAACAATTTTCCCTTAATGATGCTATTCTCTACAACCAGGGATAGGGCATGTGCAGCCTTGAGGCCTGCCTTCTAGGTCCTTGGGTGCAGCCTTTTGACTGAGTTCAAGTTTTACAGAACAAATCCTTTTATTAAGGGGATTTTGTTTCTGTTAAGTTTGGATTCATTCAAAGGACCACACCTGAGGACCTAGAGGGCCACGTGTGGCCTCTAAGCCATAGGTTCCCCACCCTTGGTAGGTTAAGGAAGTTGCTGTTGTTGTTATTGTTGTCATTTATTTTTTATGCCACCTGATTTCTAAGTAAGTTCATATCAAATATAAACCATGAGGACTTTAAGGAAGAAGAGGGGCACATGTGTCCAATGTCATTAAGAATAAGTACAAGATTTTGAATTAAGCTTACCTATGGTATAGTCAGCAAAGGCTCATTTTAGACATATAATGGAACCTTATCTTTCAGAGTCCATTGGCCTGTAAAAAAGGAGGCTTTTGTTATGCATTATTCAATGATTCAGGACAAAGACAAATATTGTCTCCATAATTCTTATTCATATCTTATAACCCGAAAGCCTAAAACACAAGAGCATCATTACTCATTGCCCTGAATACATTTGCTAGAATGAACAAAATATGTAACTTCAGAGATACATTCCAACTCAATTGACGGATGCATGCCTAGGTATTGCTTAAGCATATTCAAAATCTTTTTAGTAAAACTGAAAAATTATCATTAGGAATTATAGATTAGGAGTAATATTTTTTCTGTAAAGCTATTTTCTAGGCTCCTGGAGAAAGCTCCTGAGAATGGTATGTGATAGGTCCTAGCACAAAAAGGTTTTTCTTGGGGAAATGGATTAAAGTGTGATGATGAAACTTAACTCTGGTCTGATTCACTTCATTGCCTGCCTAGGAAACCCAAGTGAACAGTCCATGACCCACCATTGTCCATTAAGAAAACTTTAAAAATCATTGAAAACAGGATGTTCCCTGCTTTTAAATTTCCAGATTGAGAAGAGTGGTTGAGGAGGGTAAAGGATGGTGACTTGTTATTAAAAATTCTAAAATCTTAACTCAAATTGTCATTGGTATACATTTTTTTTTCTTTTAAAGCAATTGGGGTTAAGTAACTTGCTCAAGGTTACACGGCTAGTCATTATTTATGCGTGGGTGCTCATTTTCTGAGGCCGGATCTGATCTCGGGTCATCCCAACTCCGAGGCCAGCACTCTTACTCACTGCGCCACCTAGCCGCCCCTTTAGGGCAATTGGCGTTAAGTAACTTGCCCAAGGTTACACGGCTAGGTTTTTGTTTGTGTGGATTAAGTGTCTGAGGCCGGATCCGAACTCAGGTCCTTCTGATTCCAGGGCCGGCGCTCTATTCACTGCGCCACCTAGCCGCCCCTAGGTATACATTTTTTAAAGCAGTTGGGGTTAAGTAACTTGCTCAAGGTTACATGGCTAGTAATTATTTATGTGTGGGTGCTCATTTTCTGAGGCCGGATTCGATCTTGGGTCATCCCAACTCCGAGGCCAGTGCTCTTACTCACTGCACCACCTAGGCGCCCCTGGTATACATTTTTCTAAATGTATTTTTATCATATTTTTTTATTTTGCTCAAGATTTCTATAGATGTTACCAGGACTCTCTTTTAAGAAGATACTCATGTCTGAAGGCAATAGGGACTATGCCAAGCTAGAAATAGCTTGCATATAGATTAATGATAAATTAAATAAAATTGTTTCTGGCAGACTTAAAAGGAATATACACAATATCAGTATATTATGTGTGTATATGGATATGTATGTGTATATGGATATGTGTGTACGTGTGCATACATTGAAACACACTGTGTCTTTCTAGAGAGACATGCAGTTTGTTTCAAGAGAAGAAACCTAGATGATGACCTAGAATGCTATTACAGATTAAAATCATTATTCTTAGCTTAAGTGAAAGAGAAAGACAGAGAAAGACTGGCAGAGACTGAGACAGAAAGAAAAAGATACCATACCTCTGACACACTGACCCTGCCAGTCACATGATTTCTCAGTACTTTAGGCCAGTGATATCAAATTCAAAAAAAACAAAAAAACAAAAAACCAGATCACTGGGGGCCACATATTGACTTAGAAAATCACAAATTAACATTACTATATTGTCTTATATTTTTATTTATTTTATTAAACATTTCCCAATTATATTTTAATTTCTTTCTGGTTACACTCTGGAGTGTTGATGGAGTTTGCATTTTGCTGAACAAGAGTTGTGAAACTTCTGCTTTAGACAATTCTCAAGGACTATTAGCTGTGGAGAAAGTGTTCACTCGTATATGGTATTACCTCATCCAGGAATTCTCGATACCAATGAAATCACAGTCTTTGACCCTCTCTCTTTTATTTAAAAATAAATTACTTTCTTTAAAAGGAGGGAGGCTGAAAGTGAAGGAATTGAAGCTGATCACCCTAAAGCAAGATGCAGAAGGTATAGTGTTCCACTAGGAATAGAGCTTTTGGAGTCAGGTACACATTTTTTTATCTTGAGATGACAAGCAGCCTTAGAACCCCACCTCAGAGAGGGTCAATGTGAAAAAAGATCCTACTGATACTAAGATATAAACAATTATTAAGCTACTACTATATGTGCTAGGCACTGTGCTAAGCATGAGGTCATTGCTATACTAAAAGTCATTTATCTACAATCTCTCCTCTACTCTGAGATTCAACAAAAATTTTCTGTAAAGGAACAGATACTAAATGTTTTAGGTGTTGAAGACCAACAGGAAAAATAAGGATATTTACTTCTGTAACAAGAGAGAGGACAAATTTCCATAAAATTTTAATGTACAAATTCAAAATATGTTTGCGTAATTTTTTGTAATACAGGACTACGAAAGAAAAAATAAGATTCTTAGGTGGAGCAGGGGGTACCATTTTGCTTAATTGTAGTTCAAATTTATTATTCCTTTCCAAATTGATTGTAAATATTCATCTGTTAATTCTGATCTATAATGAGATTTTATATATTTCATCTTTGAAAATGTCTTTTTACACCAATAGGTACTGCCAAATATTGATATCAAAGCACAGGCATATGATTTTAATTGAGCCAAAAGGCTAATAGTCTCATTTTCTCTGGACATATTTCTTTGGCTGCCGCAATCAAACATTTAATTCATTAAGCATAGGTAAATGACTTTCCTTCCTTGGTTAACAAATGAGCTACTCACAAGCTTACTTTGGTTAAAGTCTCTTTTTCTGTCTTTTTTTTTTTAATTTTTGACAGGCAATTCTATTACCAAACAGTTCTGCTGTAAATTTTCGAATTTTTCTGACCATTGCTTCTTTTGAGCTGGGGATATTATTACGAGTACTTAGTCTAGCAATGTGAACATATGTTGATATTTTTTTTTCTTTTAGCACAGATGTAGTTTCATCGAATAGTAAACACTCTGCTTTGCCATCAAATTTGATAAGAAAATAATCCATACCCCATTGTGCTTTAAAAGTGCAATGTTTGGAGTCCACGTTTGTCTTCTTTACTCTCTTATACATGATGGGTATGCACTGATAATAAAAAAATGAAATATCACAGTATGGCAATACACATGGAACTTGAAACACTTTGTCACTGGGATATGTAGTACATCCAGCAACAGGGTGAAGAGATGAGATTGTCAAATACCATCTCTATTCTAACTATTCTGCCCAGCTATTATAGCATAAAAGCAGCTATAAACAATAAGTAAGCTAATGAGCATGGCTGGGTTCCAATAAAACTTTATTTATAGACACTGAAATTCAAATTTCATATAATTTTATGTGTCACAAAATATTATTCTTCTTTTAATTTTTAAAAACCATTTAGAAATGTAAAAACCATTCATAACATGTGGGCAGTATAAAAACAAGCAGCAGGCTGGATTTTTTCCCTCAGGCCATAGTTTGTCAAATCCTGCCTCTAACTGGGAAAAAAAAAAAAAAACATGGTAACATTCCAGCTGATGAGAATGCAGTCCTACCCAGCCAAGCCATTGGCTGAAGGTGGAAAAGATTACATCTGTCCATCAGAAAGCAAAGCAGGAAAGCTAGTAGGTCAACTTGTCTAAGAAGACACTGTCCCCTGAAGAACGCAGCAGCTGAGCCCAACCTGGCAGACACTGCCCATCCTCCATGTAGCACCCCCCCCACCCCACTCTTGGGCAGTCATTGTCTTTTGAAGAGCCAGCCCAGCTGGTGTCCATCACCCTAGAGCTGACACTGTGAATATACTTTAGGGAGAGAAAGGATATGAAATACCTGCCATTCTAGCATTGTCTTAGCCATGTTTGTTCCCCACTCGGGTGTTTCACTGCTATCATTTAAAATTTGTGTCCATTCTCCCTTCTTCATCCAATCGTCAGGCTTTTGGGGGGACAATATTCATTTAGTGTTTTGGTGCATGTTTTGTGACTGCTTGTCTTACTATACCATTCAAGTAAATGCCTTTGCTAAAGATCTGAGTCTACAAGCTGAATATTAAGGAGAAGCACATCAAACTATGGCTTGTTCACTAGTATTAGAAACATAACCACCCACAGGATTGTTCCTAGAACCCTGAAAGTAACAGCATCCAACACCTCTGGGGCCCCAATATCCACCCACCCAATGAGGTGGGCAAGCAAGCTCCAGTGGGGGGAAAGGAGGAGAGATGTTATATATACATGATCAGTTTAAAAGTATAGTATATCTACCTTATACCAAATCTATCATGTACTATGCTATTTTTTAACAACAAAGAGAAAAGATATCATTTCCTTCCCCTTCACTATAACATTGACTTTAGGCAAAAATTCTAAATAGGGTAAAGTTTGTCTTGGCACAGTCCTACCTGACTTTCTGTATCTTCTTCTCAGGGCCCAAGTGCCCATATGTTGTTAGATGCCCTGTTTTGTGGCACCCCACCCATGCCTTTCTTATCCCCCCAAATCATATACTTCAAAATTCCCTATTTCCCAGTAAACCATCAACACTCCTTTTCTGAAGTGTTAGCCTTCAACATCTCTCCCCTGGATTACTATAGTAATCCCCTCTTCATTGTTCTCTCTGGATGAAGACTTTTCTACTCCCTAATCCATTTTGTACTGAGCTGTCAAACTGATATTCCTAAAGCAAAGATCTGACTATGACATTCACCTACCCAGTAAACTACAGGGCCCTTACCTCCAGGATCAAAGATAACCTCCTTTTTGTCATTTAAGACTCTTTGCAAGCTGGCTCCAACCTACCTGTCCAGGGTCATTATACATTATTCCCTTTTTTTTAGCCAAATTGACCTTCTCCCTCTTCTTTATACATGATATTCCATCTCTGGTTGCTGGCCCTTTGCTTAGGCTGTCCTATCTGAGGCTTTTCCCTATCTCTTCTTCTCCAGAAGATGATGCCTCCCACCCCCAACAAATATTATTTTGTGCACATTTTGTATGTAGGTATTTTAGCTATGACAGAGTGGGTAGAGAACTTTCCTTGAAGTCCGGGAATTATGGTCAACTGCGCTTCTGAAGCATAATGGCTTTGTGACTCAGAGTGAATCACTTAATCTCTCAATATGCAAAGTGATTCTCTAAGACTATAAAGTATAGAGAACATGCCATCTTGCATTTTTAGAGAAGTTTCTTCATGTAAGAGTTGCTTATACCAGTGAAATTTCAGATTCAGGGCCTATTCACATATCCCATTTTAAAAATATGTACACGTTATTTTTGTCTTTGGAATGTAGGCTATTTGTTGTCAGAAGGTGCTTTAATTTTGGCTTTGTACCTTAGATGCCTGGCAAAGAATTGACTTACTTAATAAAATGTTATTAGTCATTTTTCAGTTGTGTCTTATGATTCTGACTCCATTTGGACTGTTCTTGTCAAAGATACTGGTGTGGTTTGCCATTTCTTTCTCCAACTAATTTTACAGATGAGGAAACTGAGGCAAACAGGGTTAAGTGACTTGTCCAGGGTCACATAGCAAGTAAGTGTCTGAGGCCAGATTTGAACTCACAAATATGACTGTTTCTGACTTCAGTTGGGTAACTTGTCCACTGTGCCATTTAGCGTTCCATAGTTATAAATACTTTACCCTTAATTACTTCATTGATAAGTGAGAAGAGAAAAATCTTATTGTACTAATTCAAAGTAAGTGACCATGTAGAATGAAAATTAGTAAATAAAATGACTCCCTTAAAGCTCTCAAACATTTGTAATTTAAAAGACAATGTCTATTCATTCAAATATGTGTAAAACAGGTGGAGCTTCAGACAATATAGTGCAATGGAAGATAATGGTTCTGGGTGTATAAAAAATGGGGTGGGAGAGAGACACAATGAGGGAGATAATAGAATCTTTCCCTAGACTTGATTTCCATTTAGAGTTTGTGTTTTTAATGGTTTGTGCCATCTTCTACTTTTAAAACCACAAGTTATTAAATATCTCTCCACTCATAATTTTTTTCTTTTTTTTTTCCTAAAGGCTCCTATGGAAGTACCAAGTGACAATGGGGCTAGAAATCATTTCTACATTGGTACTGCCACTCTATTTATAGACAGTATTAGAAAATTTTGCTTTTTTTGAGAAGCTAGTTAATTGTCAACCATATTTCAGATTCCATATGCCATAACAATTTTAAAATGAACTTTTAAAAAGCTGATGAATATCCTTAGGGGGTGGTTGGATTTAAAAATAAAATCCTGGGGATACAACACTAGAAACTTGGTCATAAGTAATGGAAAAACAGGTCCCAAAAAGCACTCCCAAGACCAATAACATATATATTGATCCAGAAAATAAATTAAGTCGCACTAGATGTGGAAATGGTATATGATTACATCTTTTGATACTCTTTGGATATAGACATCTCATTACTATGATTCAGGTACAGGGTCTACCAAGCAAAAAATTCTTATTTCTAGAACAAATACCAGGAGCTTCATTTGGAACAAAGAGTACAAAAGCCTGCCTTTATTTAAAGGAGTAGGAAGTGCTCATCCCAACCAGACATATGGTTCTTTCCTATATTAACTATAAATGAGTATAAATATTTCCCAATTACATTTTAATCTCATTCAGGCAATACTTGCTAGTTGTACATGGTCCATGGCCTGCATGTTTGACAATCCTGCACTATAAAGAATAATAGTCATAAAAATAGGATGGACCTTTAGTAGAAGAAAAGTTATGTCTGCATCATTTAATTTTGGGGGACTTTTTTTCATTAAAACATATATATTTTCTTACCCAGTGAGTAACAAAGGAAAACAATCAATAATAACTAAAAATTATTTGAGTCAGTCATATCTGACACTTTCTGAGCCCATTTGGGGTTTCCTTAGCAAAAATACTGCAGTGGTTTGACATTTTCTTCTCCAGTTCACAGTCAAGTGACTTGTCTAGGGTCACATAGCTAGTAAGTGCCTGAGGTCATATTTGAACTCATATCTTCCTGACTCCAAGGTTGGCATTCTATCAACAGATCCCTGCACCTGGCTGCCTGTAATTAACAATACAGTGACCTTATCAGAAAGTGCATTTGACCTTCCACATCTGTAACTCCCCCTAACCTCTCTATTTTAATTATTTTTTAAATTAACAAGAAATTCATTTTCTCTCCCTCCCACTTCCCACTCATTAACAAAAAAAGAGAAAAAGAAAACCAAATTCCTTGTAACAAAGATGCATAGTCAATCAAAACAAATTCCCTCATTGACTCTGTATGTATACACAAACATGTGGGCATTTGTGTATGTATATACATAAAAGCTTATCTACCTATCCATAAACAATAAAATGCAAAGACAATATTTAAAGCTTTAAGAATTATAATTGACAGAAAGATTATCCATGATTCCCAAAGGTTGGTGACAAAACATGCTCTTTACCTCCTGATAAAGAGGTGACAGATTTATGGTGCAGAATGTAAGTTATATAAACATGTCTATGTGAATGTATGCATGCATGAGCATATATATTTATAACCATGAGTGAATTCTACATATTATGTATAGAACATATATATATATATATAAATACAATGATTATGCATATGAGTGTATCTATGTGTATATATCTGCATATGTGTATATGATTTATAAGATGGGAAGAACAATAGTACCTACCCCTTGGGGATAAACACACACACATATAAACATGCAAACATACATGTACACACACATACATACTTTACCATAAATCTATCACCCCTTTGTCAAAAGGTAGAATAGCATATTTCAGCATTAACTCTTTAGAATTGTAAAATATCATATTTATAGTTCTTAAATCTTTCAAAGTTCTTTGTCTCCACATTGTTCTTATCATATAAATTGCTCTATTTCTGCTAATTTCAGTCCTCATCAGTTCGTAAAAGTTTACATAATTGTTCATCCTTGTAAAATTGATGTTACAGTATAAATTGTTCTTTTAGTTCCTCTTGCTTCACTCTGCATCAGTTGGTACACTTTCCATGTCTCTTTGAAATCATGAATTTCCTCATTTCTTATAACGTAATAATAATTAATCACAGCATTTTCCACAACTTATTCAACCATTCCCCAATTGATGGGGATCCCTTTAGTTTGCAGTTGTTGATGTTTTTTTTCAAACACAACAAACATGTTATAAATATCATTCTACTTTTTTCCTATTCCCTCGATCTCTTTTGAGCATAGGATAGTCCTAACAATGGTATAGTAGATGAAAGAGAATGTACTTTTTAGTGTGTGTGTGTGTATGTGTCTGTATGTGTGTGTGTGTGTGTGTGTGTGTGTGTGTGTGTGTTTAATTCCAAATGGCTTTCCAGAATTATTGTATCTATTCACAGGTCTACCAGCAGCACATAAATAAGCCTAGTTCCCCAAGCTCCTCCAAAAGTTATCATTTTCCCTTTTTTTGTCATCTTTGCCAATGTGGTAGGTATGAAGAGAAGTCTTAGAATTGCTTTAATTTGCATTTCTCTAATTAGAAATGGTTTGGAGCATTTTTTATGTGACTAAAAATAGCCTAGATTTCTGCCCTAGAGAACTGCCAATTTGTATCTTTAGACAATTTATCAATTAGGGAATGACTCTTTTTTCTTATAAATTTGAATCAGTCTTTATATATCTTGAAAGTCAGATCTTTATCAGAGAAACATACTGAAAAGATTTTCACCAGTTAATTGTCTCCCTTTAAATCTTAGCTTCATTGGATTTTTGTGTAAAACAATTTAATTTTATGTAACCAAAATTATCCACTTTCTCTTCTGTGATTCTGGATTTTTTCCTATCCATAGATATAATAAATAATGTTTCCATATTTTTTAATTTGTTTGTGATGTGATATTTTGTATTATGGTTATGAATACATTTGGAAATGGTATTTTGTATAAGGTACGAGGTACCAGCTATTCCTATAGAGAAGGGGAAGGAGGAAAGGAAACATGTATTAAGTACCTACTTTGTACTAAAAGGACTTTATGAATATCATTTCATCTGATTCTCACAATAGCCCTAGGAGGTAGGTATTATTATTCTCCTCCATTTTATGGATAAGGAAACAGAGATAAAAAGAAGTTATACAATTTGTCCAAGGTCACACAGCTGGTAAATGTCTGAGTATACATTTGAACTTAGGTCTTCCTGAATTTAGGCCACACTTTCTATCCACTATACCACCGAGTCTCTCTCAAGAGATTAGATAGATAGAAAGATGATAGAGATAGAGATAGAGATAGAGATGGAGATAGAGATAGAGATAGGGATAGAGATAGAGATAGAGATAGAAATAGAGATATATGTAGTTCATAACATTCAAACTGTGTCACTGTTTTGTTTCATTTTAAGCATAGTATCATTGACTATCTGAGTCACTCTAACAGGACGCTATGGTGTTTCAAAATTCTATTATGAAGTGTCTTGTTTCAAGGTTATAGGGATCTTGTACTTTCCGCTCTGTTTTTATAAATGCAATTGATTATATGTATTTGTGTATGTATGTTCTAGATAGTTCCAGGATTCCTGACTACTTGAGATTTGAACTCATTCTAATTAATCCCGGTGACTTTGAGATGCAACTTATAAATTTAGACAATCCTTTTCGCCTGTGTGTTAGCCACACCTGGACCATTATACGCACCTGGTCATATGAAAATGAAGAAAGAATGCAGTCTGAATGTGACCCAAAGTATTGTACACAAATAAAAGACCACCAGTGGGAGATTTTAATTATCTTTGGAAGTTCTTGTTGACATTTTCATTCCTGAAAATATTCATTGTGGTTGCAAAAAGCTTACCAGGCCATTTGTTTTATAGCATAAGAGATTTATTTATTCTACTTTAAAGGCGTTCATCAAAGCATTGTCTGTGGCAACTGAAAATATGTCATGCAAAATTGCATTCAGTTATCAAATGACATTAATCTAAGATTCGAGGTTACCCTGAGGTGAGAAATAAATTGAAATTGGTACTGTTTAACATGTCAGAGAGAGTGATGCTCTGGAAGGAATTAATAATAAATCCATTTGTGACATTGTTAGTCTTTTAAAATAGTGAAGAGTTTTGTGGGCTTTAAAGCAATTAGAATTTTCAAAAATCAGATTTTCACCTGTTTTGTAATTCTATAACATGAAATAAGAATGAGAACATGACAGTGAATTTCAAAAAGGAGTCTAGAAACAGAAAATGTGGAGTTTCTCATGAACTTAATATTTAGAAACATTTAGTCCTGGATAAAATGTTAGTAAGTGTGGCATAGTGGAGAGAGAGCTGGCTGGTCTATGAGTCAGTAAGGGTAGGTTCAAATCTGGTTTTTGAAATACTGTTTGTGTTACCCTGAAGTTAAAGAACCAATGTCAAAATTGACCAGTTAAAGTAGCTCCTTCACTAGGATTTTCCTACACTAATAAAATAGGGGGGAGGAGTCAATTCATTCTTTTAAAATCAATTTAATTTGTAATGATTTGTATATTATAATATTAATATGTATATATTAATATGTAATGATTTGTAAATTAAAAAAACTGAATTATAGTGTAATGGGGTACATAAAATAATGATAAAGATATTAATTTCTCATTAACTCCTCAATATAAAACAATCATAGGAACTCTTCTTTGGAAATAGCACAGCCAAGCAAATCAACATTTTTTAAATCAAAAAACATTTTACATAAATAATTTTTAAAACCATTTGTACATGAACAAGAAAGAAGGTAATGATTAAAGCTATTTTATTTAAAAGAACTCAGTGATCATACATAACAAGGGATAGAGTGGTAAACTTGGATTCAGCAAAACCTAGGTTCAAATTTGCCTCCAACACTACCTTTGTGACAATGAGAAGTCTATAGATTTATTTATTAATTCATAGATAGTCAATCAAACACTAAAAATCAGAATACTAATTCGTTATTGGTAGAATTGTGAACAGATTGAACCATTTTGGAGCATAATCTGGAATTATGCCCAAAAAGTCAACATGCCTATACACTTTGATCAAGTAATACCAATACTAGGTCTATTTCCAAAGATCATTAGGAGAAAAGGAAAAGAATCTATATCTTCTAAAATGTGTATAGCAGCTTTCTTTGTGGTAGAAAAGAACCGGAAATTACATGTCCATGAGTTGGAGAATGACTGAACAAGTTGCAGTGTATGATTGTGATAGAATACTGCTATGCTATAAGAAATGATGAGCTCGATGATCTTAGAAAAGCACAGAAAGACTTGCAAGAAACAATGAAGAGTGAAATGAGCAGAACCAAGAGAACACTGTGTAGAGTAACAGCACTTTGTGCTAAGAATGACATTGAGCAAATAAGTCATTTTGACTATTATAAATACACAAATTAACTACAAAGGACATTTGAAGGAAGACACTATGTGCATCTAGAAGAAGAACTGATAAATAGAAGTATGTATGGAATGATTTTACATACACACACCCACACACATATTTGTGTCAAATGGTAGTCATCTCCAAGAAGACAGAAAAGGGAGGAGGGGAAAAGAGAAAGTTACGTGATAGCTTTATTATATTTTTAAGGGAAATAGCAAATTGTAAGTAATAGATTTGCAGTTTCATGTGCAATCAACTTCTTTATTATACTGTGTTATGGAAGTACTTATTTTATTACATAAATGAAAGAGAAAAATTAATTTAATACCTAGCACTGCAGGAGCTACAAAACAGGGAGAAGAAGAAAGAAGATTCCTATTTGCCAGGTATTATGTTGAACAACGGAAATACAAAGGAAGGCAAATATACAATCCTTGCCCTGATAGAATTGATATTCTAATGGATGAGACAACATGTAAACAATCAAGTATATATAATATATATGTGAGTAGATGAAAGTATTAGCAGAGTAAAAGCACTCGCACTGGGAAGGGACAGGGTACAGAAGGTGTGATTTTAGCAAAGTCATGAAGGAAGTCAAGGAAACCAGAAGATGGAGGAGAAAAGGGAAAGCATTTCAGGCAGGTGAACATCCAGTGAAAACACACCTTGTCAAGGAACTGAATGTAATAGCATCTAAGGAATAGCAAGAAGGTCAGTGCGGCTTAGCTGTATCAGAGAACGTGTAGGGAAAAAAGTAAAGTCTAAGAAGATTGGAGAAGCAGGAAAGGCCCAGGCTGCAAAAGGCTTTAAATGTCATACAGGATTTTATGTCTGATCCTGGAAGCAATACAGAGCAAATGGAGTCTACTGTGTAAGGTAGGGACATTCTTAGAATATGTTATCTGCATTGGTGGGAAGTTTCTACCACAGGGAATCCCTGCACTAATGAAATCACAGATCCTTTGAAAGCCTTATTGAAGATTCATCAAGTGATAATTGGCAGGTAGTCAGATAATCCTTGGAGAAAAGTTGACAGTCTAGTTAAGACTTCCCTCTCCTTCTGCATCATCCCCCAGCTCCCAAGGTAGGAATTGCCTGGCTGCAACTTACTGTCAGAAGCTGAGAGCTAGGAGTGAGCGGGGGCAGGTCTGCTGCCAGTCAGCCTGCCCTTTCCTCATGACTTTCCTCTCTTCTCCAAGGACAAGCAAGGCCTACTCCATGACCTCATTTATAGTCACAGGATTCTCGGATCATCAGTTCAGAGTTTAAAAAGATTTCAGTGACCATCTATCTAGTACAATTCCCCCCACTCACACCTCATGTTATAGATGAGGAAATTGAGACCCAGAGAAGTTAAATGAGTTCCCCAAAGTCACACAGGTAAAACACAACAAAACTGGGATTCAAACTCAAATACTGTGCACAGTTTCCAAGTTCTTCCCACTTCAGCAATTTGCTTTGCTGCCTTTGATCCAACCTAACCTTTATCCTCTCTGCTTTCTACTATAAGATTCATCTAGATACTCATTTAATAATAATTTTAATAATGTCAAATTATATACACATATATGCACACATGTGTATATACATGTATATGCACACACACAAGTATCATATGTACATATGGGCATATGCATGCATGCGTGCATACATACATATATACATACATACATACATACAGTATACCAAAAGTCTTGGTATAGTTTTAAGTTATTAGAGAACAATGAAAAGTAATAAACATTTAGTAAGCATCTACTATTTGCCAGGACTGAGTTAACTACTTACTTAACTACTGGTGAGTTGATCCTCACCAGTAATCCCTTGAGGGAGGTATTATTATTATCATCTCTATTTTATAATTGAGGAAATTGAGGCAGAAATATACTAAAATATATTTCTTTCCCTGTTGTGTAATTTCTTCCTCTGATTATGAAGTTTCTAAAAAGAACTGCAACTTTGGAATTTGGGGAATTATATATGTGTATGTGTGTGTGTAAAATAATATATCCACATATATATGCACACACACACACACACACACACACACACACACACACACACATATATATATATATATACAACATATATATGTGATAATGCAACAGTATTTTAAATAGGATCTCTTGACTGGGGAAGGAGTAAGAGACTATATATTTCTATGTGACAGACACCATGCTAAGCACTTTTCAGAAATATCTCATTTGATCCTCATAACCCCAGGAGGTCAATGCTATTATGATTGAAATTTTACTGTTGTGGAAACTGAGGCAAACAGAGATTAAGTGACTTGCCCAAGGTAACATAACTAGTAAGTATTTGAGGCTGGATCTGAACTCAGGTCTTCTTGACTGTAGGCCTAGTGCTCTACTCACTGTGCCACTAGCATTATGAAAATCAACCCCTTTTTAATCCAAATGATGATTCTTATTTGAACTTTGTACAACCTTTTCTGTACCTCTTCTCACACTCTGGGATTCATTATTTCACAAAATTCAGTTCCTTTTATAACATTGACACGGAATGCCAAAGACTTTTAGATATATATAAAAACAATGCAAAAGGAAACCTAGTTAACTTTTTCACCTAAAGAAGTATCGGAAAAATTTAATGTTATTCTATTAATAACTTCTGTCTTAGAAGTGTCACACTAGGATCCACAAACAAAGGGGAAAATGATGCGGAACAAAGGCCCCTGGCAAGTTGGATACTCTGTGAAGAATTTATGGGACACTGCGGATGACATTAACAGAATGAGAAAGCATGAAATGGGTTGTAAGGCAGGTATCAGGAACAGTTGATAGGACTTGATGTGAGGAGAATTTGAGTTCAAATCCAGCCTCAAACATTTATTAGTTGGGTGAATTTTGCCAAAACATTTAATGTTTTCTGCCTCAGATTCCTCATCTTTTAAATAGGAATAGCTCCACCTCCCAGGCTTAAAAAAGATAAAATTAGTCAATACATGCAATGTCCTCTGCAAATTTGAAAGTGTTATTTAAATAGGAGTTGTTCTTATTGTGATATCTACTGATATAAGGAATACCCACCTCAGTGAGATAAGGATCCTTTGAAGTGTTAAAGAAGTGACCTTAAGTCTCTTAATAGTATTAACTAGTATTTAGATAGCAGAAGTGTCAAATTCAAATAGAAAAAGATCTTGGTGGAAGCAAATTCACTTCCACAGATTAACATTATCTATGTTGTATTATATTTTTAAAATCTATATTGTTAAATATTTCCCAATTACATTTCAATTGCTTTTTAAGTCAGATACCTCTGAGATAGTGCTTTCAAGTGTACAAATTCTTTTTCTTCACAATAAATCTAAGAAGTGGGCCAAACAAGTATTATCACCACAATCATTTTGCAAATTAGGAATAGGTGGTTCTGACAAGTGAAGAGACTTGGACAAGACCACACAGAATGAAACAAGATTGAGACTCAGAACTCCTGACAAAGTAGAACAGTACATTGTTCTTTTCACTTTGACATATGACTTTTTATTTAAGTCATGATTAATTATATTAACAATCCCTGATGTTTGGAATTTCTTTTAATGCTAAATGAATAATTATGTCTAAGCCTGAACACTTGGAATTATTTCTGTTGGACAAGTATTGGTGATATAGAAGGAGATCTATAGCTAGAGCAAGATAATTGGAAATTTGACCCAGGAAACTTATGGCATTTGTAGAACTTTAATAATCTAGAAACAATGGAACTTAGAACCTAGTTAATAAGAATACAGATTTGCGGGGGTCGCTAGGTGACGCAGTGAATAGAGCACAGGCCCTGAAGTCAGGAGGACCTGAGTTCAAATTCAGCCTCAGACAAAACACACACACACACACACACACACACACACAGATAAAAACTAGCCATGTGACCTTGGGCAAGTCACTTAACCCCAATTGCCCTACCTCCCCCCTCCAAAAACACAGATTTGCTTAAAATGGAAACTTTTACATTTTGAAGTCTCTGCCTCCATCTCTTGGGGCAATGATTAATTAACAAATTACAAGATATTCCCTATGACCTGTCATCCTCTTTTTATCCAATGACTAAAGCACTTTGTTCCTTTCAAATTAGTTAGGGAGCTAGTTTGAAATTTGATTGATTTATTAATTCAGTCTAGGTCCCAGCCTTCTGTAATTAATTTGGGTAGGTATAGAAGCCCACTCTTCCAAACAGAAGGAAAAGGAATGTTGGAGAAGTATTATTAGGAACTCCATAACATTGAAAGAAAGTGAAGCCAGACATGGGTGGAATTAGAAAATGTAAAAATAGTTTTCTAAGACTTCAGGGAAAAGTTGAATATTTTTCCTTGGGCAAAAAGAAACAGTTCAAGAGGGATTAGTGGCTCTAAAAATGAAGCTTTTCTATTCAATAGCAAATAATGCCAAAAGATTGAAAGGCAACCAATGTAATTCCAAGTTCACCCTGTCATCAACTTAGATTTTTAAAGGAAAAATGTAAAACATGAAAGAAGATAGATATCGCCAATGATGAATACAGAAGTTTTTTTTTTTAATGGAACAAATATTGTTAAGAAGACTAAAGAATCTTGTAGAAAATGCTAATCAAGTAAGACATGGGCAAAACAGAATATATAAACTTGATGACCAAAGAATTATTCTACTTCCCCAAAGAGAAGAAACTCCAAACTAGAAATAACATAAATATTATTAAGAAGGAATTGATACCCAAGATACATGAGAAAGCAAGTGAATAGCTTGCTTCTCTAACTGAGTTATTCTCCCCAATTCTGGAATAATTGAATACTGAGATACTAAAAAAGAAAATGGAAATATGATCCTATACAATAGTCTTTGTTTACTTTGGAATTGCTTGAGTTTCAAAAGGGGAAAGAAGATAGATTCCAGAAAGTACTGAATTAATTTAGCATGATGCCAAGGAAATTTTTTAAATACATTATTACTCAGCAATTGTTTATGAGCTCTCAAGGGAGGAAAAAACACCAGTGATCACTTGGATCTAGTATGGGTTCATTAAGAGCAAATTAACATGATCAGAGTAATAGCAAGAACATTAGACCCTATCCCAAAAGCACAGCATATAGAGTAGTATTTGGACTCAAAGGAAAATTGACATGCAGCAACATTAGCATCTAAGGTCCTGTTAAGCTCCAAATGTCTATGAAGCAACGCCTTAAATAGCTGTAGCTCCTTTCATCCAATAATTATCTATTAAGAAAATGTGTTACTTTTTTTTTTTAAAGCAATTGGGGTTAAGTAACTTGCTCAAGGTTACATGGCTAGGTTTTTGTTTGTGTGGATTAAGTGTCGGAGGCTGGCTGCAAACTCAGGTCCTTCTGACTCCAGGGCCGGTGCTCTATTCACTGCGCCACCTAGCCGCCCCTGAAAATGTGTTACTTTTAAAAATATGATCACTATGGTTTCCAACTTAATTAAGTTACCTTGAACTTTTCATTTAGAGACTTGGACCCTTGACCACATCTCTAATTCATGTTGTGTTTACTAGCCTATATTACCCATTTAACTGTCATCTCTCTTACTGATAACAGCTTGTATAACTCTTCTGGTTTACAAATCACTACATATCACAAAGTGAGGTGGGTGATATGAGTATTATCCCCCCACCATTTTATAGCTGAAGAAGCTAAGCCTCATAAAAATTAAATCACATATCCCAAATCACAATTTGTAAGTGACAGAGACAGGATTCAAGCCCTAGTGCTATGACTACACATCCATTACCAAGAAAGGAAAAAAACAGAGCCCCCCAAACCAAAATCAATAATGACTTAATTTGCATATCTTTCAGGAAGAACCACATATTGTCACTGCTACCTAATTCTGACCACTGTTACCAGATTGACCTACAACCTGAAGTTCTCCTATTATCATGTCCTTCTTTGTTTCCATGAAGACATCACTGTCTTTAAAGTCATCATTATCTTCAAGTGGTGGTGGAGAAAAAAGGAAAGAAAAAGGATGTGAAAAGGAGATTGGGATGGCACCAGAGACAAACCAACTACTTCCGTATTTTGCCTTGGCCACAATTTTGACTAACACTACCCCTAGACATGGTTCTTTAATTCTGGGAAAACATCTTAGAAATTCTCTTCATAGGACAGTGCCCCTTAACCACTAGATTCACTTCTAATCAGACGCTACAAAATTTAATGGAGGTAGATTAAAAGAAGCTCAGTGTGGTGCAAGGAAGAAATTTGAATTTTGAGCCCTAGCACCCAAATTTGAACTCATATCTCTAAGATAAGGGGGGGGGGTGAAGGAAGGAGGAAGTAATGAACCCATGAATCTCTTGGGTCACTGCTAGCCACAAACTCATGAATCTTTAAAATGTATGGATCTTCAAAAAGAACATCATCTTAATTGAAGATTTTTGTAAAAGTTGGAGAAAAAAATTCATGTAAATGCTATAAATTATTCCTTTTCCATAAGATTATCATATTGATATAATGTGGGAAAGAGCATTAGAAATTAAAATCAGCACCCATTAGAACTCTCATCAGACAGAAATAAAGGTATTTTAATAGAGTGAATCAATTATATTTGTATTATTCAATGAAAGTATTTCACTAGCATTGCAGGATGGTCTAGTCCCCACTTCTTTTAAATTAATTTTGGGAGGGAAAAACTCAAAGGCAAGCAAAGCTATTAGGAGACAGACATTTATCAAAGTATTCACAATATGTGCACTGTTGTTTTTATACTAAATTATAAAGTTCCAAGATATGTCAAAAGCTTTGCAGTTGTTTTGTGACTTTGTATGCCAGGCCTCAGCCTGGAGCACATTTGTACAGAGATAATAGAAATGACAGATCATTAACTGCAGTAGATCAAGCATTGCCGTTACAATGAAGCCCAGCATGGAAAGGTAACAACAGTTTAAGAGACTGAAAGGAAAGTCTGAACTGTCCCCAGAAGCCATTACATTAGTGAAGTTTATCTCTGCCGGTAACTCACATATGTCACGCGCTGAATTGAATTTACTACTAAGACAAGTCAGAGCAGAGCAGTAGCAGTAGCTACTGTGGGGGGCTGTCTGCTTGTTCCCCATCTAAATCACCTTATTTTTCTCCAAGATAAAAGGCTCCTCTCATTTCTGTAGGGGACAGATTAAACATCAACCTTTAGAAACAATTGTTTCTCTCTTCAGGATCACCTCTAGCCGGCTTACTTGGAGCCCACTCTCCAGGGACTTTATTGCTACCTGAGTAAAAGGCAAAAAAAGTCCATGTTTTCTTTCAGGTAGTTGGTTGTTGCTTGAAACTGAATCCTTTTAAAACAACGTGTGGGATCTTAGGAGAAAGGGAGAGTAACTAGAAATCCACATCTAGTTTTCCCAGTAGCACACATAGATCAGCTGAGCAATAGAGAAAAGATCCTACCATGGAAAAGTGAGGGGAACAAATGGGTACCTGAAAAAGGCAATGTAGTAGGTTATAGAAAAGGGATTAGAAAACCTCAAAAGAAACAAGAAAGCAGTGTCTACCATAAGGAGTACAGGCATGTACACCTTGCCTTGTGGGATTAAATGGCTCCATAAAAATGCAACCTTAGGCAAAAGAAAATTTGGCTAATTTCACATGCTCTAAGGGGGCAAGCACCTGGAGATGTTACAAGGAGCTTTGTTTATACATTATTGAAAAACGGAATTAGGGGCGGCTAGGTGGCGCAGTGAATAGATCACTGGCCCTGGAGTCAGGAGGACCTGAGTTCAAATCCAACCTCAGACATTTAAAACAAAAAAACTAGTCGAGTAACCTCGGGCAAGTCACTTAACCCAATTGCCCCTCCAAAAAGCAAAAAAAAAAAAAAAAAGAAAGAAAGAAAGAAAGAAAGAAAGGAAGGAAGGAAGGAAGAAAGAAAAAAGGAATTATATAGTACAATAGCCATACTTTGGGAACTTTATCTTCATCTTTCAGAAATTTTGCTTTCCTTCATAACTTCCCTTAGGTGCAACCTTCTGCATGAATTCTTCTCTGATTGATCAGACTAATTTTTAGGGTGCTCTCATTCTTGTACAAATGAGTTACATTTCTCCAATAGAATGTTGTGTTCTTAAGGACTGGGATTCCTTTTTTTTTCTTTTCTTTTTTTTTTCCCTGTCATGTCTTGTACATAGCAGTTATTTCAATCAATAAATAAATAGACAAATATAAATTGTCTACTGTATACCGGGTATTTTGCTAAGCAGTGAGAATACAAAGTGAGGCACAAGACAGTCCCTGTCCTCAAGGAGCTTACAGTCGAATGTGGGAGGTAACATGTAAATAAATATATACAAAAAAGTTATATACAGGATAAATAGCAAGTAATTAATAAAGGGAAGGCATTAGAATTAAAAGGGATTGGGGGTGGTGGCTAGGTGGCACAGTGGATAGAGAGCACCAGCCCAGGAGTCAAGAGGACCTGAGTTCAAATTCAGCCTTAGACACTTAACAGTTACTAGTCATGTGACCTTGGGCAAGTCACTTAACCCCAATTTCCCTGCCTTCCCCCCCTCCAAAAAGCAAAACAATAAAAAAAAATTTTAAAAAGGGATTGGGGAAGGCTTCCAGTAAAAGATGAAATTTTAATTGAGTCTTAAAGGAAGCCTGGAAAGTCAGTAGTTACTTAATACATTTTGACAGACTTAATTGAATGGCACAGGATATACCTTTAATGGGAATTCTAAAACATGTATTCACATCTTACAGATGGTATTTTTATTGGCAGGTTTTTTTTTTTGCATTCATCCCTATTTTTAATTTTTTAATTGTAAAATTAAGACATCAAATATTAACATTTATATATAAAAATATCAGGAAAGATAATTGCATAAGAAACTTTGAATTTCTCTTATGCGAGAACATTTAATAAGATAATACAAACTGCTGTGCCACCTGCACTTTTGTTTTTTGTTTTTGTTGTCTTCTGTAATGGTTTTTAAGAGCAGCAACAAGGCATAGGAAGGAAGGAAAAAAGCATTTATTAAGCACCTACTATGTTCCAGGCACTGTGCTAATTCCTTTACAAATAGGAGGTAGGTGCTATTATGATCCCCATTCTGTAGTTGAGGAAAGTGATTTGCCCAAGATCACAAAGTTATTAAGTATCTTGAGGCTGGATTTGAATGTAGGTCTTCCTGACTCCAGTCCCAAACCTTGATCCACTGCTTCACCTAGCACAGCTGGCCTCAGAGTTAAGAAAAACTGGATACCAGAATTTGCCTCTTATATACACTGCCTGGGTAACCTAAGGTAAGTAAGTCCCTTGACCTCTCAGTGCCCTAACCTTCTAAGACTATAAGTCACTGACAAAGAAGTTTAGAGCCCAGGTAGAATCTCATCCATAGTAGGTCCACACAAATGGATGTCAAATAAAGAGGAGATAAATTGGACAGAAAGAAATTGATTAGCACACTAAAGCAAGCTGCTTAGGCTGGTACTAATTTAAGCTAACTAGCCCAGATGTGGCTTTTATAGCTTTTCTGGCCTGCTCAGAGGACACTGCCAATCAGCAACATTCAAAGTATTTCAGTGGAACAGTAGGATATAATCTATCCCTATGGAAAAGCTGGTCTGGAAAAATCTCTATTTTCATGTGCATGGTACCAAATTAGTGGGGTTCTATGAAATTAAAGCAGTGCCACCTGGACCAGGGTTTTCTGTATTCTATGTGGGATGGAATTCCTTGAGTCAAGTTTTGTCTATAGCAAAATAGGGTATGTGTGTGTGTGTCTGTGTGTGTCTCTCTGTGTGTAGAATGGGGGGGGGTAGTTCTGCAGATTGAGTCTATATAGACTACAGCAAAATTGGAAGAGGGAGTAGATGGACAGAGACAGATAAGTCAGTCTTTTTATTTTTGTTTGTTTTTCCCACCATATCTGCATTGGTAAAGGAATTTCTTCATCAGGGGCTCCTTAAAAGGATGCAGTCGCATGTTCTGTTTCTTTTTTTGTCATTTCTCTTGCTACTCACTAATCCACCTCCACCTTCCCCTAAGTAGAAGCCCTCCCATATAACAAAAATGTATAGTCAAGAAGAACAAATCATTCCTTTATGATGCCTTACTTAGATTACCCCTTTGATTCTTTCCATCTGGTCCATTCTTTTTTTGTCAAGAAGCAGGAGATATTGTTCCTCATCAGTCTTTAGAAGTCATGATGGACTTCTTCTTTGACCAGAACTCTAAGTTCTCTCAGAATTGTTCCCAGACCACATTAAAATCTTTGCTCACTGCATTAAGTATTGGATCATTTTCCTTTGTTTTGATTCCTGAACTCATATATTCATAGATTACCGAACTCATTTATTAAATTCAGAGGCCATATTTTTTATTCTTAATGTTCTCCCTGTTTATTTATATGCTTATAAGCAATATCTTTGAGATTTCTTCTTTCTGAGGTTGTTGGTAATTTATGTCTGTTTTTTAAATTTTCCTTATTTTACCATGTTGCGAACTTTCTGACTTCCTCCCTTCTAATGGTGGTTTCCCTGTTGGATGGGTCTCAAAGCACCTCGACCTCCCCACATTGGGCAACTCATGGTTCATCTGCTGATGTATCTGTGCAAAATTGCTATTGGGGTGACAGAACTGACGCCAACTGGATGCTGATCTCTTTCCCTTAGACTTAGTGGAATTCCACACTGCCCCCTCCCATAGACAGAGAAAGAGAGAGAGAGAGAGAGAGAGAGAGAGAGAGAGAAATAGAGTGTGTCTTATCTTAGTGTCCTGTCTCACTCTCTCTTTTCCTTAGTTCTCTTGCCTGGCACCAGTTAAGAGAGTTGTCATACTGGTGCTATAGGGCTGATTTCTGTAACTTGGGTCTCTGAGGCTCCGGGAAGGGGAAAGAAAATGAGGCTGAACTCTTTTCTTTAATTACTTTTATTTTAAATATTCTTTTCTTGTTAATTTTGAGTTCCAGATTCTCTTGAGTCTTGTGTTTGAATATCAGATTTTCTCTTCAGTTCTGGTCTTTTCATCACAAATACTTGAAAAGCCTCTAATTTATTAAATGTTCATTTCCCCCCTTAAGAATTATACTCAGTTTTCTGTATAAGTTATTCCTGACCATAATCTTATCTCCTTTGCTTTCCGGAATATTATAGTCTAAGATGTCTCGCCCCCTGCCCCACTCCTTTAACATGTAAACGGCTAAATCATGTGTGATCCTTACTGTGGCTCCATGATGTTTGAATTATTTCTTTCTGGCTGCTTCCAATATTTTCTCTTTGACCTAGAAGCTCTGTCATTTGATTATAATATCCCTGGGAGCTTTCATTCCAGGAACTCTTTCAGACCTGATTGGCAGATTCTAAAGCTATCAGGACAGCTTTACTTGATAATTCCTTGAAATATCATATCTAGTCTCTTTCTCTGACAACAATTTTCAGTTAGTCCAATGATTCTTAAATTATCTCTCCTCAATCTGTCTTCCAGGTCAATTCTTTTCAATGAGATATTTTACCTTTTCTTCTCTTTTTTATTCTTTTGATTTTATTATATTGTTTCCTGAAGTGTCATGGAGTCATTAGCTTCCACTTTTCCTGATCACCTGGGGTGAAGAGGCAGTGTCCCAAGCTTTGGAATGTTTTGTGCTGCTGTTTTCAGAGCTAGTTCTGGAAGTTTGCAAGTCTTCAGAACTTCTGAGATGGTGTTATCTTGGGAAAGGTGTGGTCATAGCTCTCCTTGTCTGTACTCTGGTGGGAAGGACTGCTGTTCCCCTGTAGTTACTAGTACTCCTCTTGGCCCTGGAACTGTGACCAGGCTCCCTACTCCCTTGTAACTTATCACAAGTGCTCCTATCCATCCTGGAGCTGTTACCCAGAACTGTTTATGGGCAATAGAGTTTCCAGTCAGCACCAGCTGTACCCAGTGCCACAAAAAGGTGCCCTGTAATCTCTATCTGACCAGTTGTCTGACCCCTCTCACTATTTCTGGCTCCCAAAACTGCTACTGCCTCTGCTGTTGCTATTGCATCCAAGGCCTATCATTGCTGTTCCTGCCTTGCTCAGGGTCTGTTACAGACCTCTCCTTTGGGTCTCCTAAATTGTGTTAGGCTGGAAAAATCTTTCCCTCTAACCTTTTGTTGACTCTGCTTCCTCAAAATTTGATTTGAGGTATTATTTTAAAGTTGTTTGGAACAGAATATTGGGAGAATTCAGCTGGGTCTTAGCCTGCACTCTGTCATGTTGGCTACTGATTTCAATTTTTAAAGCCAGATGTGTGTCCTTCCTCTTTCCCTCAGTTTTTCTGCTTCTTGAAGAAATATTTTATAGCATGCAATGCTGCAGCCTGGATGCTGGCTTTATGTTGTGACCCCAGAAAACTCCTGCCCTGGAAAAACTACCATCCCAGAAAGATGGCTGTCTCTGTCATAGCTGGAGCAAACATCCATAGCCTTAAGCAAGGATCTCTGTGGCACTGGAAGGAGGAAGTGGTGACTGGAGTGTGAGGTTGGGCATTATTGCAAGACAATATGATGTCAGATCCTTAAGTTTGCTAGTGCAGTCTCACTGCTTGTAGAATGGGAGGTTGGGGAGGAGGGATAAGTGAGCTCAGAGTAAGCTTCAGCCCATGATGTTTTGTTTTGGTTTGGTTTTGTGTGTGTGTGTGTGTGTGTGTGTGTGTGTGTGTGTGTGTGCGCGCGCGCAGTTTTGGGGGGAGTTGGGTAGGGATTTAACCTTTTCTTTGTACTTTGGGTATTTTAGACCATAGAAACAGTTGAACTTTTTTTTTTTTGTCTTGTCATAGAATTTCTGTTTTGGAAAGGTTTGAGAGGTCAACAGGATCTTGTTGGCCAAGAGTTTTAAACTAAAATTCTTAACACATACCTATGAATATATACACTACATTTAAGTGATTATATCTTTATAAAATGACACTGGTTTCTAGGATAACTAAAACTGGAAGGCCTTAGTGTGGGAATGCATTCAAAGAAATAATCCTGGGTACTGTCTGGAATGAAGAGAGAAAATGCAATATATTGTAAAGAAAGAAGGTGAGAAGGAATTATAGCACTTCTAACCTTACCCCTTTAGTTGATATTTTGGCAACTTTACATCTTTATTATTAATGGCACTGATATGTTAACAGGATACCCTCTAATATCTATCACAAGCTACATACAAAGCCTGGTGAAGAGAAACAATAAAGGCCTTTCCTGCCAAATCCCTCTGATTTCCTTTCCTTGGCAAATGAGAACCAGTCTTACCTGTTACCCTTCTTGTATATTTGAAA
This sequence comes from Gymnobelideus leadbeateri, assembly GCA_011680675.1. Lineage (NCBI taxonomy): Eukaryota > Metazoa > Chordata > Mammalia > Diprotodontia > Petauridae > Gymnobelideus > Gymnobelideus leadbeateri. The sequence goes on from WOXC01006861.1 coordinate 105,739, forward strand.
TGGTTTAATTCCAACAGTGAGCTCACAGATTTTAAAGAAAATATACCAACTGTACATTCAAAAACTTGCTGAAAGTGTGGCTTCTGCTTTGTTATGTGATTACAGATGCTTGTCTGAAAGGAAAACCTATGAAAGAGCATTTATTATCATAAAATTGGCTGCCAAAGTAGGGATTCAAATCTCACTGTTACAGAGGGATGAGAAGAAAGGACCAGGTTGGAGGCGGGGTGAAGAAAGGCAGAGAGAGAGAACCAATGTAGTTGAATATTGCAGGAAAAAAAAATGCTTCTATTTCCAGAGTTTTTTATGGCAGGGAACAAGCCATAATACCTCAGACAGCACTTGCTAGCTAGATTTCACACTAGATCTTATTTCCCATGCCTAGAACTTTGAAAGGCAGTTTAAGATCCCTAAAGGAAACTTTGGTCCTTTTCACGAAGTGCAATTAGGGAAGTACAACTGTTTCATTATCACATTATCTCAGTTCTGTTTATTTAAACTGAACACACTTTTAAACTGGTCCACATCAGATTTTCATGTTTATCTTGGGAAAATGAATTTAAATTTGGAATGTGGCAGGGTGGAGAAGGTGGTAGGTAGGGGAGAACTGCATCAGTGGTGTGTTCTTATTTTCTCAGGCGGTTGAAAGAATGACTGTTACCTAACCTGGTGCTAAACTTGCAGAAGAGATGGGCTGCTTCTATGAGCCTGTGCACCTGAGTGCATGCAATGGGGAGAGGGACAGGAAAGGAAAAGGGCAGGAGATGTGGAAAGAATCAAAAGATTGATACTGAAAATGAATTTGTTTTGGCCATTCCGCAGCATAATAATTGGTATCAGAGACACAGCTGCAATTACCACATAATCATTGTCAATGTCATGTGTAGGCAGATGGTCGCAATGTTTGGGAGAGGAGATAACACTGAATTTTTAACAAGTGACAAAGGGATTGGCATGGTGCAAACTGAATACCACTGTACTTGGCTGACACCCAGTTCAGCACCATTTGCGGTCTTCCTGCCATCTCACAGAAGGCTTACATGGAGAAAAGAGGAAAAAAGGCTGTGTTTTCTGTCTCAGAGGCACAGACAAGCAGACCCATAGAAAGAAAGAAAAGGAGCAACTTTCATGTAGAGCTTGTAAAGTGATTCTGCCTGCATTTTAATGTGCTTAGCATTTCATGTGTTCTATTTAAAGCCAGACTCCAGTGACAGAGCCCAATGCCTGTGCCATGAGCTTACCAGATACCAGCAATAAATCTTTGCTGATAGATGGATTGACATATCCTTTACAAAATCCAATGACTGGTGGTGTTTTCTGAGCAGCTGTGTTCTTTCAACAGTAATTGAGGCCCTTTTATAAAGGTGTTTTCCAAAAAAAAAAAAATCAGTAAAAAAGGAAGACAATGAATCCATTTCTTGAGTATCAAAGAGGCTTTCTCTTGTCCTACCATTAATTGAACCATGTAAGTGCCATTCCAGTCACAAATTTGAGACAAGTTCCTTTTTAAACACTGTTGCTCCCTAAAACAAAAGGCCCTCTGAGCACAGGTAGTTTCTACACCTTCAATGCCACCAAGATTTTCTGTTTATAAGTCATCTTCATGCTTACCATGACCTCAGAGAACCTTAAAATTCACTGAGTGGTGGCAAACGAGAGTAACAGGGCAAAGAAAAATGTTTTTGCATTGTTTTTGTTTTGTTTTCTTTCTTCAAAGTAGCTGTGGTCTTTTTCAAGCTGTGGCAATTTGTCTAGTGCCTTCCATAGAAATACAGAAGCAAATTGTTTGGATCAAGAAAATTGCCAAAGGCTTCATTGACTGTTCAAGAGAGAACAATAACTCAAGTAGAAAAATCTTTAGCCCTTTAATGAGTCTATTGATATGAGAAGCAGTAGTATAGCTGAGGTGTTCAGGACAATGAATTATGGTGTTATCAGAGGCCAGCAAAATTTCCGAGTTTTTGTACAATAAAAAAATAATAATGGACTGCATCATTGTGTTTATTGCTAGGTGATGTAAATGCTGATTCTACAAACCTACTTACATGTGACCAACAGAAGACAGGGAAGAACATACATAGATACACAGACCTTTCTAACTTTGCATGGTTTGGAGGGTAAATGTTCACTTCTTTTTTTTTTTTTTTTTTTGCTTTTTGAAGGGGGGAGGGGTAGAGCAATTGGGGTTAAATGACTTGCCCAAGGTCACATGGCTAGTTTTTGTGTTGTGTCTGAGGTCGGATTTGAACTCAGGTCCTCCTGACTCCAGGGTTGGTGCTCTATTTGCTGTGCCACCTAGCCGCCCCAAATGTTCACTTCTGACAATCACATAGAAAATCTAAATGAGTGCCTTCTCAGACAAAAACAGAGGATTCATTCTAAACCAACAACTCCTTTAACATCAAAGTCACTAGTCTGATATTTGTCTTCTATAAGTAAATAAGCTATCATTAGTATTTTTTTTAGAAAATAAAGAAATCATAAGAGTAAAGTGTTCACTAAATCTGAATTGCTTTGGGAGTTTGGGGGAGGAACTAGTGAAGAGAGGGGCAGATTATCAAGGGGAGAGTAGGTTAATTATATTTGCATTAATAATAGGGTTCTGTCCTCATCGATTGAGCACACATTATCTGAGCATAAAAATACCATGTAACTGTGCATAGTGGGAAGTGGGGGATAGGGATGGGGGAGGGTGTTTTATTCTTTTTTATCCAGGCTTAACTATTTCAGTGCTTCCCTTGCCTGGGTTAATGGCAAGAAGCAGTCACAGCGTAGTTCATATAACCCTTGTATTAGGGTAAGCATTCCATTTACATATGCTGAGCTCCTTTCTTTAAGGAAAAAATGAAGAAGAGTTTCAACTGTTAAGATGTTCCTATGTAGTGTGAATCAGAGATGCTTTCAGTAAGCATTATTTAACCTCAAGCTGTTTCCTGGTTTTGACTCAGTCATTACTTATAACTTCTTGGGCTGATGGAAGGGAGTGAGAGATACTGTAAGATAAGAAACCCTTTCCCTTTGAGGCTAGCATGCGTATTTGTAAAAAGAAATGATACCTTTGTAAAAAGAAGCCTGATTCTTTTACTTTGGGTTTGTTCTTTCCTTTTAGGAAAAGAATCTGGAGGATACAACCTGATGACCTTCAATAGGTCAGAAGAGTAAGTCACCAAAAAGTAAGGGTACCCAAGAATTAAGTCCATGCTGGGTTTTGCAGCAAGATCAGCATCAGTACCTCATGGTATGAGAAATGACCCAAACCAATGGTAGCTGAGATAGGACTTCTTGAGTGTCTAGGAACAATGTTGCATTTGACATTAATTTGCTGGGACCAATGATATGCAGGAACTATAATCTGTATGAGCCTACTTTCTCCAGAGACCAAGGTGCTATAGTTGAGATTATGGTGGTAGGGAAATTTTTATATATCTTCAAGTTTCCCTTTGTAAAACATTGTTCAGTTATTTCTGTCATGTTTGACTCTTTTGACCCCATTTGTGGCTTTCTTGGCAAAGATACTGGAGTGGTATTTCCTTCTACAACTCATTTTACAGACGAGAAACTGAGGCAAACAAGGTAAAGTAACTTGCCAAAGGTCACACAGATAATGTGTCTGAGGTCAAATTTGAGCTAAGGTCTCTCTGACTCTGAGCCTCATGCTGTATCCACTGCACCAAAAGGTAATTGATACTTTTTCCAGACGCAGTGTGGGACAAGGTAAGAAATATTGTCTTTGGAGTCAGAGGACCTGACTTTAAATTCATGCGATGTCACTTCCTGTTTGAGTAACCTTGAGTAAGTTGCTTAAACTCTCTAGGATTCAGATTCTTCACCTATAAATGTACATGATATTCAAATCTCTACTTTGCCTGAGTTTGATCTTTTAAAACCACCTGCTTCTAATAACATGAGCAGATTTAATAATAAATCCTTTAATGCAATGATATTTAAAAATTATCCTATGGAAATTTTGAAATAATATGAGCTTTATGATATATAATAAAATAACATAAATAAAAATATAACTCATTTACTTTTAATAACCTCCAGATAAAACATGAAAAGGGAAGGAAACTATCCCACTATGTTAATGAAGCATAAGTAAACATTAAAAAATTAAACCACTGTAATGGAAATGCAGATTTGAAGATCTTCCCTGCCCCTAGGCCCTTTGATTGACTTAAGAGACTTTGATTGACTTAAGTGACTATGAGACCCTTCCTTGATTTGAAAATATACTCTGCCCCCTAATAGGCTGAATGTGGTCACATGGAGCCTGTAGTAGGAGGCTTGGTTCTCAGGAATGACCACACCTTGATGCTGTGTGATTGGGCAGTGGTTCAAGAGGGTGGTTACATTCTCTGAGCCAGGAGAAGACTATATAATCCCTGATTTGAGGCTTTGCTTTGGGGTTCACTTTGAGAAGTGTTGTGTGATTTGACCAGGTGAGACTCTGGGAAGCCGTTGTTGAGAGCACCACCCCCCACCCCTTTGAAAACCCAGATGTTGATGCTTCCCTCTCTTGCAACTGTGATTTGGTATTGATATAATGGTTGGACAGTTTGGAAGCCTGTCTGTTTGATCTGTAAATTCTGTAACTCTGAAGTTCAGGATGCTGACCTTTTTCCCCTGAACTAGGTAATATATGTTTGTTTGATTAAAATTAAGCTTGTTAACCCATTTTGAGTTACTTTCCTTTTGAAAAGCAGATCTAAGAATCTGTATTGGCAGCCACTCTGGGGATGGTAGGGTGCTTGCTGCTACAACCACATATCAAAACCCCTTAAACTTTAAATATAATTAATAAGATTACAAACCAGTATCAAGATTTAACTTGTTTAAAGCTAATGATGGATTTACATGTAAATAATAATTGGTATTATACCTGAGTGGTAAATGAAGATGCCCTTCAGTGATTAACTACATTTATAGAAAGTCTCCCCTGGCATTTGCTCCAAAAAAACCAAATACATTTTATGAGAATAATCTGGTCTCCGAGTATGGTTTTGCTCACTACAAACTAATGAAAAATTCTTCCCTCTGCTTTTCCATTGTAAATCTTTTGAACACTTTCAGGTGGCTCCTGCTTTCCTAATGCTATCAGAACTTCAAAATAAAAGCTGAGTTTTGACTTTCCTCTTTTTGCAGATACAATAAATATGTTTCTCAGAAGTCAGTGTAAATTGATTTTTTTTAATGAAAGCATTTAAAATGTACTAAAGGAGGTCACAATTTAAAGTGAACCTATAGCAAATACTTTCATAATGAAGAATTTTTTCTGGAAATTTCAATTAATCAGGTATGTATATGTGTATGTATGTATATATGTATGTGTGTGTATGAACGTATGCATGCATATATAAATATATACACATATACACATATGTTGGTCCAAGCCTGTGATGGCATGAAGGCAGGGAACTCTTTTTGTGGAAACTTCTCATCAATGCAATCAAGAACAGGAACTTGTATAAAATTTATATTCTTAGACAACTGCCCAGGGCACTGGAAGTTTGAGTGACTTGCCTCAGGTCACATAGTCAGTATATATCAGTGGTGAGACTTTAAACCTAGGTTTCCTGACTCCAAGGCTATTTCTCTACCCATCATGACACTGGCGCTTGTGCATCAGTTTTTAAACATAGCTTTTCTTTTTTTTTTTTATTAAACAAATGCTTTATTAACTTCTGGTTTACATCATTCATTTCCACCAGATTATGAGTTACATTTTCCCCCATTTTTTCCCTACCCACCACCCCAGAACAGCAGTCCCACTAGATATCCCCTTATCCAATCTGCTATCTCCCATATCTTCTCCCATATCCCCTTTGATTTTGCCATTAGGGCAAGATGCCTGGACATCTTATGAAATATTTAATTTTAAAACTTCGATTTACAGATCCATTCCCTTCCTCCCTTGTCATCCACTCCCTCTGAGAAGATAAGCAATTCAGTATGCATTGTATATGTATAGCTATGCAAAACATTATCATAGTAGATATATTGTAAAAGACTGCTTATATTTCCCTCACACCAGTCTCACCTCCCACCTGGTCCTTTCCCTACTTTGATCCTGTCCCTCTTTGATAGTGGGTACTTCCAACCTCCCCTCCCCCCAGAATGCCCTCCCCTCTATCATCCCCCTCTCATCCCCCTTTCCCCTACTCAGGAGAGTGAGTGAGGGTAAGATATTCCATTTAGTATGTATGTGATTCTCTCCTTGAGCCAACTTCAATGAGAATATGCTTTTGCCTTTTTGCCTTCCTGTTCTTCCCCTCCCCTGCAACTACTTCCCTTTGCCTCTTCTACATGAGATAGTTTACCCTACCCTGTCTCTCTCCATCTCCTCTTGCCACTTTCCTCTCTCACCTCTTGACTTCACCCCTTAAGAATCATCCCTTCCTTGGGGCGACTAGGTGGCACAGTGAGCAGAGCGCCAGCCCCGGAGCCAGAAGGACCCGAGCTCGGATCCGGCCCCAGACATCCAACACACAAACAAAAACCCAGCTGCGCGACCCCTAGCAAGTCACCCAACCCCAACTGCCCTCCAAAAAAAAAAAAAAATCATCCCTTCCCATCAAATTCAACCTGTGCCCTCTATCCATGTATACCTGTGAACATGTGCCATGTACCCTTCTTCAATTATTTTCATAATGAGAAAAGTTTCATCAAACACAGTTATTGTTTTTCCATGTAGGGATGTAAATAGTTCAACTTTGATAAGTTCCTTTTGATTTCTTTTCCTTGATTACCTTCTCAAGCATCTCTTGCTTCTTTTGTCTGAATGTCAAATTTTCTATTCAACTCTGGTTTTTTCCTCAAGAATGCTTGAAAGTCCTCTATTCCACTGAATGACCATATTTTCCCCTGAAACAAGATACCCAGTTTTGCTGGGTAGGTGACCCTTGGGTTCATTCCCAGTTCTTTTGCCCTCTGGAATATCATATTCCATGCCCTTCGATCCCTCAGTGTAGAAGCTGCCAGGTCCTGGGCTATTCTGATTGTGTTTCCACAATATTGAAATTGTTTCTTCCTGGCTGCTTGTAGTATTTTCTCCTTGATCTGGGAGTTCTGGAGCCTGGCTATAATATTCCTAGGAGTTTTCTTTTTGGGATCTTTTTCAGAAGGCAATCGGTGGATTCTTTCAACCTCTATTTCCCCCACTGAGTCTAAAACATCAGGGCAATTTTCCTTGAGGATTTTTTGAAGGATGATTTCTAGGTTCTTTCTTTGATCATGGCTTTCAGGTAGTCCAATAATTTTTAAATTATCTCTCCTGGATCTATTTTCCAGGTCAATGGTTTTTCCCATGAGATATTTCACATTGCCTTATATTCTATCATTTGTTTGGATCTGTTTAATAGTATCTTGATTACTCATAAAGTCACTAGCTTCCATTTGCTCCAGTCTAACTCTGAAGGAATGAATCTCCTCAGTGAACTTTTGAGATTCTTTTTCCATCTGGCAAATTCGACTTTTTAAGGCATTCTTCTCATTCCCTTTCTGAACCTCTTTTGCCATTTGAGTTAGTCTATTTTTTAAGGTGTTATTTTCCTCAGTCAGGCTGTTGACCATCATTTCATACTTTTCTTGCACCTTTATCATTTCTTGTCCCAATTTTCCCCCCACTTCTCTTTTCTGCTTCTTAAGGTCCTCTATGGCCTGTAGCCAGCTTGCATTTTCATTTGGGGCTTTTGGTGCAGGAGTTCTGACCTCACAGTCCTCCTCCATGCTTTGAGCCTCTTTGCCCCTAAAATAGGAGTCCAATGTTGAGCTTTTCTGTTTATTTTGTTTCATTTGCCTAGGCATGTTGCCACTTAATTACTTGATTTGGGGGCTTGTTGCCACAGTAGGACTCTGCCACCAGACAGGGGAGCTTCCGCCCAAACATGGGATCTTCACAACTTCTGCCAGTTGGGTGACCTCTGTAAAGCCTCCACCCACTCTGGCAAGTTGGATACCCACCCCAAACTTCCCCCCCAGACCACAATCCAGATCCAGGCAGTTTAAAGCAAAAGCGATTAACCCCCAGACTGATTGCTGGATCTTCCTACAGTTCGAAGACCAGGAGCTAGAGCCACTACTGCAAAATGGCTTCTGTGCAGCTGTTTCTTCAGCAGCTTTTTGCCCCCAGGGGAGGAAGCCACGTGTTCCCCAAATACTGGTCCCAAAGTCCATAGGGCACTAACCTCTCACTTTGTCCTAGGCATATCTGTGCTGATAATTCTGGAATCGCCACAATTGCTGGTGTTCTGGGGTTCCACCAGCAGGCTGAAGGCCCGGCCACCCTGGGGCTAAAACCGCGGACCTGGGCTCGGCTCTGCGGGCTGCGCTGTCGGTTCCCAGCGAGCTGTGCTGCCTGCTCTCAGAGCGCTGTGCTGGCCGCTCCCTGCAGGGCTGCTGGGCTGTCCTCAGCAGGAGGTTAGCTTCTCTGTGCCGTTCTGTGGGTGCTGTGGCTCCAGAAGTTGTTTGGAGTCCCCTTTCACATTGTTTGAAATTTGTGTGGGGCAGAGCACATTAGAAATGCTGTTTCTACTCAGCCATCTTGGCTCCGCCCCCCCCATAGCTTTTCTTTAAGTGAAGCATGTTTATATTATGGAATAAGCTGTTATTTATTTATTAATTTATTATTAAATGAATAATGAATAATATTATTAATAAAATAATATTGTTAACAAAATAATATTCATAATATATAATGAATTGATATTATTTTATTTATCATTATCTTATTTACTTTATTATTAGTAATTTTCTTTGAATCTGCACAACAGCCATTGAAATATTAATAATTCTCTAAAACCCTCTATGAGAAAGGCAAAGGGCTATAGTGTCAACAAAACATCATTAGAAATACCTGGCTATCTTGGAATCAATGAAAACCAAAGTAGCCTCAGGTTATAGCATTTGTAAACCATTAATTTAAACAATAAAGCCCATGGGTGAAGTGTTCTTCAACACAAAGAGACTGCAAACTTCATCTGATATATAGAGTTCGAATTTGTTGTTTTATCTCACTTTGGTATTTTGCCTTGGGTAAAGGAAATAATTCAGAGGCCTAGGAATTTATTTTACTCATGTCAATTTCTATATCCCTTAACTTTTTAACTTTAAATTTGAATGTCAGAATCTCATTTGAAGAGAATGTATCAAGGTTCCTGGAATGAGACTTGAAACTCAAGAACAAAGATTGGCATTGGCCCTTCTTATTTTAGTTGGAGAGTAGGACTAAGATGGAATATATTCAGGGTCACCTTTATATAAGATGAATCCTATATTATCATTTTCATCATAATTGTCATAGATAGCATTTATATAATGCTAAAGGGGTAGATTTGCAAAACACTTTACAAAATATTATTTCACTTTATCCACACAACCCTGGGAGATAGGTATTATTATTATCATTATTATTATTATATACATTTTACACATGAGGAATCTGAGTCAGAGGTTGACTTGTCCAAGGTCACACAGCTAGTCTTTGAGTCTGGATTTGGAGTCCGGTCTCAAATTGGTCTCTTGCCTTGAAGAAAAGGCATAACACCATTCCTTCAGGTCCAAGAACTCATCCTGTTATGAACTGCCTGAGCCCTCCATTACCCCACCCTTACTGCACCTTGAGATCAAATCCCTACTGGAACTCATTCCTCTATGATTATCAAACTCTCCCCTTGTCATACTCTCATATGCCAGTGATTCAGAACCCCTAGTTCCATCATTCAAGCTCCATTCTCTATCTTCCACTTCTTAATCCCTTATTCTTCTTCCCCTCAACACCCCACCTCTTCATGTCCCATTCTAAGGCAATCTGTCTTTTTCATGGTACTCCCTAGAACATCTGCTCCATAGGTGATAAACTTATTTTTATCTTAAATCTTTTCCTTTCATACTCCTTCAATATTTTGGCTTTAACTAAGACCTGGATCCCTCCTGATGACACAGCCTTCTTGGCTTCTTTTTCCAGCACTGGTTCTATTTTCACTCCTTTCTTCTGATTTACTGACCAAAGTAAGGTAGTTAGAGTGCTGCCTTGCTCCACATTGCCCCTTCCAGGTTCTCTCTCTACCACCATCACTCAGTAATCTCTCCTTCTTGGTTCACTTAATCCATATCAACCACTCATTCAAAATTCTGGCAACAGTTGTCTACAAAACTCTAGGACATTCCTCTTCTTTTTCCTATGAGTTCAGGGCCTGGTTCACAGTCCTAGTTTCCTCTTCAACTCTTGCCTTCATACTATGGAATTGATACTTCCTCAAATACCCTAACATCATCATGAATCACCTTACCCATTTCACATAAACTACTCCTCCAGCTCAGCTAAGCCACACACAAAGATGGTCATATCTTTGATCTTTTCATCACCCACAAGTCATCCTACTTCCATGGTCATAAGTTCTGAAATTCCATTCTCTGATCACACTATTGTCATTCTACCTCCTCTTCTGCCTTGCAAACCTAAACTTTGTTCTTCATCCTCACTGTGACTTTCTATCCCTTCATCTCTCAGTAATTTCTAAGGCTCTATGCTAGCTTCACTCTCCTCCCTTGCCTATCTTGATCTCTTGGGGAACCAATTCAACTCCACACTGGTCTTTTTACCTGAATTTCCTACTCCCTTCTCTTATTGTCAATTTTGCCCTGCCAAGTCTCAGACTTGTATCACCTCTACCAGCTAATACCCTCACTCCTATGTAAGTGCTACTCAAAAAAGCTGGAGAAAATCAAGAAACTGCTGACTGGGACCATTATAGATTTTTGTTGTATAACATCAACTAAGCCTTCCCTTCTCCAAGACAACCCTTTTATATCTCCTTAATTAATTCACTATCCTCCCCACCACGTCTTTTACAAACCTTTTCATCTCTCCTCAAATTTCTCATGGTTTCCCCTCCCCCACCTTCTCAACTGACAATCTTGATTCATATTTTATTTTTTTTAATTGAGGTCATTCAGTAAGAGCTCCTTTTTCTCTTCTTTTCTTTTTGCTTTTTTTTTTTCCTTTGGAGGGGGTAAGGTAGGGCAATTGTGGTTAAATGACTTGCCCAAGGTCACTTGGCTAATTTTTTTGTGTTAAATGTCTGAGGCCAGATTTTAACTCAGGTCCTCCTGGCTCCAGGGCCAGTGCTCTATTCATTGTGCCACCTAGCTACCCCTTTTCTCTTCTTTTCATCTCATATCACCCAGATTCCTTCTGCCATTAAATTTTCCTTCCCTCTTGTCTCATATGAAGGGATGACCCTTCTCCTTGCCAAACACACCCCTCCACATGCACAAGTTATCTCATTCAATTCCATCTTCTCCAGCACATTATCCCTTCTATCAACCCCACTGTCACTTATCTTCAATCTCTCCCTATTTATTGACTACTTATCCAATTTCTACAAAGGTGCACATCATTAAGAAATCTTCAATGGCCACAAGTTATAGTCTTTGTATTTCTCCTCCTTTTTGTGATTAACCTCCCTAAATAGGTGCCTTCACCTACTCTATCACTCTCCCTAATTCTCTCTACATCCTGACTTCCAATTCCATGATTCAGCCAAACTATTCTCAACAAAGTTATTAAAAATCTCATAAATTTCAAACCAAATGACCATTTCTCAGTCCTCATCCTTCTTGAACTCCCTGTTTTGACACTCGATCACCCTCTTTTCCTTGAAACTTTCTTCTGTCTTTGTTTTTGTACATTTCTCTATCCTGGTTCTTTTATCTGATCACTCCTTTTCACTCTCCTTTGTTAGATGCTCCTACTGGTCATGTCCAGGTAATCCCAGAATTCTGCCTGGGGCCCTTTTTTTCCCTTCTCCTTATATACTATTTCACTTGATGATCTCATCAATATGTCAGAAATTGAAATGATTATATTTCTTCCCAAGCAATCCCCTCTTCTTAACTTCCTTATTATTGAGGGTACCAACATCATCCCAGTTATCCAGAATCACAACTTGGGAGTCAGTTTCCTCTCTTCCACCACCACTATGCAATCTATTGCCAAGGTCTATCAATTTTACCTTTAACATTTCTCACATATTTACCCTTCTCTTCACTTACTACCACCACTCTGGTATAGACTTTCATCACCTTCTATATGTATTATTACAATAGACTTCTGGATCGTCTCCCTGCTTCAGGTCTCCCTGTTTTAGACCATTCTCCATCAAGTTTTCAAAATTATCTTCCTAAAGAGCAGGTTTGAGCATGGCACACACACACACACACACACACACACACACACACACACACACACAAACTTCAGTGACTCCATATCACCTTCAGGATCAAATATAAAAGCCTCTGTCTGGCATTGAAAATCTTTATAAGCAGCACCACACACATCTTTCCAGTTTTTTTACAACTTACATTTACCAATTGAAAAAGGAGAAGGAGGAGGAGGAGGAGGAGAAACACTGATATAGTGCTTACTCTGTGCCAGGCTCTGGGTTAAGGCCCAAAGGTAGAAAACCAGTGGCTTCTAGGTCCTTGGGGGCAACCTTTTGACTGAGTCCAAGTTTTATAGAACAAATCTTTCTATTAAGGGGATTTGTTCTGTGAGGTCTGGATTCAGTCAAAGGGCTGTCAATCTCCTCTGAGGGCCACTTGTGGCCTCAAGGCTACAGGTTCCCCACTCCTGGGTTAAATACTTTACAATTATTATTTAATTTGATTCTTCCAATAACCTTGGAAAGTGGATGCTATTATTACTCCCATTTTACAGATGAGGAAACTAAGGTTAAATGCCTTGTTCAGGGTCACATAGCTGGTAAACACATGAGACTGGATTTGAACTCAAGTATTCAGTGTGCTACCTAGTTGCCCTGCATCATAAGATTAGAGGAAGACAGCAAGTGACTGACTCTGAAACAGAGAATAAAATGTTCTGTCTGGGTAAATAAACTTATGAGGCAAGTAACAGACAGACTTTCAGGAAATAAGATAATGAATGGCCACTATATCCAGATCTAAGTTTATATACTGGGAGAAGTAAAGCCAGTTGGACTAATGATCTCTAAGGCACCAAGCCCAAATTTCTGTGATTCTGCCATATTCCAGGTGGGTGCTAATGAAGGCTTACATGAAGATTGTAATTCTTGGAACAAAAAGTAAGGAATAGGCTCAGGTTTCCTTAGAGACAGGAGACTTACAAGTCCCTAATATTTTGTTAACATTTTGGCCAACCTTTTTAAAATTAAATTAAAAATTTTACTTCCCTGTATTTTCACAAGCTCCAAAAAAAGTACAACACAGTAGGGAAATGTACTCAGTTTAACATGCAATCTCTTTCAACCTATTATACTCTATAATAAGACATTTAAAAAAAAACTGCAAAACCTATTGCTAGTCAGCTATTATAGGCTTTCATGTATTACATTAGTAATTATTGCAATACTCTGTTTTAATGTTAAAACACTTTGTGCTGATAATAATCCAGGCAACCTGAGCTACCAGGGCATGTGAAAAGAATGTCACTAATTACTTTGGATTTCATTGACTGAAAAAAAAAAATAAAGGTCAGGTCTCAAAGCTCCTAGACAGGATATGTGAGTACTTAGCTTCTGGTGAATTTCACTCATTTTTGAATTAACCTATAAAAAATTAAATCAATTTCACTATGCTAGGAAATAAGTGCAGGGTAAGTGTCAATGGCTAATTTAACACTTCACTCCCAGTTTGTTTTGAAGAGACTTGGCAGCTCAAGAATATACAATGTCAAAATCTGGACACCGTTTAGCACCTATCACAGCACTGGGGAGACAATAGTAAAAAGTGCTAGGCATTTATACAGGGCATTAGGATATACAAAGTATTTTATACGGATTATCTTATTTTAGTCTCCTGACAACTCTCTGTAAGGTACATACTTCATAAGAATTACTTCACCTGTACATCCAGAGAAGAAACTGAAGTTCAAATTGGTGAAATGATTTGACAAAGAACACATATCTCCTAAGATCAGAAGCAGAATTTGAACTCAGTTTTTCCAGACTCAAAGTCCAGCCCTCAATTTCATTATGCCTCATTATTTCTAATCATGGGGAACCACGGATAAGTGTACAGAGCACTAGACTTGGAACCAGAAAACCTATGTCTTCCAGTCTAGAGTATGTTATTTTCTGTATAATGCTGCAAAAGTCCCTTTGTGGTATTGATTGTTTGCTTAATGAAAACAACTATGGGAGATTCTGGATTTCATTTCAACAGCCCAGACCCTTTCCACTTGGCCACTGTACACACACAGAGACACACACGCACCAAGTCAGTCTCTTTGATTCTCTCTGTCTCTGTCTCTGTCTCTGTCTCTGTCTCTCTCCTTCCCTCCCTCCTCAAGCCTTCAAAAGATGGAATGTTTTGTTTTTTGGTTTGTTTGTTTTTTAATCAGTGGTCAGATTTGTCTCACTTTAACACTGGCTGCTTAACCCAGGGCACTTAAACTCTTAGTACTCTAGACAACTAAGACTATGAGTTTCCAATAAATTACCAACCTTCACTGACAAGAGCAAATTTCTCACTGGAAGGTGTCTACACCAACAAAATTACAGGACCAAATCTTATTCCTAAGGCTAGCAAATAATGTGGTATGATGAGTATGATGGTCTCCCAGTTCTTATCTCATCTCTAGTACATATTGCCTAGGTGCCTTTGGGAATGTAACTGAAAATTTCAGTGCCCCAATCAACCTTCTAAGATTATTAATTTCAAAGTCTATTTACATTGGTAGGGGCCATTTCCAAATCAGATTTCCTTGTAACAAAAATATCATAGGTCCATTTCTATCTCATCACAGGTCTAACAAGCATATTAATCTCCCGGGAAATGTGTCTCAATACAAACATGTACACCCTCAGGCCATAACTTATATTCAATAAGAACATAGTTGTTACCAATAATTCACAATTTTAACTCTTTATTTCAGCCTTTGCCACTCATAAAAATTCATAACCTCATAAATAATCTACTGGTGATGAGTTTCAGTCTCTAGATAGAATGATTCATAGAAAAGTTTTAGTGTGTTGCCAGGACTATTTTTGAAAACTTCCCACCTTGATAGAATTTTCCTGAGCTAGCATTTAGTCCTGAGATCAAGACATAAAGTCAAGGGGGAAAGTAAAACTTACAAAATATGCATGGAATAAAATCCATGCTTCTGATCTATCTTTACTACAGTCCATCTTCCATTTGACTGTCCAACTGATCTCCTCATCATGGTACCTGCCCCATTTAATAAGTTTCAGTGGCTCCATTTTATTTCCAGGACCACATACAAGATCTTCTGTTTGGTTTTTGAAACCCTTAATAATCTGGATCCTTCCCACCTTGCCAGTTCTCTTAAATTTCGAATTTTCCCACATACTTTGTGATACAATGATACCAGCCTCCTTGCTATTCCTTAAAAATAAAATGTCATCACTAAACTCTGAGCATTTTCACTGGCTGCCTCTCTGTATGGAACTCACTCTCCTAATATGCCTCATGTCTTTCCTGGCTTCCTTTAAGTGTCATGGAAAATTCCACTTTCTTCAGGAAGTTATTCTGCTTATTCTCAGAATCTTCCCTCTGAGATAACCTCTGGTTTATCCTTAAGATATCTTATTTTCACATAGATGTCTGCAAGCTATCTTCCCCTTTATACTATGAGCTCATTGATAGTAGCCTACTTTTTTTCTGAGGGAGGGAGGTATGTCTTTATATTTCCAGAGCTTAAAAAGTACACGACATAATAGGTGTTTAATTAAATAGTTGTTGACTGACTGACAGTGACACTTTTAAAAATATTTTAGAATATGTAAGTTTTTCTATTATCCCTCATGGAAAAGTCAATACAAAGGTGGTAGTTGAAGGGTAAATGATACTGTCAAAGGAAAGAAAGGGAAGAAGAGGAATGATTTGAGGAACAGAAGTTGGGAATAGGAGGAAGAATCAGAGAAGAGGAAAGAGGAAGATTAGTTCAAAAGTAGGATGAGAAATAGGAACATACGCTGTCTGAAGTCTAGAAAGGACAAAACATTCACCAGTAGGCTATCATCAATAGGGTCAAAAGCTGCAGGGAAGTCAAGGAGAGTGAAGAGAGAAAAAAGGCTATTAGATATATTATTCAAAAATTACCTCTATAAAGCAATGTTGTTGACCAGTTAAGATAAAAGTTTGCACACAAGATGAGGAATTTTAGTGAGCAATTGGAGGAACCAGATATAGTTTAGTAAAGAAAAGTTGGATTGGGAGGTAGATGGGATAAAAGGGCCAAGGATTTGCTGTTGTTGTTCCTGCTAATTTGCTTTTTTGTTCATTTACGAGTCCTGACTTTGTTTGCCAGCAGACAGGAAGGAGACAGTAGAGAGTCATTGAATCTTCTGAAGATGGAGAATGATGACAGAGAATCTAGCAATCTATAAAAATTATGGATCTATAGAAGAAAAGAACATAGGCAAATGAATTAGCTTCAGTGAGGAACAGGGTTATCTATTTCTCTCTTCCAAAAGGGGAAGAGGAAAAAATGGTTGATAACACATACATTTTGAAGAACAAAGAAAGGGAGCTATAGGAGAACTTGCCAAATGTCCTCAATCTTCCCAATGAATTAAAAATTGCCTGTTTATTATTGGGGAGGGTTTTGAGATGAGGCTGATGGAGAGAAGAAAAAATAATGGTTTGGAATGATAGAGGGACTAGAGAGAAGGTAAGATGCTAATATGGGTAGCAAAAGGAGATAATATTTTTTGTTTTTAAAACTAAGGGCCAGTGAAAAATCTTATGTTTAAGTACTTTACCCAGGGTTCATAGAAACCCTTACAGAACCCCAAGTTCATGAATACTAATCTCTAATAAAAATGTAGAATTTTCTTCAATTATGATTGTAAAAAAAAATTAATATGCCAGTGGCTTAACCAGACTGTCAAAATGGTTTATAACTCAAAAAAGTTAAGAACTCCTGATCTATAATATAAATTTAAAATGGATAAAATCAGGTAAATTTTGTGATTTTTTTCAGCAACACTCATTATTCCTGTAATAGGACCATAGAAACTGAATAGTGGAGGTTGGCCAAGGATGAGGATTTGTAAGTTAGGTAGGATGGAAGATCAGAGAGACAAGGAGATTTGACGAACAGTGTAACTTAGACACACACACACACACACACACACACACACACACACACCAGTTTCAGCACTAAAAATATTTATGTACCACTTGACTGATCCTATCCCTTGTCAAGGGGACTGGGAAATGATCACCTCCAATGAGGATGAATGAAAAAAATTATGGTATCTTTATGTTCAGAGAAGAGCCAGAATTCTATCAAAGTGAGAAAGTAGAAGGAGTTGAAAGTAGAAGGAGTAGAAAGTAGAAGTAGTTGAAAAGATCATGAATGTAGGGGAGTTTGCCAATAATGGAGTGGGCACTCCAAAAAGCTTAATAGAATGGGGTAGACGATAAATTAATCAGATTCAAATATTTTTAAAGAAAAGTAAAAAACATAGATTAACAAGAAAGAAGAGAGAAAAGAGGAAAAAAAGGAAGAGTAAAGAAAAAAAATATTGACCTTTTACCATCACCCTCTCCCCTACCCCATCCAAGAGCTGTTGTTAAGTAGAGTGGTCTTTCTTTATATTATTTTCCTAACCTGAATATCTTGGGAGGGATCTGGGACTAAAAAGTAATTTGGTTTACATGAAATCAATGCTAGTAATAGTCCTTACTACATATGGAAAACAATCCTTGTCTGATCTGAAAGAAAGAAAAAGAGAACACATAAATAGGATCAGATCATCCAAAATTAGTTTCAACATGTTAGTTTGAAACATTGCAGTAAGAGTAACACATTATTTTTCCTTTGAGATCTGGAGCATGGATCAATCTTTGCTTAAATAAAAATATAGCTCAAGAACATACAATACATATGGAGGATTTTTATCTGCCCCATTACTAAAAGCAAATGCTAACTGCAACAGAATGCATCTAGAATATAACACTGGCATATTAGCATGATCAAAAAAAAATAATAAGTAGAAGCATCTGATTTATTGTGCTATTGGGACTACATTAAAGGTACAGCCAAACTTAAGTCAAAATACCCTAAATAATAAAATGAAAATGGAAACATTTTGAAATGGACAAGGAATTTTCACTTTCAAGATCCCACAAATACACTACTGACCATCTATAATGGAAGCCCGTATAATTCTGTATTAACAATCTTATAATCTAAGAAACTGCTCCATTCTCCCTTCTAAGCCAGGTATAGTGATACTTCATTCAATCATGAAATAATTTAAAGGCAATTTCGTTAACTTTTTAATTAACTGGAATATTTTGTTGCTCCAAACTTTCTAGATAAAATAGAATATATCATATGTTGTAGAAATGAGATTCACATAGATATATAAACCACATGCCATTCCTTCCTGGATTTACACTTATTGCTGCATCCTGTCACTAAGTAAATAAGTGTGCTCCCACTTTCTTTTCAATCCCATTCCAGCTCCTTTGAGAACTTCAAAATTCATCTAAACTTGGTTTGTCCAATACCACCAGAACAGGAGAAGAAGTCGAATGATAAAAGGAAAGATTTTGTTTCCTTGTTATAATCATGGGCAGAGGGGCCATGATTACATAAGGAGTAAATGTCTGGAATAAAAAAAAAAAAAAGTCCACCTCCAAAAAGCCAACAACAAAAGAATAGGAAACCCTTGGGGTATACATACTTCAGGCATCAAGATACATCCTAAGCAGAAAAGGGGATAAAATAATCTCTGTAATTAACATTCCATTGTCAGGAGGGCATGATGACCATCTATTGCATGACTAGACTGAATAGTCATCTGAGTAGGGACTTGGTAATGAAGACTGGATTTTGAAACTTTCAAATCCAAACTACTAGTATTTGCCTCCCTTTCTTTCTTTTCTCCCTTTTTCCCTTGTAATTCAGGAAATAAGGAAGTAGGCAAAGAGAAGAGACCCCAACACAGGAGTATGGATAGAAATTGGGCCTGTGATTTTTTGTAAGCTGGAGGAATTCCTGGGTAAGGAAATTATCTGCATCAATGTTAGTCAGCAACTTCTCTGAAACCTTTAGTCTTAGATCATTGCTTGGAACATTGAGAAGTTAGGTGTAAAAGGCAAATCATATAAAATGAAAGAGTAAATACAAATTTAATGGTCACAATCATAACTAATAAAGCCACTCATAAAACAAGAGTGCAGAAAAATGCATCAGAAAGAAAAACACAATAGTTCAAGAAAAAATATTTACCAGGAATGCACATAAAACATAGGGATTTATACAGTTAAAAGGAGGGGTTGGAATAGAATCTATTATGCCTCAGCTCAATCTGCAAAAACAGAATTGACAATCATGGCATCAAACAAAGCAACTGTAAGAAAGACATGGTACAAGATAAACAGGGAAAGTATATTATGCTTAAAAGAACTATAGAAAACAAAACAATACCAATATTTTATCAACATTCCATATATTTACAAATACAGAGAAGCAGAGGTATCAAAGACATACTTTATTTACCACAATGGAATAAAAATATTTTTGATATTTGGAATATAACTAAAGAAATTTAAGAAAGAGGTAAAAATTATCTGGAGAAAAAAAATAAATCTAAAGAACTGTTAAAAGAACAAATCATAGAAAAATAGATAATTTCATCAAAGAAAATAACAACAATATAATAATAAGGATGATAGATACATCTTTAGACATTTTTATCAATTCAAGAAAGAAAAATAAACAAATTTGGCATGCAGCTAAAAACAAACAAATGAATCACTAGAAAACCAGATATTTTAAAAAGAAAAACCAAAATAGAAATTTTGGAATTCAAAGAAGAAATTAGCAAAATTGAATGTAAAAAAGAATTGAATTAAATAAATCTAAAAGTATTTTAAATGAAATAGATAAAGTTACACAATTTCATTTTTACAAAAGTAAGAGGAACATTAGATTTCCAGCATCAAAAATTTAAAAAAAATGAAAATTTATAAGAAATGAAAAATTATTTAAAAGTAACTATTGTAAACTGTATTGGCCAACTATATTAAAACAAAACTGAGTTGGATGAGCCTTTATAAGAAAAAGAAATGCCCAGATTAATAATATAAGAAATGTAGTACATAAGTCTCATGGGAAAAAAAAGAATTGAAGAAGCCCCAAATGAAAGACTAAATAGATTTACAAGAAAACATGGAACATTCAAAGAAAAATTAACCTCACATTTGCATGAAATATTTTTGTTATGCTAGAAAAGAACAGGAAAGATCCACCTAAATTCTTTATGTAAAACTGTTATGGACATGATGTCTAAACTAGAGGGAAAAAAATAGAAGGAAAACTATAGATTAAAATCCCTAATAAATATCAAGTAAAAATTAAATATATATTAATAAAAAGACTGTAGTTGCATGTCAAAAATATACCATGACAAGACTGAAATTATAACAAGAATTAATGGTTCTTGAGGCTAGGAAAAATATAAGAATTCTATTAATAGCAGAATAAGAATATTTCCATGGTTATATCAACCTATGCAGAAAAGGCTTTTAACAAAATCCAAAATCTACTTCTGTGAAAAATTCTGGAAAGCATGGGAATAAATTTACTTCCCTTAATGTGATAAGTAGTATCTTTTCAGAGACAAAAGGCTACTTTATATATAATAAGAATAAATTACATGCCCTTCCATTAAGATCAAGCTAAATAGAGAATATCCATTATTACCAATATAATTTAATATAGTACAAGATATTCTAGCTTTAAATAAGACAAGAAAAATAAATTGGGGAATTGAGAACAGACTACAAGAACATAAAATTATCACTTCCTAAAGATATTATGGTTTACTTTGAGAATACTGGAGCAGAGAACCTTAATTTTTTTTTTATAGATATAATGGACATTTCTGACAATCTGCTGAAGTTTATAGATCCCTTCTGAGAATGATGTTTTTAATTTCATTAAATTTAAATTCATTAAATAAAATACACAGGGTTGCAAGGAGAACCAATCATATTGAAATATACAGATATACAGATATATATATATACATATTTTAACTCCTCCCCTACCCCCCTCTAGCCTCCCCCCTCACCCCCTCGCCACACACACAGACAAGTTCATGGATGCCAAGTTAAGCATTCATACTCTTGGGGCGGTTCGGTGATGTAGTGAGTAAGAGCGAAGGCCGTGGAGCCGGCATGACCGAGGATCAGTCCTGGCCTCAGAAAATGAGCACACACACATAAAACAATACCTGGCCATGGAACCTTGAGCAAGTTACTTAACCCCAATTGCTTAAAAAAAAAAAAAAAAGAACTCCTGCTCTATAAAGTAAAAATGAATTGAAATAATAACCTCAGAAAATTATAGGATTTAAATAAACCTTCCTTAATTCATCATCATTTCAATGTATTGCAAACAAAACAGAACACAAAGAACTGGAAAGGAAAATTGCATTTAAAAAACCTATGGAATACATGCAATATGTGTCAGGAAATAGCTGAATACAACTACAAACGCTTTTTACAGAAATATAGACAGACCTACCAAAGTAACATTTTCATTAACTTAGAAAAAATACTAAATTCATCTGGAGAACACAAAGGCAAGAATCTTAAGGGATATTAAAAAAAATAGGATGTCATTTTATAATACGAAGCATGGAAGATTATTAAAATGGTTTAGCATTCGTTAAAAAATAAAATAAAGGTTGCTCAGTGGAACAGATTAGGAACACAACTGATGCTGCAATAACACTATTAGGCCTATATTCCCAAAGGCACCAAATGAAAAGGAAAAAAAAAACCTCACATATAACTATGCATGTATACATGTACATGTCTTATTTCTTTTTGTTATGGAAAAGAACTGGGGAAAAAAGTATATACTATACATATGTAGCTATACAAAACATTACCATAGTAGATATATTGTAAAAGACTGACTATATTTCCCTCCCTCATAGCCCACATACCACCTGGACCACTTCCCACTTTGAACCTGTCCCTTTTCAAATGTGGTGCTTCCAACTTCCCTCTGCCCCAGCCTGCCCTCCCTTCCATCATATCCCCTCCATCCCCCTACCTCCCACTCTCCTGTAGAGTGAGATATCCCATTTAGTATGTATGTCATTTTATCCCTGAGCCAAATTCAATGAGAATAAGGTTTTGCCTTTTTGCCTTCCTGTTCTTCCCCTCCCCTGCAACCACTTTCCCCTTGCCTCTTCTACATGAGATAGTGTACACCATTATCTCTCTCCCCATCTCCTCTCGTTATTTTCCTCTCTCACATCTCATTTTCACCCCTTAAGTATCATCCCTTCCCATTAAATTCAACCTGTGCCCTTTATCTATGAATATCTGTAAACATATATACATACATTCACATATGCATTCATATGTCCATATATACGTCTTCAGCTATTTTCATACTGAGAAAGGTTTCATCAGTTACGGTTATCGTTTTTCCATGTAGGAATATAAATAGTTCAACTTTGATAAGTTCCTTATGATTTATTTTCCCTGTTTACTTCCTCAAGCATCTTTTACTTCTTGTGTCTGAATGTCAAATTTTCTCTTTAACTCTGGTTTTGTCCTCAAGAATGCTTGAAAGTCCTCTTTTCCACTGAATGACCAAATTTTCCCCTGAAACATGATACGCAGTTTCGCTGGGTAGGTGATTCTTGGTTTTAATCCCAGCTCCTTTGCTCTCTGGTATATCATATTCCATGCCCTCCAATCCCCCTGTGTAGAAGCTGCCAGATCCTGAGCTATCCTGATTGTGTTTCTGCAATACTGAAATTGATTCTTCTTGGCTGCTTGTAATATTCTCTCCTTGATCTGGGAATTCTGGAACCTGGCTACAATATTCCTAGGACTTTTCTTTTGGGGATCTTTTTTCAGGAGGTGATCAGGGGATTCTTTCAAATTCTATTTTACCCTCTGGTTCTAAAACATCAGGGCAATTTTCCTTGAGAATTTCTTGAAGGATGATTTCTAGGTTCTTTCTTTGATCATGGCTTTCAGGTAGTCCAATAATTTTTAGATTATCTCTCCTGGATCTATTTTCCAGGTCAGTGGTTTTTCCCATGAGATATTTCACATTGCCTTCTATTCTTTCATTTGTTTGGATTTGCTTAATAGCATCTTGATTTCTTATAAAGTCACTAGCTTCCATTTGCTCCAGTCTAATTCTGAAGGAATGATTCTGCTCAGTGAGCTTTTGAGATTCTTTTTCCATCTGGAAAAATCAGCTTTTTAAGGCATTCTTCTCCTCACTGCCTTTTTGAACCTCTTTTGCCATTTGAGTTAATCTATTTTTTAAGGTGTTATTTCCTCAGTCAGGCTGCTGACTCTCATTTCATACTTTTCTTGGTATCTTTCTCATTTCTCTTCCCAATTTTTCTCCTACTTCTCTTATCTGCTTCTTAAGGTCCTCTATGGCCTCTAACCACATCGTATTTTCATTTGGGGCTTTTGGTGCAGGAGTTCTGACCTCACAGTCCTCCTCCTGTTCCATGCTTTGATCCTCTTTTCCCCCAAAGTAGGAGTCTAATATTGAATTTTTCTGTTTATTTTGTTTCCTTTGCCTGGGCATATTGCCACTCAATTACTTGACTTTTGGGCTTGTTGCCACAGTAGGACTCTGCCACCAGCCAGGGGAGCTTCTGTCCTAAACACTGGGGTTTTCTCAGGTGCTGGAGGTATTAGTTGGGTGGCCTCTGTGAAGCCTCCACACATTCTGGCAAGCTGGTCACACACCGCAAGACCTCCACCCAAGACCACAATCCAGATCCAAGAAGGGTAAAGCAAGAGTGATTATCCTCAAGCCTGATCACAGGATCCCCCTACCGTTTGCAGACCAGAAGCTGAAGCTGCAACATGGCAACATGGTGCAAGCTGAGCCAACTCCTCAGCAGCTTCTCACCCCCAGGGGAAGAAGCTGATGAGCTCTCCCAACGAGTCTCAAAGTCCATAGGGCATTGACCTCTCACTTTATCCTAGTCATCTATGTGTTGATAATTCTGGAAATGCCACAGTTGCTGGTATTATGGGGTCCCTCCAGCTGGCTGCTGGTCAGGCTGCCCCGGGGCTAAAACCTCCAACTCATGTGGGCCTGGGCTGGGCTTCCAGAATGCTGTGCTGCCTGCTCCCTGCTGGGATGCCAGGCTGTCTTCAGTGGGAGGTTAGCTTCTCTGTGTTATTTTGTGGGTTCTGGAGCTCCAGAGGTCATTCAGAATCCGCCTTTTACATAATTTTGAAGTGGTGTGGGCCATAGCTCCATGGAAGTGCTGTTTCTACTCTGCTATCTTGACTCTGCCCCCAATTAACCAATTTCTAAACCTTGGACTCATTCTTAACTCCTCATTCTTCCTCGCCTGATACATCCATTTTAGCTTCACAGTACCTCTTTTACTTATTTGTTTCTCTCTCATTTACCACTCTAGTTCTAGCCTACTTTCCCAATTTTATCATAAATTGCAACTTATACCATACTCTCTCTTCCAGACAAATTGACCTTCTTGCTGTTCTTCACATAAGACATTCTATCATCAGGCCCCTTGCCTTTGCATTAACTGTCCACCATGCATGGAATGTACCCTCCTAGAGTTACTTCTAGTTTATTTTGTTAGTGAGTCAATACATATTTATTCCTTACTATGTTCTAATCACTATAATATGTCCTAGGCATACAAAGAAATACAAAAAACAATGCTTATTCTCACAGAACTTGGAATAATGGAAAAGTGGGAAGGAACCAGATTATAAAGGTCAAAAAAGAAAATTTTGCATTGATACTGGAGGTTAATGGGAGCCACTGAAATTTAATGAATGGAGGGAGTGTATATCTTCAGACATGAGCTTTAGGAAGATCAGTTTGACAGTTGAATGGAGATAAAGTGAAGTGAGCAGAGATCAGAGCCAGGGAGACCAACTAAAAGGTTATTGCAGTAAGCCAAGTGTAAGGTGATTGAGGGGTGGGGGCAGCCAGATCATGCAGTGGATAGCGTGCTAGGTCTGGAACCAGGAAGACTCATCTTTTTGGCTTTAGACATTTACTAGCTGTGTGACCCTGGGCAAGTCACTTAACACAGTTTGCCTCCATTTCCTCATCTGTAAAATTAACTACAGAAGGAAAGGGAAAACCATTCCAGTATCTTTGCCAATAAAACTTAAAATGGGGTCACAAAGAGTTGAACATGACTGAGATGATTCATTATCCAAAACAATAAGATCTTGAGGACCTATGCCATGGCAATGAGTATATGAGAGATGTTATGAAGATAAAATAAAAGAAGTTGGCAAGAGATTGGATATAGGAGTGATAAGACAGAGTGAGGTGTCAAAGAAGGCCCTAGGTTTGGGGTATGGGTGACTGGGAGGATAATTTTTCTCTGAACAGTAATAAGAAGTTTAGGAAATAGGAGAGCTTAAAAAGAAGGAAAACTTCAATTTTGGACATGTTTAATTTATGATGTCCATTAAGCAATTGGACATGAAAGAGAAGAGGTCAGGAGAAAAGTTGGTGCTAGATAAGCAGAACCAAGAATCATTTGGATAGTGATAACAATTGAATCCACGGGATCTGATGAGAGCATCAAGTGAAACCTGCATAGAGTGAGAAGAGAAGTGAGTCCAAGACTGAGTCTTTGGTATAACCACAGTTACTGGGCTTAAATGAAGATTCAACTAAGGAGAGTGAAAAAGAGTAATAGTCAGACAGGCAGGAGGAGAAACAAGAGCAATAGCATGAAGACCTAGAGAGAATAGGGTAATTAACAGGGTCAAAGGCTGCAGAAAGATTCAGAGGGATCAAGATTGAGAAAAGGCCATTAGATTTCATGATTAAGAAACCATTGGTAACTTTGGAAACTTCAGTTACACAATGAGATCAGAAGCCAAACTTTGGAGAGTTAACAAAAGGAAAAGAGAAAAGGAAGAGGAAGTATAAACTGCAGATGATTTTCTCAAGGAGTTTAGCCATAAAAAGGAGGAGAGATATGTGAAGACAGTTGGGGGATGGAAGTGAAAGGCTTTTGAGGATATATTTGTTTATACTTATATGTGCATAGGTTGGGAAGAGGCAGGAAGCTATTCCGTTGCCTTTGTATCCCAAGGACAC
Organism: Gymnobelideus leadbeateri; assembly: GCA_011680675.1. Classification (NCBI taxonomy): domain Eukaryota; kingdom Metazoa; phylum Chordata; class Mammalia; order Diprotodontia; family Petauridae; genus Gymnobelideus; species Gymnobelideus leadbeateri. The sequence continues at coordinate 131,864 of WOXC01006861.1, forward strand.
CAAATGCTTCACTAAAATACTCTGTATTTTTCAAAAACTACTAAGAAAACTGAAAAGGAATTTGGTCAAAATTAGCTTTTAACTAACATTTGATCTCATATATCATGATAAACATCAAATGAATAAATGACCTGAGCATAAAAAGTCACATAATTTCATGAGGATAATGGAAGGTGGTAGATTACACCCATGGTGTGAAACTCAAAAAACTGATCCCTACAGAGGCTTAATAAACTTTATTACAGAGAGAGAGAGAGAGAGAGAGAGAGAGAGAGAGAGAGAGAGAGAGAAATATATAGATAGATAGACATAGCTAGATAGATACAAACAATATATAATATACATATACAATACATACAGCAATATGTTGTATCTACAAATTACGACCTGCCAATATTTTAATCTGAGTCCAGATACTAGGAGTTTTGCTAAGCCCTTTGTGGCACAAGGAAGAGTTTAACACTTCTGTTTATGTAACTATGGAAGAAGAAGAGCTCTTAAATTAACACGGGATGGAAGTTACTAGAAGTCAAAAGGAGCAATTTTGGTAAATACAAGTGAAAATGTTTTTCAAAGTCAAACAGCAAGCAATTATAAAAGCTTGATATGTAATAGACACTATGTTAAACCTTAAACTCTGGGAAAATAAAAAAATTCCAAAACATTGCTTCCTTTAAGGGCTTGCACTGTTCTGGGTAAAACAGTGTGTGTATATTAGAACATATAAAATTGAGTAGACACAAATCAACTACAATTAGAAAAGGAACAGTTAATTAAAGAAAATCTTTATAGCAAACATTTGTGACAAAAGCCTGATACCTGAAATATATAAGGCAAAAGCAAATATGTAACCATATGAGAATAGGAGGCATTGCCCAATACATGTATATGCACTTTTGTGTGTGTGTGTGTGTGTGTGTGTGTGTGTGTGTGTGTGTGTGTGTGTGGTCAAAGGATATGACCAAGAAGGTTTCAAATGAAAAACTGTAAGCTATAAACAAAAATATAAAAAATGCTCTATAATACCGATAATAAAATAATGAAAAAATAAAATAAAATCACTAAGCTGTACATATCTTTTGACTGAGTAATACTACCATTAGGCCCATATGCTACAAAGTAATCAAAGACAGAGTTAAAGACCTTATGTATAAATAAATATTTATGAGCCTTTTTTGTGATATGGAAGGATGGGGTACAAAGTAAGTTCTCTTTGATGGGGGGATGGCTAGGCAAGTTGCATTATATGAATATAATAGAATGATGCTTTACTATAGATGACCAGTCTGAAGAATTTGGAGAAATTTGGTAAGGCTTATATGAAGTGATAAAGAATGATGTAAGTATTACTTGAAAATCTATGGTGATACATATGTAAAGAAGAACAACTTTGGATGGCTTCAGAATTGTTCAATCACTACAATGGGAAATCAGACTTCAGAGGATGGATAGTAAATCATGCTTCTTACCTCTTGGTAGAGAAAGGTTGGATCATAGATATAGAAAGATGAAATACATTTTCAGACATGGTCAATATGTTGGATTTGTTTTGCTTGACTGTACTAATGTGCTACAAGGGAGGGTTCCTTGTTGAGGTATGAGGGATAGAGAATTAAGTGACAATTATGTAATAAAATAACAGCAATAAATATAAGGAGGTTAGTCCTTTCCCTCAGATTGACACCTATTACATACAATCATTTTTAGGCTAATTACAGGCACTAGGGTTCACTAGCTCTGCCCTGAACAGAGTTTGACCAGAAGAGCTTTGGAGAGGTAGCAACATTAATCCACATAGGCTAGGAAACCCTCTCATAAGTGAGGCAGACTTTCAATAGTTCTAGAGTAATTAGAAAGAACTATATGCATAGGTGATAGAGGAATAATGTTCTACAGATACCAAAGATGCAGAACCTGGAGAGGAAGATTAAGGGTCAGAAAAAAGAAGCTAGAGTTTATACATTTGAGAGGGCAAAGGCAGCAAATGGGAGGATTTGGAATGGTAAGAGATCCAATGTCTACCAAGAAAGACTGGCAGAGGGCCATGAAATCTACAATAAAAGGCCTAAATCTGCTTCAGGGCTTGTCAACAGAGTGTCTCTGACAATTTTTTTAAATGATATTTTAGATTGGTTAAAGGGTGAGATGGTTTTAAGGGAAGCTAATGAGGAGAAAGTTACTAAGTCCAGGCAGGTATGAAAAATGGTTGAAATTACCAGTTTAGCATCATTTGTAGGAATTGAGAAAAGGCAATTTTTGAACCTTCTGTGAATGAATTCAATTCAGTTAGATTTGATAAATAGGTATTGACCACCTACTACATACACAGCACTGTGTTAAATGCTATAAAGAGCCAGAAGGATTCAAATACCTCATAAATACAGGGAGCAAAGATTCTGGGATCTTTGAAGAATATAAATATTTGATGTTATCTCAAAACAAAAATCATTCAATTTTCTTAATTTGCCCATAGAGGAAACCCTTTGCCTTCAGATCCCCCTATAGCTTATGATTTCAGGTTTTTAGGAAAACTGAATTTACTACTCGACCATTTCATGCCCTCAAGTCCCTTCTATAGGAAAAAAAAATTCTTTTAGGAATGCTAATGCTTTGGGTGGGAAATGGGAAATCAATTCAACTATGTTTGAATGGAGTAATGCACATTTTTACAGACAGTGGGAATTAACCTAATCTATTTTCTAGGTTTTAAAAATAAGAATAGGAAATAAGACATTATTCTAAAGTGCAGGTTCTAGTTGCTGTCCCCTCCCTATGAACAAAAAGGACATCCAACAATGGGATCATAAAATCATATACTTGTAGATGAAAGGGACCTTAGATCTGATAAAACTCAATTCTACCTCCTTTGCAGATGAGTAAACTGTGACACAGACAGAGGAATAAGTGTTTGTTCCATGGTCTCGTATCAAGTAGGCATGTAAGGCAGGATTGGAACCATCATAATAACAGCCCAGTACTCTACCCACTGCATCATTGATGTCAAAATCAAATAGAAAGGAGATTCACTAAAACAATTACTTCAGGTCACATATTGATGTAGAGCACCACATATTAACATTATCTATATTCCATTGCATTTTTATTTATTTTTAAAAATATTTCCTAATTACATTTTAATTTGTTTTGACCAGCAGAAGTCCTGTTTGATACTTCTGTACTACACCATTTTGCTTCTCTAACTAAAACATGTTTATGGCAGAATGAACATTTAAGATACTGTGTGGATTGCATTTTACTATCTTAATAAAGCAAACAATAATTGGGTACAAATGCAGAACTTGTAGACTAAAGAAAAAAAAAAGAATCCCCCCCAGTTACAGTAAGCTAGTTCAGCTTTCAAGAGTTTAATATTCCCAACATCTTAGCTATCATAGGATTATAAATTAAGAGCTAGAGGGAACCTCAGAGCTGATCTAGGTCACTGCTTTCATTTTTACTAATGAGGAAACTGAGGCCCAGAGAATTTAAGTGACTAGCCCAAAATGATACAATTTAGAATGCCACAAGTTGCTAAGTTGCAAAAGGATTTGAATGAAGGTTGTCAGAGTTCAAATCTAGCTCTCTTTCCTTTGTACCTTGGTTCCTCCATTATTCTGTATGCCTTGAAATAGTTAAGAACTTTAATAAATACTATGAGTATTTTGTGCTGGCAAAATGGATAGAGCATCAGGCCTGAAGTCAGGAAGGCTCATTTTCCTGAGTACAAATCTGACTTCAGCTACTTGCTAGTTGTGTGACCCTGGGGAAGTTGCTTAACCCTGTCAACCTCTGTTTCCTAATCTATAAAATGAGCTGGAGAAGGAAATGGCAAACCACTCCAGTAATTCTCCTAAGGAAATCCCAAATGGCGTCACGAAGAGTTGGACAAGACTGAAATGACTCAACATCAGTATTGATAAAAACTGGTATTTATATAACATTTTAAGGTTTGGTAAAGATAAGCCATACTCACATTGTCTCATTTGAGTTGTGCAAAAGCACTGTGAAGAAGTTTCTACAGTTATCAGTCAGTTCCTCCATTTGACAAATGGATGAAATTGAGGTTTGGTACAATTGAAATTTTACCATGGTAATATAGTAGCAATGCCAACATTATAAACTTATATAGATGAATAGATATAGATATATGTATATATATATATATATATGTATATGTGTGTATATATGTATATACACATGTATATATGTATGTGTATATGTGTGTGTATATATGTATATATATATATATATATATATGTATATATGTATATGTATACAGAAAGAGAGAGAAGACATGTTAGGTAGATAGAAACAACTGTAATGACTGGTGTATCTCTAAGTGTATCCCTTGAAAATGCAAAATTCAGTCAATCCCAGTATTTATCTTTATCTGACATACTCCTGATTAATGTACTCAAAGATTCTGAGGGTTAACTTACCCTAGATTTGTGCATCCATGTGAATTTTCCACCTTTGGCTGATATTCTCAGCATATCTAGTAGGTTCGACTGATTTCTTGGGTTTTGTTTATATGTACAGAGATGTGCTGAAACTAACTCTTACTGGCATGTGAGATTCAATTGTTAAATTTTCAGTGCCCTCATTTGTACCTCAGAAATAAACAAATTATACAAATCAGGGTTTAATTTATTGCTTTGCTAATTGCCTAGGCTTAAGAATATAATAGAGAGGGGGGGCAGAGTCATATAGAAGAAGCAAAGGAAAATGGTTACAAGGGAGGGGAAGAACAGGAAGGCAAAAAGGCAAAGCCTTATTCTCATTAAATTTAGATCAGGGAGAGAATGACATACATACTAAATAGGGTTTCTCACCCTACAGGATAGTAGGGGAGAAGGGGATGAGAAGGGGGGACAATGGAAGGGAGGACAGACTGGGGGGGGGGTTTGGAATCACCCACTTTTGAAAAGGGTCAGACCAAAGTGGGGAGTGGACCAGGTGGGAGGTGGGATAGGAGGGAGGGAAACATAGTCAGTCTTTTACAATTTATCTACTATGGTAATGTTTTGCGTAGCTACACATGTACTGCATATACTGAGTTGCTTATCTTCCTTTTGAAATAAAATTTTTAAAAAATATATAAATACTATGATTAATAATATTTTGCATATAATTGGGAGATAAGATGTGCAGGCATTGGGGCACAGAGATTCACCTTGCCCTGCTGGAAAAGTCAAAGGAGGTATGGGAGAAGATATGGGAGAGAGCAGATTAGAGGAGGGGATATCCTGTGGGACCACTATTCTGGGGTGGTGGGTAGGGGAAAATGGGGACAAATATTCTAACTCAAAATCTGACAGAAATGAATGATGTAAATGAGAAGTCAATAGAGCATTTGAAAAAAATAATATAGAGAAAATGTGAGTAACTGAGATTAAAATTAAAGGAATACCTTTAGTGCTTTTTTTCTTTTTTTTTTTTTACCCAAAGAGTCAGTTGCTAAGCATTTACCACTACAACTATGCATCTGCACATTTGTTGGTCAGAAGCAGAACAAAAGTGGCACCCAAGGATGGCTGATAGATAAGAGTCATGTCATCAAGCATTTATTGAGTGTTTGATATACGCCAGCTACTAGGCTAAGCTTTGGAGATACAAAGAAATGCAAAAACAACCTTTGCTTTCAAGGAGGTTACAATGTAACACGAGGAGACAACATGCAAACAGCCATACGTAAAAAGATACATGCAGGGTAAGTTAGAGACTATCTCAGGGGATTCACTAGTATTAAGAGTGAACAGGGAGCAAATGGAAGTTAGCAACTTTATGAGAAATCAAGATGCTGTTAAGCAGATCCAAACAAATGAAAGATTAGAAGGCAATGTGAAATACCTCATGGGAAAAACCACTGACCTGGAAAATAGATCCAGGAGAGATTATTTAAAAATCATTGGATTACCTGAAAGCCATGACCAAAGAAAGAACCTAGAAATCACCCTTCAAGAAATTCTCAAGGAAAATTGCCTGGTTGTTTTCGACCCAGAGGGGAAAATAGAGGTTGAAAGAATCCACCAATCACCTCCTGATAAAGATCCCAAAAAGAAAACTCCTAGGAATATTATAGCCAGGTTCCAGAATCCCCAGATCAAAGAGAAAATACTACAAGCAGCCAGGAAGAAACAATTTCAATATTGTGGAAACACAATCAGAATAGCCCAGGACCTGGCAGCTTCTACACTGAGGGATAGAAGGGCATGGATATGATATTCCAGAGGACAAAAGAGCTGGGATTAAAACCAAGAATCACCTACCCAGCAAAACTGAGTATCTTGTTTCAGGGGAAAATATGGTCATTCAGTGGAATAGAGGACTTTCAAGCATTCTTGAGGAAAAAACCAGAGTTGAACAGAAAATTTGACATTCAGACACAAGAAGCAAGAGATGCTTGAGAAGGTAATCAGGGAAAAGAAATCAAAAGGAACATATCAAAGTTGAACTATTTACATTCCTACATGGAAAAACAACAACTGTGACTAATGGAACCTTTCTTATTATGAAAATAATTGAAGAAGGGTATATGGGCATATGAATACATATGTGAATGTGTGTATATATGTTTACAGGTATACATGGACAGAGGGCACAGGTTGAATTTGGTGGGAAGGGATGATACTAAAGGGGTGAAGTTAAGAGGTGAGAGAAGAAAGTGGCAAGAGGGGATGGGGTGAGTCAAGGTAGGGTAAACTATCTCATGTAGAAGAGGCAAGGGGAAGTAGTTCCAGGGGAGGGGAAGAACAGGAAGGCAAAAAGGCAAAACCATATTCTCATTAAATTTGGCTCAGAGAGAAAATCACATACATACTAAATGGGATATCTCACCCTGCAGGAGGGTAGGGGGAGGGGAATGAGAGGGGGGATGATGGAGGGGAGGGCATTTTGGGGGGAGGGGAGGTTGGAAGTACCCACTTTTGAAGAGGGACAGGATCAAAGTAGGGAATGGACCAGGTGGGGGGTGGGATGGGTGGGAGGGAAATATAAGCAGTCTTTTACAATATATCTACTATGGTAATGTTTTGCATAGCTATACATGTACAACACATACTGAATTGCTTATCTTCCCAGAGGGAGTGGGTGACAAGGGAGGAAGGGAATGGATCTGAAATTCAAAGTTTTAAAATTAAATGTTTCAAATATATATAAATACTATTATTAATACCATTTTGCATGTAATTGGGAGATAAGATATGCAGGCATTGGGGCACAGAGATTCACCTTGCCCTCATGGTAAAGTAGAAGGGGGTATGGGAGAAGATATGGGAGAGAGCTGATTGGATGAGGTGATATCTTGTAGGACTGCTATTCTGGGGTGGTGGGTAGGGGGAAAATGGGGGAAAATTGTAACTCAAAGTCTGGCTGAAATGAATGATGTAAACCAGAAGTTAATAAAGCATTTGTTAAAAATTAAAAAAAAAATTAAAAAGTGAACAGGAAAGCCTTCCTTCAGAAGGTGGGATTTTAGCTGAAATCTGAAGGAATTGAGAAAAGCCAGAAGGCAAGGTTGAGAAGGGAGAGCAGTGCAGGCAGGTGAGACAAGCAAAGAAAATGTGTAGTTGATGTGGAGAATCTTGTGCAGAAAAAGTGTGTCTCCTTGTATTCTTTTACTATGAATGGATGAATGTTCCACCTAGGGATCTATTATTCTATTAATAAATGCTGTCTTTAGAGGTGGATATGCTTTTCTGTTCCTTGAAATCTGTAACCAGAACTATATATCCCTTAAGGCCTAAGTATGATCTAAAGACAGTGAATGGAGAGCTAAACATCCATATTTATATCCATAAAAATTTAAATAAACAAAACCAAGAAAGCAATAAATATATAATGATGACAGCAATATAAATGAACAATAGCAAAGCAAGTGAAACTGAAAGAAGATATATGAGAAGGTACCTCCTATACTTTGCAACGGTCAGAGACAACGATGAACAGTAGGTATGGAGTACTGTCTTAATGTTTTGGTTTTATTTATTATATTTTACCTTTTCCAATTGCATGTAAAGACAATTTTCAACATTCATTCTGTGAAAGATTTTGAGTTCCAATTTTTTTTTCCTCCCTCCTGATCTCCTCCCTAATATGGCAAACAATCTGACATAGGTTATGCATGTGCCAAGCTCTAAAACATATTTCCACATTAGCCGTGTTCTAAAAGAAGAAATAGAACAAAAGGGGGAAAACACAAAACTGTGAAAATAGTCTGCTTTGATCTGCATACAGATACATCAGGTCTTTCTCTGGATGTGGAGAGCATTTCCCATCAAGAGTCTTTTAGAATTGTCTTGGATCATTGTGTTGTTGAGAAGAGCTAAGTCTATCATACTTGATCATCTGATGCACTTTTTTTTTTTGGTGTTTTTTTTTTGGAGGGCAATTGGGGTTAAGTAACTCGCCCAAGGCCACACAGTTAGGTTTTTATTTGTGTGTGCATTAAGTATCTGAGGCTGGATCCGAACTCAGGTCCTTCTGACTCCAGGGCCAACGCTCTACTCACTGCGCCACATAGCTGCCCATACTTGATCATCTGTACTGATTAATTCTGCTGATTTTCTTTCTGATTGTTCGTTTTAACAAGGAATGGTTCTCTGTGAAGGACATATTGAGAAATGCAGAGGATATAAAATGATATTTTAGCAAAAGAAAATAAAACAAAAGGAATAGTAACAGCAATGGTTTGCGAAATAATAATAATAATAATAATAATAACTAACAATTATAGTGCTTACCATGTTCCAGGCATTATGCTAAGAACGTTTTAATTATCATCTCATTTGATTCTCATGACAACTCTGGCAAGCAGGTGTTATAATTATCTCCATTTTACAGATAAAAACAGGCTAAGTGACTTGCCCAGGGTCACACAGGGTCACTCAGTGTCTGAGACCAGATCTTAACTCTCAGATCTTCCTGACTACAGGACATACACAGATATTTTCAGATATTTCATCTAGGGGCTATCATGAAAAGATACTTTACCTAACCCTGGAGTGATCATCCAATCCAGAAGTCTATTTGGCACTTTCAAAAAGATTTTTTTTCTTATTTCCACATCAGATTTGTAGACTATTTTAAGCAATTATTGTTTCTTTTTGCTCAAGAATCATATATTCTGGCTCTGAATTCTCCCCATACTGTTTGTTAAAGATAATAATGGATCATCTCAATTAGTGGCCCTGAGCAAGCTCCAAATCCTTACATTATTGTTGGGCAAATGAACAATGAGTTATAAAAAAAAATAAAAGTGGCCTTGCTACCTCCCAGCAAGGAAATTAATAATATATAGGTAATCAAATTTTATGAAGTAGGACAAATGATGCATTCATTTGGAGTATTCACTTATTTTAAATGTATTCCCCCACATATACTCCCCCACTACATGGAGATTAAAGTTTCATTCCTCTCCTTTCAAACTAAATAACTTGTGATATATGTCAGAAAAGCTACCTAATCACAAGCATTAAATTACCTACTATGTGCCATAAAAAAACTTTGCTAAGCAACAGAGAACCTAAGACAAAAACAAAGCAGCCCTAACCTTTAAAGAATTTCCATTCTAAACAGAGGGAGGATGTTAAAAAAATTAAAAATTGACCAGGTTGATCTTTTTAAAGCATATAGTATTGACTTGGACTTGAAAAATCTCTAAATTCCATGCTGGAAAAACCACCAAACATTCCCAAGAGCATTATCCCCATCAGTCAATACTTTTAGGAGTTAGAAAACACTTTGGCTGGCAAGAAAAAAAGTATTAGGGCTGAATTAGGAATTTACTACTCAAAAGTTTCTTGTTTCCATAAGAATCCTAGTGCCAATAAGACTTTTAAGTGTTAGTTCAGAACAACTTTAAAGATCAAAGTCAATTTGAGTAGCAAAACCAATCAGTCTCTAATGTGATGGCCAGCCTAGTTCCAGATAAAACCTCTTTTGGACCTTTCTCCAGGCAACTTTTCAGAGGAAGTGGTCTGAATCATGAGCTCCCTTTACTTGAAAGGAAAGTAAAAGCCTGTCTACTGATTTCAGGGGTCATTACAAACCATTTTAGACAGCTATATGCTATTTATTGACTGAAAAAGAAAATGGTAAAGAATGGTCAAACTCAGTGTGTGTGTGATAAGTAACAAGATTCACCACCCTCTGTGTGTGTGTGTGTGTGTGTGTGTGTGTGTGTGTGTGTAGAGAAAAAGAGAGACAGAAACAGAGACAGAGACAGAGAGAGAGAGAGACGGAGAGAGAGAAAGAGAGAGAGAGAGAGAGAGAGAGAGAGAGAGAGAGAGAGGATGGACAGTATTATGGTAAAGTGAAAAGATTTGTAGTCAGTTCAAAACCCAGTTCCTCCATCACTTACTAATTCTGTGACCTTGGGCAAATCACTCAACCTCTGCCACTCAGTTTCCTCACCTGTAAAATGAAAAAAATTGGACTGGATGTGTCTAAGGTTCCTTCTAGCTCAAAAATCTATGAACCTAGGATATATTTCTATTAAAGTATATATATATATTTTGCCTGTGTGTATATATGCATGTATGTGTATATATGTGTGTATGTATGTATGTATGTGTGTATACATGTATGTGTGAATATGTGTATTTGCCTGTGTGTATGTATGCATGTATGTGTGTATGTGTATACATGTATGTATGAATGTGTGTATATGTGTATGTATGTGTGTATATGTGTGTGTACATGCATGTATGAATATGTGTATATGTATGTGTGTATACATGCATGTATGAATATGTGTATATTTGTGTGTTTGTGTTGTTGTGTTTGCCTGTATATATGCATGTGTGTGTATTCATGTGTGTATGCATGTATGTATGAATGTGTATATGCATGTATGTGTGTATTCATGTGTGTATGCATGTATGTATGAATATGTGTATATGCATGTGTATATGTATGTGTATATATACATATATACCTGTGTGTGTATGATCTATCCTGCTTTCCTTCATTTCCCTACATGGCACTGGCCCTATATACAAAGAGGTGTGACTAAAAGCAGTTATCCAGCTTAAATTTATAACAACTACAACCTACCCCGAGGGTTTGTTTGTTTTAATCAGTGTGATCAGTGGCCCTCTCTTGCTGTCTGCTCTGGAAAGCCTCATGCCATTATTGCCTCCACCACAGAGATCTGACACTGTATATCGTCTAAATGGGACAGATGGAGCTTGTCTAAGGTTGTGTTTCATCAGCCATATCCTTGGCAGGCCTCCCATAGACATCAGGGTAAGGCAGACTGATGCTCAGTCTGTTATTTGTAAAAATGATTTAATATTAAATTACACAAAATGCTATTGACACAATTATAGGGGGAGAATGAATTGTGTCAAATTCAGTAATAAGGAAGTTTCTCTGACATCATAAAACCATCATCAGCCAGTTTATTCATGCATCAGCATATCACAAGCATAAAATATGACAGCAAGTTCCACTATTATTTTTAAGGGGAGAAAGCTGAGGAAAGGGCAACCATGATAGAACATTTTATCCTGACTCTTGAAAGTGCAAGTCAGGCTGGAAAATGATGGCCTTGCTGCAAATTAGAAAACTTTCTGCGAGTAAGGAGCTGTACTCTTTGTTAAAGGAGAACCTCCATGGATTGGCCACAAGTCTAGAGATCGATAGTGACAAAGGCAACATTATGCCCTGCAGGTATTAAGTTGAGTCTGATTTTCCACTTCTGTTCTTTTCAGGAAAAGCTTGTTGACACAGTGGCAGAATGAGAGGGAAAGAGCAACTGGAATGTGCAAGCCCAGGGAAGTTCTGAGGAATGAGGGGAAAGAACAATGGAAACTGTTGGGGAAAGAATGGAACTGTTCTTTATGCTGATTATGCAGCAGTTCTTTAAAATCACTTAACACTTTTGTTTTTAGCATGGACATCCAAGTGCCAGTTCATTACCTGTCAAAGCACCAGCATCCATTGAATCTATGTGTCCCAAAAACTCCAAAATTAGAGAATGTGAGAAATGTGAAAGAATGCTACAATTCATATGATAATCCTTGAATAAATGCTAATCTAATATCAAATATTCAAGTCATATATATGTATATATGTATATGGATGTATGTGTGTATACATATATGTATATGTATATATAATATATATATTAATTTACACATACTATATGTGTGTATACATACTTTTTTTTTCCTGTAGCATATACACATTTTCTACATGCTGTACACTAAACTGGACTTTCTTATTCTCACCCTTGGCACTCTATCTTCTGCCTCTGAGCCACCTACTTTGCATTCCCCCATGTCAAAAATTCATCCTTTTCCCACAGACTCTCTCTCTACTTTCAAGACTTAGCTCAAGTACCACTCACTAACCTTTTGCTGATCCACACCGCCCCCACCCCGAAAATTGACAATGTCTGCCTTCCCAAACTACCTTGCACTTAACTACTTTTCATTTATTTGTATTTATTCTCTACTTGTTCCATTTACACTTATAAATGTACATGTCCCCAATTAGAATGTAAATGTTCTGTGAGTAGGAAATTTTTTTAAAATTGTGATTCTTTGCTTTGGATGGACATTCTACAACACCCATGAATATATGGGAATCTAGCCCATTTTAACACTTGTGATGATTGGGAATTCACAATATCACAGGAAGTACATCAACTTTGGTCCAGGTATTGTTTTTCAGTGTCTACACTAAGTGCCTTTCCCTTTACAAAACCCATATGGGATTTTGGACAATAATCATCATCATCACCAAACCATGACAACCAATGCAATATTTTTACAGCATTGTTAAAATTTACAAATGATTTTGTACCTAATACTTCATTTATTTATATTGTTATGTTTCATGGATAAATAGCTTGTTTCTCCAAGGAGATTATATCTTCAAGGATAAGAAACATGTCTTATATTTCTGTGCATCCTTTACAAGACCAATTATCATACTAAGCAATAAAAGACACTCAATAGATATTTGCTAAAGTAAGAAAAGAAGTGAAAATAGAAAGGACTTAAAAAATAAAGTTCATCCTCATAAAAAACTACACAATAAAATTAATGTGATCTATAGCCTATAAAATATACAGAGCAAGACTTCAAGAAGCTGCAATTTGAAAGTGTTGCATCATACTGGCATTAAACTTACCTGCCTCTAGCCTCTTCACTGTGAGACCTCTAGCCCACTCATCTCCAGGATTCTTCGTTCCCATACCCATATAGACATCTGGCTTTCTGCAATGCTCTAAGGCCTTCTTCAGGAGTCTAGATGTTTTCTCTGACAAGATTTACTTTCCACTGCCACCTCATACCTCCTGACAGAGTTTTCTTGAGCAATATTTCTACCTGCTCTCAACATCTGTGAGATGTGCCCTGAAGGCCTCATGGGACATGTAACCATCTGCCAGCAGGCATCCTATAGGGAGTACCTTAAACACTTTGGTCACCTGTCTTCCTCCACTCACTCTAGTTAGCCATTGATACTTTGCCTAGACTCATTCTTCAATGATTAGGAGACTCCTCCCTTCAAGGTATTTTGAACTTCTGATACCATACATACCTATTCCTCACTACCATCCCCCTCAAAACCTAACTATCAAATGTCACACTACATTCATACACCCCTTTCACTGTTTTCTTTGGAGTGCCCGATCCATAATCAATATATACTAATCATATTTTAATTATATCATATAATTTTTCTTTTTCATTGCTATCTTCTATTATTCATTGATACCTGGCTCCCTCATTGAGATGCTTTATCCCTGGCCACTATTTTCAGCACTAGTTATACTTTAATTAAATCTCTGGCTGTGGTGGGGGAATCAAAATATCCCTTGCTCCCAATGCTATTCCAATACTTTGTCTTTACCATCATTACATTTCCTCCTTTGAAGTTCATACTATTCAAATTATCATCCAAACCTGGTGGCCATTATCTATTAATACCTTCTCCAGAGAAAACATTTTTCTTTCTTTTCTCATGAATCCAATGTCTGGTTAACAATCTCTTGCTTCAACCCTCAGAAGACTTCAGCATGCATATTACTACTCCCTCAAATACTGTTAACTTTCCAGTTGGTCAATCCACTCAATTATCATGATACACTCTTCCACTCCACCTCAGCTACACACAGACATGATCATACCCATTAATCTTGCCATCACCTACAAATAGTCCATTTCTATGTTTATGAACTCTGGAATTCCTCCATCTAATCATAACTTCTTATTATTCTTTCTCTTTGCCTTAAAATCCCTAACCCAGTTCTTTGTCTTCACCATTACCCTGAACACCTCCACTTCTTAGTCTGTTCCAAGGCCATCACCCATGCACAAGCTGCACTCTGCTCCCTTCTCTATCTTGACCCTATCCATAAGCCTTTGTTGTATATCACTTTTTACTCTTTACTGTTCTCTGCACTCTAGTCTCTTGTCTCCTTGTCCCATTACCAATCAAGTCTTGTCAAACCCAACCTTGTTTTGCTCTGATTATCCTTCAGTTTTTCCCCTATTCACCTTCTACTGAATAGAGCTAGAGAAAGTCACAAAAATCACATTGACAGGATCTACTGCATATTTATGTTGCTTAATCTTAACTGGGAACTCACTGCAGCAAGGCAATCATTTTATATCTCCCTAATTAATTCACTTTGCCACTTGCCACATCAGTTATTTTAAACATTTTAATCATTTCTCGAGCATTCCACAGGACCTCTCTTCCTATCCTCTACCTTCTTAGCTGAGAAATTCATCTCCTACTGCATAAAATAAATAAGTAAGGTCATTCAATGAGATCTCCCTCTTTTTCCTTCCCCCTCATTTCATATCAGTTTGTGTATACTGCACTATCTCCTCCATCCTCATCTTTAACAAAGAAATGGCCTATTTTCTTGCCAAGGCAAGCATCTATGCATAATCATTGATCCCACACACCCCAATCTTCTCCAGCAAATCACCCCCACTATCATCCTCACTCTCTATAATATGCAATGTCTCCCTATCTGCTTTCTGCTTCCCTGCTGCCTACAAATATTCCATCTCTCCCCATCCTTAAAAAGTCTTCACCTGATCTTACTACCTCTTTTACCTATAATTCTCTCTTTCCTCCTCTTCTCACTTAAACTCTTTGAAAAGACATGCACAAAAGTTGCTTCCATTCCCTCTCCTTTCACTTGCTATTAAACCTTTGGCAATGTGATTTCCAGTCTACACCTTCCACTGAGTCAACTCTCTCCAGTCAACAGTAATCTCTTAATTGTCAAGTCAAATGATCTTTACTTAATCCTCAACCTTCTTGACCTTTCTTCAGCTTTTAACACTTTGACATTATTTTCATTTGAAAATTCCCTCTTCTCTAGGTTTTTGTCAAAGTGCTCTCTTCTGGTTCTTCTGTCTGATAATTATCTCATCTCCTTTGCTGATATGTTTCCAGTCCACGAGTAATAAATATGATTGTCCTCAAGGTTCTGTCCTAGTTCCTTTCCCTTCTCCCTTCATTTTATCTTGCTTGGTAATCATATATGCTTCCATCTCTGTACAGATGATTGCCAAAAAAATATATATCCAACATTAACTTGCCTCCTGAATGCCTATCTTACCTCACCAATTGACTTTTCTATAGCTTGATCTAGATGTCCAATTGACATTTCAAACTCAATATATCCAAAATAGAGCTCCTCTCTCCTCCTCCTTCCAAATTTCACCTTACTTTTGTGGACATCACCAATGCACAACTCATCACTTGGCTTTCCTTTGATACTGCCGTTATACTAGTATAGGCCCTCATTACCTTATACTTAAGAGTACTGTAAGAGCCTCCTGGACGGTCTTCCTTCCTCAAGTATCTCTCCATTCTAACTCATCTTTCATTCAATCTCTAAACTTGTTTTCCTAAATTGCAGATTGAACCACATCACCCACTCATTAAGCTCTCCAAATACTAAATGTTCTCTTAGGCATTCAAAGACCTTCATAACCCTAACACCACCTCCACAATTTCCAGTCTCCTTACAAATTACTTCCAAACACATATTCTTTGATCCAGCATCTCTGGCCTCCTGGCAATTCCTCAAACAAGCTATATCATCCAGACATTTTCTTTGATTGTCTCCACACCTGGAATGCTCTTCCTCCTAAGGTATGCCTACTGACCTCCCTAGCTTCCTTTAAGTCCCAACTAAAAAACTATTTTTTACTAGAAGCCTTCCCCAACCCCTCTTAATTTTAGTTCCTTCTTTCCCTTAATTACTTCCTATTTATCCTGTATATTCAGTATATATTTGTTTAAATGTTGTAGGGAGTGTCTTTTGACTCTTTTTCTATTTTTAGTCCTTAGCTCAGTTTCTGGCACATAGTAGGCCCTTAATAAATATTAATTGATTGACTATACTATTGAAATAGCCATCTAGTCAGTCTTCCTGCCTTTAATCCCTTTCCTTTCTAATCCACTGTTCATTCAGATGTTCCTAAAGTACAAGTCTGACCATGCTAGCCTCCTACTCAGTAAATGCCAGTGGCTCACTACTACATCTATCATCAAATCAAAAGTCCAATCCTCTGTTTGCCATTTAAACTTCTTCACAATCTAATCCCGTCCAACCTTTCGTGTCATGCACTTTTTCCCCCTCCATACATTATACAGTTCAGCTACATTGGCCTGACTAAAGTTCCTGGGACATCAAACTCCATTTACCATTTCTGTTTTTCACTGGTTGTACTTGAAACCTAACATTCTCTCCCTTTTCACCCCCACCTCTTAGTAACTGTGATATCCTTTAAGAGTCAGTTTAAATCTGAATTTCTATAGGAAATGTCTATTTCTATTTCTATTTCTCCTGGGCTATCTCTTACCTCCTCCATGTTAGTGGCTTTCATCTGACATTACCTTCTATCTACTCTGTATATATTGTGTGGATACATATTTGTTTTTATGTTGTTTCTTTCATTAGAATGTCAGTTCCTTGACATCAGGGACCATGTATTTGCCTATGTTTGCTTGGGTTTTAGCACAGTGTCTTTTACATAGTAAGCACTTGATAAATGAATGTTGACTGACTGACTGTAGGTATCTTTTAGTTTTTAGCTGGTATCTTTAAAATGGTCCCAGTTTGCCTTTCTTAATCGGAGATGTGGGGATTATATGGGTATAAGGGTATGGCATAACCTATCAGATATGGTCAATGTGTTGGATAGCTCCCATAGGTTCTAGTCTCAATTTGCCAGCCTTTACTTATTCTAGAAGTTCAAGTTACTAAACCATGTTTAATGTTCCTTAAATGTATTATCATAGAAATTTTGAATGGGTTGGTTGGAGGATGTCTGAAATGAAATTGCAAATTTAGAATTTAGTACTTAGGAACTTTCCATCCTTCTTTTATTGACTTCCCCCTATAAAATTTTAGACCACAGGATTCAACTTAACATTTCTCTAAACCCTTTAAAATCTATTTTCACCAAGTCCAGTAAGATTATGTGTACTTTTGTTTCCCTTCTCTATCACAAATTCTAACCATTTGAGTTCACTCAAAGGTTCCAGTGATTTTTCTTTCAGCAAACAGATCCCCCTCTCACCAGTGAGAAACAGTTCAAGAGTAGCCATTTCCTATGTTGATTCCTTCACCTTAATTATAACGAAACTATAATTAAAGCAAGACAAGAAATTCTTATTCTGCAATGGGCAAAGATAGTATATTCTAAAACATGTCTGAGTAATCTGTCTCCCATCATTACTATTATGCCCCTTTACTAGGTTTGTGATTTGTTTCCTAAGCTCCTTATCTATTTTAAAAATTATTTTACAGCATATTCTCCATTGAGAATATCACTTCTAATTCTGTTTCCATTGTTCTTCACCCAATTTCTCTCTCTGGTTCTTGTATTTTCTAACATATGCTCTTAATACACAAAATGAATCTACCCATATCCCCCTTTACCTATACTGTTCCTTTTAAACAAAGCAATGAAATATGACTCTTCTAAGTATGAAGTCAAGCTTGCTTCCTTGTATCTCTTGTTCACTTAGCCCCTTACCCAAAATTAATGTGCCTAACAGAGGCCCTTGTATTTTAATGTTATCTCTTAGATATTAAATTTTGTGAATTTCTGGACATTTATATGGTTTTTCTATGTGGCTATTTTCTATGACATTTTGGCTAGTGGATATTTACAGACTCCATTAACACTGTCCTCCCACTCCTTACACATACATATACATCCCAACCTTCCTTTTCAATTTAAAGTCCTTTTTATTTTATCTGCAAGATTTTGGGCAAATGCATTTTTCAGTTCTTGTTGGATAAATTCTACCTCTGTACAAAAGCTTTCTATATTTATATTTTTAGTCAGGGTCAAAAAATAAAAATCTTTTGTCAGATAACCACTTCAACCAGTTGTTCACTTCTCAAACATGCCATTCTCCTCTGAAATCCTTACCTTCAATTGGCAACAGTGGAGGAAAACACCATCTGGCCTCCCAAGGTCTTCAGTTTCTCGATCAATAATTTACAATCCTTTGCAATGCTTTTTGGATTTTTTTCTAATAGTATTATTTGTGTCTATGTGACTCACCAGAAGTTGATAATAATCATCAGGTATGACAGGCCTTAAGTTGGTCTCTGGTATGTCTGGCCTATGTGCCCTTGGAAGATAGCATATTTCTGTATTGTTATAGTTAACCAAAGAATGACTGAGTACCCCTCAGTGAAGAATCTCCAATCTCTTCTTCTAACCTTCCATTGGATGATTTCTCCCTTGAAAGATCTTAGAGATACATGTCATCCTTTCTTGGAGGACAAGCACCTACTTTCTTCTTCAGTGGCTCTTTTCTTGCCACTCTGGGAAATATTTCCTTTCTTATAGGAAAGCAATAAGGGAAGACATAAAAACACAATGTGCCATCCTAGCTTCACAAATAACTCCAGTAAATAAAACCTCTCTTTCAAATCAAGCTTTGATAAATTCCCGAAAATCTGACACTTCAATATCTATTTGCAGGCTTTCTTGAATGCATCAAGTCAGTACCCCAGAGGGATATTTAAAATTCAAGGGATAAAATTGATTATCAGTAAGGGTACCTCCATGATAAGAGTTAATCTCTCATAGTCTCCCATATTAGGCAGGCACTAGTTTCTAAAATATTTATTCAGTATGACAGCACATGGGGAGGTCAAATTGGTATCCTATTCTATATGGGAATGGTTAAGTTTGTGTGAACTAGAATGAATCAGCAATAGTAAAAAGAAAAAAAAATCTTCGGAAGATTTATAGGCATAATCTCCTATGGTGCATCTGGTACCTTTAGATAGCTAATAGAACCGATTTACCAAGAATGACATGTCAAAGCCATAAGAGAAAATGACTCCTGCCAGATGCCACCTAATAATCACCTTCTGCTGGTTCTAATATCCATCTCTCTGTGGATGGCCTCAATCCATTCTGGCAGACAAAACAGAGAGAACAATGTCATTAGACATCAGAAAGGAGGGTGAAGTGTAAATGAAAATACTGCCACAGAGGGACTCACTTCACAGGCTCAGGACATAGTGGTTTAATGCACCAACAACTTGTTTCATTTCAGTTAAATATTACCCCAAGCTATTTAAAGGACGTCAGAATAAGGATGACCTTCATAAGACACATTATTGCTTCTGTCATTGTTTAGTCATTTTTCAGTCATGTCTGGCTATTCATGAATTTTCTTGGTAAAAATGCTTCCAGTGGTTTGCTATTTCATTTTACAGATGAGGAAACTGAGGCAGACAAGATTAAGTGATTTGTCCAGGGTCACACAGCTAGTAAATGCCTGAGGTTCGATTTAAACCCAGGTCTTCCTGATGCCAGCCCAGCACTCAATTCACACACCACCTAGCACCACCTAGCTGCCCTCAAAAGAAACTGCTCTAAGATCAGAGGCAAGATTAGTGAGATGCTTCAGGACACATACTACTTTATACCTTTGCCTTCTTCACAAAATGAAACTAAAAGGAAGAAATGTATACATATGATACAAATATCAGCACATCATTCAGAGATATTCATTACCAAGGAGTTTGAATCTCTTCAGTTTTCAATGACATCTCCAAATCTTCCCATTCTTTAAAAAAAATACTTATCTTCACCGCCATCTTTGTTAGATAACATTCTAATGGTTTTTTCCATTTTCACCTCCAAACCTCAGAAAAAAACTATCTATATTCATTTCCTCTCCTTACTTCTTTCCACTTTTCTTTAAAAACATATCATTAATAGGCTTTTATTTACATGATTTTTGCTTCCCAAGGTCCCATCTCCCTCCAAAGAACAGACCCATATGACAAATAATTGCATTAAAGCAAAAACAAATCACTATATTAGACATGTCTGAACATGTATGCCTTATCTTCTATGTATATAGCATTTGCTTGATGAGAGGAAAGTGGAATTCTTCATCATCAGTCTTTTGAAATGAAGATTAGCCAATACATTGATCAGTTCCATAGCCTGTCGGTATTGTTTTCCCTTAAATTTTTGAAGTTATCATTGCATTGTTCTGGTTTGGTTGGCTTTACTTTGTATCAGTTCGTAAAAAATCTTCACAAGTTTCTCTGAACTCCAAACATGATTCAAGGCTTTTAGTTGAGTTAATTTGTGCACAACTGATCATCAGATCATTTAAGTCATTTTACCAATCAACATCATCATTACTGTGAGATGCACTGAAGAATTGTTATAATGTTACATTCAGGAACCAGGTGTGTTAGTTACCCACTTATAGATAGAAATGCTTTAACAACGCAATGTTTGAATGTACTGTCATCCAAGCATGGACAGAGAGTTTATCACTATACATATGATTCACAAACCTACATATCCTAAGCCTCAGTTCTGAATCTCCAATTGCTTTTTGGACATTTCTACCCAGATGTTCCATAAATCTCTGAAATTCAATATTTTTAAAGTGAAAATATGGAACATCTGGGTAGAAATGTCCAAAAAGCAGTTGGAGATTCAGAACTGAGGCTTAAGATATTTTTTAGGAGGATGGACTGGAGAAGGGAGAGGCTGGAAGTAGGAAGAAATATAACAAGACTATTACAGTTGCTTTCCAAGTCTTAATGCTTCTGCTTCCAGAGCATTTTTTTTTTTATATCTACTGATATACCCTGCTGCTAGCCACCACCTTGCTTCACATTCTTAGCCTCTCTTACCTGGCCTATGGTAATAGTCTTATTATATTTCTTCCTACTTCCAGCCTCTCCCTTCTCCAGTCCATCCTCCTCAAAAACATCCCTAAAGCAGGCAAAAATATTCCTAAAGCACAAATTTGGCCATGTCATTCCTTTGTTTTTCTAATGATTCTTTAATTCCTCTTAAATAAAATATTGACTCTTCTGGCATACATAATACTTCCCAATCAAGCAATCAACAAATCAATAAGCATTGAGTACTTACTATGTGTCAGATATTGTGCTAAGTACTTAGGATCCAAAGAAAGGCAAAAATGGTCCCTATCATCATGGAATTTCATTCTTATGGAATCACGAACCTTATACCAGCTTATCATTCCACAATAATTACATATGACCTACCCTTTTACAGGTCTCCTCCCCCATTCCCACAAACAAACAGAGCAGAAGTACTCTAGACAACAGAGAAAATGTTCTCTTTGCTTTCACTAAACAAGATATTCCATCAATGATCTCTGTACTTTTTTCACAGATTACCCCCTTACCTAGAAAGCACTCCTCCATGACAAGGGTTTCTTGGATCCCCCAACTGTTTTCAAAATTTATTTTGGGTGCTACAATTTATAAGAAATCTTTACTGATTCCTCCTGTTGACCTGATCCCTCAGATTACTTAACCTTAAATGCTTTGTTTTCAAGTTTTCTATGCACATGCAGTATGTCTCCTTAAGTAGAATGTAAGCTACTTAAGGGAAAAGTCAGTCTTATTGATGGCTTTGTGTAGTCAGCACCTAATAAAGTGCTTAGTCGAAGAGCAAATGCATAGTAACCACTTACTGAATTGAATTTCCACTGAATTTTTGTTGTGGACTGTTCTAAGGCTCCAATGAAATAATACATGTACAAGTGCTTTGCAATATTCAATTACTATATAAATTAACCATTATTAATATTCTCAAAATTTTAAAAAGGTCAAAAAGTTTCATACCTTGGAGTTTTATGAATATTCTATTATTCTATTCTAAGAGTATTCTATTTTCTCTTAATTTTATTAAGACATGGCTAGATGACTAGAATGTCCAATAACTTCAATTAAGGAAGATGTGGGTTTAAATACTATCTCTGAAAATCATTATTTGTGTGACCCTGGGTGAGATACTTAACCTCTCTTATAAGTTACAGTACATTTGTGGAGAGAGATATCACACCAACTAAATACCAGAACATGATCCAATTATATTAAAATCATTATCCAATGCCTCATCATGACATAGAGATGACTCTACAGAAAAGTGCACACTCTAGGAGGTCTTAGTAAATCAGGAGGACTTCTGATGTATGTCCAATAAAAGACTTTGTCTTGTAATTCAAAACCATTCTAATTTCAAAGAAGTTCATTACCAAAATATTTGTCACTCTGCCATGATTTTTCCTCCATAATAACACATAAAAAGTCATCTAATGTGGAATGAAAGACTTACAATCTATATTGGAATACATTGATATAATCCTGGAGCCCTGAACTATTAAAATGCAGTTATATCACAAGCCTTGACACAAAGAATTGATTATTTTATTTTTCCATAATTATACCATCAGATTACTCTCATAGTTAAAAATATAATTTCTAAGAAAAAAAGTCCAAATGGCTTACATTTCTGATAAGCATTTTTTGTCCCCTAATACATCACTGGTGACATGTGTGTTTTAGTTATGTCCAACATGATCTCTCCATTTTCCTTTGTGATGGAATCTTTGCAAAATGTGGTTTTCCATGTTAGTCCTATAGCTTAGTGACAGAATACTCATATTAATAAAATAACCTTCATATGAGGTAGCAGCTTGGGAGCATTTAGGTCACTGTGAAATTTCTCAAGTGAAATCAAATCCACTATTTCCTTCCTGTTGCCAGTGCCTATCCAGGACACTGACAAACAAACTGAATAGTCTACCAATTTAACTACATGTCATATGCTAAGCAATAGGCATTTTTAACCATTTAATTTCTTCTCTGTGTATTTTTAAACTCATATCACTTATATCCAGAAATAATAATATGTGTTACAAGAAGAAATCAATTGACTCTCACATAGTATCTGCACGATCAGAAAGGGAGGTGGGCTGATCATGTATCAATAAAGAAAAATAACAGTTGGTTGATTCTGTACTACTTTAATACTTATGAACTGTCAAGAAATCTATAAGAAAGTACTAAATAGGCCTCTATGGAGGATTTGGGGGAGGAAGTGGGAATATTAACAAGAATCATACAGATGAAATTCAGATGAGATACTCTCTGCACTAGTGGAGCCCATATTAATGAGCTCACAGATCTATTGAAGTAATGAAATATGTTATGTATGTATCTATGTACACACACACACACACACACACATATATATGTCTCTGTATATACACACACACACATATATATGTCTCTGTATATATATATATATATGTGTGTGTGTGTGTGTGTGTGTATTCCTCATATTCATATTCTATTTCCTTTAAATGACAATTACTTAGCTTTTAAAATAATATCTGATCTCTGTGTTATTTAATGTCTAGGTTATTTTTAAGACTCCAGGGAAACAGCCTATCATAATAAGGATTAAGAACAAATCAAAGAGACTCTTTAGCAATATTATTTTGAATATATGATTGAACCAATGCTGATATCAGGTGGATTGACAATGCTCTTTATTTGACAGCAGAGATCTCAAGTTGCACATTTTTTCTTCCTTAAAATCAAGAAGAATTAGAGGGGATTCTATTAAAACATGCATAATGAAAGATATATGGAGTTCAAAATGACTAATTTTTAGCACAATGGTGACAATTTTTCTTTTTGGTATTATATTTGAATCAAAATCATTTCATTATATTTATCAAGGTCTTTTACATTTCAAAATTAGTCGTTTTAATTGTATGCCATTGCTATGTTATACCTAATCCACATATTACTTGGATGAGGTCCTTAAAAATGAACAGGAAGACCATCTCTTCACACCCTGTCATCTTTCAGGTTGGGAAATTTATCTTGGTGAAATCTTTTAATGAACTTGAGTTGCATATTATTTACAAAGATATTCTTAATCATAGTCCTTATGCATGCTAGAAAAACGTTCATTTCTTCATGGATGGAGGGAAAGATATGTGTTTTGCCTCCTAAAATACTGGTTCTCTAATTTAGATTGGGCAGTCACAGATTCTCAAGCTATTGTACTATTCTGGCTGCTCATGAATAATGTCGTTATGAATCATAACGATAAACAGTGAATGGAAGACCAATATTCCAGGAAGCGTGAACTGTAACACTTATTTTAAGATCTTTCTCCTATGCATTTGAGGAAATCAAGGTTCTGAAGTTTGGCTGGTCTCTCCTTGTCAAAACTTGTTTATACATGAGATAGCAGAAAACAATCCAATCTCCAAGAACTAGCTATATAGGCAGAATTCTTCTAAGAAAATCATCTTCTCTGTAAATGATCCAAGAATTAATCATAAGGTCACCATATATACTTAGTTTAAAAAAGTGTTATATGATTAGAACATATCTTTTATTTTTATAGTTGATGTTCTTTTCATTAGCTACAACTTTTAAGAAGTTACAAAATGGATGATAAATGATAAAATGGAAGAAAATAATATAAAATACCCCCAAGATGAAATACATGGAATATGTGGGGCAAATTGTAACTTCATGGAAACAAAGTTCAAAGAGGGTAGTTAATACATGTGTTTTCTTTTAAAGAAACATCTGCATAGCTATTTTTTGGAGATGGAATAGAGTTTGAACATGTGAATAGCATAGGAATGATGGCAAAACCCAGAAAGTCAGAATCAGAGTCAAATACTTTCCATACTGAAACTACAGAAGGTTGATTTTCTCCTTCAATCAATAAATGCATGAAATTATATTTACAGAGTACCTACTATGAGCTAGTCAATGGTTAACCACTGAGGATATAAAGACATATAAAAGACAGCTCCTGCTGTCAATGACCTTTCAATCTAATGGGAGAGATAACATGAAAAGACATATATGCAAAGCAAACTATTTCATATATATCTATGAAAAATGGTAAATAATTAACAGAAAAGGTATTAGAATTTCCTTAGTAGGAAATGATTGTCATCATCATTTGAATGATTTATAGCCATTAGGATTTATGATATTTTGACTTGGAGTCATTTTTTATATCTACTTGCCAGTTCAGTGTTGCTGCTCTTCCTTCTGAGGAGTTAATAGCTAGAGAAAAATGATTAAAATTCAACTTAGGTATGTTCCCATATCAAATGCAAATAAGTAAACATTCATTAAGCACCAGACATATGCAGAAAGATAGGCTAGCTAGTAGAGGATATGCAAAGTTTAGAAAAGACATAGTCCCCATTCTTACAGTGGTTATACTGGGTTGGGTATGCAACAGCTATACAAATAATTTTGATACCAAATCAGAAATAATAGGTACATAAGAGAAGAATAGAGAAAAAATATTATTGTATGGAAAGGAAAGGTAGAGAGGAAGAGACCTAAGAAATCATAGAAGTGATCAAGCATCATTATTTTCCAAGGAAGATAAAACTTTTAAGAATTGAGCACCTGCTTTTATCAGTACTTTCCACTGTTTATTCCTTAGTAGTAAACTGTCTATTCAGACCTTTACATAACTCTTTATGAGTGGAAAGGAGGTTCTCAGGGTTCCAGTCCTTTTGCTTTCTGATGTTTCAAAGCACAGACCCCTTCCTTTCCCTAAGGCTTTTCATCAGACTTTTTTTTTAACAGTTAGAGGAAAAACCCAATGAAAGCTATAAGGTACTAATCCATAGTTTCAGCAGTGGGTTAAGAGATTTTATTTTTTTCAGAAATCATTTTTTCACAAACCATGAAAAATCATTGTTATACTTATCCCACTTAAATGAGAAACTGATAAAAAAAAACAAATTAAATCAATACTAACAATCAATGAGACATATTCAACTAAATTAATATCTATTTGTTTGAAAAGTGACCATTTCACATAGGGCAAAAAGATTAGGTAACCATTGCTGCAGAATCATTTAGTGTTGATGATTCAGAGAAGAGTTCAAGGATTCAAAGGCACTTGTAGTGATCACACTGCAGGCCAAGTTTTGATACAAGCATTAACAGAATTTGGGAAATATTAATTAAGCAAAATAATATGGTTAAGCTGATTCTATCTACTGGCATTTCAGGGACCTGAACATCAATGAGTCCATAAGCAACTAATCAGCACCTAACACACACCTACACACACAGAGATATATAGATACAGAGACAGAAAGAGATATAGAGAGATACATTAGATAGATTCATGTAAATTACCTTTTCCATGGATGCTACATCAAGGACCTAAAAGTTCTCCTACTGCCTCTCCACATCCTCCAAAGATCTTATTCCCCAGAACAAGGACTCTATATTTCCAAACATGCTAAAAAATCTGGATAAATTGAATTCAAGAATTTTATTTTAAGGTAGAGGCTAAAACTGCAACCTTATTACTCATGAGTGTGAGGCTTTTCTTTTCTTTTCTTTTTTAGATTTCAAATGAAAGTTGCCTTAAATGGAATACACATACACACTGGCAACAGGATGGTTATCAGATCTCATTTGTAAACAAAGAGTCTAGGGATTGTGTGGGAAGCTGGGTTCTGTGGCCAAGTCTACACTCAAAGAACTGAGACTGAAGCTGCTCCTTATCATCACCAATCTAAAGAATTGAGAAAAAGAGTAAAATGTTTAACTCTGCCTCCACCCAAACTTTACTTGAAGTTGTCTACCAGCAGGTGTTTTTTATATAGTTTTTCTCACTATTTCACTAAGCTGCTTCTATTTTATGATTTTATTTCATATAAAACATTGATAATAATAAATTTTAGGTACTGTTTGTACATTAATTGGAAGTGGGAAAATGAAAATTGAAGATTACCAAATGACAAACTGAAATTACAAAGAACTCTACTAGATTATAACCTTGCAAAAAGTAGAACTAAATTGGGTTGGGGATTTGCATTTGCCCTGGATTAGAATAGGTGCCTAAGAGAATTATGAGGTTGGTGTAGAAAGATAGACCAAAGAAAAGTCATACCGCAGGGCTACCCAGTCAGAGAAGGAAAAAAAAATAAAAAAGAATTTGCTTATCCTCTTCTCTGTTGAAGGAGGGAAAGAAAAACAAAATATGTAGTGCCCAACCAAACCTCACCTCACAGTGACATCTGTTGGTTACATAAGACAATTACTTTAGGAAATTGCTCCTATCTGGGATGTATAACCATTCAAAATCCATAACAATATGCTCATACCTTTAACCTCCTCGGGTTGAACAACCTCCCTTAATCTATAGTAATGGATAGTGAAATACACAAGATTAAATAACCAAGGTAATTCCCTTGCCCAGAAATGGTTAGATTACTGTGGTTTTTCACTGAATAAAACATAAAATGATTATAACAAAGAAAAAATTAGTTGATGCTAAATATTGAATCTCCTATAGGTAATAAGTTTTTTTTTCTTTTCCATGTATCCTCTAAGAGTTTATTTCAACTCTTGTCATCTCATAAAGAACTTTAACAGTGAATAAAGTTGGAGGCATATCTTTCCCATGAAACTCATGGTAAAAAATATCACCATGGATAAATCATTATAATAGATATGATACTCTTTAGGGGGTTGAGGGAGTTTTACATAATAGCAAGGAATGATAGTAAACATTTTAATTTTTCATCTGAACCTATTGCTGTAAGCCAACAGCAGAAAACATTTCACATCTGCCTGGAAATCTGACTTGTGCTACATTGGAACCTTTTAAAAGGATAGCAAGGGTTGTTTTTCATATCATAATACAGAAATCAATTCTTCTTAATAAAAAAGGCATGGGTACACTCATAATCTAAAATATGCATTTTAAAATGGTGATCTCCACTGAGAAGATACATTTTTAAAGTGAACTAGTTACTTCTCTGGGGTTATAGTTTTTTTTTTTTTCTGTTCTTGATCTTTTGTGAAGCACGCATATAAAAAAAGCTATAAGGCAACAGTAGTTGTCCATATCTCTTCTTTCTCCTCAGCACCTTTGTGAGGAGTTAAGGAAAGAAAGACAAGAGTACTCATGAAGTCAAAGGCATGGGCAGAAAAACAATTGTTAGCCCGAAAACTGTGGACCCAGGCACATGGAATAAATAAGCAAGCAGAAGATCACAGGAATATGAAATGATAAAATTCCCACGACTATTTTCAAATTATAACTATTTCAATTAAATGTTTCCTTCATTGTGTTACATATTTTATGTATTAACACAAATTATTCTGATAAGAGATTCATAGGTTTTACCAGACTTCCAAAGTTGCCATGGCATACAATCAGTGAATCAATCAACATATATCAAATATCTATTATATGCCAGGCACTGTGCTAAGAATAATCTTTGCCAGAGGAGTTATATCTTTATTGAGTCAGTAGTTAGTTCATTTACCTGATTATTGACTCTTACCTTAGATTCCATTTTATTGTTTTTTTTAATTAAATTTTGTTTTATTTTCAATTCTGAATTCTCTCCCTCCCACCTTCCCCTTCCTTTTGATAAAGTAAAAGAAAGAAAATCTGCTAGAAATATATATTTCTTCACTGCATATATATATAGTGAAGAAAAACAAAGTTCTACACTAGTTGTATAAAAAAAAGGTTTATTCTGTACTTTGAATTCATCACCTCTCTGTCTGGAGGTAGATAGTATTTTTTATCATGAGTCCTCTAGAATTGCAGTTGCTCATTCTATTGATTGTAGTACCTAAGTCTTTAACATTTGTTTCAACTTTGTTTTCTTTATAATATTGTTGTATAAATTGTTCTCCTAATCCTTTTTACTTCATTTTGTACCAGTTCATATATGTCTTCCCCGGTTTCTCTGAAACCATCTCTTTTATAATTTCTTACATAACAAGTGTATCCCATTGCCTTCCTAAAATACAACATGTTCAACCATTTGTAGTTGATGGACACCCCCTGAGTTTTCAATTCTTTGCCATTACACACACACACACACACACACACACACACACACACACACACACACACACACACACACAATTCTCTAAATATTGTTCACATGGGTCCTTTACCTTTTCCCTTTGATCTCATTACAATTGGGAACATTATTTCTGAGTCAAAGGGTATGCATAGTTTAATACCTTTTGGTCTTAATTACAAATTGCTTTCCATAATGGCTAAACTAATTTACAGATGTATCAATAGTGCAGCAATCTACTATATTTTACCACATTCCCTCTAACATATCATTTTCCTTTCTGGTCAACTTTGTTGAAACTGGCTATTTTAATTTGCATTTTTCTAATTATCAGTGATTTTGTGTGTTTTTTTTTAATTTGATTATTTATAATACAAATTTCTTCCTCTAAAAACTGCTTATTTATATCCTTTGACCAGTAATAATTTCAGAAATGATTCTTATTCCAACAAATTTGAGTCATTTCCCTATATATCTGAAAATGAGACTTTCTTTAAAGAAAGTTGCTAGAAATTCTTTCCCCAGTTTCCTGTTTTTATTCTAATTTTAGCTTGCTTTGACTTAAGTATCAATCTCATTTTCCTCCGTCCTGTTGGGCAAGCTCTTCAGTACTCCTACTCCTACTTTTGATTGAACTCCTCTGGCACAAGACTAATATTTATGACCTATAGCTTTCCTAGTCTAGTTGGTTTTCTTCATCTTTTAGCCTCTCAGCTTTCTAAAGAGTTGATTGACCAGTAGGCTTATTATGCCACCTACTATTTTCCATGAAACCTGTGGGCTAGCAGTGAGATAAAATTTTCCTCATTTACATCAAGAATCTTTAGGCATTGTTCTAAATCATAACAGTATATTTTGGGAGAGAATCAGTACATTTCCATGTACTTTTCTACCACACCCTTTTTTCTTGACAAGAAAACACAGCCAGCACTGCCTTACCCCTGTGGTGCACTTAACATAAAGCTAGGCACATAGTGGATGCTTTATAAATTCCTGTTTCCTAACCATAATGAAAAAAATGAAAACTTTTGGTAGAACTTCTTAAGTATTTGGAGAAGTCTGGTAAAACCAAGGGATCCTTTCACAAAATAATCTTTTAAGTGCATTAAATAGATATGATTTCAAAATAAACATTGTTTTGAAATAGTAATTTGTTTTTCAGTCTATCTATCTATCTCTATGTGTCTATTTATATATAACAAGTTTACCTACACCATGTTTAGGATCTCTACTTTAGGAGAATGAAAATCTAGCCCACCTCATCTACAATCTGGGAACTTATCTTGGTGTGTAGCATCAAATAGTTTGGCATTTTCTTCTATCTGAAACTAACCAATGTGCTCTCAATTTTCCCTTCTACTTAAACTTATAACTTGTAATTGGAGCTATAAAACCCTTCTCTATAGTAGCAAAAAAAATAGAATGATAACATAAGATTCATATTTAAGAAATGTACATGCACTCTATAAGGTAAAAAATGAGGGGGAATGGTGATTTCAAAGCAGGTATCAAAAATGTTAGGCATCAGGTGAAGCAAAAGCAATAAAATGATGATCATCATTCATGAAGTAACAGGGGAAGGAAAAGTGGATCATCAAAACTGATGAATGAACTTCAGAAAATTGAATGGGTGAGTATTAAATTTAAGACAATGAGGTACCTTGGGACTGCATTTTGCTCAAATTTGGAGATTTCAATGCAAAGAATATTTATGACTGATAAAATATATTTTCAGCCATTTGTTACTGAGACAGGAAAACATGAATAACTTAATAAAATATGCATAATCTAAACAAGATTTTGTGCAAAATATCATTGAAATATAAGGCAGATACTTTAAACAGACCTTGGTTGAGAGTCATTGGAATTAAAAGCATAATTTTTGGCCATTGGAGTGTAATAGAAATATATTAAAAATAATGAGATTTTAAAGTGATATGTTGTTCCCTATTCTAAGCCAAGGCCTTTGTAACACACATCACTTACTGAAGGTCCAACTTTAAATGGGGAAAATGTAAAGAAAAATCACTTCACAAAGTTTCAAGATCATGAGAGTAATATTCAGAAAGAATATAATATGTATCAACCTTGGAATTATTTTTTGAAAAAAGTTAGATATATTCCCCAATTTTTCATCAACAAATATGTGAGTTAAAAAAGGAAGATGGGCTGATTGTGACAATAGTGAGGGATATCCAATGGAAAGTTCATGCACTCTGTTGGCATCTTCCTGATGTGAAAAGAAGGTGAGAAGAAGGGAGAGCAGCTAAATAAGTAGGACTCTTTTGGTAAACTAATGGGAGAATAGGAATGAGAACTTCAGCCCAGAATGGATCTTCTTTTCATCATGATTATTAAATGTAACATCCACAGACTAAAAAACCCTTTGAATATTTTGAAATGCCTCCCACCCCCCAATTGTATTTACTTTTCTACAATTTCCTCCAGGCCTTTCCTATCAAGTTAACTACTTTAATGAGCTGCATTGCTGCATTCTCCCATCCCAACATATCTACATTCCTTTATCTATAAATATGGTAGAATATTACAAAATGATGTAGTCTCTTTTGACTCCCACCTTGTTTCCAAGTTAGAAGCAGTGCTCTATACTAAAGGTGTCAAAAATTCAATCATTGATACAGTAAACAACACTCCCTAGTACAGCCAAACCAGATTAAAATGTAATTGGAAAATATCTATCAAAATAAATAAAAATACAATAAAACATAGGTATTGTTATAATTTAAACTAATTATTGTAAAGCCTACATGGATCTGTATGCATAGTTTAGTGTCTCCCATTTTTATTTGAGTTTGATAGCATTATTCTATATTTGCACTCCATATTGTTCCCATGATTTTTATTCTGACAGTAAGTCCTGTTTGTTGAGTAAACAAAGAAGCTCCAACCATAGCATGGAGAATGGGTTTAAAAACTGAAGCCTGTTGATTTCCATTTCTTTTGTTCTCTAATCTAGTTGCCAAATTGATATTTATAAGGTCTATAGCTGGCAATATTGCTCTTTTGCCCCACCAAAAAAACCTTAGTGACTTCCTGTTGCCTTTGGGATAAAATACAAACTATTCTCCGAATCCTGCCTATCTTTCCAATCTTCATTCACATTACTCCATTTTATAGTCCAATCAAACTGTTTATTTATTGTCCAGAGCCCTGGTTGCTTCTCTCTCTTTAGTGAGATAGGATTTCTATTCATATGAATACATATGTCTTTGACACAAGGCACCCATTTCCTGCTCCTGCCTGAAGAAATGAGACTCTGCCACTTCTCAGATTTCTTTACCCCACCCTATGCCCCACTCCCCACCCCCACTTTTCAATAGTTTTAATTGTTAGACATTTTTCCTGAAACCAAATATCAATTTGTTTTCTTGCATCTTCTAGCCATTGCTCTTGTTTCTGTCCTCTAGGCCTAAACTAAACAAGTCTAGCTTTTCATCCACATCATAGCCCTCTGAATATTTGAGAAGGATACCATATATCCTTCTCAGTCTTGTCTTTTCTGGGCAAACATTTCAAGTTCCTCCAACCTATACTTATGACATGGACTCAAGGCCCTTGATTTGTACAAGAGGTACTATAACTAGTTATTCCTGAAAATTGTACTTGTCAACACAGCTCACAATCAAATTGGTTTGTTTGGATTTGGTTTTGCTTTCATTTTTTGACTGCCCCATAATAATGCTGACTCGTATTGAACTTTTCAGTCCACTTGAACCCCCAGATCGTTTCTAGTCATAATGCTATTGCAAGTAAGGTGGATTTTAGTGTGTGTAAAGTAGCTTTTTGCTATTATTTCTTAAAGTTGTTTCCCAGGATCCATAGCCACAACAAGCTATTGTTTCTAGGTATTAGATATGGTTCAAATTATGGTTCAAAATTATGGTTCAAAACATCTCCACCATGCTTGTGCAGCATTATATAATGATAAATAATATAAACATTCATTGTGATTGAACAGTGAGACACAGGGATGAGGTGATGTAAACTTATGAGGTTATTGCTGGCAATATGCCTTCTTTGCCTGTTGCCCTTATAAAACAGATTGTCATTGGTCAGTGAATGGGGAACCTTAGCATGAATGCTGTGTATGCCTCAACTGGCCCCACTTTAGATTAGGAAGAAACTTAGGGTTGAATGCACAAGCTGTGATGTTATATTCGCCTCATCTGGCCCCCACTGAGACTTGAGGAGATTGAGGGGATGCACAAGTTGTGCCTGTTTTGACTAACCCCATCAAGACATTAAGGGTAGTTGCCCCCCCACCTTCTCACCATCCCCTGCAAGAAGGTTGATTAGAGTTTGTCCTTCCATTTTCTGCAATCTTCTTCTGAGAAAACTATACTAGAATAAAGTAAGATTATTAATCCCTTCTTAGTGTCTTTCCTGTCTGACTAGATCAAGAGTGAAATATGCTATCAGCCCTCCTGGATGCTGTGTTAATTTGTTTTATAGATATCTAACCAGGACTCCCAGTCATGTACTTGTGAAGTTGATTTTTTTAATGCAAGTTGACCCCTACTGAATTTGATTGTTGAAGAGCTAGTCTTAACATTTGAACCTGTTAAATCCTTTGGGGATCCTTATTTTTGCCCTCTGATATGTTACATATTCTTCCTAGAATTGTATGAGCATACCATCTATTACTTTATCCAAGTCATTGACAAAAACAGAACAGGACCAAATAGAGACACTTGGAATATTCTGCTGGGAATTTCTATTATACTGACATTGAACCACTAATAACTATTCCTTGAATCCAACCATTCATTTTCTTTCTAATTGTATTTGCTTTCTAGCTCATATCTCCTCATCATTTCCATAAGAATAGAATGATAGGCCTTATTAAGTTCTTTGATAAAATCTAAGTAAATCTCCAACATACCCTGATGTACCTTTTTAGTAACCCTATTAAAAAATAAATACACTTATTTAAGCACAACCTATCTTTGAAACCATGCTGGCTTTGTTAAATTGCCATTTCCTTGGCTAGATATTAACTGACAACCACTTTAATGATCCTTTCTAGAATTTCTCAGGGGGTAACATTACATTCACTAGCCTGTCATTTGCAGACTCCATTCACTTCCCTTTTTCAAAAATTAGGACATTTTCCCCCTAATATCCCCCAGTTCTTTTAGTACCAGAGGATGTAATCCATCTGGATCAGGTGACTTGAGATAATCAAGAGCAAATTGCTACCCTTTTCCTGTCTCCTTACTAGGTATCCACTCCCTAGTAGCCATTATGTTTAACAATAAAAGTGAACATTTTTATAGTGCT
Organism: Gymnobelideus leadbeateri; assembly: GCA_011680675.1. Taxonomy (NCBI): domain Eukaryota; kingdom Metazoa; phylum Chordata; class Mammalia; order Diprotodontia; family Petauridae; genus Gymnobelideus; species Gymnobelideus leadbeateri. The sequence goes on from WOXC01006861.1 coordinate 166,370, forward strand.
TTAAGCTTTACAAAGCACATTACAAATATTATCTCATTTCATCTTTGCAGCAACCCTTGGAGTTATTATCCTCAGTACTATTATCCTCTACAATTATCCTCATTTTACAGATGAGGAAACAGAGGCAGACAGTGGTTAAGTGATTTGCCCAGGGACATGTAGCTAAGTCAATGTCTGAAGTAGGATATGAAATCCAGAAAGCCTGACTCCAGATCTAGTGTTCTGTCCGCTGCACCCCCAGGTGCCTTTTTAAAATTATTTCCAGTCCAACAATTATTCTCCCTGCTGCAAGGAAATAGAAACAATACAAGGAATGAGCATATTGACCTTCTCTTTGTCCTCAAGTACATGTGTTCTCCTTAAAGGAGTTATCTTATCATTTCCTTAATCCTGCTCTTTTGAATAGAATTAAAAACAAAATAAAGCATTTTATTTTTAGCAAAAAGAGTGCCAGCAAATGTCTAGAATGAAGTCTCTCATCACTACTAGATCATGCTTGCATTCCAGGTTCATAATCTGTTTTCAAAATTTCTTGCCTAACTCCTCTTTCTGTTCAGTTGGTTTCATAACCAAATCACTTCTGTTTTTCTTTATTGTCTTTATAGAAATCTTCTCTCTACCCTGATTCCCCCTTCTAGTTTCTGATATTCTCACACAAGCCTCCCTGTTTAATGTACAATACTATCCCCATACTTACTCCTCTTTTATCTATCTTGTTTCTTTAAAATCAAACAGACTCATTGGAAGCCACATGCCAAACAAGTGTTTTATTCCAAATCTTGGTGACACCTATAGATAAAATTTGCCTCCTTGCATTAAGCTTTCTAGATTATTTTGTCATTGGATAAATTTATTGCAGATTTATGAACCTGGGTTTCACTACTGGTTCTTTTCTTGGATTTTGTCTCCCATAAACTTCTGGGTATCTTAAATGATAGTCTTCTTCCTCCACAATTAATCTCTATATTATGTAAATAGATGGCTCTACATAGACATTTTTTCTCCTTTCCTCATTTTTTTTTAGTTTAATTACCTTTTGAATAGATTTGCAAGCTAGCCAATGCAATGAATACCCAATATAAAAAATATTTTTACCAGTCTATCTTATGTGTACTCTATCCCTGAACAGAAAACTGTAATCGCCATATTTTAAGCACTGGTCCAAAAGTCCAAAACCTATTGTCAGACACCAATTTCTTCTTTCTCATTCATTCTCTTCTTTTTTCCCCCTAAATCCCTTCCCTTTAACAGGATACACTGATGAACACAAAAGCTTTGTTCCTATCATTATCCCTTCCTTGCTTACAATTTCATTATTGAAGGCAATCCCAGTTCACCTCCTTTTGTCAGTACTGTTTGCAACCCACATCAAAAACTAGAAGTGGGTAAGTGGTCCTCTGTTTTGACAAGTCTTGGGAGATTCTTCAATTTGCCTTGGGAGCACATTAAGTTAAACTAATAGCTACCTCAGTATAGATGATAATCACCCCTTTGTTTAAAAAGTCTTCCTCTGATCCTTCACTTAATAGCTTCCATGATTCTATCTTTTCTTGGAAAATTTACTGCTTCTTTCTTCAAGCATTCAGCTCTCCCCTCTTCAGGAAGAGCTTCAAATGTATCTTTTAGCTCTTAGTATACAGCAGCCCTCCTTCCTTCACATCTCTCCTCCCGTTTCTTCCACTCTTATCTCATTTCAAAAATGAAATTTCCCTTTTCCACTGCATGTTCCCTTTGTCCCCATTGAAGTGCTGGGGAGGTTACACAGTCACCCTTAATTCCTACACCTAAAATTCACTTATTAGAATGTGTACATAATATAACATGAATACTTTTCACATCTACATTTAGCCAATATTTTTATTCTGTTTTTTGTTTTCTTATCTAATGTCAATATAGCTAAAAAAAAAAAACTCTTAAAGGGAAAGGTCCATTATGAAGATAGTAACAATAGCAACAGAAATTTTAATAATGCATTTTTCTACAATTCACATTTATATCATTCCTTAATATTTACATAGTGCCTTCCTCCTAACAGTTTTGTAAGTTTGGCAATGCAATTATTATTATTCTCAATTTAAAAATAAGAAAACTAAGAGGGGATATCTTACCCATGGTCAAATAGCTAATGTGTATCCTATTCAAATAGATCTCCAGACACCAAAGCCAGGGCTCTCCACAGCATTATGCTTGCTATCTTTAAAGATTCAGGCATTTCTAGTCCCTGAATACATGCTAATTTTCTAAACTTATATAAATACTACAGTCTCTTCTCATTTAAATAGGCAGGCTGTAGTCCCTGGGTGATTAAGGAAGGAGTAACTGCAGAGAGCATTTGTTCATTCAGTATGAACAAGCTACCATTCTTAAAGCCTTTATAATGTTACTGGGACTTGAAGGAACCTCAGAAATCATCTAGAAATGACCCCAATTGAGTGGTGGCATAAAGCATTTAGAAAGAAAGAACTGTGTTTTGAATTTAGCCTCTCATGTTTGTTAGCTTACATAATTCACTTAACCATTTTAACCTTCAGTTTTCAAATCTATAAACCTTACAGATTTATAAAAATATTAATTCTCATCATCTAGTCCAGTGCTCTCACTTTTAAATTAAATTTTGATATGGACTTTTAAATGACAACAAATATTCCAAGATATTAAAAAAAAAAACAGAAAAAAGGCTTTATATGAAGCTGTGAAGTTCAGTTACATATAGCTTTAAAAAATATTGAATTTAGCACCAAAAAACCTGCCCTACTAATTTCTGTCTCCTGAAATTCCTTCTAATATCTTCTGTATATTTATGTAAATATTTAATTCACAATCTTTTATTTCTTTTATTCCTTCTCATCCTCATTCCTTCCTTCCTTTTATCACTTTACAAGGAAACTGATGTCTCCAAAGTTTGTGTCCTGCCCAAGGTCACGTATGTTTTTCATAGAGTGAATTCCCATCTCATGCAAAATAGATTAGGTGGTTCAGTGAATAGAGCATTGGGCATGAAGTCAGGAAGACTGGAATTCAAATATGGTCTCAGATAATTACTGAGTTGTGTGACCCTGGACAAATCACTTTACCTCTGTCTGCCTTAACTTACTTAACTGTAAAAATGGGTATAATAATAGCACCTATACCCCCAGAGTTATTGTGAAGGTCAAATTAGATAATATATGTAAAATGCTTAGCAAACTTTAAACCCTATATGAATGCCAGCTATTGTTATTAGGCCTAGAATAAGACTTTAAGGAGATATTTAGGTAAATAACATTACTAATATATATATATTTCTTACATGCACATTTTGTGATCTGTCTCAGGCATTTCTAAGCTATTTCTTCCATATATCTATTCTCAACAATGTTACTGTATCTGATGCTTTTTCCCTTCTATTCTTTTTCTTTTTTGGAGAGCAACTGGGGTTAAGTAACTTGCCCAAGGTCACATGGCTAGGTTTTTGTTTGTGTGTGTGTTAAGTGTCTGAGGCTGGATCCAAACTCAGGTCCTTCTGACTCCAGGGCCGACTCTCTACTCACTGTGCCACCTACCCGCCCATTTTCCCTTCTTTTCTTAAACAAATGTTCCTTGTTATGTTTTGAATAGAGATATCTCATATTTGACCCTGTTGTCATTATTAGAAATAGTCAAACCTAAAAGCCTGGGTTATTCTTCTAAGCCATGATTAGCCCAAATATTTCCAGAAAAGGAGATTGACCTTTGAAAGGTTTACAAACCTAATTTCTAGAGTGTTAAGCACAGAGTAGGCAGTTGATAAATTGTTTATTTATAGACTTCTTTTACACCACCAGCTTAAATTTATATGGCACATGCATACATGATTCTAGTCCTAATGACATAGAAGGAAAGACAGAAAGAAGTCAAATGCTATCCAAATCTTAATGTGGAAAAGAAACGAAAGCTGTTAGATCACAGTTTCTGTCCTAGTCAGCAAACTAAATTTACCTTGTCAAATTACTCCCTGCCCTGTGCATTACCATATGCTAATTTGAAGCACATCCACTTTTAGCTAGTATATTTTCTTTTTTTTTTTTCAATCAATCAGTAAGCATTTATTAAACTCTTTCTGTGGACTAGAGAAGCAAAATAATCCCTGCCCTTAAGGTTCATTTCTCCTCCCCTAATTTTACAGATCAAGAAACTGAGTCCTGGAGAAGGGAAGGGTCTTTCCTCATCAGTCCCTTCTAATTCTAAATACGTGACCTCTGTGATGTCTCTGACGTTGTTTGGACATATCTGAGCTTTACTTATCACTCAGTAGTGGCTGCTATAATATACAAAGTTAGGAATACCCGAGTTCAAATGCAGCTTCAGACTCTTAACTAGCTGTGTGATCCTGAGCAAGTCACCCAATCTGTTTGTATCAGTTTCCTCAGTTGTTAAAATGAGGATAAGAACAGCACCTACCTACCTTCCAGGGATGTCATGAGTCTCAAATGAGATAATATTTGTAAAGTGCTTAGCAAAAGTTTCTGGCAGGTAGTAGTTGCTATTATACAAATGGGTCTTCTCTTTCCCTCCATTCCCATAATGCTGTTATAATATTGTTCCTTTGGATAAGATTAATCCAATTTTTTTTTACTTTTTTTTCTTTTTTTTTTAAACAAATACTTTATTAACTTCTGTTTTACATCATTCATTTCCGCCAGATTTTGAGTTACAATCATTTTCCCCCCATTATTCCCCTACCCAACCTCCCAGAATAGCAGTCCCCACAAAATATTGCTTCCTCCAATCTGCTCTCTCCCATACCTTCTCCCATACCCCCATAGACTTTTCCATTAGAGGAAGGTGAATCTTTGTGTCCCAATGCCTGCACATCTTATCTCCCTATTACAAGCAAAAGAGTATTAATAATAGTATTTATATATATTTGAAACATTTAATGTTAAGACCTCGAATTTCAGATCCATTTCCTTCCTCCCTTGTCACCCATTCCCTCTTGGGAAATAAGTAATTCAGTATATGTTGTACATGTCTAGCTATGCAAAACATTATCATAGTAGATATATTGTACAAGGCTGCTTATAATTCCCTCCCACTCATCCCACCCCCCACCTGGTCCATTCCCTACATGATCCTGTCCCTCTTCTATAGTGGGTACTTCCAACCTCCCTCACCCCAAGGATGCCCTCCCATCCATCATCCCTCCTCTCATCCCCCTTCCCCCTATCCTGCTGCAGGTTGAGATATCCCATTTAGTATGTATGTCATTTTCTCCCTGAACCAAATTCAATGTGAATGTGGTTTTGCCTTTTTAGCCTTCCTTATTCTCCCCCTCCTTTGCACCCACTTCCCCTACATGAGATAGTTTACCCTACCATGTCTCTCCCCATCTCCTCTTGCCACTTTCCTCTCTCACCTCATAATTTCATCCCTTGAGTACTCTCCCTTCCCAACAAAATCAACCTATGCCCTCTATCCATATATAACTGTAACCATATACACACACATTCACATATGTATTCATATGACCACACCCCCTGCATTCCCCAAATACAGGTCCCAAAGTCCATAGGACACTAAGCTCTTACTTTGTCCTAGGCAAGTCTATGTTGATAATTCTGGAGTCTCCACAGTTCCTGGTGTTCTGGGGTTCCTCCAGCTGGCTGCTGGCCCTGCCGCCCTGGGGCTAAAACCTCGGCTCACGTGGACCTGGGCTCGGCTCTGGCTCCTGCGCTCTGCGCGCTGCCGGCTCCCAGACCACTGCGCTGGTCCTTCCTGCAGGGTGCTGGGCTGTCCTCAGCGGGAGGTTAGCTTCTCTGTGTCGTTCTGTGGATGCTGGGGCTCCAGAAGTTTTTCAGAGTCCTTTTTTACATAGTTTGTGGAGAATCTGGGGGCAGAGAGGCTTGGACGAACTGTTTCTACTCCGCCATCTTGGCTCCACCCCCCTAGCTAGTATATTTTCATAAGAGGAATTGGACATGTTTGCCATTCTCAGCCTTATGATAGTTGTTGTACCTCACCTTTACCTACTATATTGCTGATTAAGTGATTACCCCTCTGGAGGAAAAGTCCCCTTGACAATCTCTCAATATAGATTTGTATATAGTTCATCAGCAGAAAAAAGAGGGATAACAGTTATTTATCTTTGACTTTCCCAGTCCTCCTAATTGACAGGACTCAAGCAGAAATCTACAAGAGACATAAATGAGAAGCATATGCAGAATGGATAAGGGTAGATTCAAAAATACATCCCAGGAAATTCCATGCTGTTGAAGAACTAATTAGAGTCTTCATTACTTCTCAAGTAGAAATATGAGTAAGAGAACTGCTAGGATTTGCTCAAGAGAGGCAACTAAAGTTTCTGGATTCCATTTCATCTGCATCTTTCCTTTGTCTTTAAAGATAAAGAGAAGACAGAAATAAACTCACCTATCCCTGAGGGATCCAGGCATTGACCATTAATTGAATCATTGAGAGTTCTCTAATAGAAGAGGGTGCGAGGTAACACAGGTAGATGCCATAATAGTAATTTCTCTAAATTAGATCAAGGGAACATAGATATACAACTAGAAAGAACTTCAGAGGTCATTGAGTCCAAATCCTTCATTTTACAGATGAAAAAATTAAGGCTTAGAGAAGTTGCCTTGTTCAAAGTCATGCAAGTAAAGAATGTTAATGGTGGATTTTGAACTCAGTGTCCTCTTGCTCCAGAGAGTATGTTTGTAATACTATACAACTCTTTTATAAATCCAGCATAAGTGTTCTATTGGAAAGTCAGTGTATTTGGCAAACAAAACCCAGGAATAATCAAATATAATAGCACAGTGTTAATAAAACCAAAAACACCTGTGAAGTTAAGGATACTCTCCCACCTCCTCCTACTTGGAAAAAATGGGAGAAATGAAAGAATGAAGGAAAGAGAGAAGAAAGAAGGGAAGTAGAGAAGGAGATGTGAGAGAAGAGGGAGGAGGGAAGATAACCTAGGTTTATATGCATCAAATGAAAGAATTCTTATTTGCTTGCTAAACTTTAATAAAGTCATAAGTGGTTTAGGATGAACAGTGCTATAGCATTTTCTTTTTAAATTTAAGGGACATGTACATTTAAAATATAACCATATGGTCTGCCCTTTATTTATAGCAGTATATAGTAAAGCCAGGGATTTGCCTCTTCCCCCTCCTAGAAAAAAAATTAATGCAAATTCAAACAGTTACATGCTTGCTGGGTCTTATTAGGAAGTATGAGAAGTCATTCAACTGTTCCTTGGATGCTGTCTCAGGTAAATGCCTCCAATTTTCTTACCTTCCTATTTTAATCTGTGTGTATGTATATGTGTGTGTGTGTGTGTGTGTGTGTGTGTGTACAAAACACATAAATATATTAAAACATTGATATTTATTATTTAAAAAAAGATCTTTTATCCATTATAGAGTGTGATTAAAGAATCCATTCATCCATATAGAAATGTTTCACTGCAGATTTTCCATTTAAAGAAGCAATAAGCCCTTAACCCCTCTTAATTACACTTGTGAAAAATTCTGAAGGTTGAGCTCAAAGGAAAAATTTTCAACTTTCATCTTCACCAAAAACTCACTTGCAGATTATTAAGTTAGCAAAGAGAAATAGGTAAAAGTTCTTAAAAGAAATGCTTGTTTGCTCTCAAGGTACCAAGACCGAAGTTAGTATTGATGAACTATCAAAATATCGGACTACAAATGGAAAGGAATGAAGATGAAAGAAAAATAATAAATATGATAAAAAAGTATATTTATTTATGTCACTATATTTTGCTAATATTTACATGATAAATAATGTTTATGGAACTTATTTTTTTATTTATTTTTGGTCCAGTATTATGATTCCTCAGTTGTGGGGGGTCTTCTGTTGTGAACACTCCCTCCACTAATATAGATCATCAACTGATCTGCAACTTACAGTCAGAGAACTTTGAATTCATATTTTCCTGTCTCTACTCAAGGCCAGCTCTCTCTCTACTGTGCTATGATGCCTTTCTATATTGTTGTTCAATAATTCCCCTGAAATTCTGTGTTCTACTATGAGCTTGGCTAATATACATATATAGTGGGTTTTTTTTTTTCATATCACCAAAACAGAAGTTGAAATCTTACCCTCTCAATCTTTTTCTCACAAAAAGTAATATTGCTATTGATTCAAGGATCCAATGATATCTATATAAATGGCTTTGTAGACCTTAAATCACAATATAAAGTTTTTTACTACTATTACTACTACTACTACCACCAGCACCAGCACCACTACTATTATCCCTACTTTCTCATTTTTACCAGTAATGGTATTCCACTCTACTTAGTTCAGAAGAGCTATTATTTCTTGCTTATTCTTTCTTCCCCCAACATTGCTACCATGCTCTTTTTGTGGTTCTTAATATTTTCAGAGGCCTTGTGTATTTAATGTTTTTTCCTGACACTATTTTTTTAGAATTTCAACATTCATTCTATTGTAAATATCTACTTCTATCGTTTGTACATGTTCTTTTATGATACAAACTCATAAGGGAGCTTCCTAAGAAGATGTATGGCTTTGTTGTACTTGACCCAGAAGATGAATGAGAACCCTTCCAGATACCCTTTGCTCAAGAGAGGTAGCCTCTGGGGTCATATTTATTTTTCTTTCTAACTAGAGCATCTGATTCTTCTGTTTTTTTTCTCCTTCTTGGATTGGCATTCCCATTAAAAAATCTGTTGTTTTATCCTAATTTCTGTCTTGGTATTATAACTTTACTCCAATTTATTTAAAATAAACTTTAACTTTTCTACCCAATGGACAGGAGTATCAGGCACTTGAAACTTTTGACTCACAAACCTAAGATTATGTATCTGTCTGTCTATCTATCTCTTTCTATTTATCCATCTATATCAACAATTAGAAGAGTTAGCTAGGTCTGAGTAAGTTAGAAAAATAAGTGCCTCATTATCTAATAGAAGAGTATTTTATCATCTTACCCAATGGGTTGTTTATAAATTATAATAGTGTTCAATAAGAATAATATTAGTATTTCTTACACATGTGGTCAACTTCATCAAATTTAAGTCACAATGACTAGAATGCAGTTGTAAGCCATGGCCAATCATCTTGACCTTTATCTTGCCACTGGACTTTGATAACTCCAGAAGAGAGAGTAAGACTGGTGACTTTTCACAGGTCTGCCTCCCTTAAATCCAATCCATGGACAAGACACCACCCTTATGAAATCATTGGTTTGCTTCAAGAACAAATGAACAACAATTAAGCCACAGAAACTTTCAGTTTGTGGTTAAAGCCATTTCAGAGGGCTTCTAAAGACTCAGTGCAGGCTATCAATCAGTGGCATTTTATGCTTTCTTTTTTTACTTTTTTGAGATCATATCCTTATTATATACCTTAGAACAACAATTATCAGAGTATTGTCTCTGGTCCGCTGGGTGTGAATAAGAGTTTATGGAGTCCAAAAGATCAAAACTATTAATAATACTAAGACTCTATTTGCCTTTTTCTCTCCCATTATCTTATGAATATATGGTGAACTTTTTCCAGAGACTATAATCCAGAGGTGAATTAAAGATTTAGTTTCAAACTAATTTTTAGAGAAGAATTAGAGCCTCACAAAGGTAATCACAGAGAAATTTTTACAGTTAGTTTAAGACCTCATTAACTCCCTTTTATCCATGATTAAATCTGTGAAATGCTAACTTCCTTAAAGAAGGTTGGTTTTTTGTTTTTGTTTTTTTTGAGGCAACTGGGGTTATGTGACTTGCTCAGAGTGACAAAACTAGCATCTGTGACTAGATTTGAACTCAGTCTGGGTTAATTTCTCATTTGCAGATTTGCACTTTTGTCCACACGAGGTGGCTAGACACTTGGTTTTGTTTATATTTATCCACTATTAGCACATTGAAGAAGATATTCTTTATTGAACACTTGGCAATAAACACAAGCAGTGTTGAAGTACTCTAAGCATTAAGTGATTTTTTTGAATCTTAGTTTATCTTGAAAAAATTATCAGTATTTGCACTGATGGTACAAAAACAATGATGGGTAAAACAGCTGAATCCTCAGCATGAATCAAGGTAGTGGCATCAAACTGTACTTGTCATTGTATTCTCAAAAAAATTATTTAAGGATGTTTTTGAAGGAACAAGAGATATTATTAATTTTATGAAATCTCAACCTATGTCTTTTATTATCCTGGGTGACAAAAGGGAAGCTCACATAAAACATTTCTGTTGCATATCAAAGAACAGTGGTTACCTATGGAAAGGCCCTTGGGTGATTAAATTGGGAGCTGAACTAGCCACTTTTTTCTCAGAGAACATCATTTTTACTTGAAAGAACAATTGACAGACAAACTATGGTTATTCAGACTTGGGTACTTAGCAGATGAATGCTCAAAAAATGAACAAAATGAGCCTGATATTTCAAGGAAAACAATTGACAGTATTTGTTGATGATGGTAAAATTTGAGCTTTCAAGCAAAAATTAGAATTTTAGAAAACTTGTACCTGTCACCCTGAGCTTGACAGCTTCCTAGATCTTAAAGGATTTTCTGGTGAGACTGATGATAATACCAATGAATGTGGTTTTTGATACTGCATATTTAAATATGTCAACAGTTGGGATATCTGAATAACTCAGTTTAACAAAAATTTTCTAAATGACCAATGCATGATGTTGCAAAACAGTGGATCGGTAAAATATCCATTGCAGGAGTAAGTGAGACCAATGGATTATAATATTACCCAGTACAGACAGTTCATTGATATGGTTTCAGACACCACATTACAACTAACCTTTAAGAAACAACCACTTATTGAAATCAGGTATAGTATCAAAGAGGACTATCAACAATTATCTGAATATACTATGAAAATATTAACCCTTTTTAAACTACATATCTATAGGAGGCTGTATTTTCTTCAAATACTTCAACCAAAATAACGTATCACAGAAGACTGGAATGCAGAAACATTATATTAAGCCAGGAATTAAAGAGTTTACAAAACATAAAACAATGTCACTTCTCACCAGTTTTGGAGGGGGAAAATAGTTATGCTTTTATTTTTTTTAAAAAGTTATGTGTTAGCATGTGATGAGTTTATTACTAAGATTGTAAGTGAATTAATAAATGATATTTTCAATTTTTATCAACTTTAATTTATAAATGGTAAATATTGATACATATAACTCACATAATTAGAAGATTTAGGAGTCTTCAATAATTTGTAATAATGTAAGAAAAGCATCTTTGTTTGGCAATGGAGCCACAACTGGGATACATTCAAAATCTTGCTAATCAGATAGAGACAATTCTCTAGGTATGGGTGTTTCTAGACTTGTTGGCAAAGGATGAACTGCTGAGGGTTCTCTCTGGGTTGGGGAAGAGCCTCTGATGGTCTCTGTATAGAAGCCAGAGAGCACATTTTTCTACTACTACTTCCTACTAGTAATGTTCTTGCTTTATTGCCTCAAAGTGAAGGAGATTGGGAATGGCTACAGCCTTTTGAGCCCTGGAAGATCAGGAGATCAGCTATTAAAGATTCATAAGCAGGGTCTACCCTGAGATTTGCTAGAAATGAGAGTGAGGAGCAAAGTACCAAACAATCTACCCACAAGGCCAATAAGGAATGACTTTCAGGACGCAGCCTAGTAATAACTAGAACATGAACTCACACAATGTCTATGCTGCATTAAAATGTTAACTTGGAGGCACCAGAGCTATGTTTTAACTGTGTTAAATCTAAATTTACTCTTCCCAGGCATCAAGGTATAGATATAAGTATGCCCCTAGGTTTGGGGGAGGAAATCTTGGTGGTTATGTTTGCTATATCAGCAAAGTAAATATGCCTTTGTAAAAGTTGATTGATGTTAATTTATGAAATACAACTGGAGAATTAAGCAATTGCAATTGGGGGTGGGGTCAGAAGAATACATTAGAATAGGACATCAAGCTATTAGCATTAGAGAAAAATAGCCCTAAGCAGTACTCCTGGATCTCAGAGGGGTAGATGGAGCCAGCCTTTTAGCCAGATGTAGCCAGAGTAAAGTGAAAGAATGACTACACATAATGCCTTTGCTGATGCTTCCAGATGCTATCAACTATCCCCATAATTTTTATTTCTTTTCTTTTTATCTTAAATATAATTATATGTATATATGTTATTACCTGCAATATAGAATCTAGAATAGAATATAAGTTCCTAAGTTCCTTGAGGATAAGGATTACATATTTTAATTTTACCTTTGTATACCCATCACCTAGCACAGTTCCTGGCACAGGGTAGCTGCTTGATAAATGCTCATTGGTTAGTTAGTTTATTAAATTTGGGTTTCTTAGTTTTAAGAAAGAGATTTAATATAGCTTTCTCATAGTCATCAGTTCCCTAAGAGCCCCATTATTATTTGCCATTTAGGAACTACTTGCTTAGTTTCCTGTTAAGAAAAGATAAATTGACAACCTATTACTGATCCATCCACCTCCAAATAATTAGAAATCAGTTGAATTAAAAGAGATTCAAGTAGCTGTTGTTTATATCACCAAATCACAGAATTTGTTGTACCCCTGTGGTACAAGGTCTTATGTTATTAAAATGTAGTTATAAAATCATGGATTTAAAACTGGAACGAACATTAGAGATCTAATTGTCATGAGCAAAAGAGTAAAAGTGGGAACATACATAATAACATATTTGACAAACCAATGGGTACAAAATTTTTGACAAGAATAGATTGTTCATTGCACAATAAATTATGTACGTTTTCTATGGTGTATTTTCAGTCTTCATTCCTCTTTGCCTTTTTATATGTTATAGTTCTGGACTACCCTATTTTCTCAAATCTTCTTGAAAAATTCTCCCTAGAGAATCAAAATGAAGTTGCCTAATTAGAATCAAGAAGGTTGTTAACAATTTTGTTTTTTCTTGTGAGAATGGCCACCCTTTTATTCTTCAAGAGTGATTGTCCTCCCCTTATGGTGATTTAATTTCTCAATCATTTATTGGGTTTCTAAATGCTGAAGATACAAAGTTAATCAGCATTAACCTTAAAAAGCTTACACTACTGGGTAGCTTGTTTACACTCCAATGATGGCTAATAGAGCCCCATTATTTTCTGTTTCAGAAGAAATGAAGAGAGGAAGTTTTATAATATCAAGTGAGCTAAAAAAAAAAGTTCAAAATGTTGATGAGTTAGAGAGTCTCAAGGTGAAAGCTGAGGTTCCTAGCTTGTTCAAAACTTTCCTCTTGGTGGCCATTGTAGACAATGGGTTTCTAATGAGAGGCTTAAGGGGAAAAATATGCAGTTGAAATTGTGGACTATGGGCTTGGAAGAAACAAGCTTTAGCATTTTGGTGGAAATCAAGCAGCTGGGATAGCTGGCTGAAAATCAAGAGATGCAATGAGGCTAAAATAAGGGTTATTGCCAGGTTATATGATTCCTCTTCATGAGATTCTGGGACACAAGGATGCTAGTTAATAAACAGAGTCCATATAGGATTTTAATTCTGAACAAAAATAAATAGTAAATATTTAGAGGAAGTGAATTAAACTCTCAGCTTCACGTTAATATTTTTAAATACACATCAAATATTGTAAAGCTAGAAAAATAAGTTATTTTCAGGATAAGAAAAAAAGGAAAAGCTGTTTCATTCAGCTAGGTTTTCAGAGTCCAGAGGTAAGAGAAGAATCCACCTAGGCCACTCACCCTGCTTCCATACAGTGTCACAGAGAAATCACTACATATAGTACCATGTCTGTGTGTTTTAAAATCTTAAGGGTTCTTCTTTCCAAAAATTTCCCAAGTATTACTTTCTAAATTCTTTTCTTTGTCAAGATGTCTTATAAATGACCAAATCTCTTCTCTAATGGAGTTACCATAAAGATAGGTGCAAAAGACTTCTAGCTGTATAACATCACTGTTTTGTACTTTACATTGATAAAGTATCACCTCCACAAAAAAAAAGAGTCTCATACCAAGGCATTGTTACCTTTTGTTTTCCCTCTGCACCTTTTGGAGAAGAATCCTTGTATTTGGAATAAAATTCAATCTGCCAATGTGTAATTAAAGATGAAGCCACTGATTTTCAAAAAATGCTTTGGAGACTCCAGGGTAGAATGAGCCATTGAAAGCTGGTACTGGCACACATAGTATAGTATGCTGGAAGGAAAACCTAATGGTATGTGCCAGGCACAGAGGGTCTAGTTGCTGCCAGGCTAGTGGTGGAAGAGTGCCTGTTTGGAAGAAAGTAATCACTAAAACCTGAATGGGCTCCCTGTGAAGTAAGGCATCAGCTAAAACAAAGCAAAATAAAACAAAAAAAAAATGCCTGGTCCTATTCATTATCCTTATGGCCACCCTTTTAGTTATTAACACTACACTGAACATGGCAAAAACAAGACTGCCTTCATCGTTACACTCTCTCCACCTTGGGTCAGGAATTTTTTTGTATTGGGTTTCTCATGTAAAATGCAGAAGAGGATTATTTAACAGATCAATCCATGAAAGTAGATTGTCTTTGATGAATTAATTTTCCTTGATATTACAATCATTAGTAAGAATTAGTAGAATGTTATAAAACATAGCACACACTATTGTGCTTAGAAATGATTGACTTAGGGCGGCTAAGTGGCACAGTGAGTAGAGCAACAGCCCTGGAGTCAGAAGGACCTGAGTTCGGATCTGGCCTCAGACACTTAACGCACACACAGACACACACACACACACACACACACACACACACACACACACACACAAACCAAAACCTAGCCATGTGACCTTGGGCAAGTTGCTTGACCCCAATTGCCCCCCAAAAAGCAAAAAAAAAAAAAGAAATGATTTACTTACTTGCTGACACCCATTAAATGTCATTTTGCCAATCAATGAGGGTTGTAAAGTACTAGATCCATATTGATGAATAAAGAGCACTAGGAAATTACACGTTTTTAAACTATTCCTATATAAACTTTGGATTCTGGTGATTTGGGGGTAAAAAATATAACTAATTACAAAATATTTTTGTAGTGTTAGGGATCAGAGTGACAACACTACAACCATGGAGCATATCCAATAATATCCCCCCTTTTTTTTCAATAACATCACTGGTGTTTTTACAAAGTATTTGCTCTCACATTAAACTTTATTTCAAATCACCTGGTCAAATTTATTTGCAAATGTGCATGCTCCACATAGCCTTTCTTCAATTTTCAAAATATTATCAATTCACATTACTAATCACTGTCCTATCCAGGAAAAAAAAAAAAAAAAGCTTTGCTCCTAATGCAATGTTAATTAAATTCTTGAGAATCAGTTTCTGCTATATTCTCTATAAATGCTATATGCTAAATAAAATGCTATATTCTAAACAAAAAGATACTTTTTCCTGCTATAGCCAGTTCAACCATCTAGGGATTAGCTATTCATCTGAAGAATTATCCTGGTTCTTTGCTTCTTCTCTTCTTTTCTTTTGTCTGCTTTTAAAGTGTTGTTCAATAGCATCTCCATTAGAAAGGCAAGAAATATGACACTGAAATTAGTGCATTTCGTTACATCACAGCATTTCAAGAAGGTTGAAATAAGAAGAGGTTGATAATGTCATAATGTGTGTTTGGGAAGATGTTTCAGTGAATAAACTTTTGTAAAGCACTTGTTGTGATACAGGAATTATGTGAACAACTGGAAATACAAAGAAAGACAAAACCATCCCCATCCTAAAGGAAAATATTACTCAAATGGAAGAGACAGCATGTAAATAAGTACAGACATGGTCTCTCCAGAATAGAGTTATCTGAAAGGGGAAGATGTTGACATCTAAGGACACTAAGCAAGATTTCCTAAAGAAGGTGGACGTTGAGCTGAGTCCTAAGGGAAGTTGAGACACCTAAGATGCAGAAATGAAAGGATGGGGGATATTTCAAGCATAGAGGACAACCAATGCAAAGGCCCAAAGACAGGTGGAGGATATTCTAGAATCCATAAACAGGACCTTATGGTTCAATACAGAGTACATGGAAAGTAATGAGATGTAAGAAGAATGGGAAGGTAGGAAAGGACTAGGTTGTGAAAGACTTTTAATGTTTTATTCTAGAGGTAAAAAGGAACCACTGGGGAATATTAAGAGGAGGGAGGGAATTATATATGCAAACGTTCTGCTTTAGAAAAATCACCTTGTCAACTGAGTGAAGGATAGTTTATGGTAGGAAAATGATTGAGGGAATTTTAGAGTTTGCTGCAATAATGCAAGCAGTGGTTGAGGAGGACCTCAAATAAGGTTTTGGTAGAATGAGTGGAGATAAGGGACATATATGAAACATATTATGAAGGTAGAAGCAATAAGATTTTACTATGGATTTAATATTTGGGGTAAAAGTGAATAGTTGAGAATGGCATCAAGGTTGCAAGCATTAATGATGGTAGTGCCCTTGTTAATAATAGAGAAGTTTGGAAGGAGGAATAATTTGGGGGAGACAAAATTCTATTTTATTGTGTTAGGTTTAAGATGTCTATGACTCATCCAATTCAAAATAAAGGCTTATAATTGTACTTTAGGAAATAGACTAAGGATGGAAATATAGATCTGAGAATTATGTGCATGGAAATGATAATTGAACCCATAAAGCTGATGAGATCACCAAAAGAAATAATATAGGCGGGGCCAAGATGGCGGAGTAGAAACAGCTCATCCAAGCCACTCTGCCCCCAGATTCCCCCCAAATGATGTAAAAGGGGACTCTGAACAACTTCTGGAGCCCCAGCACCCACAGAACGACACAGAGAAGCTAAACTCCCGCTGAGGACAGCCCAGCAGCCCTGCAGGAAGGACCAGCGCAGTGGTCTGGGACCTGGCAGCGTGCAGCCACGCAGAGCGCAGGAGCCGAGCCGAACCGAGCCCAGGTCCGCATGAGCCGAGGTTTTAGCCCCAGGGCGGCAGGGCCAGCAGCCAGCTGGAGGAACCCCAGAACACCAGGAGCTGTGGCGACTCCAGAATTATCAACATAGACTTGCCTAGGACAAAGTAAGAGGTTAGTGTCCTATGGACTTTGGGACTTAGGGAATGTGTCAGCTCCCTCCCCTGGCTGAGGACAAACGCCATTTTGTATTTTTCAGAGGCAGCTCCCCCTCCCAGCCTGCAAATTTGTAGGGAGATCCAGCGATCAGTCTTGGGGGGGGGGTAATCGCTCTTGCTTTAACCTCCCTGGATCTGGATTGTGATCTAGGGTGGAAGTCGTGGGTGGGTTTACAGCTTGCCAGAAACGGAAGGTGCCCCCCACACATTCAGGACGAAAATTCCTCTATTTGGCCCTAAAGCCAAAAGTAACTAAGCAGCAACATGCCAAGGGAAAGGAAACAGAAAAATGCAACCCTAGACTCCTATTTTGGGGGCATAGAGCAGGAAAAGGACTGTGAGGTCAGAAGTCCTGCTCCAAAAGCCCCAGGGGAAAACATGAGCGGGTTGCAGGCCATAGAGGACCTTAAGAAGGACTTTAAAAATCAAATAAGAGAAGTGGAGGAAAAATTGGAAAGAGAAATGAGAAGGATGCAGGAAAAGTATGAAATGAGGGTCAACAGCCTGACTGAGGAAAACAACACCTTAAAAAATAGACTAACTCAAATGGCAAAGGAGGCCCAAAAGGGCAATGAGGAGAAGAATGCCTTAAAAAGTCGAATTTGCCAGATGGAAAAAGAATCTCAAAAGTTCACTGAGATTCATTCCTTCAGAGTTAGACTGGAGCAAATGGAAGCTAATGACTTTATGAGAAATCAAGATGCTGTTAAGCAGATCCAAACAAATGAAAGATTAGAAGGCAATGTGAAATATCTCATGGGAAAAACCACTGACCTGGAAAATAGATCCAGGAGAGACAATTTAAAAATTATTGGACTACCTGAAAGCCATGATCAAAGAAAGAACCTAGAAATCACCCTTCAAGAAATTCTCAAGGAAAACTGCCCTGATGTTTTAGATCCAGAGGGCAAAATAGAGGTTGAAAGAATCCACAGATCACCTCCTGAAAAAGATCCCAAAAAGAAAACTCCCAGGAATATTATAGCCAGGTTCCAGAATCCCCAGATCAAGGAGAAAATACTACAAGCAGCCAGGAAGAAACAATTTCAATATTGTGGAAACACAATCAGAATAGCCAGGACCTGGCAGCTTCTACACTGAGGGATCGAAGGGCATGGAATATGATATTCCAGAGGGCAAAAGAACTGAGAATGAACCCAAGGGTCACCTACCCAGCAAAACTGAGTATTTTGTTTCAGGGAAAATATGGTCATTCAGTGGAATAGAGGACTTTCAAGCATTCTTGAGGAAAAAACCAGAATTGAATAGAAAATTTGACATCCAGACACAAGAAGGAAGAGATGCCTGAGAAGGTAATCAGGGAAAAGAAATCAAAAGGAACTTATCAAAGTTGAACTATTTACATTCCTATATGGAAAAGCAATAACTGTGACTGATGATATCTTTCTCACTATGAAAATAATGGAAGAAGGGGTGTGGTCATATGAATACATATGTGAATGTGTGTGTATATGGTTACAGTTATATATGGATAGAGGGCATAGGTTGAATTTGTTGGGAAGGGAGAATACTCAAGGGATGAAATTATGAGGTGAGAGAGGAAAGTGGCAAGAGGAGATGGGGAGAGACATGGTAGTGTAAACTATCCCATGAAGGGGAAGTGGTTGCAAAGGAGGGGGAGAATAAGGAAGGCTAAAAAGGCAAAACCACATTCACATTGAATTTGGTTCAGGGAGAAAATGACATACATACTAAATGGGATATCTCAACCTGAAGCAGGATAGGGGGAAGGGGGATGAGAGGAGGGATGATGGATGGGAGGGCATCCTTGGGGTGAGGGGAGGTTGGAAGTACCCACTATAGAAGAGGGACAGGATCATGTAGGGAATGGACCAGGTGGGGGGTGGGATGAGTGGGAGGGAATTATAAGCAGCCTTGTACAATATATCTACTATCATAATGTTTTGCATAGCTAGACATGTACAACATATACTGAATTACTTATCTCCCAAGAGGGAATGGGTGACAAGGGAGGAAGGAAATGGATCTGAAATTTGAGGTCGTAACATTAAATGTTTCAAATATATATAAATACTATTATTAATACTCTTTTGCTTGTAATAGGGAGATAAGATGTGCAGGCATTGGGATGCAAAGACTCACCTTCCTCTAATGGAAAAGTCGATGGGTGTATGGGAGAAGGTATGGGAGAGAGCAGATTGGAGGAAGCAATATCTTGTGGGATTACTATTCTGGGAGGTTGGGTAGGGGAATAATGGGGGGGAAATGATTGTAACTCAAAATATGGCGGAAATGAATGATGTAAAACAGAAGTTAATAAAGCATTTGTTTAAAAAAAAAAGAAATAATATAGAGGGAGATGAGAAAAGGGTACAGCTCAGAGCCTTGGAAGTATACCCATCATTAATAGTTATGACATGGATGAAGAATTAGCAGAGGACACTAAGGAGTTGTCAGACAGTAAATGAGGTCCATGGGAATTCTCTCATGCAGTGCCCTCATAATTTTTGCTGTGTTCCTTGTCTCTTTCTATTAATTAATTTTTATCTTTCTCAAACAAAATATAACCTAGGGCAGCAAGTAAGTAGTAAGTTCCCTAGCCTTTTCATTGTTTCTTAAATAACTTGCTGCCACTGCTATTCCAAAGTTTCTCTTCAAAAATCATATGGGTAAAATGAGATAGATGTGAGTATACATATACATATATATGTATATAATTCTTCAAAAATCCTAAGTACTACATAAATGTCAGTTCTTTTATTACCATTATTATTAATCCAACAAATATTTCCAAACTGTCTACTCTATGAGGACTACTCCTAAATACAGGTGATAGAATGATACAAAAAAAAATTAGTTCCTTCCCTCAAAGAGGTTGCTATGTGGGTGTGTGGGAGGGGATACAAAATAAATACAGATAGATAAAATGCAATGTAAATTGGGAGATAACAGAGTCCCTAATGAGATCAAGAAGAATTTATGGAGAGATGTTAGCAAACTGAGTCTTTTAGGAAAGTAAGGATTTTGAGAGGCAAAGATAGTGAAGGAGTCAATTTCACATGTGGCAGATGATTTCTGTGACCCTGGAAGCAGAAGGTGGAATGTTAGGTTTGGAAAATAGAGAGTAATTCAGTTACACTGGAACATGAGTGCATGAAAAATGTAAACTAAACTGGGTTTAGAACTGATTGAATGGCTGGACACACAAAAAAAGTAATCATTAATGGTTTATCAACTTGGATGAAGGTCTCTGATGGAATATTTTTAGAGATTTCTGCATGGTCCGGCACTATTGCCAATGCCTTAAAGGCCTAGGTGGCATACTTATCAAATTTTCAGATGACAGAAAGCTGAAGAATAGCTAAAACAACAGGTAACAATTTCTAAACCCCCAAATATTTTGAGGGCAGAATAAAACATCAATTCAAATCAAATAATATATATTTCAGTAAAGATAAATATAAAACTTTATCATTGCATTCAAAAATCCAATTCAGAAGCACCAGACTGGGGAAGTTATTAGATAGCATTTCTCCAGGCAGGGTACGGGGGTGCAGGGAGTCTAAGAGTCTTAGGAGATTATAAACTCTATATGAGTAAGTGGTGATGATATGTCTGCAACAAGAGTTCATTTGACCTTTGGAATGGCATGGTGTCTAGTATCAGGGAAATGAAAGCTCTTCTATGCCTTCCCTGATCACACCCCATCTATTTTACTTTGTTTAGTTCTGGCCATAACATTTCAGGAAGCACCTCATTTAGCAGTTTAATCAAGAAGAAAATCCTTGAGATGGTGCTAGATAGGATCAATTGAAGGACCTAGTGATTTTTTTTTTATCTAAACAATATCACAATTATGGGGACTTGATTGATGCTGTAACTATTTGAAGGACTATCACATGGAAGGATATAGGTTCTGCTTGGTCTTAGAAAACAGAAATAAGTATTTTGGGGGGAAGGTTAAGTTATAGGAGAGAAAGGTAGTGAGTAGAAGAAAAGCAGTAGGTCAAAGTGGGAAATAAAAAGGTGTTTAGATTTGTGGGATTGGGAAGATAAGGGAGGGATCACTAGAAGAGTAGGTTAAGTGTGGGATTGGGAAGATAAGGGAGGGATCACTAGAAGAGTAGGTTAAGTAATAGAAGGGAAAGATAAAGGGTAGAAGTAAAGTAGAGGAGTTAGGAGAAATTGGAAAAAAAAGAGATATACACAAATATTAAAACAACATTAGAAGTAGAATCTCTTAGGGAAATTATATATATATACACCCATGCTTAATTGTATCCTGGGGAGGTAAGTGGAAAAGTGAAGAAAGTAAAAAGTATACAGCATTTATAGTTAAGAACCTCCAAACCTTCCACTATAGGGATGAGCTTAATTACTGATTGATTTAAAGAAAAACTGATCATATAAGGATAGGTAGATTCTGGTAAGGAATTTCTTCTACCAGTGCAAATCTGAACCATTTCTGTCAAAGGTAAGACTTGAATACAGATCTCCTGACTCTGGGGCAATCTTTCTATCCACAATGTGATGCTGTCTCTCATTGAGTGATTAATGAAACAATTACACAGAGTACAGAGAAGATAAATGCACCACCACTTTGAGCCAAAGTATTAGGGACCCACATGTTTAAAAAAAGATCAATAAAAGAATAATGATTCTTTAAGAGAAAGCTTGCTAAGCAGAAAATATATAGATATAGATAGATATGAAATATGGAAAGAATTTCTTTTCACATACTGCAGAAACACAGAATCTGAGAGTTGGAAGACACACAGAAGGGCCTTCTAGTCCAACCCATACAACCATAAAGCCCATTTTGGTGCCTCTGGATACACTCACTCATGGAGAACAGTATCATCAACAGAAGCAATATGAAATAAAAACTGTATTCTCTATTATTGTGAATGAAAATGGGCCTAGTCAAGACTATTTTAATAAACTAGCAATTAGACTATCATTTTTCAGGATAACTGTTTTTTGGTGAATTTTATATGTCTATAATTTCCCCATTATAAATTTCTTTCTTCCCAGTCCAGGAATTTAATGTTTAAAAAAATAAAAGGTACTAGATTCCATTCTAGTATATCACAATCAAGATTTCAATTCCTAGTCCATTCTCCTTTAGCCTATTAAAGAAGAAAAAAACAAAAATTGCAAACCCTTACATTACATATTCTCTCTCTCATACCAACCTCCTGAACATGAATTATTCCTAATTCTTAATAGAGTTTCCAAATAAAATGTTTATGGCTTTTATTGTTGTATTGCATCTATTCTCAAGCCAGATCTCACTGCTGGCTTCCTCTTTATTGGTGCAGGAGAAGTTGAGTACATAATTCATGTCCCATTAATGATCTGGCAACAGACAAAAATCTTTTAAAGACACTGCACAAAAGGCCAATTTGCCTAAAAAGAGGCTATTTTCCAGTGCTTGAATATACCCAATAACTATGTCTGGGGATTAGTCAGGTTTAGGAGGCACATACTTATGCAAGGGAAGTACTTTCAAGGGTTTACCTCCTTTGTTCATATAGACCTTTTTCTTGGAATTCTTACTTAAGAAGGTTTATGAAAAGCTGGATGCATTATTTGAGTACAAAACCCTTTATTTAATAATTAACAAATATCTCTTTCCATGACTAGGTAATAAACCGACTTCTGCTTCTCCTCATGGCTAGGAAGACATAGCTTTTGCCACCATTAACTCTGATGATTGGTTGTAGTGATGTTTAAGACATGCATCACAATAGCCCATCATCTGTTCAATATTTTATTCATGTCTGGTCAGTAAACAGCTTCATGAGGCAATCTTTAGATATTTCCATTTCTAGCTGTCCCTGATGGGCTCTCCATCTAAGCTTTTCATTTTTCATAGAAACAGGTATAATGATTCGGCCTGCTTCAGTAATATTCTCCCTACCAGGACTAGTTCATCTTGCAATGGATGATATTGCTTGCATGAACTATTGTCCAATGAGTTTCAGATAGCTCTCTGTGCTACTGGGCTTTACCCTGTTTCTGTAGCAATTTCCTCCAGCTGTGCTGCTGATGTAGGTAATGCAGCAAGCACTTAGAAAATATTTGAAATCTTTCTTTTCTCACTGAAGTCATGTTTGTTGCTTGCTCTGAGGCAACTGTGGGGGCTGTTGACATATTGTAGATTTCTGAAACTAGTTCAGAACTTTTTTTTAAATCCAAGTTGGAGAACTTCAACAAAAAAAGTGCTGAAGTACTTTTAGAACCAGTGGGAATTTACATTAAGGTAGCACTGTAAGCATCACATAGAATGCAGAATCTGAATGGGGCTTAATGTACAAAGGCAGCTGTTTATTCTTCTGGCTACAATCACCTTAGCCATGTCTGCAGGGGCAGCTCTGTGATCACTAGATTAACATCCCACTGATCTCCATTTAAAACCTTATTAAGAAAGACCTCAACCAAATGCTGAAAGCAACTTCACCTCTAATGCCTGGGAGTGAAGCTCATATGACATGCTCTTTTAAAATGGTCTACATAAAAAAGTAGTTTTAACAGGACATGTGTTAATGTAAAATTACTAGAGTAAGAATGTTATTTAAAAGTCAGTCTACAACAAAGATGAAATCATAATTACTTTGGGAAATAGCATGTTCCTTACATGGAATCATAAGATTTTAAAGTGAAAAAGAAACTTAGAACTCATGAAGTCCATTCCTCTTATTTTACAGATGAGGAAAATAAGGCCCAGAGAGGGTAAGAGATATGACCAATGTCAAATGACTAATCTGAGGTAGGATCAAAACCCTGATTTTCCGAATCCAAGTTCAGTATTTTCACTACTACACCTGACAAATGTGTTTGGTCTTTCACTTGGCATAAAAAGCCTTCAATCCAAACTGGCAGGCTGTTGACCCACCTATGTGGACACATTTAAGGTTACTCATAAGAGTCATAGAGGCTGTTTGTTATCATGGCTAAAGATCTTATCTTTGAGTTAGAAAATTTCTGGGTTAAAATCTTCCCTCCGGGGGCGGCTAGGTGGCGCAGTGAGTAGAGAGCTGGCCCTGGAGTCAGAAGGACCTGAGTTCGGATCCCGCCTCAGACACTTAACACACACACAAACAGAAACCTAGCCATGTGACCTTGGGCAAGTTACTTAACCCCAATTGCCCTCCATAAAGCAAAAAAAAAATCTTCCCTCCAAATAAAATCTTCTATTTTTAAGACTAGAAACTTCAGACAATGTGCCAACTTACATTGGTGGGGCTAGTTTCCTCATCTGGGAACTACATCTGAGAGGCTACAGTCTAAAAGGACAAATAGTGAGTTTATTTAAAGTTAGGAAAGAGTTAATCTGACAGAAAACTAGTGCGATAAAAATGAAATAAGATATATAGTAAAAGATGTCAAATTTTGATAATTAAGATGAAATAAGGCTAGCTTTTGTTTTGTAGAAGAAGATAAGTAATATCAAGGACACTTTTGGAAAAGGGATAGACAGTCCTAGGATATCGTACTGCATGAAATGAGTCTTTAAAATAGGCAAGGGAGGAGTGGCTAGGTGGTGCAGTGTATAGAACACTGGCCCTAGAGTCAGGAGGACCTGAATTCAAATCCAGCCTCAGACACTTAACACAAAAACTAGTTGTGTGACCTTGGGCAAGTCACTTAATCCCAATTGCCCTAGAAAAAGCAGAGCAAAGGAAAGAAAAGAAAAGAAAAGAAAAGAAAAGAAAAGAAAAGAAAAGAAAAGAAAAGAAAAGAAAAGGAAAGGAAAAGAAAAGAGGCAAGGAATAATTATACAATGAGAACACCTGAGAGAAAAGGAAGGAACAGAGTAAATAGAACTTAAAAGTAGACAAAATATGTATAAGAAAGCCTGACCTTGGACCCGTTCCTCAAAAATATCAAATGGCTTCTTATTAGCTATAGAATAAAATCAAACTTCTCAGTCTGAGATTTAAGTTCCACTAAAACCCGTTTCAACCTTTCCAACATTATCTCCAACTGAGATTTTTGCAACATGCTAAATTCAATTAAAATAAAGAGTGCTTTTAAAGATTAATCCAGTGATATATGAGATGGATTGAAGTATAGAGAAACTCAAGGAATGGAAGTAAAAAGGTAAGTATAATAATCTGGTTAGGGAGCTAGATTGGTATGCTGAAGGAAAAGAAGGGTCAGAAGTTGGGAAAAAATTTTATGAAGTAAAAATATATTGTAATGGCATTAAGCTAGGTCTCCTAAAATAGAAGAGGATGGAGAACACGCATCAAGGAGACTGGAGAATTGATGCATACATCAATGTTCTACTTTGGGCTATCACCTGGTTGGGTAGCAGTCTTCTTCCATTGACTGTTTAATGGGAATTCTCTGGAAAGGTAGGAAAAAGGAGTTGAACTAGAAAGTTTTAAAGATGTAAACAGTTTCAGCTATGCAGTCACTGAAAAAAAGGCTGCTTCTAATGAAGACATAAGGCAATTTAAAATATATAGAGATGTTCTAGTTCTACAGTCTCTGGCAACTCAGTCCCCCATATCTTCCAGGAGGGGAACAGCATCTTAGTGGACAAGGTATGTGCCAAACCTTCATAACAATAAAATCAAATATTACTCATTAGAATTCTATATGTACATAATGCTCTACTGGTAACAATGAACTAGAATCAAGAGGACTTGAATTCCAATTCTAACTCAAACACTTACTATATGACTCCGGACAAGACAATTAATTTTTGTATAATGCTCTACTCCTTATTAGTAAAACAGGGGTATTAATAGCACCTACCCAATAGAATTTTCACAAGGATCATGAGATAATATATGTGGCATATTTTAGAAATCCTGAGACATTATGAAAATATGAGTTATTATTATAATAATATAGATGTTTCATGTCCTTGGATACTAATAATAGCACAGATCTTGGGGGAAAGTATATTTTACTTGATATCTTAATAATACATTTATATAATGTGTTTTCAAACATTCATGTATAATATAAATTTTAGCTATCATTAATATCACTATTACTACTGCTGCTGTTACTACAGGTCTTTAATTTAAAGTTTGCCAGGTGCTTCTGATGCTCCTGACAAGCCCCCCTGTGAGCTAGGTTCAATTATTAGCCCCCTTTTTACAGATTAAGAGACAGAATGAGAGACAAGATATGTATCCATAGTGAGTAGCATTAGAACCCAGATTTTCATTACTCCAAGTCTACTTCTCTATCGCCTTTACCTAATCAAAATTTTGCATGTGTATGTGCCTGTGTTATGAGAAGAAGGGGGCTGAAAGTGGGGGAGAGAGCAAGGGGGAGAAAGAGAGAGAGAGAGAGAGAGAGAGAGAGAGAGAGAGAGAGAGAGAGAGAGAGAGAGAGAGAGAGAGAGGAGAGAGAGAGGAAGGGAAAGAGGGAGAGATGGAGAACCAATGAGAAACCTCAGGATTATAATAAGGGAAAAGGAGTTGAACAAATTATGTGTTTATGGAGTATATTCTATAGAAAAGTCTGGCACATTGAACTCAAATTAGAATAAAGATAAGATTGAAGAAGTTATATTGAAATTTTATTAGTGGTGAATTCAAAAAACAGAGTTGTAATAGTGTTAGCAAAGCACAATTT
Organism: Gymnobelideus leadbeateri; assembly: GCA_011680675.1. Lineage (NCBI taxonomy): Eukaryota > Metazoa > Chordata > Mammalia > Diprotodontia > Petauridae > Gymnobelideus > Gymnobelideus leadbeateri. Next base: position 192,987 of record WOXC01006861.1, read on the forward strand.
TCAATATCAATAGACACAAATAAAAACATTAAATATTATAAAGAATCATAGATAATGGACTATCATCAATATTCAAAATATTGCACCAAATAGCATTAAAACCTAAATTTAGAAAGGAAATGGCAACATTTTTTTTAAAAAACATAGAGAATAGCAAAATAATAGACGAAACTGGTATTTCTTTCTCAAAACTAAGTAAACATAATAGGGGGGCGGAGCCAAGATGGCGGAGTAGAAACAGCTCATCCAAGCCACTCTGCCCCCAGATTCCCCCCAAACAATGTAAAAGGGGACTCTGAACAACTTCTGGAGCCCCAGCACCCACAGAACGACACAGAGAAGCTAAACTCCCGCTGAGGACAGCCCAGCAGCCCTGCAGGAAGGACCAGCGCAGTGGTCTGGGACCTGGCAGCGTGCAGCCACGCAGAGCGCAGGAGCCGAGCCGAACCGAGCCCAGGTCCGCATGAGCCAAGGTTTTAGCCCCAGGGCGGCAGGGCCAGCAGCCAGCTGGAGGAACCCCAGAACACCAGGAGCTGTGGCGACCCCAGAATTATCAACATAGACTTGCCTAGGACAAAGTAAGAGGTTAGTGTCCTATGGACTTTGGGACTTAGGGAATGTGTCAGCTCCCTCCCCTGGCTGAGGACAAACGCCATTTTGTATTTTTCAGAGGCAGCTCCCCCTCCCAGCCTGCAAATTTGTAGGGAGATCCAGCGATCAGTCTTGGGGGGGGGGTAATCGCTCTTGCTTTAACCTCCCTGGATCTGGATTGTGATCTAGGGTGGAAGTCGTGGGTGGGTTTACAGCTTGCCAGAAACAGAAGGTGCCCCCCACACATTCAGGACGAAAATTCCTCTATTTGGCCCTAAAGCCAAAAGTAACTAAGCGGCAACATGCCAAGGGAAAGGAAACAGAAAAATGCAACCCTAGACTCCTATTTTGGGGGCATAGAGCAGGAAAAGGACTGTGAGGTCAGAAGTCCTGCTCCAAAAGCCCCAGGGGAAAACATGAGCGGGTTGCAGGCGATAGAGGACCTTAAGAAGGACTTTAAAAATCAAATAAGAGAAGTGGAGGAAAAATTGGAAAGAGAAATGAGAAGGATGCAGGAAAAGTATGAAATGAGGGTCAACAGCCTGACTGAGGAAAACAACACCTTAAAAAATAGACTAACTCAAATGGCAAAGGAGGCCCAAAAGGGCAATGAGGAGAAGAATGCCTTAAAAAGTCGAATTTGCCAGATGGAAAAAGAATCTCAAAAGTTCACTGAGGAGATTCATTCCTTCAGAGTTAGACTGGAGCAAATGGAAGCTAATGACTTTATGAGAAATCAAGATGCTGTTAAGCAGATCCAAACAAATGAAAGATTAGAAGGCAATGTGAAATATCTCATGGGAAAAACCACTGACCTGGAAAATAGATCCAGGAGAGACAATTTAAAAATTATTGGACTACCTGAAAGCCATGATCAAAGAAAGAACCTAGAAATCACCCTTCAAGAAATTCTCAAGGAAAACTGCCCTGATGTTTTAGATCCAGAGGGCAAAATAGAGGTTGAAAGAATCCACCGATCACCTCCTGAAAAAGATCCCAAAAAGAAAACTCCCAGGAATATTATAGCCAGGTTCCAGAATCCCCAGATCAAGGAGAAAATACTACAAGCAGCCAGGAAGAAACAATTTCAATATTGTGGAAACACAATCAGAATAGCCCAGGACCTGGCAGCTTCTACACTGAGGGATCGAAGGGCATGGAATATGATATTCCAGAGGGCAAAAGAACTGGGAATGAACCCAAGGGTCACCTACCCAGCAAAACTGAGTATTTTGTTTCAGGGGAAAATATGGTCATTCAGTGGAATAGAGGACTTTCAAGCATTCTTGAGGAAAAAACCAGAATTGAATAGAAAATTTGACATCCAGACACAAGAAGGAAGAGATGCCTGAGAAGGTAATCAAGGAAAAGAAATCAAAAGGAACTTATCAAAGTTGAACTATTTACATTCCTATATGGAAAAGCAATAACTGGGACTGATGATATCTTTCTCACTATGAAAATAATGGAAGAAGGGGGTGTGGGCATATGAATACATATGTGAATGTGTGTGTATATGGTTACAGTTATATATGGATAGAGGGCATAAGTTGAATTTGTTGGGAAGGGAGAATACTCAAGGGATGAAATTATGAGGTGAGAGAGGAAAGTGGCAAGAGGAGATGGGGAGAGACAGGGTAGTGTAAACTATCCCATGAAGGGGAAGTGGTTGCAAAAGAGGGGGAGAATAAGGAAGGCTAAAAAGGCAAAACCACATTCACATTGAATTTGGTTCAGGGAGAAAATGACATACAAACTAAATGGGATATCTCAACCTGCAGCAGGATAGGGGGAAGGGGGATGGGAGGAGGGATGATGGATGGGAGGGCATCCTTGGGGTGAGGGGAGGTTGGAAGTACCCACTATAAAAGAGGGACAGGATCATGTAGGGAATGGACCAGATGGGGGGTGGGATGAGTGGGAGGGAATTATAAGCAGCCTTGTACAATATATCTACTATGATAATGTTTTGCATAGCTAGACATGTACAACATATACTGAATTACTTATCTCCCAAGAGGGAATGGGTGACAAGGGAGCAAGGAAATGGATCTGAAATTTGAGGTCGTAACATTAAATGTTTCAAATATATATAAATACTATTATTAATAGTCTTTTGCTTGTAATAGGGAGATAAGATGTGCAGGCATTGGGATGCAAAGACTCACCTTCCTCTAATGGAAAAGTCGATGGGGGTATGGGAGAGAGCAGATTGGAGGAAGTGATATCTTGTGGAATTACTATTCTGGGAGGTTGGGTAGGGGAATAATGGGGGGAAAATGATTGTAACTCAAAATCTGGCGGAAATGAATGATGTAAAACAGAAGTTAATAAAGCATTTGTTTAAAAAAAAAACTAAGTAAACATAATAAAGAATAAACCAAAGGGAAAATATAGAACTAAACAAAGTACTGCAAAGTTTAGAGCTAAAAAAGTTATGATATATTCTGAATGGGAATATATGTGTGCATTGTGTATGTGTGTGTGTGATTCTTACTACTATGTGATATTGCTTACAAATATAGACTATGTAGTCATGCATAAATAAATTACAATTAAATATAAGAAGATGAATTCTAGACATATACTTTGTAGATTATAACAAAAAGAAAAATAGCAATCAATAAATGTAGAACATGGCAAAAACACAATATAAAGTGTACGCTTAATAATAAAATATTGATGAATGATTGGGTCCAAAACAAATCAAATAAATTATGAATAATATTTTTATGAATGGTGCTGTTAATACGATAACAAAATTTGTCACAGAATATGTAAATCAGCCCGCAAAGAAAAAATATATACCTAAAATATCTAATTAACATAAAGAAAGAAAAGATGAATGAATTAAAATATCATACGTAATAATGATGTAGTAATAATAATATAATTTAACATACTAAAGTTTTCAAAGCGATGAAATATAGAATTTCAAAAGATAAACAAAACAAGTAAAATATTTTTTTCTTATTTCAAGGAGATAAATTTGAAATCAGAAGTACTATATAACCAAGAAAGAAAACTAAAACCTGTGTTGTTGTTATTGTTATTTTTGAGAAGATTAATTACACATAATCTTTTCATACACTTGATTAAAAACATGAAGGAGGATTAAATTAGCAAAAAAGTATGTAATCACTATCAAATCACAACAGAGAAGAAATAACAATTATTAGAACATGTTTTCCATAGTTGCATGCCAACAAAAATGAAAATTCATAAGAAATATAAGATTATGAATATATTAACAGAATATTAATTTGGAGACTTAAATGATACAATTTCATAAGAGAAAATAACTTGTTGAAAAGGAGCTACCAAGAGGAGGAGTGATAGACTAGTGTGGATAGAGATGGGGAAGAAGATGGAGGCAGAGCTTATGCAAATACATTTTTAAAAGAAATTTATCCAACTTGGCACAATAAGTGTCTATACAAACTTACGTTTAAAAATTAAGAAGGAAAACACATCACTACAAATGCCTGAATTAAAAATAATAAAGCAAAGAGAATAATAGATGAAAATAGCTAATGAATATATTTGGATTGCCCCCCAAAAAAATCCTCTTCAAATAATTTTAAAATCATCCTCTGTGACTGAGTTGGATTTGTACCAGAGACAGAAGTATAGTTGAATATAAGGAAGTTAATGTAATTAATCATAATAAATACCAAAAAATCCAATATCACATGTCTGTATATCAACAAATACTCCCCAAAATATCTCCTACCAAAATCCTACAAAATATAGTAATAAAAAGAAGCTTTATAATAAGAGTTTTAAAAATATCTAATACCCTTCATCTAGCACTACACACATTGTGGAAACATTAGAAACATTACCAATAAATAGGGGAATAAAGTAAGGATATTCTCTTCAGACACACACACACACACACACACACACACACACATATAAACCCTATTATTTGATGTATTTCTAGTAATACTTTCAATAGATACAACACAAAGAGGAAATTAAAAGTAAGAATAAAGGCAAGGGGGAACCCAAACTGTTTCATTTCGCTGAGACCATGAATATATATTTAGAAAATCCTAGGGAATCAGCAAAGAAATAAATTGAGGCGATTGATAACATTAATAGAAGAGTGGGTTAAAAATAAACCCAACAAAAATCAATAGCATTTTTATATAGAAATAAGAAAATTCTAAAAGCATTCATTGAATCTATGTTCAAAATAGTAGCAAACTATACAAAATATTTGGTAGTTGATATACCAAACCATATTAAATACCTGTATAGTTATAAGTTACTTCTTAAAGAAATAAAAATTTAGGTTGGCTAGGTGGCACAACGAGTAAGAGTGCTGGCCCTGGAGTTGGGACGACCTGAGACTGGATCTGGCCTCAGAAAATGAGCACCCAAAAAAAAAAATAAATAAATAAATAAAAAATAAAAAAAATAAAAAAATAAAAAAAAAAGAAAATGAGCACCCACACATAAATAATGACTGGTTGTGTAACCTTGAGCAAGTTATTTAACCCCAATTGCTTTAAAAAAAATTTTTAAAGAAACAAAGAATTTAAATAATCAAAATATAACCATTGCTTAAACTTGAATCATGTCAACATAATATAAGTTATAATGCTACCAAAATTATCTTAGATATCTGCTGCTATTCAAAATCATCAGGAAAATAGTTTATAGATTTACACAAAATAATAACATAATTCATTTGGAGGAAAAAAAATCTCTACAGTTTAAAAGATATTAAAAGAAGAAATAAAGGGGGAATCAAATTTCCATACCTTAAACTATATTATGTCAGTAATCATCCAAATTTTTTCTGTCTAACAAATAGAAAAGTAGATAAGTGGAATATACTAGAAAAGGAAGAATAAGGAATAGTTGACTTTAGTAATCCAATATTTGATGAAAGTAAAGACAAAATTACCTCAGAAAGAATTATTTGACTAAAATGTTTGGGAAATCAGAAAGCAAAGTGGCAGATATTATATTTAGATCAGCATCTTATGAAAAAATAAATTTTAAATGGACATTTTTTAAATATTAAAGACCATGCCATTAGAAATGTAAATAAGAATCACATCTGTTACCTTTGACATATGTGGGTAAAGGAGTGCATTGTTAACCAAAAATTAGATAGAGTTTTAAAAAGATAAAATAGATTATTTCAATTACATCAAATTGAAGTTCTTCTGTATAAATAAATTTAATGCAATTAAGGTGAGAAATTGGTTAACTATGGAAAATGTGTGTATATCAGTTATCTCTGATTAGGTTCTGATACCTAAGACATGTGGAACAAACATATTAGAACAAAGGTCAACAGACATGTAGTCAAAGGATATGAACATAAAGTGCTCAAAAGGATTGTGAGCTATTGACAAACATGAAAAATCATCCAAATAAATTATAATAAGAAAATATATGACACATACATAAATACATATGAAAAGCTAAAATTTTGCCTCACACCCAACAAATTGGCAAATATGTTAAAAGATTGTAGTAGCCAATGATGAAGAGGTTGGGAAAGACAGAAAAACTAATGTGCTGTAAGTTCATCCAATCATACTGGAAAGTAATTTGCCATTGTGGGAAGAAAGTTACTAAAATGCTCATACTTTTTGGCACAGAAATTTCATTACTAAGCATATACCCCAAGATCAATGATAAAAACAATGGCCTAACATGCATACCAAAATATTTATAACAGATGGAGGAAACAAGGAAGGAAGGAAAAGAAACAGAAGAAAAATGCAAAAAAAAGAGAGAAAAAGAAATGGAAAGACAAAAATGATAGAATTTTAGGCAGACAAAGATACACAAATGCTATTGTTTTGGCAAAAGAAAGGAACTCATATTTAGTTGTAAAATTGTTGCTCATGTTTTGGGGCATTTTTGTCTATAGCCATAACATGTTTGTAACTCATTATATGGACAAGGATTTGTTGTTTCTACTTAAAGTTTTAGCTTTTAGTAAGACCATGTGTGGTCCAAGATTCTCACATGATAGATAAACATTGTTCTTCTCTAAAATGCTCTTGTTCAAACAAGTATTTTACAAAAACTCTTGTGGTCATGTTCAACAGGCATAGATTTATTTTAATTACATGGCAAATGTGTATATTCGACACCCAGAAAAATGTTCATTGGGCAAGGTTGGTAGCATTAAGAAACTATAATCATGAATCTGAAGGAATACCAGAAAGTATTCACGTAGCAAGCATTTGTGTTAATGCTCTTGTTCTTCCCTACTCTAGAGTGTAGGGGAAAGAGTGTAGGGAGGAATTCTATAGCAAAAAGCTTTCATGAATACTAGGCAAGGAGGTTTTTTGTATATTTTTTTTACTTCACTCTCTATGGAATAGGCAGATAAAAACAATATGTTACAACAGTCATGAAGGTGGCTGAAGCAAGCATTGTGCAAAGCTTAGAGATTCGTAAGACATTAAAGATGCTACAGTGATCCATTGATTCTCAAGCTTTTACTAGTGGCCCTGACTTTTGTCTTGCAACTGGATTTCAATGACTCAGGAAGGGAGAGGGAAGTTGACTATGTAACTCTGCCTCATTTAAATCCAATTTATGTGCCAGTCAAGACACCACTCATTCTTGATGTCATTGATTTTCTTCCAAAAAGAGGAACAACAACAATACCCTAACTAGGGTACTTTTTAACTAAGTTTCTGAAATTTGATTAAGTTTCTCCTTAAGAAGTAATTATCTGCGTGACCTTGGGCAAGTCACTTAACCCCAAATGCCTTCCAAAAAAAAAAAAAGAACTAAATTTTCCTTTGATAAGAAGGAAATCTAATCATTCAGACTGTGAGGAATTTGATTAAATAAGTTTTTTTGTTTTTTTTTTATTATTATTAATCCAGGTAGAACCAAGATATTGAGACCCAACAATTGAAACAGTATTATTTCTCAATAACAACAAAACTGATACCTATGGACCCTGTCTTTAAATCTTAATTAATTTACTTTTCATGAACTACTCTGTCATTTATTAGCTTTGAGTCCTTAAAAATTCAATTAGCGGGGGGCGGAGCCAAGATGGCGGAGTAGAAACAGCTCTTCCAAGCCTCTCTGCCCCCAGATTCCCCACAAACTATGTAAAAAAGGGCTGTGAACAACTTCTGGAGCCCCAGCACCCACAGAACGACACAGAGAAGCTAACCTCCCGCTGAGGACAGCCCAGCAGCCCTGCAGGAAGGACCAGCGCAGCGGTCTGGGAGCCGGCAGCGAGCAGAGTGCAGGAGCCGAGCTGAGCCAAGCCCAGGTCCGCATGAGCCGAGGTTTTAGCTCCAGGGCGGCAGGGCCAGCAGCCGGCTGGAGGAACCCCAGAACACCAGGAGCTGTGGCGATTCCAGAATTATCAACATAGACATGCCTAGGACAAAGTAAGAGGTTAGTGTCCTATGGACTTTGGGACCTGTATTTGGGGAATGTGTCAGCTCCCTCCCCTGGGGACTAGAAGCCGCTGAGGAGACACGCCATTTTGTAGTTTTCAGAGGCAGATCTGGCTCCCAGCCTACAAATCGTGGGGAGATCCAGCGATCAGTCTTGGGGGTAATCACTCTTGCTTTAACCTCCCTGGATCTGGATTGTGATCTAGGGTGGAAGTCGTGGGTGGGTTTACAGCTTGCCAGAAAGGGAAGTTGCCCCCCACACGTTCGGGACGAAAATTCCTCTATCTGGCCTTAAAGCCATAGTGTGGCAACAAGCCCAAAAGTCAAGTAATTAAGCAGCAACATGCCAAGGCAAAGGAAACAGAAAAATGCAACCCTAGACTCCTATTTTGGGGGCATAGAACAGGAAAAGGACTGTGAGGTCAGAAGTCCTGCTCCAAAAGCCCCAGGGAAAACATGAGCGGGTTGCAGGCCATAGAGGACCTTAAGAACGACTTTAAAAATCAAATAAGAGAAGTGGAGGAAAAATTAGAAAGAGAAATGAGAAGGATGCAGGAAAAGTATGAAATGAGGGTCAACAGCCTGACTGAGGAAAACAACACCTTAAAAAATAGACTAACTCAAATGGCAAAGGAGGCCCAAAAGGGCAATGAGGAGAAGAATGCCTTAAAAAGTCGAATTTGCCAGATGGAAAAAGAATCTCAAAAGCTCACTGAGGAGATTCATTCCTTCAGAGTTAGACTGGAGCAAATGGAAGCTAGTGACTTTATGAGAAATCAAGATGCTGTTAAGCAGATCCAAACAAACGAAAGATTAGAAGGCAATGTGAAATATCTCATGGGAAAAACCACTGACCTGGAAAATAGATCCAGGAGAGACAATTTAAAAATTATTGGACTACCTGAAAGCCATGATCAAAGAAAGAAACTAGAAATCACCCTTCAAGAAATTCTCAAGGAAAACTGCCCTGATGTTTTAGATCCAGAGGGCAAAATAGAGGTTGAAAGAATCCACCGATCACCTCCTGAAAAAGATCCCAGAAGGAAAACTCCCAGGAATATTATAGCCAGGTTCCAGAATCCCCAGATCAAGGAGAAAATACTACAAGTAGCCAGGAAGAAACAATTTCAATATTGTGGAAACACAATCAGAATAGCCCAGGACCTGGCAGCTTCTACACTGAGGGATCGAAGGGCATGGAATATGACATTCCAGAGGGCAAAAGAACTGGGAATGAACCCAAGGGTCACCTACCCAGCAAAACTGAGTATTTTGTTTCAGGGGAAAATATGGTCATTCAGTGGAATAGAGGACTTTCAAGCATTCTTGAGGAAAAAACCAGAGTTGAATAGAAAATTTGACATCCAGACACAAGAAGGAAGAGATGCCTGAGAATGTAATCAGGGAAAAGAAATCAAAAGGAACTTATCAAAGTTGAACTATTTACATTCCTATATGGAAAAGCAATAACTGTGACTGATGATATCTTTCTCACTATGAAAATAATGGAAGAAGGGGGTGTGGGCATATGAATACATATGTGAATGTGTGTGTATATGGTTACAGTTATATATGGATAGAGGGCATAGGTTGAATTTGTTGGGAAGGGAGAATACTCAAGGGATGAAATTATGAGGTGAGAGAGGAAAGTGGCAAGAGGAGATGGGGAGAGACAGGGTAGGGTAAACTATCCCATGTAGAAGAAGCAAGGGGAAGTGGTTGCAAAGGAGGGGCAGAATAAGGAAGGCTAAAAAGACAAAACCACATTCCCATTGAATTTGGTTCAGGGAGAAAATGACATACATACTAAATGGGATATCTCAACCTGCAGCAGGATAGGGGGAAGGGGGATGAGAGGAGGGATGATGGATGGGAGGGCATCCCTGGGGGGAGGGGAGGTTGGAAGTACCCACTATAGAAGAGGGACAGGATTATGTAGGGAATGGACCAGGTGGGGGGTGGGATGAGTGGGAGGGAATTATAAGCAGCCTTGTACAATATATCTACTATGATAATGTTTTGCATAGCTAGACATGTACAACATATACTGAATTGCTTATCTCCCAAGAAGGAATGGGTGACAAGGGAGGAAGGAAATGGATCTGAAATTTGAGGTCATAACATTAAATGTTTCAAATATGTATAAATATTATTAGTAATACTCTTTCGCTTGTAATAGGGAGATAAGATGTGCAGGAATTGGGACACAAAGATTCACCTTGCTCTAATGGAAAAGTCGATGGGGGTATGGGAGAAGGTATGGGAGAGAGCAGATTGGAGGAAGTGATATCTTGTGGGACTACTATTCTGGGAGGTTGGGTAGGGGAATAATGGGGGGAAAATGATTGTAACTCAAAATCTGGCGGAAATGAATGATGTAAAACAGAAGTTAATAAAGCATTTGTTTAAAAAAAAAATTCAATTAGCCTTTCAAGGCAAGTCTCAGTTTCCAGATCTGTAAGTTAGGGATTTGTATGTGATTAATTTTAAGATCCCATCTAGCTCTTAGCCTATGATCCAATAATCCTAGAGCACTTCCTTATAGGAGACATTTGAAAAGGAGTTTGACCTTTATTTGGTAGGTTAAAACAACTTCTAATACTTTGGAGTGAAACATATTCTTCTAATCATCCAGATTTTTTAAAATTTCCAGGTGATTTTTTTTGTTCTCTCACATCCTCCCAACATTTAATCTCACTCTAGTACTATTGATTCTTCCTACATACCATTTCTTAGGTCCTTGTATACTCTTCTCCCCCCTCACAGTAAGATAAATTCAGTCCTCATCACTCTCATCATCTCTTTTTAAAAATTAATTAATTAGTTAATTAATTTTTAGTTTCCAACATTCACTTCTATAAGATTTTGAGTTCTAAATTCCCCCCCCATCCACTCCCTCCTAACCAAGACAGCATACAATCTGATATAGGCTATACATATATGATCATATTAAATATATTTCCACATTAGCCATGACGTGAAAGAAACATCAGAACAAAAGGAAAAACCATATCATCTTCTCTTAACTGGATATTTTGTAATGCCCTCTAACTGGTCACTTTGCTTTCATCCCCCTTGCACCCAACCATCTTTCACATACCTGAAAAAAATCATCTTCCTAAGATACAGGTCTCATTATGACACTCTGATGTTCAGAAGTCTTAAATATCCACTTATTGTCCTCAGAATAAAATAACTTGGCATTAACTTGGTATTTAAGGCCCCTTTTTATCTGGCTCTGACAGACCTTTCTAGCTTTATTTCACATTACTCTCCTTGCCACCCTATACATCACAGCCAAAATGTACTACTAGCCATCATCCCAACTCATCATACTATCTTTCACCTCTGCACTCAAAGAGTCTGTACTCTATGCCTGAATCCTCATCTGCACTTTTCAGAATCCTTTTTCCTATATACTTCATCTCACATGCCACCACCTTTTTAGAAACCTTCTCTGATCATTCCAACTTAAACAATCCTCTGTGTCCTCAGATCTTTCAAGAACACTTTACCTACATCTTTTCTTCATCCCAGTAATCCCTACCATGTACTACTGTAAATGTCTATTTATATGACATCCCACCTACCCTCCCATCCAACTACAATGTAAGACCTTTGGGAGTAGATATTACTATTTTAATGAAGTCTTGAAAATATTAGGCATTTGATAAATAGATGTTAAATAGATGACCAAATTATTCTGTTTGCAGCACAAAAATTTCATTGGGGGTAGGATATTAAGGGGTAAAATGATCTCTTTGAATAGACCAAGTGATACCAGCAAGGACCTCTACCAGGGTGGTGGCAGTGAAAATACAGAGGGTATAACAGATGCCAGAGAAAATGCTCAAGTAAAATCAACAAGAATGGGAAACATTCTATGAAGCAGATCAGTAACATGATCCAGGTGAACTGCCAAGGTTTCAAACACATGAAACTTGGTGATGCTTGGTACATGAGCAATAATCATGCCCTAAGAATTTGGAGAACATTTGGGCAGGAAGAAAATATTTTTTGTTTTAGACATGTTGAGTTTGAAGTACTGATGAGACATTGGGGTGGAGGTGTTCTATAAACAATTGAAGATAATATGGCTAGAGCTCAGAAAGGAGGCTCCAGCTTGAGATTTAGATTTGAGGGTATTGTTGTTAAAACCATGGTCAGAGCTTTTAAGCATAACCTCTGACCTATGCAGTTGCTCTTATGCTCTGAGCTCACATGCATCAAATAAAACCATAGGGATGTCTGTTGAAGGTTTCTTTGGCACATTACCCTGATTTAGACTTCCTCCTACCACATTCTTTCCAAATTGAGGCTCTGATCATCTAGTACTTAGGACAGTGCCTGACACCTACTAGGTGCTTAATAAATGCTTATTAATTGACTTACTGTCTTTCTCTAGTCTGACCTCTCCTGGCTGCCTGTCCCTCAAGGTCTGACTTTGGAGACATTGCCCAATATCTTATTATCATACCCCCCTTACAGTTTTTACAATTAAGCCAAAACATATAATACCAGGCATTTCCAATATACTTGTATGCTACCAGAGAATGTTGAACTATTTTCTCTTACCCTAAATCCTAGTTCCACTCAGTTATTTGGGGGGAAAACATGGATTTTCTAGAAAGGTTTCACATCAGGTCATTCCCAAGCTCACAATATATTTTAGCCAAGACTCCAATAATATTAGAGTGGTTCATCAATTACCCCCACATGCCCTATAGAGTTTTACTATAATTCTACCAAATGATTGGAAAAGAAAAAGAGTTACTCTCTTCTATTCTATCACACTCACTGCTAGTATGCTTTTTTGTTTGCTTTTTTTTTCTTTGTTTATGGGTGTAATGGTGTCCATAACTGCTAACATCCTTCCTTAGAGTTTTGTATATCTCTGAGGATATACAGCCTATCAGATTTATAGCAGTAGGTAACTGCTCTAGACTACAAAGGGCCCAGAAAGGGGTAAGTAAAAGTAGATATGTGATAGTCATTGTGGTCAATTGCCATTTTTTCAAGGAATACTTTATCTCACAATTTAGGAGTAGAAAAGTTCCCATCAATTGTGGAGACAGACAGATGTCTCAGTAATTGAATTTGTGTGGGAAAGTTTCTCTCTAAAACTATTGAGAATTCCTTCCCCTATTATTAAAATCATAACAAGGAAGACATTTGTCCATCACTCTAATATTTAAAGCATACCTACCTCAACATAGACCTCTATGCTAGGAGGTAATGCATTATTCTGAGCACAGAGGAAATAGCAGTAATAAAAAATTCAATTCCCCTAATAGTAAAGACATATGGAGTAGAACAGAGGCAATATGTCTAGTAGGGAATATTTAGCTAGCCTCAAACTCAGGAAGACTTGGGTTCAAGTCCCACTTCTGACACATAATGGTTGTGTGACCCTGAGCAAATCACTAATATCTTCAATGCTCTAAGCAACTCTTTATAAGTTGATGAGAAGGTGTTGACCTATACTGGCAGAGGAAGTTTCCTCACACAGTAGTTCCTTATGTTAATGAAATCACACATCCCATCCACATGCCTAAAGGTAGGAAAGATTTCTATGACTAGAGGTAGGGGTAGACTGGATATGTCAAGGACCCAATGAGAAAGTGGCACTTTTGGATGCTTATTGGTGGTGTCTAATAGTGTATGGCATTTTACTGGGCTGAACAAAACTGGATCAAGTCTGAAATTCACTAACCTACTCCATAGGAGTGGCTACAAAAGCATTTACATAACAACCCATCTGAGTGACCCTGTTTCCCTGGAGCCTTGTCTATAGCAGGAGCTAATCAATAAATACTGTGCAAGCCTCTGATTTTTAAGAGCTCAAAGTATAGTCCTGTTATCATCTTTCAATACCTATGTTATTAAAACAAGGTCTCTCCATTGCCTAAGAGACAAGGCTTAGACTTCATAACCTGCTTGACTACACAATCTAACTTTTTTGTTCCAAATACACCTCCAATTATTGTAGTCCCTTCTCCAATTTGACTATGTATTCAGAATTCCCTAAACATAGTAGTCCTATTTCTGGCTCTTTCCTTCTCTTGCCTGGAATGATTCCCTGCAGCTCTCTTACCTTAATCTTACCCACCCTTCAAAGCTCAAAATAAGCTGCCCCTCCTCTATTAATTTTTCCCCAAATTCCCTACACATGGAAATTTATCTTCCTTCTGAACTCTGATAGCTACTACTGTCTGCACTACTCCCCATATTTGACCTCATCCTACTAATTAGATTTTCCTAAATATATACCTTCTTTGTGTATGAATGTGTGTGCTGGTATACACACATTTGAACACTTGTATGATATGTAATATTCCCAAACCAGATACTTCATTATTCATATTATCTCATTCACCTTAGCTGATAATTTTATTTTTTATCATATACAAACAATGAAAAAGCAAGTTTTTCAGGACAATGTAGGCAACAATGACTTTCTCTTTCAAATACAGTTTTTCACAAAAGATCTTTGATGAAATTCTTAATAAATCAGCAAGTTCACCTACTGAGTCCCACTGCTGCCATTTCAGCAACACACTGTTCTTTCATAGCTGATAAAACTGGAAAGAGAGCTTGGGGCTGAGAGGATTAACCAGAATTTATCAGAGTAGATAGCATCACACAGATTTCACTGGTGCCAGTAGAGAGCAGCAAGAGGCCTCATTAAGGACTAGGGGTGAGCCAACTTCACTCAGCTGTGGTATGAGGAACTCCAGAAAGGGAGGGTCTGTGGACTAACTACAGGAAAATTCAGCTCAAGCATTGAGGAAGCAGGGGGACTTATCCAATGACACCAAGGGATAAGATAAAAGGGAGAAAGTCTGAAGCACAAGTAATCATGGTCTGAGATCATGCTGAAACTGCAGAGCACTGAGTTGAAATGGCTAGGAGAATAAGCAGAAAAATAAGACCGAGTTCAGGGTTGAGGTCAGGACAAGCAGAGGGATAAACAGCAGCCAGCTGCCAAGTCAGAGGCAAATTGCCAATGGCTGGGGAGTCTGTGGTGGAGAACAATTTTTGCCTGCACACTGCCATCACATGATCCTCACCTTTTGGCATAAAGAAGAAATGCCTCCTATAGTTCTTGGAAAGTGCAACCCCTGGCAATGATTCAATGATTCAGTGACTCACAAAAACAGGCTTCACCTCTTTGACATGTTTCAGATACATCTGTGGTAAGCTTTTTTTTTCTTTCTCTGAAGCACATGAGCAGTATTCCTACTATCCATAATTTCTTATATTCAGTTTTTCTCTATACTTTTATGACCCCAATCCCAAAGCCCATTAGCATGGGGTTTTGTTCTTATTGATGGAGCTAAATGCCTTGCCTTGTACAAGGGGTAGAGAGGAACTAGTGACAGCAGGAGAAAGGAGAGAATTCTTCATCTCATCTTCCCAGAGTCTTTTCCTTCAGCACCCTGATTGGATTTAGTATCATTCATCTTATCTCTCAAAAGTGGAAGCCAGAAGCATCCAGAGCAACTGCAAGACCCTAAGTGACTTGAATCTTAGAGAGAACTCAAAGATCATCTTTGTTTTTTACTTTATCAAATGCTTTATTAACTTCTAGTTTTCATCATTCATTTCCACAAGATTTTTAGTTACAAAATTTCTCCCTGTTTTTCCCCTACCAACCCAACCACCCCCACAATAGCGATCACACTGGATATCCCCTCCTCCAATTTGCTCTCTCCCATATCTTCTCCCATACTCCCTCTGACTTTCCAGTAGGCCATGGTAAATCTCGATACTCCAGTGCCTGTATATCTTATTTCACAGTTACATGTAAAATAATATTAAAAATTGTGTGTGTGTGTGTATAGCTAAACATTTGATTTTGAAAATTTGAATTCCAAATTCATTCCCTTCCTCCCTTGTCACCCACCCTTACTGGGAAGATAAACAATTCAATATAGGTTGTATGTATGTAGCTATGCAAAACATTTCCATAGTGCATATATTATAAAAGACTGACTATATTTCCCTCCCTCCTACCCCATCTCCCACTTGTTCTATTCTCTACTTTGATCCTGTCCCTTTTCAAAGGTGAGTGCTATCAACTTCTGTCTCCCCCAGCCTGACCTCCTTTACATCAACCCCCCTCTGAGGCCCTCCCCCCTACTCTCTTGTAGGGTGAGATACCATATTTAGTGTGTATGTCATACCCTCCCTAAGCCAATTTCAATGAGAATAAGTTGAACCATTCCCTTTTGCCTTCCTGTTCTTCTCCTCCCTTGTAACCATTTTCCCTTGCCTCCTCTATATGAGATCATTTACCCCATTCTGTCTCTCCCCATCTCCTCTCATTATATTCCTCTCTCACCTCTTAATTTCACCTTTTAAGTATCATCCCTTCTTATCAAATTTATCCTGTGCCCTCTATCTATGTATACCTGTGAACATATATATATACACACACTTACATATGTATGCATACACCCATATACCCTCTTATATAGACATAGATATATATGTGTCTTTGTGTGTATTTCTATTCCCTTCAATTATTTTCATACTGAGAAAATTTCGTCAGTTAAAATTATCATTTTTCCATGTAGGAATGTAAATAGTTCAACTTTGATAAGTTCCTTATGATTTCTTTTTTCTGTTTACCTTCTCATGTTCTCTTACTTCTTGTATCTGAATGTCAAATTTTCTATTCAACTCTGTTTTTTTCATCAAGAATGCTTGAAAGTCCTCTATTCCACTGAATGACCATATGTTCTCCTGAAAAACGATACTCAGTTTTGCTGGGTAGGTGATTCTTGATTTTAATCCCAGCTCCTTTGGCCTCTGGAATATCATATTCCAAGCCCTTTAATCCCTCAGTGTGGAAGCTGTCAGATCCTGTGTTATCCTGATTGTGTTTCCACAATATTGAAATTGTTTCTTCCTGGCTGCTTCTAATATTTTCTCCTTGATCTGGGAATTCCAGAACCTGGCTATAGTATTCCTAGTACTTTTCTTTCTGGGATTTTTTTTTCAGGAGGTGATGAGTAGATTCTTTGAACCTCTATTTTGCCCTCTGGTTCTAAAACATCAGGGCAATTTTCCTTGAGAATTTCTTGGAGGATGATTTCTAGGTTCCTTTTTTGATCATGACTTTCAGGTAGTCCAATAATTATTAAATTATCTCTCCTGGATCTATTTTCCAGGTCAGGGCTTTTTCCAATGAGATATTTCACATTGCCTTCTATTTTTTTCCATTTGTTTGAATCTTTTTAATAGTATCTTGATTTATCATAAAATTACTAGCTTCCATTTACACTAATCTAATTCTGAAGGAATGATTCTCTTCAGTGAGTTTTTGAGATTCTTTTTCCATCTAGAAAATTTGGCTTTTTAGGCATTCTTCTCCTCATTGCCTCTTTGAGCATCTTTTGCCATTTGAGTTAGTCTATTTTTAAGGTGTTATTTTCTTCAGTCAGGTTATTGACTCTCATTTCATAATTTTCTTGCATCATTCTCATTTCTCTTCCCAATTTTTCCTCCACTTCTCTTATTTGGTTTTCAAAATCCTTCTTAAGGCCCCTTCCTGCTAGCCTGCTGGACTATCTTGAGTGGAAGGTTAGCTTCTCTCTGTCATTTTGTTTATTCTGTAGCTACAAAGTTTGTCTAGAGTCATTTTTTTTCATGAATTGGAAGAGGGAGAAGCCAGAGCTGTACAGAAGTCCTGTTTCTACTCTGCCATCTTGACTCTGCCCCCTCAAAGAACATCTTGAGAAAAACTAAAGAGCTTTTTATTCTCCCACTTTCCCCAATTCCTCCTAGATCCTCAAAAAAGGATAGGGTGTAACTTTCTACCAATAAGAAGAGTCTAAAACCAATGGCTTTAGGACAAGAATTACACATATTCTAAGGGCAAATAGTTGTTGTCATTAAAGCTTCGTGGTTGAATATATGATCCACCAAAAAAATAAATAAAAGACAGAAAGAAATCCTCCACAAATGACTCAAGATTATTGCAGGAAGAAGAAAAAAGTAAACAAGTAAGTAATGGGGTGCCTCCATTTCCATAAATGCTATAGCTATTTAGAAGACCATGTTTGCTCTAATGAGATTTTTAAAAGCCATTTTAAAAGATGCCCCAATCTGTAAACATTTTTTAAATCAATTATTAGGATAAACACACAGTTGGCATACTTAGCAAAATTGTATATGACACAAAGCCTTGTGATGATGACAGACAGGATGGAAGAGTTGGATTTAAAAAGATCTTGGCAGGCTAGAACAGTTTGATAAGAGGAAAGGGAGGAGAACAAACATATATTAAGAACCTACTATGTGTCAGGCACAGTGCTAAGCACTGTACAAATGCTATCTCATTTGATCCTTACAACAGTCCTTCAAAGTAGATGCTATTATTATTCCCATTTTGTAGTTGAAAAAACTGAGGCATGTAACTCTAATAAGGTAAAATGTAATAGGGATAAATATGAATCTAAAATTTTACATTTGAGTTCAAAATAAACTTCACAACTACAAGACTGGAGTAGTTATTGTTACTTAGCAATATATCCAAACATCTATGAATTCGAGTAAACTTCAAGTCCAATATAACTTAGTAAATCTGTTATGTCCTCCAGGAAAGTGAATGAGATGCCATGCTACACTGAGAGACATAGCTTGCAGGAATGGGGGATAGTCAATTGTACTATGCTCTGGGCTATCACACTGCATTATTATACCCAGTTCTGACCTCCACATTTTGGGAGGATATTGATAAGCTGGCAAACAATTCACAGAGATCCCCACTTTTTGCCTCTCAAATACCATGTAAAGAAACTGGAAATGTTTAACTTGGAGAAGAGAAGACATAGGAGATGTAATTACTTTCTTCTCATATTTGGAGGGTCGTCAGTTAGAAGAGACATTAAACTCAGGAGATCCTAGAGGGCCATCACATAGGGCTAGACCCCATACAGCAGACCTAAGAACACTATGGAGATGTCAAAGAACCACACTTAGACTTGATATAAAGAAAATCTTCCTAACAATTAAAACTGTCCAAAATAGTATGAGCTGTTCTTTGATATAGGTTGTCCACTTTCAATGAAGACTCAAAGAACATTTGGATAAAAATGGGATAGATTTGTTGTAGAGGAGCTTATATTTTCAGTGTGAGTAGGGCCAGAAGAGAAGTAAGAATCTTTTCAACTCTGAAATTCTATGATTCTGTATACTTTTAATAACTAGAAGCCAACAACATTCACTCATTTTTACTCCATTGCTATAATTGTATGGCCATAAACATATATGTGTGTGTATACACACACAAACATATACATATATATGGGGGCAGAGCCAAGATGGTGGAGTAGAAACAGCACTTCCAAGGTGCTCTCCCCCACACCACTTCCAAAGCATGTAAAAGATGGACTCTGAACAACTTCTGGAAGGACAAAGAGAAGCTAACCTCCCGCTGAGGACAGCCCAGCAGCCCTGCAGAGAACGGCCAGCGCAGTGCTCTGGGAGCAGAGAGCCCAATGCCCTGGGAGCAGCCAGGGGTTATGGGATAAGATAAGGGAGAGAGTAGACCAGATGAGGGGATATCTTGTGGGACTGCTATTCTGGGGTGGTGGGTAGGGGGAAAATGGGGAAAAATTGTAACCCAAAATCTGTCGGAAATAAATGATGTAAACCAGAAGTAATAAAGCATTTGGAAAAAAAAAGAAATGTAAATGCTCTTAACCTCTGGAACTTTGACTTCATATAGATAAATCTTAAATTTTGAAAATATATATACATGCATATCATGTATGTATATGTTCTTATATATTATGTATATGTGAGTATATTTTTTACATACAAATTGAAGTCTGGATTTATATTTATTGACCACTTTTCTTTAATCAAATAGTTTAGCAATAAGATGGCAGACAGCATTTAGACTAAACAATGTGAAGTTACAGCTCATTGTCTTTTAATAATTTTCATGTTTTCCCTTAATGATTTAAAATCCATTGTATAACCAACTGCATAGTGACTGTGGAAATGAAATTTAACTATCGAAAGAATACTGTCATTTTAATGGAAGGAACCTTCAGCCCCTTTGCAAAACTATTTCTCACCTTCTGAATTGCCATTTGGTAGCATACAGGCATAGGGAGACCTATGCAAATAGACTATGTATTTGGACATAGGCACACAAGCAGACTCTTGGAGGCCTGCCATTTTCCCCTTTTTTTCAAACTTCAACAGTTAGCTAGCCATTTACTAAGGGTATTTGGGTGCTTAAAGAATTATAAGATCGAGAAAGACTGGATGAAATGTATGAATAATATGAGAACATAAAATGAAAACTTAGCAGTCTATATATAATATGGAGCATTATATTCTTTCATAGAAAAGATTCAGTGAACTTTTAAAAACTGTGTTCCTAAAATGTCCCTTATGTTTGACTACCTTGTGATAGAGAGGACCCCCAAGACTGATCGCTGGATCTCCCTACAGTTAGCATGCAGGCCAGGAGCTGGAGCTGCCTCTGAAAACTATAAAATGGCGTGTCTCCTCAGTGGCTTCTAGCCCCCAGGGGAGGAAGCTGACGCATTCCCCAAATACTGTTCCCAAAGTCCATAGGGCCCTAACCTCTTACTTTGTCCTAGGCATGTCTATGTTGATAATTCTGGAATCTCCACAGCTGCTTGTGTTCTGGGGTTCCTCCAGCCGGCTGCTGGCCCTGCCGCCCTGGGACTAAAACCTCAGCTCATGGGGACCTGGGCTCGGCTCACCATGCTCTGCACATTGTGCACTGCTGGCTCCCAGACCTCATGGCTGGTCCTTCCTGCAGGGCTGCTGGGCTGTCCTCAGCGGGAGGTTAGCTTCTCTGTGTTGTTCTGTGGGTGCCAGGGTTCCAGAAGTTGTTTAGAGTCCCCTTTTACATAGTTTGGGGGGAATCTCGCTGAAATCACATTTAGCCTTTAAATATTTCATTGCTTAAATGTAGGAGTAGGGAGAAAATGATAAAATGATAAAAAAAATAACAAAGGATAACAATAATAAGAGGAGCTAAAATTTATATAGTGCTTTAAGATTTGTAAAACTTTTTATATATGCTAGTTCATTTGATTCTTACAACTTTCTGAAATAGAAGCTATTATGGTCTGCATTTTACATAGGAGACCACTGAGGGTGAGAGAGTTTAAGTGATTTATCCAGGTTCGCAAATCTAGTAAGGCAGGATTCAAATTCATGTCAATACACTGCACTCCCCAGGTACATCTGAGAAGAAAGGAAGAAATAAATAATAAAGTGTGGTAGGACTCAACAAAGACAGAACGCCTAGTTGAAATAGAATCTTAAAACATACTTCCTGTCCTATTCAGAGCAAATACTACTAATTTGCAATATGGTGGGTTTTTTTAAAGTCTCTGGATCAGAGACAAAGTTCAACATGATATGCACTCCTCTTAAATCTAGGGATAGCATTTTTTCATAAAGTATTATATTTGAAATATTAATAAAATTGAATGCTTCTTTTGTCAAGAAATAATTTCAAATTTCCACTTATCAAGTTGGAAGAACACAAATGACTTTTTGATTCAAGTCTGACATTCATGATCTTTTGGACTTTTATTCCCCAAAGGGCCAAAGACACTTCATAGACATGCATAGAAATAACTTCACCCATCTCAGAGTTGAATCTCCTCTGGGAAAGAAACCAACAACTTTTTAACAATGTATAACACCTTATGACATTCCAGGTTATGTTTTTAAAGAAAAATTTTGAATCATCGCTCTATTACACTGTCTCCTCTAACCTCACTCTCATCAAACTCTACATTCAGTCTTCAACACAGAAATTTTTATTCCTCAAACATAACTTCTAATCAACAAGGTGCCTCACCTCTTTGCCCTTCTGCCAGATGTCAGAATCTTCACTGATCCATGCTTTGAAAGTAACTCCAGCTGACTTTGAATTATATATTGTGAAGTATACCAAAAAAAGAGTTGGACTTGAATACCTTGACTCTAGCCTTAGTTCTAGAACTTCTGCAAATGCTTTGAACTCTGCTTCAATTCCATTAGGACTGGTAAATTTACTACTTTCATTCTGACACATTGCAATGTACTCATATCATAAATGTGTAAACTTGACTTTCCATTTGGATAAACAGATAAGATATATTTGTTAGATTCCAAGTGTTGTTTTTTTTTTTTTTAAAGGCTGTAGCAATCATGCTCTCAGATAAAACAACAGCAAAAAAATAGACCTAATTTTAAAATATAATCAGGGAAACTACATCTTGGTAAAAAAAAATAGTCTATGAAGTAAATTGATACTAAATATATATGCACCAAATGACATAACATTCAAATTCTTAAAGGAAAATAAACTAAATGAATTACAGGAGGAAATAAATAGTAAAATTACACTAGTGGGGGACCTCAACTTTCCCCTCATGGAACTAGGTAAATTTAAGCACAAAATAAATAAGAAATGAGATGAATAGATTCTTAGGAAAGTTATATATAAGATACTTCTAGAGAAAACTGAATGGGAATAAAAAGGAGTATACCTTTTTCTCAGCTATATGTGACACCTTCACAAAAATTGGCCATATACAAGGGCATAAAAACCTCATAACTAAATATGGAAAAGCAGAAATATTAAATAAAACATTTTCACTAATGCTATAAAAATCACATTTTGTAAAAGACCATGGAAGCATTGATTAAAAATTAATCAAAGGGGCGGCTAGGTGGTGCAGTGAGTAGAGAGCCAGCCCTGGAGTCAGAAGGACCTGAGTTCGGATCCAGCCTCAGACACTTAACCCACACAAACAAAAACCTAGCCGTGTGACCTTGGGCAAGTTACTTAACCCCAATTGCCCTAAAAGGGGTGGCTAGGTGGCACAGTGAGTAAGAGCACCGGCCTTGGAGTTGGGATGACCCGAGATCGAATCTGGCCTCAGAAAATGAGCACCCACACACAAATAATGACTAGCCGTGTAACCTTGAGCAAGTTACTTAACCCCAATTGCTTTAAAAAAAAATTTAAAAAATAAATCAAAATTAATCAAAAATTAAATAATTCAATCTTAAAAAATAAATGGTTAAGGTACAAATCATAGAAACACTCAATAATTCACTAAAGAGACTGTCAATTTTACAAGAATTATTTACAATAAAATTAAAAGTACATGGTATTTATTACTTACCAGACTTGTGGATAGAAGAAAAATTATGAATAAATAAGAGATAGAAAAGTTGAATGTAAAATGGATTATTATGATTGCATTAAATTAAAATGGGTTTGTACAATTAATTCAATTGTAGCCAAGATCAGAAGGAAAGCAGAAAATTTGGTGGAAAATGTATATGGTTTATCAGGGTAAGGTCTCATATCCAAAATATATAAAAAACTTTGTCAAAGATATAAGAACGCAAGTCATTCTGCAATTAATAAATGGTGAAGGGATATGAACAGGCAGTTTTCCAACAA
The DNA here is from genome assembly GCA_011680675.1 of Gymnobelideus leadbeateri. NCBI lineage: Eukaryota > Metazoa > Chordata > Mammalia > Diprotodontia > Petauridae > Gymnobelideus > Gymnobelideus leadbeateri. The sequence continues at coordinate 216,447 of WOXC01006861.1, forward strand.
AAAAATCAAAACAATTTACAGTAATATGAAAAAATGTTCTAAATAGTTATTGATTAGAGAAATACAAATTTTAAAAGAAAAAACCTTGAGATATCATTTTACACCTATCAGATTGACTAAAATAATAGAAGGGGAAAGTGACAAATGTTAGAGAGGGTGTGAAAAAGTTGGCAAATTAATTCATTGTTGCTGGAATTATGAACTTATCCAATCATTTTAGAAAGCAGTCTGGAATTATAACCAAAGAGTTATTAAGCTACATATACTTTTTGACCCAGCAATGCCACCATTTGATCTTTTCCTGAGGATAATTAGGGGAGAATGAAAAGAATTTATATGTTCTAAAATGTTCATAGCAGCTTATTTTGTGGTGGCAAAAGTCTAGAAAATGCAGGGATGCCTGTCAATTACCGAATGGCTGAACAAGTTGTGGCATATGATTGTGATGGAATACTACTGTGCTATAAGAAATGATGAGCTCAATGATTTTAGAAAAACACATGGAAAGACTTGCATGAAATAATGAAAAGTGAAATGAGAAAAACCAAGAGAACATTGTATATAGTAATGGCAATATTGTTTTAAGAATGACTTTGAGTGAATAATTTATTTTGATTATTGTAAATACCAAAATTAACTATAAAGGGCATATGAAGAAAGAAATTATCTATATCCAGAAAAAAAACTGATAAATAGAATACTACATATAACAATTTTGCATACACAGAAACAGACACACACACACACACACACACACACATACACACACACCGACACACACACACCTATTCCTAATGGTAGTTATCTCTAGGTCTGGGAGAGTTTGAGGTGAAAAAAGGAAAAATAAATAAATTCAAATAACAGAATGCCAACAAAGAGACAACATTACACAATTTGTGGGATGTAGACAAAGCCATATTTAGGGGATGCTTCTCTCTCTAAATGCATAAATCAATAATGGAGAGAAAGGACAAATAAATTAATTAGGCATGTAACTAAAAGAAAACTAGAAAAAGAAAAAAATTTAAAATCCCAAGTAAGCACCAAAATGGAAACCCTGAAAATAAAAGGAGAAATCAATAACATTGAAAGTTAAAAAATTGAATTAATAAACTAAAAAAATAAAATTGGTCTTATGAAAAAAGACAAGAAAATAAATAAATCATTGGTTAACTTGATTTTTTTTAAAGAAGAAAACTGAATCAAAAGCAGAAAAGAATAACTGCCAATGAAGATGAAATTAAAAGCAAGTATTAGGAATTATTTTTTAAATAAATCCCTTGTGCCAGATCGATTCACAAGTGAATCCTACCAAACATTTAAAATATAATTAATCCCAATACTATCTAAATTTTTGGGGAAAATATGAAAAGAAGGAGTCATATTTAATTCCTACCAAATTATGATGGAAATATGGTGCTGTTACTTAAACCAGGAAGAACAAAAACAAAGAAAATTATAAACCAATTTCTCTAATGAATTTTGATGCAATAATTTTAAATTAAATACTAGCAAAGAGATTACAGCATTATATCACAATGATCATACACTATAATAAAGTGGGATATATACCAGGAAAGCCGGGCTGGTTCAATATTAGGGATACATATCCCTAATCATATTAGCATAATTGACCATATCAAGAGCAAAACCCACAGAAATCATATGATTCAATCAACAGATTCAGAAAAAGCTTTTGACAAATACAATACCCATTCTTATTAAAAATATTAGACAACATAGAAAAAATGGAGTTTACCTTAAAATTATAAGTGATATTTATCTAAAACCAACAGCAAGCATTATCTCTAATAGATATAAGCTAGAAGGCTTCCCAATAAAATCAGGAGTGATACAAAGATGATTTGTGCCAGGAGCTAGTGGTGACACCAGAGCTGGGAACATCTCTGAATTAGATTATAAACTCCTTGAGGGCAGGTCCCAAGTCTTATTTAACTTTTATATTTTCCCCGGCATTTAGCACAGATCTAAGTATTTAATAATGTTTGTTAAGCTTACACATAGTAGATATTCATTGAATTGAGAAAAGAAAAAGAAAAAATCTTTGAGGAAAGACTATATAAGCTGGAGCCCTATTTCAGTATCATATTGCTAGGAGGTAACTTGTTTATTCTTTTTCCTACTGATTTTTGTTTCACTTTCTATCACTTATATATTGGCTATTCATGATTCCTGTACATCACTCCCTACTTACCTCCACTTTCTGGCTCTCCTCAAGACTCAGCTAAAATCCTATCTTCTATAAGAAGTCTGTCTTGCTCTTCCTTATCTTAGTGCTTTGCCTCTGAAATTTTCTCCAACTTAGCCTGCATATGTCCTATTTATAATAGTGGTTTGTATATTTCCTCTTCCAATTAGACTAACTAATGGTAAGTGAACAAGAGCTGATTGCCTAAAAAAAATTACTTGGGTCTTCATGTAAACAATGCTGGTTATTATCATTATATGATTTTTTCTATCTCCACTAATATCATACAAAAAAATTTCCCCATTCCACTCACTACCTCACTACCACTTTTTAGCTTTTTCTGCTGAAACAGAAAAAAAAAAAGCCATTGGTTCCTAAATTCCAGAGTTGGGTCCTAGACTTAGGGTGTTAGATTAATTTGAAAAATGTATTATAAAGCATCTACTATTTGTGAAGTACTATGCCAGGCACCAAGTATGCAAAGATCAATATAACTTAATTCCTGACCTCAGGGAGATTGCTTTTTTTCCTTATAGGGGAGTTATAGCATATACACATATACAATAAGTAAATAAATGCTAATTTGAAGACAGAAAGAGTATTAGCAACTAGGGACATGAGGGAAGACTTTGAATAGGAGATGATACCTGAATTTAACACTAAAGGAGATTAAGAATCTTGAGAGGTAGGGAGGAGAAGGGAATTTATTTCAAGAATAGGGGACATATTATGTGAAGACAGAGAGATAGAAATCTGATTTCAGGTGGAGCCAAGATGGCAGAGTAGAAACAGCACTTCCAAGGTTTTCTGCCCCATACAACTTCCAAACAATGTAAAGGGGGACTCTGAAAAGCTTCTGGAGCCCCAGCACCCACAGAACAACACAGAGAAGCTAACCGCCTGCTGAGGATAGCCCAGCAGCCCTACAGGGAGCAGCCAGTGCAGCGGTCTGAGAGCTGACCTGGAAAATAGATCCAGGAGAGATAATTTAAAAATTATTGGACTACCTGAAAGCCATGATCAAAGAAAGAACCTAGAAATCATCCTTCAAGAAAATAACTCATAATCTGGTGGAAATGAATGATGTAAACCAGAAGTTAATAAAGCATTTGTTTAATAAAGAAAAAAAAGCCATATGGTAAAAAAAAAAAAAAAAGAAAAGAAAGAAATCTGATTTCAGGGAACAGTAAATAATCCAATTTAGTTCAAAGAGAGTGTATGAAGATAATATTAAATATATGGGAAAATAGAATTAAGTCAGATTTTGGAAGGCTTTAAATGTCAAACTAAGAATTTTCTGTGTTATCCGAGAAGCAACAGGGAGTCAATGAAGACTGTTGAATAGTCATGACCAGACATGACCATTTTCCAAAGATATGTATTGATTTCTACCTTAGTTAACCCTTCCTTATATTTTCCTCAAGTCATGGACCTATCCTAGATTCCATCTAGGTGGTTAGGAAAGCAGCCACTATAGATGTACCCTTACCCTTCCCTTCCCACTTCCAATAGGTTACTTGACTACCTGTGGAGCTTGGGTGAGACTGGCATCAACAACCCTATTCCTTCTGATGAGAGAACCTCACCTCCCTGATTCTACTTCCTAAGATCTTCCAGGACTTACTATCTGCCCTTGTTCTCTGCCTAGTAGTCAGTTCACTCTGTTATTTGACTTATTACCTAATTCCTTAAGACCCTTGGTAATTTCCTTCTTTCCTATAGCTAAACTTTCTTTTGTGTTCCAGTTAAACTCCTTAAGAGCGAGGACCATCTTGCTTTTTCTGTTTGTAGCCCTAGCATTTAGCATAGTGCTCAGAATGCAGTAAACATTTAATAAATGATTTTTCTTTCATTCATTTACTCAACTTCCCTCCCTCATTTTATAGATGTGAAAACAAGCCAAGAAAAAAAAATCAGATGACTTATTGTGAATTTTCTTCCTTCATACAGACAAAATCAGTGATAAAAGGCCATTAAAATTTACACAAAAGATCAGTCATAAATCTCAGAAGTTTAAATTGTACTTCCTGTATGAGCTTTTTAATATAACTTGATGGCTTTGAATATCCCTGTTATTAGATACTTATAGAGGTAAATAAAGTAGAACTCACCAACCGAACTCTCTTATGTTAAAATTCCTTTCCTACTAGAAAAATTAAAATCCTGACTTCATTCAGTGAGCTACATATGGAAATTGCAATTCAACTCAATATTCTCAGCTTCTGCTAAAAAATATTCTTCAGGAGATCCCTCCATAAGTATGCCTACATAAGTATTTATATGCACACATGTGAATATTATAGATGCAAGTGTGTATGTTTATAAGAAAGTTAAATGAATTTAATGTTAGGTTTTTTTTGTTTTAGAGAAATATACTAAGAACATGTTTGTTTGTTTGTTCCCCCACAAATCCTGCCATGGTTTCCTGGGTATATATTAATAATGCTACAGGATTTTAATAGCAAATCGAAACAGATAAACCCTTCATTTTTTAAAGGATGTATGGAATAAGCAAAGAATGATCTATTTACTTGTTTCAGTAGGCTTCTCTTGAAGTGTTCAGAAGGTTTTCAAAGACAGATTTTTTAAACAAATGCTTTATTAACTTCTGTTTTACATCATTCATTTCTGCCAGATTTTGAGTTACAATCAATTCCCCCCGTTATTCCCCTACCCAACCTCCCAGAATAGCAGTCCCACAAGATACCACTTCCTCCAATCTGCTCTCTCCCATACCTTCTCCCATACCCCCTTCGACTTTTCCATTAGAGGAAGGTGAATCTTTGTGTCCCAATGCCTGCACATCTTATCTCCCAATTACAAGTAAAAGAGTATTAATAATAGTATTTCTATATATTTGAAACATTTAATGTTAAGACCTCAAATTTCAGATCGATTTCCTTCCTCCCTTGTCACCCATTCCCTCTGGGGAGATAAGTAATTCAGTATATGTTGTACATGTCTAGCTATGCAAAACATTATAATAGTAGATATATTGTACAAGGCTGCTTATAATTCCCTCCCACTCATCCCACCCCCCACCTGGTCCATTCCCTACATGATCCTGTCCCTCTTCTATAGTGGGTACTTCCAACCTCCCCTCCCCCCAAGGATGCCCTCCCATCCATCATCCCTCCTCTCATCCCCCTTCCCCCTATCCTGCTGCAGGCTGAGATATCCCATTTAGTATGTATGTCATTTTCTCCCTGAACCAAATTCAATGTGAATGTGGTTTTGCCTTTTTAGCCTTCCTTATTCTCCCCCTCTTTTGCAACCACTTCCCCTTGCTTCTTCTGCATGGGATAGTTTACACTACCCTGTCTCTCCCCATCTCCTCTTGCCACTTTCCTCTCTCACCTCATAATTTCATCCCTTGAGTATTCTCCCTTCCCAACAAATTCAACTTATGCCCTCTATCCATATATAACTGTAACCATATACACACACATTCACATATGTATTCATATGACCACACCCCCTTCTTCCATTATTTTCATAGTGAGAAAGATATCATCAGTCCCAGTTATTGCTTTTCCATATAGGAATGTAAATAGTTCAACTTTGATAAGTTCCTTTTGATTTCTTTTCCCTGATTACCTTCTCAGGCATCTCTTGCTTCTTGTGTCTGGATGTCAAATTTTCTATTCAACTCTGGTTTTTTCCTCAAGAATGCTTGAAAGTCCTCTATTCCACTGAATGACCATATTTTCCCCTGAAACAAAATACTCAATTTTTCTGGGTAGGTGACCCTTGGGTTCATTCCCAGCTCTTTTTCCCTCTGGAATATCATATCCCATGCCCTTCGATCCCTCAGTGTAGAAGCTGCCAGGTCCTGGGCTATTCTGATTGTGTTTCCACAATATTGAAATTGTTTCTTCCTGGCTGCTTGTAGTATTTTCTCCTTGATCTGGGGATTCTGGAACCTGGCTATAATATTCCTGGGAGTTTTCTTTTTGGGATCTTTTTCAGGAGGTGATCTGTGGATTCTTTCAACCTCTATTTTGCCCTCTGGATCTAAAACATCAGGGCAGTTTTCCTTGAGAATTTCTTGAAGGGTGATTTCTAGGTTCTTTCTTTGATCATGGCTTTCAGGTCATCCAATAATTTTTAAATTGTCTCTCCTGGATCTATTTTCCAGGTCAGTGGTTTTTCCCATGAGATATTTCACATTGCCTTCTAATCTTTCATTTGTTTGGATCTGCTTAAGAGCATCTTGATTTCTCATAAAGTCATTAGCTTCCATTTGCTCCAGTCTAACTCTGAAGGAATGAATCTCCTCAGTGAACTTTTGAGATTCTTTTTCCATCTGGCAAATTCGACTTTTTAAGGCATTCTTCTCCTCATTGCCCTTTTGGGCCTCCTTTGCCATTTGAGTTAGTCTATTTTTTAAGGTGTTGTTTTCCTCAGTCAGGCTGTTGACCCTCATTTCATACTTTTCCTGCATCCTTCTCATTTCTCTTTCCAATTTTTCCTCCACTTCTCTTATTTGATTTTTAAAGTCCTTCTTAAGGTCCTCTATGGCCTGCAACCCGCTCATGTTTTCCCCTGGGGCTTTTGGAGCAGGACTTCTGACCTCACAATCCTTTTCCTGCTCTATGCCCCCAAAATAGGAGTCTAGGGTTGCATTTTTCTGTTTCCTTTGCCTTGGCATGTTGCCACTTAATTACTTGACTTTTGGGCTTGTTGCCACACTATGGCTTTAAGGCCAGATAGAGGAATTTTCGTCCCGAACGTGTGGGGGGCAACTTCCGTTTCTGGCAAGCTGTAAACCCACCCACGACTTCCACCCTAGATCACAATCCAGATCCAGGGAGGTTATAGCAAGAGCAATTACCCCCCCAAGACTGATCGCTGGATCTCCCTACAAATTTGCAGGCTGGGAGTGGGAGTTGCCTCTGAAAACTACAAAATGGCGTTTGTCCTCAGGGGCTTCTAGCCCCCAGGGGAGGGAGCCGACGCATTCCCTAATACCAGTCCCAAAGTCCATAGGACACTAACCTCTTACTTTGTCCTAGGCATGTCTATGTTGATAATTCTGGAGTCGCCACAGCTGCTGGTATTCTGGGGTCTCTCCAGCTGGCTGCTGGCCCTGCTGCCCTGGGGTTAAAACCTTGGCTCACGGGGACCTGGGCTCCGCTTTGCTCGGCTCCCCGCGCTCTGCACCCTGTGTGCTGCCAGCTCCCAGAGCACTGCACTGGTCCTTCCTGAAGGGCTGCTGGGCTGTCCTCAGCGGGAGGTTAGCTTCTCTGTGTCATTCTGTGGGTGCTGGGGTTCCAGAAGTTGTTCAGAGTCCCCTTTTACATAGTTTGGGGGGAATCTGGGGGCAGAGTGGCTTGGATGAGCTGTTCCTACTCTGCCATCTTGTCTCCACCTCAAAGACATATTTAAAAAGAAAATGTCATCCGCCCCGCCCCCCCCTGGTATAAAAGTCAAGGGTTGGAAATATGATCTTCCTGGGGGGGATTAAACAAGACATTGAGGTCCACTCATTAGAAGAACAACCCATGCATCTTTCAGTAACCATGAGATGCTGTGGTCCAGCTTCCAATAGGTCTTGTGGTAGCAGCAGTGTTTCGATGTAACATCAATGAATCATCTTTGAGGCTGACAGAGCAGGCTGCTTTCTCACTGAATAAGCAAAGGTAGAGATATAGTATCATAGATAATGCATTAGATTTTTTAGATTCTTCCAAACTTTGTCATTGCTTCCCTCCAAAAAGAACCACGAAAGTATGGAGGGCCAGACTTTGATGTTGCTACTTGAGAACCCACATAGAACATAATCCAAAGTTAGAGAAGTAAGAGATTAAAGAGATTAATTTCAGAGGCAGCTGGTAGCACAATGATAGAGTGCTGGGCCAAGAGTTAGAAAACCTGAGTTCAAATCCAACCCCAGACACTGAGAAATTATTTAACTGTCTGTCTCAGTTTACTCAACAATAAAATGGGGGTAATAGAATCCCCTAGGGTTGTTGTGAAGATCGGATAAGATAATTTTTGTAAAGCACTTAATATACTTCTTGGTATATAGTAGGTAATTAATATGCATTTATTTGTTCCCTTCAGAATCAGTCTAGAATCTGAATAATATAGCTTTTTTATCAATTTCTCATTCCTATAAAACACTGTCCAACAGAAGACATGAAGCATCTGTGATAATTTGGATGATTGAGAAAAAAAAATTATACAAATAGACTTGGTAATATTTTGTTTAAACCAGTTTTGAACATCACTAATAGCATCAGACCTAAGTAAAACTGCAGAGTAGGAAAAATTCATTTTTAGTTCCCAAGCATTCAGTACTCTCAGGCTTTTATCCCAGTTCTTGGGCCTTCACCTCAACAGGCCATACAACAAGATTTCCCACTTCCAATTCTCTTGTCTCTCATATATTCTTTCTCTGTGATTTCCAAATGTATGATTTACTAATCTGTGCTATTGGGAGGTCCCTCACCCATTGCTCCCAAACTATAGTACCTTTGCCAGGTGATGATACATTTGCATTTTATATAATGTGTTCAGTAAAATGTCAGCTTCTTAAGGAAAGGGGTTAGGATTTAATATCTCTCTGTAATCCATAAAAGGAACTTAATCAATATCTTTTTGTTTGAATTTTTACAACAGTCTTAATGGGAAAGGTGATACTAGTAGTCAGAATGTCAGGATATCCAAAGGGAGAAAGATCTGGCAAAGTCCTATAGAGAATTCAGATCACATGTACTCCATGCATGTCCCAGACTGCCTAGTGATCTACAGAGCACAGTTTTCCAGGTACAGGTTTCCATACTGGCCCTTTTAAAAAGATTAGGTGCTACATATAAGCTTATTAGGCATGACTTATTATGAGATACAATGGGTATAATGAATAAATAGAAGCATGGGAAGACATATGAAATGATGCAATGAAATATGCAGAACCATGAGAAAAAGGATGTACATGACTACAATACAAATGAAAGAATGATAACAAGAAACCAACCAAAACCAAATGCTAACAAGTTAACTGACCCCAAAGAGGAGATGTGAGAATATATCTTTCCCTGTATCCTTAGGGTGTGTGTGTGTGTGTGTGTGTGTGTGTGTGTGTGTGTGTGTGTGTGTGTGTATTGGGGGCAGGGGTATTATAGGTTTAGAACAGACTATATCGCATCAGACTTTTTTATATAATGTTTAGATTGACTATTATTCCATATATTTATTTTTTTATTACAAGGTATTGTTTACTAAGATGCATTAGTTAAAACAGAAGACCAATAAAATGCATTTTATAAAAAGAACAAATTATTTTTAAAATTATTTGATTAAGTATGTTTTCCCCTTTCTTTACCCTCTCCAAACATCCACTTTGGAGGGATGGAGTATTTTTTATTAATCTGCCCCTTTCCTCTTTAGCAAGTATAGAGAATCATGTTCCTGTTATTTTAGGTTTTATTCTGTGGCTTGTTGGTAGAAGACTGGAAGCAGGGAGGATGCATTTGCAGGGAAACAGGCTTTTCTAGAATCATAGAAATTATAATGAAAGGTCAAACCTGTGTCTTCTGCCTCATCCTTCTCTTCAAGTAGAATTGCTCCTTTACTTATTCACTGTCCAGTAGTTGTACTTCTAATAGCTGGTATCACCATAGATCACAGTTTCAATTGTCTTCTTTCTGACAGTTCTCTCTATCTTGCTGCTGAATTCCTACAGAACTCACTCATACAAAGGAATGAAACCAATCATTTGGAAAGAGTGTAAAATGGTAAAGAAAAATCCCCATGCTTGGCCCTTACGCTAGGAATGATTTTAGGACTAATTTTACTCTTCTGAAAATCATTCCATTGTTTTCTAAACTCTTTCCTTAAAGCTGAGAGTTTCCAATTTTGTTAACTATAAGCAATGTCATTCAACAAGCATTTATCAAGCCCTTACATGTCAGGCACTATGCTCATTGTTTGGGATGCAAAGACAAAAATAAAATAGTCACTACCCTCATGGAACTTATATTTTGGGGAAGGGAACACTAGGTACTTAAGGATGAACCATAACAAGTAGGGTTATAATAATAGACAAAAAGGGAACACTTGGGCTGAGCTTTGAAGGAACTTAGGGATTCTATAAGGTGGAAGTAAGGAATGAGTGCCATGAGAGCCCCCAATATGGGGCCAGGAGAGGGGGACAACCTGTGAAAAAGCATGGAGATAGGATATGGAATGCCATGCATGGGGAATACCAGCAAGTAGCCCAATTTGGATAGAATGCAAAGTATTTGAAAGGGAGTACTGTGAAATAGGCTTAGAAGAGTCAATTGAAGCCAGAATGTGAAGGAATTTTGAAGCCAAACAGTTTGTATTTTATTCTAGTGTGAAATAGAAGCCATTAAAGATTCTTGAGCAGGGGAGTGAGTGACATAGCCAGATTTGTGCTTGGGAATATGAGGTTAGCAGCTATGGGAAGGATAAAGTAGAAAGGTGAGAGACTGAAGGAGAGAAGTCCAATTAGAAGGACACTGCATTAGTCACTACGAGAAGTGACTCATTGCATTCGTCAATACGAGAAGGGGGAGATAGGAAGAATGGACATGAAAGGTGCTATGGGGGTAGAGTTCACAAAGCTTGGCAACTGATTTGGTGTTGAGGGATAAAAAGAAGGAATAGTCAAGGGTTACCCTTAGGTTGAACTCATGTATGACTTGGAACATGGTGGTATTCTTTTTTTTCTTTTGGTTTTTGGAGGGCAATTGGGGTTAAGTAACTTGCCCAAGGTCACACGGCTAGGTTTTTTTGTTTGTGTGTGCATTAAGTGTCTGAGGCCGGATCTGAACTCAGGTCCTCTGACTCCAGGGCTAACGCTCAACTCACTGCGTCACCTAGCCACCGCTACATGGTGGTATTCTTGAGAGAAACTGGAAGAGTTCAGAAAAGGTGGGATGGCTGGGGAAAGAAGACATATAATTGAATATTTTTGAGTATATTGAGTTTGCGGTATGCTATAGGGAGTTGGTGATGTTCAACTGGAGTTCAGGGAAGACACTATCCATAAAGTACATTTAAAATGTCTTTGAAAATAAATCTCTAGTATCCAAATTGGTCACTTTGCAATTATCATCAAAATTTATATAGCACTTTAATGTTTGTAATGTGCACTATATACATTAGGTCTTTTATCTCCAAACAAGTTAGTTACTATTTTTCTCCACTTTTTGCTGATGAAAATACTGATATTAGGAGAAAGGAAGAGACTTGAAAGGGAGTCATAGAGTTTATAGGGGTCAGAAGTGTGATTTGACGGGCGCCTAGGTGGTACAGTGAGTAGAGCATTGGCCCTGGAGTCAGAAAGACCTGAGTTCGGATCCGGCCTCAGACACTTAATGCACACACAAAGAAAAACCTAGCCTTGTGACCTTGGGCAAGTTACTTAACCCCAATTGCCCTCCAAAAGAAAAAAAAAAGAAGTGTGATTTGATCCTGGTTCCTCCTAACTTCAAGTTCAGTGCCCTTTCCACCATACTATACTGCTTCTCACCTATACACAAGAAAAAAGGCAAATACTAAGACAAGATCCTTAAACATTACAATGTGTCTGATAGTAAAAGTTAAATCATTCATGTTCTCTTAAAGGAATTATTTTCTAAATTTTAATGACTACATAGATTTCTTGATTTAATCATAGTCACTTCAGTTTTAACTATATCAACATTTATGCATTCCTATTGTGTAACTTGCTTATTTTTTCCCCTCCTTGACATTATTTTTATCTGATCTGCTACTTCACATTATCTTAAACTGGGATGTCTTAAGAAGCTTACAGTCTAGATCCTGATCTGTGTCATGGTCTATTCTAAAAAAAAAAAAAAAAAAAAAAAGAAAAATGTATCTTCTCAAAAAGCATTTTTAATAAAATGAGAAAACGATTAGTGAAATTACTTGACTGGTTAGGAAAGAATTTTCATAAAAATAAATATGACTAATACCATTAACAAAATATGTATTTCATTTTCACAGATATTGACTAAGTCCCTTCTAATAGCAGGTTCTATGCTAGACAACTGAATCTATACAAAAAAAAGAAAAATGGTTGCTGACTTTAAGGAGCATAAGCTATAATTTCAAGGAGGCATAGTTTTTCAACATACGCACAAAATAATTATACTTTCAAATACTAAAATGGATCTGTGATCTCATGTTCGTGTTTTTCCACTAAGGATAAATATTAAGACCCATCATGGGTGCCCATTCTGTACAATTATTACCCCAAAATTTCATTGCTGAGGATTAACTGAACATTCTGGTGGCCTTCTTCATTTTCTTCTGTCATTGCTAGGACACCCCATGGAGTACTCTGGCTACTGACCTATCATCTCTTCCTCTCATCCTTTCTCTATGTTACAGTTCTTACATTCTTCTTACATTCTTCAGAACTCACCACTGGTTATATTTTGAATCTTGATCAGAACTACCATATGCCTTTCTACTATCCCCTTTGCCATGCTCATCTTTAGCTCTTTAGTAGAGGCAATGATGTTCCAGGTAAACAAACAAGTATGTAAATAACAAGTATATGGTAGCAGAGTTTTCTAAAAACTGGGATAATCAGAGGAGACTCCACAAAGGAGACAGCACATGACTTGAGCCTGGAAAGTAGATGTTGCTGCAAAGACAGGATGCCTTCCAGATATGGGGAATGGCTTCTGAAAACCCACAAAGGCTGAAAACGGATTGTGAGGAGCAACCAATGGTAATCCATTCTATAGAAGTAAAGGTTGTATCTTAAAGGGGATAAAGGGAAAGGCATATATGATTCAACAGTAGAAGATAGATAGATAGATAGATAGATAGATAGATAGATAGATAGATAGATAGATATTGCACAGCTGAGAAGGAAAGTCCGGAGGCCTTTATTTCCTCCTACAATTCATGAAACGAAGAAAGAAAGTCTTTGGATTACATTTCCTAGAGGTATTTACATAGGCCTAAAACATGATGACATTATCAGCCAAATAGTGTGGTCAGTGGGTTTATCATGGGAAGTTTAAAAAGCAACCTACATGAACTATATGAGGAAAGGATAAGAGAGCCTAAACAAGCCTGCACAGTTAGACATGGGAGAAGAAAGCAATCAGCCATCATCAGAGCTGGGGAAAGCAAGAGAAACCAAGTGGAAAGGGAGTGAATAAAGCATCCCAAGGAATCTAGGTTGGGAAAGATCTGAGAGGTGAGCAAAGACCCAGATCTGGAAGCAGATACAAGACAAATGGGATACACAAACCTGAATGGGAGAGGAACGATGATGGAGAGGAGTTGAGGAAGAATCCTGACATGCCTGGAGCCAAGCTGAGATGTTTTAACAGATTCTAGCCTGACTAAAAATAACCACACTTAAAACCGGAGAAAGCAGCAATGAATGCCAGAACCATTTTATTTCAAAAGCTTACACTCTCTGAAGTTTATTCATAGTGATATGCTTAATACTTTTGTTAATGATATGCTTGATACTATCATTAATGCTATGTTGACTTTAATAGTTCAATGTGGACATGAAGACATACTTCATAGGGGCTAAACATTCTGGTGTGAGACAGTACAAAGACCAGATTGCCTTTAGTCCTTCTATAGTTCAGAAATCCCAAACTTAAGCAATTCACTAGCCTCAACCTCTTCAGCATTAAGAGCAGCAGGCAGATGCCATTCTTCCCAGTTTCACAATATGTTATTAATGAAGTCATGTTGACTCTTTGCAATCACCACATTTTTGTTTGATGTTCAATAATGTTCTTTGTAATAGTATGCTCTAGAATTTTACCAGGAATCCATCACATTTCTAAGGTAGTGCTTTAAAGTCTGAGAAGCTCTTTAGTAATAATGATAATAGTAGTAGCATTCATACAATACTTTAAGATTTGCAAAGAAGTTTACAAAAATTATCTCATTTTGCCCTAGAAGATGTTTGCTATAATTATTCTTATTTTACACATGTGGAAACTGAATCAAACAGAGGCTAAATGACTTGTCTAAGAACTTAATGCTAATAAGTGTTTCAGACCAAATTTGAATTCAGGTCTTCCTGAATCCAGGTTCAGTGGATTCATTGCACTACCTAGATGCCTCCACAGATTCCTTTCTTTACATGCACATGTGCATGTGTGTGCATACTCATGTGCACATATATGTGATATGTAGTTTTTCATTTTATCTTTAAGGCAACTCTGTGAGGTAGGTGCTATTGTTAACCTAATTTTACAGAAGAGGAAACTGAGATTCAGAATGGGTAGTTGACTTGTCCATGGTCACACAACTGGTAAGTATAAAAGATGAGATTTGAAACCAGGTCTATCTTGACTCCCAGTCCAGTCCTCTTTGCATTATACCACCCTGCCTCACATCTCTATGCTGTCTCAGATCTCTTTCTGAAGATATGCGCTTTGTTCTGAAAAGCTATTATGGACTCCATCAAGTTAGAAAGTCATTATGACTTTTTGTGAGGAGGTCCGCCTAGCTAAGTTGGGAGAAGTTCATTTCTAGAGGGTTAGCCACAACATAATAAAATTCGTACCCACAGCAACTCATTAAAATATCTATTAAGTTATGGAGAGTTGTGTGCCTTGGTGAAGAGAATATCTAAATTAATGAAATCACAAACCTTGGTATGTTGAAAAAATTATCTACCTCATATGACTTATGAGGATAAAAGAGATAATGGATATGAAAAACACATTAAAAATAAAGTGCTTGCAAAGGCAAGGCAAGGCTATATCAGAGCTTTTAATTTTTCTGGATTTTCTGTCTAACTCTGTTCATCAGAATGGATTACAGTGCTTATAATTATTAATTGAAGTAAAGCTAATTATGTGACAGCAGAAATCTTGGAGGACAGTAAGTATGACATCTGGACATATAAATCCTTCCTTTACATTCAGCATTAGTCAGTTTGTCACTAGCATGCAATATCCATACTGGAGCTTCACAACTGGATGTTAGTATAAAGGATGTTGGTATTAGCTAGAGGGATGGGCTCTATGAGGCACATACTTTGCCTTGACTTGGGGATGGGAGTGGTTTAGTCCTTTGGTAAGTCACAGTTTTGATGTCAATATCTGCCAATCTTGGTATGTACCTCATCCCCAATCTATCTCAGCCACCTGTATTGAACCAAAGGGCTAAAGCCATTTTCAGAACCTTGACCTGCTATTTGCCTTTTATCATCACTTAGACTCTCCACCCTCTCTTCGACTGTGAGAAATGCCAAATAGTATTGGATCCTAGAGAAATGTTAGTCAGCAAGTATGAGGCTATTTATTGTCTCCAGTTCCTTCCTTACCTTAGCAAATGTCTCACCACCAGGGGAGTACAAAAGAAAGATGTGCTTTCATTTTCCAAACCCTATAGTTATGGCAGGGCATATATATTTATTATATCTATGCATATATATAATCATTACCACCTAGGATACCAATCTGGTAACAGGAAATTTCTAATTGTATTATATCCTCCTTTCCTTAACTTACTAATCACATAGATAGACAGACATAGATAGATAGATAGATAGATAGATAGATAGATAGATAGATAGACAGACAGACAGACAGACTTGAGTTTGTTGCCTTTCAGCTTGTACTTTCTATTCCTAGAACTGCAAACAACATATAACTTTGCTTGTTGTCCCCATTCCCTAACCACTGAACAAACCTAAGGAGAACTTACTGAGAAGACAGGGGAGATGCCATAGATCAAGGGAAAGGTGAGGAAAAGAAACCCATGTAATCAATTTCCTTTTAACTCCTGCCCTCTCAGAATGAATTATTTGATCTTGCTCTTACCCAGGGACAAAATTGTCCTGTAGTTGGCAATCTAGCAGCAGGTCCCAACAGAGATAACATCTCAGAAAAATTGTTGCTTTGATTTTGAGAAGCGAAAAAAAAAGTATTAAATGTATGTTGAAGTAAATAGATTTTTTTAGACAGAAGAAGAGACTGAGTTGAGATAGCAATATTTAGTAATATAAGAAGTGTTGTTTTAGAGATAGTAGGAGCTTCAGTGGATACTTAGTCTACACCCCTCATTTTTGCAGACAAAAACATAGAGGCAT
This sequence comes from Gymnobelideus leadbeateri, assembly GCA_011680675.1. NCBI lineage: Eukaryota > Metazoa > Chordata > Mammalia > Diprotodontia > Petauridae > Gymnobelideus > Gymnobelideus leadbeateri. Next base: position 232,718 of record WOXC01006861.1, read on the forward strand.
ACTGGGGTTAAATGACTTATCCAAAGTCACATAGGTAGAAAGTATCAAAGGTATGGTTTGGCCCTACATTCCATCATTGCATTCAATTTATACACAAATCAGAACACATCACTTGTACCATTTTATCATTTTACCTGCCTCAATATTTAGCAGTGACAGGAAAATGACAAAACAGCAGATGTGGGTACGTTGGGATCTACAGGCACAACCCTGCAAACAGGCAGCCCAGGCCATAGGGTCAACATGTCACTGGACTAAAGCAGCAGTGGGATTAGGCAGACACATAGGTATCTGAGCAGCCTGTTAGAAGGAGCACACTAACTCCCCAGCATGAGGAAGGGGCTAGAAAAAGGGCCCTAAAAACTATCTGCTTAACCCAACCCTTGTTTGCTTACCATGATAGGTGGGGATCCCACCCTGTGGTCAAAATACGCAAAAAAATGTAAAAAAAAAACTTTTGCAAAGATGATTCCACTCACCTCCAGTACACGCAATGTGTGCACACTTATGGACAATGCAAAACCCAGTGGATCTGAGAGATAAGCAGCTCTTATTGCAAAACAACTCAGCAGGTGTCACATCCAATTAGCAGCCCTGAGTAAAACAATGATAGCAAATAAAGGCCAGCTTACCAAAGTTGAAACTGGCTATACATTTTTCTAAAGTGGCCACAGTGAAAGGGAATGCCATGAAGCTAGCATAATTTTTGCAATCAAAACTAATCTAATCGACAAACTTGTATGCCTATTAAAAGGAGCAAACAACAGGCTCTTGAAAATGCAATTGCCACTTGCAGGAAAGTATCATGCAGCCATCATCAGTTTGTATGCTCCTAATGAGGTAAGATAGATAGATAGATAGATAGATAGATAGATAGATAGATAGATAGATAGATAGATAGATAGATAGATGTAAAATTATTATTATTATTAAGACCAAGAGACTCCCAGAATTAATGTGCTGAAAGAGGAAAAGCTTATAATTATAAGTGACTTTAATGCCAAGGAGGGTCAGAAGGTTTCTCTAAGATTTGGGAGACATTGGTAGAGAACATTCCAGTTATGGTGTGCCTACATTAAAGAAGGCACTGTACTCTATAACCAAAGCAGAACTGCAGTAGCTCAAAAGAAATGTGATCTCTATATAATAACCAACAAAGCCCAGCAACAAGAGATGGAGAAAGTCCATTTAAAATAACTGTAAACAATATAAAATACTTAGGAGTCTACCCGCCAAGACAAACCCAGGAACTATATGAACATAATTACAAAACATAATCACACAAATAAAATCAGATCTAAACAATTGGAAAAACATTAGTTGCTCATGGGAAGGCCAAGTCAATACAACAAAAATAACAATTATGCCTAAACTAGTTTGCTTATTTGGTGCCATACATATCAAATTAATTAAATATTATTTAATAGAGCTAGAAAAAATAACAATAAAAATCATCTGGAAGAACAAAAGGTCAAGAAATCTAAGAGAATTAAAGGAAAAAAAATACAAAGAAAGGTGGTTTAGCAATAGCAGATCTCAAACTATGTTATAAATCATCAAAAATAACTGGTACTGGCTAAGAAATAGTATGGTGAACAGTGGAATAGATTAGTTGCAAAAGACACAGTAGTAACTGTGTTAACTGTCTTATAATAACCATAGTAACCTAGAGTTTGACAAACCCCAAAGACCTTACTTTTGGGATAAGAACACACTATTTGACAAAAACTGCTGGGAAAAGTGGAAAACAGTAGGACACAAAACTAGTCATAGACCAACATCTCACAGAATGGTTACATGATATAAATATAAAAGGTGACCATATAAGTAAATTAGAAGAGCAAGGCATTATATACCTACTTGTCATATCTATGAGAAGGGGAATAATTCACGACCAAACAGGAGACAGAGAGCATTACAAGATGTAAAATGGATAATTTTTATTTTGTTAAATCTAAAAGCTTTTGTACAAATGAAATCAATGTAACCAAGATTAGAAGGAAAACACAATGCTTGGAAACAATCTTTACAGCAAGTGTCCCTGATAAAGGATGCATTTCTCAAATATAGAGAACTGAGTCAAATTTATAAGAATCCAATTGATTCCCAATTGATAAATGGTTTAAATCATATGAACTGGCAAATTTCAGATCAAGAAACCAATGCTATTGGGTGAAGCAAAGATGGTAGAGTAAAAGCACAAACTTGGTGTGGGTTCCAGCTCCAACCACTTCTAATACATGTAAAAAATGACTCTAAATAAATTTTAAAGCTATATAACTCACAATGAGACGGAGAGAAACAAATCTCCCACTTAAGACAGCCTAGCAAACCAACAGAAAAGGATTCTTGCAGCCTGCTGGGAGACAAGTTCAGTCCCCTATGACCCATGGTTCTGGCCCCAAGTAGGTGCAGACTGGCCAGAGAAGGCTTTAGGAGAGTGAATCACCGGCAGCTATGGCAGTTTCCACACTTCTTCTTCTTCTTCTTTTTTGCTTTTTGGATGGCAATTAGGGTTAAGTAACTTGCCCGAGGTCACACAGCTAGGTAAGTTTCCATACTTCTTAATCCATAAACACCAAAAACAAAATAAAAGGTCAGTGGGGAATTCTGTTGGAAGAGTGAAGGAAGAGAACAGTCAGGCCCCTGCCCCTGGGGCGAGAAATGGCAGGGGCACAGCAGCTTCAGTGGCTTCCATGGACTACCTGAAAGCCATGATCAAAAACGTAACCTAGACACCATCTTTCAAGAAATTATCAAGCAAAATTGCCCTGATATTCTAGAACCAGAGGGCAAAATAGAAATTGAAAGAATTCACCAATCACCTCTTCAAAAAGATCCCAAAAAGAAAACTCATAGGAATGTTGTAGCCAAATTCCAGAGTATCCAGGTCAAGGAGAAAATACTGCAAGCAGTCAGAAAGAAATAATTTGAGTATCATAGAAACACAATCAGAATAACACAAGACCTAGCAGTTTCTACACCAAGGGATTGAAGGGCTTGGAATATGATATTCCAGAGGTCAAAAGAGCTAGGATTAAAACCAAGAATCACCTGCCCAGCAAAACTGAGTATAATGCTTCAGGGGAAAATATGGTCATTCAATAAAATAGAGGACTTCCAAGCATTCTTCATGAAAAAAACAAAACAAAACAGAGCTGAACAGAAATTTTTACTTTCAAATACAAGAAGCAAGAGAAGCATGAGAAGGTAAATAGGAAAAAGAAATCATAAGGAACTTATTAAAGTTGAACTATTTACATTTGTACATGGAAAACCAATAACTGTTACTCATGAGACTTTTCTCAATATGAGGATAGTTGAAGGAAATGTATATATATATATATGTATGTAAAGGAGGGTGTATGTGTGTATAAATATGTATGTGAATGTGTGTATGTGTGTGTACATATATACATAGAGGGCATGGGATGAGTTGAATATGAAGGGATGATATCTAAAAAATAAAATTAAGAGGTGAGAGAGGAATATATTGGGAGAAGGAGAAGGGGAGAGATAGATTAAGGTAAATTATCTCATATAGAAGAGGCAAGAGAAAATTGTTAGAATGGAGGAGAAGAGCAGGAAGGTGAAACGGAATAGGTCAACCTTACTCTCATTGAATTTGGCTTAAGGAGGGAATAACAAACACATTCAACTGGGTATCTTACCCTACAGGAAAGCAGGAGGAAAGGGTATAAGATGGGGGATGATAGAAGGGAGGGCAGATTGGGGTAGAGGGGAGTTAGAAGCAAACATTTGCAAAAAAGGACAGGGTCATGGGCAGCTAGGTGGTGCAATGAATAGAGCACCAGCCCTGGAGTCAGGAGGACCTAAGTTCAAATCTGGCCTCAGACACAACACAAAAACTAGCCATTTGACTTTGGTCAAGTCACCTAACCCAAACTGCCCTCCAAAAAAAAAAAAGAATAAAAAATAAAAAAGGAAAGGGACAGGGTCAAAGTAGAAAATAGAATAAGTGAGGGGCAGGATAGGATGGAGGGAAATATAGTTAATCTTTCACAATATAACTACTATGGAAATGTTTTGTGTAACTACACATGTACAACCTATATTGAATTGCTTGTCTTCCCCATGGGGGTGGGTAAAGAGGGAAGAAGGGAAAGAATCAGGAACTCAAAATTTCAAAAACAAATGTTAAAAAATTTTTTGTTGTTTTGTTGTGTCTGTTTTTTTTTTTTAACATGCAACTGGGAAATAAGATATACAGGCACTGGGATATACAAATCCATCTTGCCCTACTAGAAAATTAGGGGGTGTGGGGGAGGATATAAGAGAGAACAGATTGGGGAGAGGAATATTCTGTAGGGTCCCTATTTTGGGGTGTGGGTAGGTAAAAGACAGGGAAAATTTAGTAAATCAAAATCTTGTGGAAATGAATGTTGAAAACTAAAAATAAATAAATAAATTGGAAAAAAGAAATCAATTCTATCTATAGACAAATGAATAAGGGCTCTAAATCACTTTTGATTGGATAAATACACATCAAAACAATTCTGAGGTACCACCTAACAGATCGACCAATATGACAAAAAAGGAAAATGATAAATGTTGAAGAGGATCTGGGAAAACTGGGACACTAATGCACTATTGGTAGAGTTATGAACTCATCCAACTATTCTGGAGAACAATTTGGAACTATGCCCAAAGTGCAAGCAACCTATGAATACCCTTTGATATAGTAATACCATTATTAAATCTGTATCCCAAAGAGATTGTAAACAATGTAAGTGAGCCTACATGGGCAAAATTATTTATAGCAGCCCTTTTTGTGGTGGCAAAATATTGGAAATAAATGGGATATCCACCAATTGGGGAATGACTAAACATGCTCTGGTATATGATTATACAGAATATTATTGTGCAATAAGAAATGATGAACAGGTAGATTTCGGAAAGGCCTGGAAAAAACATGTATGAACTAATGCAAACTGAAATGAGCAGAACCAAGAAAATACTGTACACAGTATCAGGGACATTGCATGATGGTTAACTGAATTACTCAGCTGTTCTCAGCAACACAATAACAAGTACAAAGGATTATAAAGTCAAGCATGAGCAGCTTTCCAGAGGACTGCTACTGTGAACAACTCCAAGATTCTAATCACATAGTATAGTGAACTCTCTATTTATTCAGCAGTAAACTAAGGCAAAACATTCACAGAAATCAAAGTACAGCATTCACAATGATATGACATAACAATTTATCACTAAAATGGCCACATAAAAGTTTTCACCAAAGTGGCCACATAGTTTTAAAGAAAGTACAGTCATTTAGTAACTCAATCATTTAGTAAGCCCTTAATTCAATCATCCTTAAGGGACACAAAGTACAATCATTCAGTAAGTCCTTAATTAAATCATCCTTAAGGAGGCTTGTCTCTTTAATGGACACAAAGTACTAAGGTCAAAGTTCTAGACCCCTAGATCACAGTAAATCATAATCTTCTCAGTCAGCATCAGGTACCCAAGAAGAGATCTTTCCATCTTGACTTGAGGCTGGCTCTCAGCTTCCATGGTTCCCCTTCCATGGTCCCAGCTCCTACCCAAATCCACACAACTCTCACCTGCATTCAAAGGCAGGCAGCTCCCAGTTCCTTGTCCAGTTCCTGTTCCATACTGAAACTCACAGTGTCCAGTCCACCTCAAGTCCTTCACAGTTTCTGTTTCTGGGAAGACAAAGCTAAACAGAGCCAAAACAACATTCACACACATTGCTGTCACCACCATCAATTCACTATCTGCCTGTGAAATCAACACAGACCTACCAATAAGGTCTGAGAACTCAACACAAATCATCAGTATTGAAATCAACACATACCCACAAACAAGGTCCAAGAGGTCAATACAAATAATCAGTAAAGTCTCAGGACTTCCAAAACCCAAAATCCTCTTTCAGTGTTTCCAGCATGGTCCCATGTCTTCTGTAGAAAGTGTCACAAACAAACACCAACACAGATAGAACAGACAAATATAGAGTGCTGGGAAACCACAAGTTTCCCTTTTCTCCACTGCAAGAGCTCCCTTCTCAGTTCTGCTCTCTCCAGCTGGGCCTCTCCTTATATATGGTCATTAGCTCCTCCCCTTAAAATAGGAGTTCACAAGTTCTAGGGTTCACAAGTTGTGGGATTCACAACTTCTGGATCTTAATACTTGAAACAATCATGAACTGAAACAAGGCGTTAACTATTTCTGTGTTAATTAAATAACTGAAACAAGGTATTAACTACTTCTTTGCTTGCCTTACATTGGGGCAGGGAAGATCTTCAAATCCCAATTATCATTACAAGGACTCATGAAAAAATTGCTATCCACATCCAGATAAAGAACTGATGTATTCTGAATGCAGTTTGAAAAAAATGGTTTTTTGCTTATTTTCTTCTCCATTTTTTTCTCTTGATCTATTTCTTCTTTCACAACTGTGACTAATATGGAAATATTTTACATCATAGCAGATGTATAAACTATCAAAATGTTTACCATTTTCAGAAGAGGGGAGGGGAGGGAAGGAGGAACAAAAATTTGGAACTCAGAAGAAATTTAAACACTTTTAAATTTTGAGTTTGTTTTGGTCTGATCAGTCACAGTTGTATACACTGTACCTTGACTCCAACATAGTGATATTATTTTGGTTCTTGTAAAAAATGAAGGACAACAATCAAGTAGAAGAACTAAAATACGAAGCAAGAACCCCTTGCTCCAAATTCAGTGCATTTCTCACTGTACAATGAGTCATTTCTTTGAAGACAACTAGTGGCATCCATCCTCCCATTGAGTATAACAGGGGTGGGGAATCTATGGCCCTCTATTTCCTCAAGTGAGGCCCTTTGACAGAATCCAAATTTCACAGAACAGGCCCTCTTTTTCTACTTTTATTTTTATTTTTGCTTTTTTATTTTTTTCCATTTAATTAAACAAATGCTTTATTAACTTCTGGTTTACATCATTCATTTCTGCCAGATTTTGAGTTACAAATTTTAGCCCATTTTTCCCCTTCTCACCACCCCAGAATAGCAGTCCCACAAGATATCCCCTCATCCAATTTGCTCTCTCCCATATCATCTCCCATGCCCCCTTCGACTTTACCATTAGGGCAAAGTGAATCTCTGTGCACTAATGCCTGTACATCTTATCTCCCAATTACATGCAAAATAGTATTAATAATAGTATTTATATATACATATATATACATATATATTTGAAACATTTAATTTTAAAACTTCGAATTCCAGATTCATTCCCTTCCTCCCTTGTCACCCACTCTTGCTCTACTCACTGTACCACCTAGCCGCCCAAATTTAGTCTATTTTTAAGGTGTAATTTTCCTCAGTTGATTCTCATTTCATACTTTTCCTGCATCCTTCTCATTTCTCTTTCCAATTTTTCCTCCACTTCTCTTATTTGATTTTTAAAATCCTTCTTAAGGTCCTCTATGGCCTGTAACCCACTCATATTTTCATTTGGGGCTTTGGTGCAGGATTTCTGACCTCACAGTCCTCCTCCTTTTCCATGCCTCAATCCTCTTTGCCCCAAAAATAGGATTCTAATGTTGAATTTTTCTGTTTATTTTGTTTCCTTTGCCTAGGCATGTTGCCACTTAATTACTTGACTTTTGGGCTTGTTGCCATAGTAGGACTCTACCACCAGACAGGGGAGCTTCTGTCCCAAACATTGGAGTCTTCTCAACTTCCAGAGGTATTAGTTGTGTGGCCTCTGTGAAGCCTCCACACGCTCTGGCAAGCTGGATGCCCACTCCAAGACCTCCACCCCAGACTGCAATCCAGATCCAGGTAGGTTAAAGCAAGAGCAATTACCCCCCAAGACTGATCGCCGGATCCCCCTACAGTTTGCAGGCCAGGAACTGAAGCTGCAAGTGAACCTGCAAAATGGAGTCTGTGCCAACTCTCCTCAGCCACTTCTCACCCCAGGGGAAGAAGTCTACGCGTTGCCAAATACTGGTCCCAAAGTCCATAGGGCACTAACCTCTCATTTTGTCCTAGGCATATGTGTGTTGATAATTCTGAAATCAACACAGCTGCTGGTGTTCTGGGGTCCCTCTAGCAGGCTGCTGGTAAGGCTGCCCTGGGGCTAAAACCCCGACTCAGGTGGGCCTGGGCTAGACTCCCAGAGCTCTGTGCTGGCAGTTCCCAGTGAGCTATGTTGCCTGTTCCCTGCCAGGCTGCCAGGCAGTCCTCAGCAGGAGGTTAGCTTCTCTGTGTTATTCTGTGGGTGCTGGAGCTCCAGAGGTTGTTCAGAGTCCACCTTTTACATGGTGTAGAAGTGGTGTGGGCTGGAGTGCTGTGGAAGTGCTGCTTCTACTCTGCCATCTTGGCTCTGCCCCCTATTTTTCTTTTTAAAGGGCAATTGGAGTTAACTGACTTGCCCAAGGTCATACAGCTAGTTTTTGTGTTAAGTGTCTGAGGCCAGATTTGAACTCAGGTCCTCCTGACTCCAGAGCCAGTGCTCTTCTCACCGTGCCAAGCCACCTCAAGAACAGGCCCTCTTGGTCCTCAAGCGTGGCCCTTTGACTTATTCCAACATTCACACAACAAATTCAATATGGATTAAGTCAAAGGGCTGAACTTGAGGACCTAAAGGAGACTTGAGGCTTCAGATTCCTCACCCTGGATGAGAATGAGGGGAGATTGGCTAAAAATGTAGCCTATGGAGATTTTGGTTATAGACTCTACTCTGTACAGAATGATTTAAATACACAATTCCATAAATTTAGGAAGATAAAATAGATAATCTCTTAGATTTCCATCTTATTGTAGAAGTCTACTGGTTTAAATTTTCTGATGTTCATTTCACTCTTGTTAGGTTCTCTTGTAAAGACTGGTGTTGTATTTTGTCACCTGTGTGCCTTCAAAGAATAGATGAGGCCTTTTAGAGAGCTCAATGGACATTTTTGACTTTCCCTAGTTTAGGTCAAGTAACAGTGGATTAATTTTTGGACTTAATGGTCATTGTAATTAAACTTTTGCCCAAACCTAAATGAATTTTAAAAATCATTTATTTCATCTATATTTACATTATGCATTCCTAACCCTTTTCCTTGATCTCATATACAAAAAAAATAAATTTAGCTGCTCCTAGAGTGGTATTCATCCTTAAGAGTTCATCTTTTTTTTAATATTTTTTATACCATCAACCATGTTCAGAAACCCTGAGTGGTAGAAGATTGGTGTGTCATAGGCAACCAAGCAGAAAATGTGGATTGCAAGCTAAGTTTGGCCTGAATAGCAGCAATTCATACTAATAATTCTTTATTATCAGTAGAAGGACCCTTGTCTGTTACTGACATTCAGGTGTAGGCAAAATGGAGCTGCCTTAAAAAAAAAAAAAAACAATTGGTATTGTATTTAAATTTTCTAAGAAAATTAGTTTCTTCCACCCCTATCCCACACCACCATTTTTCACCACTAAGAAGATTTAATATTCTTTTAGAGGAAGAGTAAAAAATCAAATTACTTCAATAGACAAGATTGATGGGGCCTCAGAAAAAAATAATGATTGAAATTCTCAACTGCTCTCCAAGGTGATTAAATCCTAATTGAGGGAAGGGCCTTGTGTCGAACCTGCAGGCTATAGTGGGATGGTTCTGTGGGTTTCAAAGGAGACATTCGGATCCATTACATTCAGAGATTGCTTTAGGCAGTTCCATATCGAGTGGGTACAATTCAATAATAGGGAGGGCTGACATTATAATGATTTCTACTCTCCCTAATTATTCTGAGATGGAAAGGAAATATTGTTGATGTACATGAAAAATGGTTTCAATGTAGCTTTAAAGAGGACATAGAGGACCTCTTATTTTGTCCTACAGAGTTCAGTATTATGAGGTTGCTATTTATTCCCTGACTAAAATTTAGCAGTACTGATCACTGCATACTCATCATTTATACCTTCAAATCACTACTTCTTGTGAAAGGAGGACCCAAATCTTTTATATCCTTTTGGAGTATTTCAATTTGACCTCTGCCCCTTGCTAGCCCCAGAAAGATTGTCACAGAGTCTCTTAAAACCCTACATAAGTTTTGGTAACCAAAAGCTTAACATCCTTAACCTTCAGAGGACAGACAGGGTAAACTGTACATACAGAAAGAGAACCTTTATCCTCCCTCCCTATCCCTAAAACCTGTTCCACTACAATTTGGTAGAAAATATGAAGACATAAGACAGAGGAAGAAATAAAAAACTTTTCCATCTAATGTACAGTACAGAGGAACCATTGATTATTAAAATATGTGACTGTCTTTAAGTGAGCATTGGGATATGGTTTAGAGATGGAATAGAAACTTTGATGGTTCATCCAAACTATGTTCAGATTCCAAGTTTTCAGTACTTAAATAAGTTCTGAGATGTCTTACTTCAATTAAAAAAATATATCAAGTTCCTCAAAAACATCAAAACAAGATTATATATCTGTGATTAGGTGAGTATTAGCAGAAAGTACAAGGCATCATTTCTCCCATTATGACAAAATTAAGGAGGGAGGAGATAGACTGGAGTCAGGAAAATTTTGATTCAAATCCAACCTCTCTGATTTAATACCAGTGCATGCACTGGTAAATTACTTCATTACCCTAAGTCTTAGTTTCCTCATCTCTAAAATGGGAATAATAATACCTGTAGAATCCATTCCACAGGGTCGTTGCTAATAGCTAATATTTATATAGTGTTTTAAAGTTTGCAGACTATTTTGCATATTTTCCATTTGTTAGACCTAAATGTTACAATATACTTGATTATGCAAACTGTAAAGTGCTCTAAAATGTCTGTTACTATCAACGAAGATTGAAACACAGTAGGATTCAATTCTGTTCAGCCCTTCTACTGCTGCTGTTCTCATTCCAAGCAGGACTTGCAGAGGTCATGCTAAGCCACTCACGTTCAACTCCTGCCCTGGGATCATGCTTCTTCAATCCATTCCATTTCCTTCCTGCCATCCAGTAACACATATACACATCTTTTCTACCTATTGATCTGAAAATTGTAATCTAAGTGGCACAAAAAATAGAGTGTTATACATGGAGTCAGAAAGACCTGAGTCTGAATCCTGCCAACACTTTACCAACTGTGCGATTCTGCTCAAGTCACTTAACATCAATTAACTTTGCCTCAGTTTTCTCATCTGTAAAATGGAGATAATAGTGTCTCCTTCACAAGGTTTGGGGCATCAAATGAGATGAGAGAGAGAGAGAAAGAAAGAGAGAGAGAGAGAGAGAACATGTTATAAACTTTAAAGCACCTTATAATTGTCAAGTATTGTTACTGTTATTATTAACATTATTACTATTATTAACCAAATCTTTGCTAACACTGACTCTGGAAAAAGCATGTTAATAACTGCCTATGGTTCCATTGTTATGACTCCCCATATCAAACTTTTCCCTGAGTATTACCCCCAGCCTGTGTTTTCTCATTATTGTAGTGAAAGGTATGACCGTACTACTCACTACAGTACTTGGTACATAGCAAGCACTTAACAAATGCATTTTCATTCATTCATTCATGACCCAAAGAGATCACCCATGAAGCACAAATTTTAAAGTAATTTTATACTCCATGTCCATATTTGGTTTTATCTATTGTTAACTGTGATAAGAATATTTCTTATCTTTGGCTAGTTCGAAAGAATGACTAGGTATATAGATATTTATAGTCACAGGTTTCAGGCTTATTTTACTCTGGGAATTATAATTCTCTCAAAAACCATATTTCACCTGAGAGCCAGAGATGTAAACCTTAGCATGTGAGGCAAAATATCATTTCTACCAGTTTATGGTTATTATATTTTTCAAGGAATGAAAGTGAAACAGAAGGAAATCTCTTTGATTGGTACATTTCAACATAAGTGGTAGAATGGAGCCAGTTTAGACTGTATTTTAGTTCTATCTGGTAAATTGAAAGGGAAATCCTATAAAACATGGAGAAATGGAAAGGGGGTTACTCTAAAGGACTTTCATTGACACTTGTGCTTGTTCTACTCTCTCCCTTTCTTATCAATATTGTTATTAATAATTGTTTTTTGATTACTCATAGTGTATTCAATACTGTTTTCAATGCTACCAGGTTGGCTGCAAGGTGATGGAATTTTTGAACACAGAAATTTTAAGAGCATCTATCAAATGGAGAGATTTTGCAATCACCCACATTGTACTCAGGGATGCTTTATAAAAAAGTCGGGGGGGGGGTATGCTTCTAGCTCTATAGGAAAACATTAGAGGGAGTTGTAGATAAAGATGTTCTCTCTACCTCTTTCATGGCTCCTTCCCATGAGCTTCTTTTTTATAAGAAAATGCTATGACTGTAAATTTCCAGTTGTCTCAATTCAACTGGTCTTGCCTTAGGAAATTATCCAGCATCTTTATCCTATATTCTCCATGGGAAGAGTTAGGCAATTGTGGAGCTTCCAACTCTAGATTTTTTTTCCATCTTAAAAAATAATGATTCAAGCATTGATTTGATTTCATCCTTGTTTTATATCTCTGCAATTCAAGATCAAATGACCATTTTTGCTTCTATAGGTACTGAAAATGTCTTATCGAGATTTCTAAAGGTTTAATTCCCCATGACAGAATTTCTGTAGTGATAATAGATACTGACACAAGCTGTGCAAGTGAATTCCTCAAAATTGACCATATTAAAGAAAAGAAAAGCATTTATTCACCTTTGGATGATTGATTGGACCTTGGCACCACTTCAAAAGGTTCAGTGATAGTCATATGTACCAGCATTCTAATCTAGATGGAAGACAGCTTGTAGACCCCATGCCTATTAAAATGTGCCCCAGCAAAAGATCTGATGGACTGGGGTGACATGCTTTAATTTAAGGGCAAGGATGGTAAAGATAAGCATTTGTATATCTATTCATATAGAGCTACCACACTAAATTATGAATCAAAAGTTCCTTATTTTCTCTTTAATTTAAATAGCCACTAAAACTTAATGGAAGGAAAAAAATACACAACAAGGAATATGGCTTCTGTTATGCCCCCAAGAAGTCACATTTAGCACTCAACTATGCAAAAAAATCCCCATGTCAGCAACCTTCTCAGCAATACAATGATCTAAGACAATTCCAAAAGATTCATGATGGAAAATACTACCCATATGCAGAGAAATAAATATGGAGTCTGAATTCAAATCAAAGCATACTATTTTCCCTTTTTTGTTTTTTTTTCTTTTTCATGATTTTTTATCTTATGTCCTAATTCTTCTTTTACAACATGACTAATGTGGAAATATGCTTAATATGATTTTATATACACAGCTTATATCAGATTGCTTGCTGTCTTGGGGAGGAAGGATGGGAAGGAAGGAGGAAGAAAAAAATTTGAAACTCAAAATCTTATAAAAGTGAATGTTGAAAACGGTCTTTACATGTAATTAGAAAAAATAAAGAGGCAGTTAGGGAGCACAGTGAATACAGCACCAGCCCTGGAGTCAGGAGGACCTGATTTCAAATACAGCCTCAGACATTTAACACATACTAGCTGTGTGACCTTGGGCAAGTCACTTAACCCCAATTGCCCTGCCTTCTTCCCTCCAAAAAGACAAAAGAAAAAACAATAATATACTATTACTGAGGGGGGAGTCACTGTGTCTCAATCATATATTATATATATACATATATATATATATATATATATATATATATATATATATATATATATATATATATATAAGAATGCTAAAGTGAGTAATGCTTGCATGATAAATAAAAATTTAGGATAACTAAAACATACATGTGGAGGTGAGTTGAGAAAGAAGGTAGGAATTCTGTGAGGTAAAGAGGAAGAAATAATGAATTTCAGGCATAGGAACCAGTCTGGTACAAAGGCACAAAGATGTTAAATGGAATATCACATGTAAAAATAGCAAGGAGTATAGTTTGGCAACTACTTCAAGACGAACTTGAAAAAGTACTAGACGTGATAAATATCACATAATAGTACAATAAAATGAGTGAAATCGAATGTATTTTAGCAGGAAATAATTGATTATCAATCTAGGCATCATTTCATAATCATTTACATGAGTATAGTCAGATCATCAATTTGTTGGAGCAAAGAACAAAATCAATATTGAACTGAAAGAAAGAATAAAAATGATATTTGATGTTCAGTTAAGGTATTCAAATCTTGCATATTTAAAGAAAACTAGATACTTACAGAAATTTTCCTTTCCTAAAGATATTTAACCAACAGAAATCAATTACTACATAGACAATACCAGAAATTTATCCAACCATAAAACATTAGAACTTCTTCCAAAAAGATAAAGTAGCCAAAACTAATGTAGAATTAGAATATCGACTCATTTGTATCTATATGTATGTCTATATCTTATATAGAAGGACCATACATAATTATAGGAACTCATTTGATAAAACAATGGGAAACAGTAGAAGGAGAAATATGTTTAAAGAAAGTTCCACAACTGACCAAATTAAATTGCATTTTTTTTAAATTAAACAAATGCTTTATTAACTTCTGGTTTACATCATTCATTTCTACCAGATTATGAGTTACATTTTCCCCCATTTTTCCCTACCCACCACCCCAGAATAGATAGCAGTCCTACTAGATATCCCCTCATCTAATCTGCTCTCTCCCATGTCTTCTCCCATATCCCTTTCCACTTTGCCATTAGGGCAAGGTGAATCTCTGAGCCCCAATGCCTGGACATCTTATGAAACATTTAATTTTAAAACTTCGATTTTCAGATCCATTCCCTTCCTCCCTTGTCACCCACTCCCTCTGAGAAGATAAGCAATTCAGTATGTGTTGTACATGTATAGCTATGCAAAACATTACCATAGTAGATATATTGTAGAAGACTGCTTATATTTCCCTCCCACCTGGTCCATTCCCTACTTTGATCCTGTCCCTCTTTGATAGTGGGTACTTCCAACCTCCCCTCCCCCCAGAATGCCCTCCCCTCCATCATCCCCCCTCTCATCCCCCTTTCCCCTACTCAGGAGAGTGAGTGAGGGTAAGATATTCCATTTAGTATGTATGTGATTCTCTCCTTGAGCCAACTTCAATGAGAATATGCTTTTGCCTTTTTGCCTTCCTGTTCTTCCCCTCCTCTGCAACTACTTCCCCTTGCCTCTTCTACATGAGATAGTTTACCCTACCCTGTCTCTATCCATCTCCTCTTGCCACTTTCCTCTCTCACCTCTTGACTTCACCCCTTAAGAATCATCCCTTCCTCAGGGAGAAAATGAAATACATACTAAATGGGATATCTCAACCTGCAGCAGGATAGGGGGAAGGGGGATGAGAGGAGGGATGATGGATGGGAGGGCATCCTTGGGGTGAGGGGAGGTTGGAAGTACCCACTATAGAAGAGGGACAGGATCATGTAGGGAATGGACCAGGTGGGGGTGGGATGAGTGGGAGGGAATTATAAGCAGCCTTGTACAATATATCTACTATGATAATGTTTTGCATAGCTAGACATGTACAACATATACTGAATTACTTATCTCCCCAGACGGAATGGGTGACAAGGGAGGAAGGAAATGGATCTGAAATTTGAGGTCATAACATTAAATGTTTCAAATATATATAAATACTATTATTAATACTCTTTTGCTTGTAATTGGGAGATAAGATTCACCTTCCTCTAATGGAAAAGTCGATGGGGGTATGGGAGAAGGTATGGGAGAGAGCAGATTGGAGGAAGCGATATCTTGTGGGATTACTATTCTGGGAGGTTGGGTAGGGGAATAATGGGAGGAAAATGATTGTAACTCAAAATCTGGTGGAAATGAATGATGTAAAACAGAAGTTAATAAAGCATTTATTTAAAAAAAAAAAAGAATCATCCCTTCCTTGGGTCGGCTAGGTGGCGCAGCGAGCAGAGCACCGGCCCTGGAGCCAGAAGGACCCGAGCTCGGATCCGGCCCCAGACACCCAACACACAAACAAAAACCCAGCCGTGTGACCCCGGGCAAGTCACCCAACCCCAATTGCCCTCCAAAAAAAAAGAATCATCCCTTCCCATCAAATTCAACCTGTGCCCTCTATCCATGTATACCTATGAACATATGCCATGTACCCTTCTTCAATTATTTTCATAATAAGAAAGGTTTCATCAAACACAGTTATTGTTTTTCCATGTAGGAATGTAAACAGTCCAACTTTGATAAGTTCCTTTTGATTTCTTTTCCTTGATTACCTTCCCAAGCATCTCTTGCTTCTTCTGTCTGAATGTCAAATTTTCTATTCAACTCTAGTTTTTTCATCAAGAATGCTTGAAAGTCCTCTATTCCACTGAATGACCATATTTTCCCCTGAAACAAGATACTCAGTTTTGCTGGGTAGGTGACCCTTGGGTTCATTCCCAGCTCTTTTGCCCTCTGGAATAACATATTCCATGCCCTTCTATCCCTCAGTGTAGAAGCTGCCAGGTCCTGTGCTATTCTGATTGTGTTTCTACAATATTGAAATTGTTTCTTCCTGGCTGCTTGTAGTATTTTCTCCTTGATCTGGGGATTCTGGAACCTGGCTATAATATTCCTAGGAGTTTTCTTTTTGGGATCTTTTTCAGGAGGTGATCGGTGGATTCTTTCAACCTTTATTTCCCCCACTGGGTCTAAAACATCAGGGCAACTTTCCTTGAGAATTTCAAGCTGGCCGCTCCCTGCAGGGCTGCTGGGATGTCCTCAGCAGGAGGTTGGCTTCTCTGTGCCGTTCTGTGGGTGCTGGGGCTCCAGAAGTTGTTCAGAGTCCCCTTTCACATTGTTTGAAATTTGTGTAGGGTAGAGCACATTGGAAATGCTGTTTCTACTCTGCCACCTTGGCTCCGCCCCCCCAAATTGCATTTTTGCATTATAATTTGAGAATCAAATTGGAAGAAAAACAAATTAAAAATTGTAAAGATCTTGCCAGATCTTTATTCTGATAAATTCTCCCCACCATACACTATCAATGTCAATGAAGTCATTACATTTGGACTCCAGTTTCAGAGAATGCTGCATGCTATCATAGAAACAACACTAAATAAAAGAAAGATGATGACTATAGTTAAAATGAAGTAAGTAAAGAGAGAGGAGGATTGAGTTTGAAGTGAAACAAGTTTTAATAACATTGGATGAATTGTTTGAAAGATACATGGAACCAGTTAAATACAGAAAAAAACACAGCATTATTAAATCCAAAAAAAAGTTATTGAGAAAATATAAAAAAACTACCAACACACATGTTACTTTCTTATCTCTATGGGGGAAAAAAGTTTGTAAGAATAATCTACACATGTAGCCAGGGAAACCTTGATGAAAGTGTCAAGTGGAAAACCATGAAAGGAAATATGCTATTGTGATGAATAAAAATATTTGTTACAAAGAGTCAGCAATAATATTCTTGACCTGCCAAGTGGCCAGAAGGCAATGGTATGTTCAGGGTTGGGAAGCTGGATTTTAGTATCTTCACTAGACAGTTTCAATTTTTATTGTTTTCTGGATTCTTAGGAATTGGCTAACCTAATTAATTAGGGGGTTTATTTTCTTTTTCTTTGTTTATATTTGCTTTAAACAATCAATGCAGCCTTTCTATTAAATGCAAAAAGAAAGCTGTATTTATAATAAGGTGATAATTATAGCATCTGGATCAGAAAAAGACTTCACAACATAACATTCTTCAGTAAAGAAATAAACACTTGTCCTTTGAAATAACCTTTTATTTACCAGGCAAAAGTTGTCCATTTTAAAGTATTTTCTATTTATTAATTCAGCAGGTCTTAAAATAATTTCTAGTGGGGCGGATTCAAGATGGCAGAGTAGAAACAGCACTTCTGGAGTGCTCCGACCCACACCACTTCAAATTTATGTAAAAGGACTCTGAACAACCTCTGGAGCTACAGAACCCACAAAATGACACAGAGAAGCTAACCTCCCATTGTGGACAGCCTGGCAGCAAAGCAGAGAGCAGTCAGTGCAGTGTTCTGGGAGCCAAGGCCAGGCCCTCATGAGTCAGAGGTTTTTGCCCCAGGGCAGCCTGACCAACAGCTAGATGGAGGGACTCCAGAACACCAGCAGCTATGGCATTTCCTGAATTACCAACACAAAGATGCCATGGACAAAATGAGAGGTTAGTGCCCTATGGACTTTGGGACTGGTTGGGAGAGCATGTTGGCCTCTTTCCCTGGGGGCAAAAAGCCACTGAGTAGCCACAGCATAGGCTGCCATGTTGCAGCTCCAGCTCCTGGCCTGCAGACTGTAAGAGGATCCGGCAACCAGTCTTGGGGGGGGGGGGGAAGGTTAATCACTCTTGCTTTAACCTTCTTGGATCTGGATTGTGGTCTGGGGTGGAGGTCTTGGGGTATGTGACCAGGTTGCCAGAGTGTGTGAAAGCTTCAAAGAGGGCACCCAATTAGTACCTCCGGCAGCTGAGAAAACCCCAGTGTTTGGGACAGAAGCTCCCCTGGCTGGTGGCGGAGTCCTACTGTGGCAACAAGCCCAAAAGTCAAGTAATTGAGTGGCAACATGCCTAGGCAAAGGAAACAAAATAAACAGAAAAAAATCAATAGACTCCTATTTTGGGGGCAAAGAGGATTGAAGCATAAAATAGGAGTCAGAACTCCTGCACCAAAAGCCCCAATTGAAAATACAATCTTGTTACAGGCCATAAAGGACATTAAGAAGCAGATAAGAGATGTGGAGGAAATGTTGGGAAGAGAAATGTGAAAGATGCAAGAAAAGTATGAAAAGAAAGTCAACAGCCTGGCTGAGGAAAATAACACCTTAAAAATAGACTGGCACAGTGAGTAGAGCACTGGCTCTGGAGTCAGAAGGACCTGAATTTGTATCTGGCCTCAGACACTTATCACACACAAACAAAAACCTAGCCTTGTGACATTGGGCAAATTACTTAACCCTAATTGCCCTCCAAAAAAACCCAAAAAACAAAAAACTAAAAACTAAAATCTAACTCAAATGGCAAAAGAGGCTCAAAAAGGAAATGAGGAAAGGAATGCCTTAAAAAGCCCAATTTGCCAGGTGGAAAATGAATCTCAAAAGGTCACTGAGGAGAATCATTCCTTGAGAACTAGACTGGAGCAAATGGAAGCTAGTAACTTTATGAGAAATCAAGATGCTGTTAAGCAGATCCAAACAATTGAAAGAATAGAAGGCAATGTGAAATATCTCACATGAAAAACCACTGACCTGGAAAATAGATCCAGGAGAGAAAATCTAAAAATTATTGGACTACCTGAAAAACATGATTAAAGAAAGAACCTAGAAATCATCCTTCAAGAAATTCTCACGGAAAATTGTCCTGATGTTTTAGAACCAGAGGGCAAAATCCAGGTTGAAAGAATACAGTGTTCACCTCCTGAAAAAGATACCAAAAAGAAAACTCCTAGGAATATTATAGTCAGGTTCCAGAATTCCCAGATCAAGGAGGAAATATTACAAGCAGCCAGGAAGAAACAATTTGAATACTTGTGGAAACACAATCCGGAAAGCGAAGGATCTGGCAGCTTCTACACTGAGGGACTGAATGGTGTGGAATATGACATTCCACAATGCAAAGGAGCTGGGATTAAAACAAAGAATCACCTACCCTGCAAAACTGAGTATCATATTCAAGGGGAAAATATGGTCATTCAGTGGAATAGAGGACTTTCAAGCATTCTTGATGAAAAAATCAGAGTTGAATAGAAAATTTGACATTGAAATACAAGCAGTGCCTTTCTGGCTCCTCGACCACCATGGCGCCTGTGAAAAAATCTGTGATGAAGGGTGGCAAAAAAAAGAAGCAAGTCCTCAAATTTACCCTGGATTGTACCCATCCTGTGGAAGATGGGATTATGGATGCAGCTAATTTTGAACAGTTTTTACAAGAACGAATCAAAGTGAACGGAAAGGCTGGCAACCTCGGGGGTGGAGTTGTGACCATTGAGAGAAGTAAGAGCAAGATCACTGTGACATCAGAGGTGCCATTTTCTAAAAGGTATTTTAAGTACCTGACAAAGAAATACTTGAAGAAGAACAATCTTCTAGATTGGCTTCGGGTGGTGGCCAATAGCAAGGAAAGTTACGAATTACGGTACTTCTAGATCAACCAAGATGAAAAGGAGGAAGAGGAGGAGGATTAAACCCTTCTGGGTCTGAAAACATTTTGTATATGATCTTGAATAAAACTTGAACCAAAAAAAAAAATAAATACAAGCAGCAAGAGATGCTTGAGAAGGTAAACAGGGGAAAAAAAATCATAAGGAACTTATCAAAGTTGAACTATTTACATTCCTACATGGAAAAACGATAACTATAACTGATGAAACTTTTCTCAGTATGAAAATAGTTGAAATATATATGGGCATATGAATACATATATGAATGTGTGTATATATATTTACAGTTATACATAGATAGAGGGCACAGGTTGAATTTAATAGGAAGAGATGATACTTAAAAGGTGAAATTAAGAGGTGAGAGAGGAATATAATGAGAGGATATGGGGAGAGACAGAATGGGGTGAACTATCTCATATAGAAGAAGCAAGGGAAAATGGTTACAAGGGAGGGGAAGAACAGGAAGGCAAAAAGGAAAAACCTTATTCTCATTGAATTTGGATCAGGGAGAGAATGACATACATACTAAATAGGGTTTCTCACCCTACAGGAGAATAGGGGGGAAGGAGATGAGAGGGAGGATCATGGAAGGGAGGGCGGGAGGGAAGGGGGGGAGGGAAGTTGGGAGCGCCCACTTTTGAAAAGGGACATGATCAAAGTAGGGAATAGACCAAGTGGGAGGTGGGATAGGAGGGAGGGAAATATAGTCAGTCTTTTACAATACATCTACTATGGTAATGTTTTGCATAGCTATACATGTATAACATATACTGAATTGTCTATCTTCCAATAAGGGTGGGTGACAAGGGAGGAAGGGAATTAATCTAGAATTCAAAGTTTTAAAATCAAATGTTTAATAGATAAATACTATTATTAATACTATTTTACATATAATTGGGAAAAAAGATATACAGGCATTGGAGCACAGAGGAACCTTACCCTATTGAAAAAGTCAAAGGGGTTATTGGAGAAGATATGGGAGAGATCAGGTGGTGTGAGGGGATATTCTGTGTATTTCACTGCTATTATGTGGTGGGAGGGTAGGGAAAAAATAGGGAAAAAACTATAACTCAAATTCTGATGGAAATGAATGATGTAAATCAGAAGTTAATAAAGCATTTGGGAAAAAATTAAAATTAAAAAAAATAATTTTTATTGTTAGCTTTTTTTTTCATATCACCAACATTTAACAATTTGTTTTCTCCTTCTCCATCCAGAGACATACCTTATTACAAAGAATAAAAAATAGAGAGGCAGCAAAACTAGTCAATATATAAACATTCTGACATTATATTCAATAGTCTACATCCACACCCCTACCCCCACAAGAGTCTCCAAAGAAGAGAGGAGAATGGCCATATAATTTTTTCAAGCTTTGTTCATCATAATATTAATTCTTTCAGTTTGATTGGCTTATTGTTACTATTTTTTCCATTCAAATTATAGGATTTGTATATACTATTTTTCTTGTTCTGTTCTCTCTGATTTACTTCAGTTTATATCAGTAATCCTATGTTTCTCTGAATTTAATATGTTCATTGCTTTTAATAAGAGAATAACATTCTATTACATTCATAAACACAGCTTACTTGCCTTTCCCCAATTCATAACTATCTATTTTTGCAGTTATTTACTACTATTAAAAGTTCTGCTATAAAATTATATTATATTTCTTATATTCATTTATTTTAACCACTGGTCTTCTTGGGATAAATGTCTATCAATGAAATCTCTTGGTCAAACAGTATGTTTGTTTTAATCATTTTTTATCCTTCCAAATTGTTTTCCAGAATGTTTGGAGTAATTTGCAACTCTCCTAACAAATAAGTATTTATGTGATGACCAGAATTAGAGAGATCATCTCAAACAAACCTATACAGAGAGCTGGCTGATGTATTTTTGGTCATTCATTGGGCAAAATTTTCTTGGAAACCTCAGCATTCATAAACAATGCCAGTAAAATATTCTCCACTTTTCTACTAAATCACCCTCTCTGGAGTGACTAGCCATCATTTGCTGCTTGGCTTAAGCACCTCAGGCAATGGAGCTTTCCCTGAAGCTCTAGGGATTTGGGATATGCAATGCTGCCTCACAGATCTAATGTTATTTTGACATTGCTTGTCTCTCCTATAAACTTACAATTTTATGTCATAGTCAGGGTCAATAAATATTTTTGACATTTCATATGATTTCTGTCCTCTTTTGGTCACAAAGCTCTAGTATCACTTTTTTTAAAAATAGTCTTCTCATCTGTATTGGTTTTGTCATTTAGATTTAGTCTCCTAGGAACAGAGTCCAATACAATTTGACAAACATTCATTAATACCCTACTATAGCATTGTGTTAGGTATAAGTGACATAAGGACAGAAAAATAACAGTCCTTGCCCATAAGGAGCTTATTAAATCTTGTAGTTTGAATCTAGTGGAGTACTAGTAAAGAAAACAAGTAATTGTTGTGAAAGGAAAAAGCCAATCCATTTGGAGGAAGTGGAGAAAGACTTCCTGTGGGGAGGTGACAACCAAGCTGAGCTTAGAAGGAAGCCAAGGATTTAAATATGTGGAGGTGAGAATAGAGTATATTCAACGTTAGAGGAAGAAGTCAAGTTTCCAGAACTTCAAACAGGTCATTTTGCCTGGAATATAGAGTGCATAAAGGAGAATAATAGTAACAGCTAACATTTATGTAGCATGTACTATGTGACAGACATTGTACTGAGCTCTTTACAATTATCTCATTTGATCCTCACATCAGAGGTAGGTGCAAATGATTATCCCAATTTTACAGATGGGGAAACTGAGACAAACAGAGGGTAAATTATTTGCGCAGGGTCACACAGACAGAAAGTGTTTGAGATCAACTTTGAATTCAGGTCTTTCTAACTCCAGACCTAACACTATTAACTGCATTACTGAGAAGAGAGAGCTAGATTGTGAAGGACTTTAAATGTCATTTTAAGAAGGTCATACTCTAGAAAAAATGGGGAGCCACTGCTGACTTTTGAGCAGAGGAGTGGCATTGTCAGAACTATATCTTGGGAATCTTATTTTGGTTGTTGTATGAAGGTAACCTGGAAAGGAAGAGACCACTTTAGAAAGCTCTGATTATAAACCAGGCAAGGCATGATAAACCTCTGATCTAGACCATGAGTTTTTTGAAGAGAAGGCAAAGGATGGCAGTGATGATATGGAAATGTAACTGATAAGACTCATCAATTGATTGTATATGGTGGTGGGAGTGAGAAAGAGGAAGCAGTCAAGGATAACTCCAGGATTATAAGTGGAAAAATGGAATGGTTAAAACAAGAACTCTGGAAGAAGACCAGATGGGGATACAGGGAAGTCTGGTTTAGTGAAAAGAGGATTGGCTCTGGAGCCAGAAGACCTGAGCTCAAAGCCTGCCATCTGTGTGATCATGGACAAGTCACTTAATTTCCCCAGCTTCAGTTTCCACATCTGTAAAATTAGGGTTGATTAGAAGTTCTCTGAGTCCCTATCCAGCTCCATTTCTATGATACCAAACTGAATTTTTGATGCCTGTCCTGGGAAATCCAAGTGGACTTTTTTGTACAGCAGATGGTAGGATATATTTGTCAGTAGTGCATAAAAAAGATCAAAATTAGATCTACTTGGTTTTGAATCATCTGCATGGAGAGAGATAATTGGGAGATGATGGGATCACCTAGGCTCAGTAGCTTTTATATTAGCTTTTAAAGTCAATTTGTTTTAGTGCCTGTAAGTTGTGACCTGTAAAATACATAGGTACCACATGTTTGTCTTACCTGCAGTGCAGAACACTCTGCTTCCTCAGCCCCATGTGCTTTAATAACCTTTCTTATGTACACCAGTGCAGAATAGATTAATTACCTCTAACCTTTTATACAGTTGTTCCCTAGACTTACAAGAACTTAGTGGGATTTTTTTTTTAATTTAAAAGCTTCTCTATTTGCATTATTAAAAATAACCAATTAAAACAGAGACATTGTTTAAATAAGCTCCCTGATTATTTTCTTGATCAGAGACAGTATAAACATTATAAATCCCTTTCAACAGCAGGTTCTTTTTACCTCCTTTTGTTTCCTTTCTTTTTTATTACTATCTGACATCTTGTGGCTGAGTTTCTCTTAGCAGGATTCTTTATTCGGTTTTCTATAAACCTTCCCAGCCCCCATCCTGTAGAGTTGCCAACAGATGTTTCAAGAAGCCCTCTTTTCTAGGTCCACCTACATTTACTGCTATGTTGCTCCCAATAGAGATCATAAATAGGCTGCCTGTGTTGATGAGCTTAGAAGACAATTCCCGATTAGGGTGGATAATGAATCACATGACATGGCTTCATGTATTTAAATTCTCAGTATTCGAAGTTATCATTATTCAAAATATAGTAACTGGCTCCATCCAATGGAAATATGAAGTATGAATTTGAATAATGCAACCATTTTATGGAATTCATTGTCCACATTAATTGAGACCTAGCTATATTGTCATTTAAGTTAGATTTTCTTAAAACCATATATTTGCCATAATCTGTGATCCTTTCTAATAAGGTATTTCTAAACTCTACATACTATTCTTAACACCCCTTCCTTTCAAAATACACCCTTTAGAGTATACTGGAACCCTATGATTATAACTATGGAAGAATTTTTATTGGTAACATTACATTGGACATTTCCTCTGAACCTGTTCCTGGAATGTTTTTTTCTCCTCAACCCTGCCTCCTGGCTTCCCTGACTTTTTTAAAGTCCCCACAATCCTTCTTCAGAGTGCCTTCCCTTGTACATAGCATGTTTGTAGATACACATTTGCATGCTGTCTCCCCCATATAATTGTGCTCCTTGAGTGCAGGGATTGGGGTTTTTTCTGTCTGTCTTTGTATTCTCAGCACTTAGCATGTTGCCTGCCACATAGTTGGAGCTTAATTAATGTTTATGAACTGACTGACTGATTCAGTATGGCATTTGTATGGTTGTCTCCTGGGAAGTGGGGAAAGTTGGTATATAGTTATATACAGATGTCCAAGGTATTATTATGCTGAGGGAATGGTATGGGAAAGGAAAATTTCTTTCACTCCTTATCCAGAAAACATGAATGTAAGATTCCAAAGAGTAGTCATCTTGGAGCATGGCAGAGATAGGCAGAAATGGATTAAAGCAGTTCCCTAGCTATGCTCAGG
The DNA here is from genome assembly GCA_011680675.1 of Gymnobelideus leadbeateri. Taxonomy (NCBI): domain Eukaryota; kingdom Metazoa; phylum Chordata; class Mammalia; order Diprotodontia; family Petauridae; genus Gymnobelideus; species Gymnobelideus leadbeateri. The sequence goes on from WOXC01006861.1 coordinate 258,001, forward strand.
TTAAAATCACCACCATATTGGGGCAACTAGGTGGCACAGTGAGTAAGAGTGCCAGCCACCGGAGTTGGGATGATGCGGGATCAGATCCGGCCTCAGAAAATAAGCACCCACACATAAATAATGACTTGAACAAGTTACACCCAATTGCTTAAAAAAAAAATATGACCACCATATGGTGTGTTCTTTTTCCAGACATAAGACTATGGTAGCATTTTATGGAGGTTCCCTATCCTTCACACTCAGGAAGGCATAGACATTGTTATTGTTCAATCATTTCAATCACGCCCAACTCTTCATGACCCCATTTGGAATTCCATTGGCAAAGATACTGGAGTAGTTTGCCATTTCCTTCTCAAGCTCATATTACAGATGAGGAAAATGAGGCAAAGATGATTGTGACTTACGTAGGGTTACAAAGCCAGTAAGTGTCTGAGGCCAGATTTGGACTCAGGTATTACTCATTCCAGGTCTAGCACTCTATCCATTCGGGCATCTATTTGCCCTAGGAAGGAATAGAGTATCCATCAAAAAGTATAGAAAATTCTATTAATCCATTTAGTGTTCTTCTAGCTCTCAAATATACAACAATGGATTTCCCTTTCTCTGTTTAAAAATTTAATTTTGTGTGAGGAACATGGAAGACAAACATGTCTAGGAAAGTTCAATACAAGTATAATCACTGCAACCCGAACAAATCTAATCAATAAAAATTTATCAAATGAATACTATTTGCAAGGTGCCATTTCCTACTGAAAAATTACAAAACAACAGAACTTCAGAGGCTGTCTAGTCCAACCCATACCTGACCATGTTTCCTTTCTACAAAGCTCCTGAGAAGTGGCCATTCAACCTATAACTGACTCCCACAAAAGAGCTAGCCAGTACGTCTAGAGACAGCCTATTCCAGTTTGGGATAGCTACAACTATATCAGAAAGTACTTCTTTCATCAAGCCTTAATTTGATCTTCTATTTTCTACCCTTTGGTCCAAATTCTGCCTTCTGGCACCAAACAGGATAAGATATAGACTAGACCTTTGGCTCCACTGATATAGGAGCTCCCAGATGAGAAAAGTTGCTCCACCAATGTAGACTGACAGTTTAGAGTTTTAAAGACTTAACCAGAGTAGTGAAAGAGTGGTTAAGTGACTCAGTCAGTGCCACGACCAGTATGTGTCAGATGAAAGATTCAAAGCTAGCTCACTATCCACTATACCATGTTGCTGAGTAGAACAAAGCTAATCGCTCTTCCCCAGGAAAATCCTTCAAATACTTGTCCTCCTTCTCACTGCAAAGTCATCTTTTCTGTAGACTACGCAGCCCCAACTCCTTCAAATGAGCCTCATATGGCATGCCCTCTAGTCCACTCGTTTTACATGTGGCAGACTTCTAGGTACCCTCCAACTAACCCCTCTCCTTCGAAAATATGGTAGCCAAAACTCAAGATAACATTCTATGTGTGGTCTAACCAATAATCTCATTAACCATATTAATGATCCCCTCAAGTCCAACCAACTGCCCCAAAAAGCAAAGGACTGGAAACCAACAAATGTTTATTTTCCACAACATTTCTACCACTTTCCTCTGTTTGTAAAGAACCATGAATAAAAGCTTACTGGTGAATGTAATAACTGCTCATGTCCCTTTATCTGCTATAGACATTTCACAAGAATCTGAGCACTCCCCCAAAAGTCAGAATTCTATGAGAGAAAGTATTGATTTTATAAACCTGGAAAGTGAAACAAGACAGAGAATGACATTGCTAGCTATAGGGAGTTTAGTTCAGGTCAGCAACCCCTAAGCTTTATGGGAATTGTTCAGAAATTACAAATGTTGTGGTGCTAAAAGACTCTGACATGGGACTAGAAAACACATTTTGACAAAGGAAAACTTTCAACTTCCGCACTGCCATGGTCACTGAATTGGAGAGCATATTAAGTATCCCCACTGGTGGCAGATGGGTTCAAGTGAGACTGATTCTTGGAATGGCATTTGGCCAGAAAGAAACAAAAATCTGCCTAGGAATTAACATTCCACTCCTAGAAAGTGCAGTTACAATCAGATGGTTTGCTGCTGCTGCTCTATTTCTGCTTGTGCTAGTTCACATTATCAGAAATGTCATTACATTAGTACATAATATGACAGGTCTCTGCTGATGAAACTATGAATCAACAGAGCATAGGAAATTGCTTCATAAGCAATATTCCTTTCTAATTCTTTTTGTTTCAATTAAGGCCTTGATGGGGAGGAAATGATAAAGCATACCTTATCTGCTTTTTGTTGTGAATAAATTGCTGGTTCCTCCCCACCCCACCCCAAATGTGTTTCTAATTGCAAGCTAGTTTCATTGTAAGCTCAATGACAGTAACTAACTACTGGGAAATGCCATTTTTACTCTTGTCACCTTGGTTCTCCTCCCCATCCCCCCATTATGCATTACTCTAACATTGATAGCATCACTTAGCAGTGCCCCTTACAAGCACATGCTAGAGGAGATGAAAGATAACATTTCAAGTCTGTGATGGGATGGGGTGGGAGCTATTCATTATAATGGGCTTGTAGGGTGCAGTGGAATATTCCATTAGTATTTGTTTCAGTATCTTCTAGCTTTGTCTACAACCCTTTCTGTCAAGGGATAGCACTTTCTTATCTTGAAGGAAGCCCATTGATATCTCTCACATTGAAATAGGCTTGCCCTACCCTCATTCCATTACCAAAGAATAGCTTTGTTTATATGAGAAAAATAGCAACCAGAATACTGATGCCAGGGCTTTAAATCAGGTTATATGAAGACGCTTCCTATTACAAGCATGGAGCATTGAATATAGTGTCAAACTCCATTTCTCTCTCTCTCTCTCTCTCTCTCTCTCTCTCTCTCTCTCTCTCTCTCTCTCTATCTCTCACTAGGAGGGAAGACTCAGTGGATAAGGATGAGGGAGAGATATATTCTCAATTTAAGGGAATATAAAATTCAAAGATATCAATTAAAACAACAAAGAAATATATGACTGCCAAGCTCTAAACCTATGGTTCTCTGATGACCTGTGTGTTCTGCTTTTCCCATCAATACAAATTTTTTACTAGTTTAGATGCATTCTCCATTTCAGAAGCAGAGACATTATGGCATAATAAAACCCAGTCTTACATAGTATTTTATTTAAGATTTGCAAAGCATAGTAAAAAAAAAAAAAAAGAAAAGAGTGCTTGACTACAGGTCAGAAGATTTGAGTTTGATTCCTGCTTCTAATACTAGCTAATAGTAGGACCCTTTAGTCAAGGCAAAACTTCTCCCAGTAATAACAGCTAACTAGCATTAAGAAAGTGCTCCAAGGTTTACAAATCTCAGTTGACTCTCACAAAAATCCTGTCAGGTAGATTCTATTATTATTCACATTTTACAGATTAGGAAAATGAGCTCCAAGGAAGCTAAGTGATTTGTCCAAAGTTGCACAGATAATAAGTATATGAGGTAGGCTTTGAACTTAAGCCCTCCTGATTCCAAGTCTAACATTCTATACAATGCCACCTAGCCACCAATTCCCTAGGGTTTAACTTACTCACCTATAGAATAAAGAAAATGAATTCAATTATTTCTAAGTCATTAGGCTAGTTTCTCCATCTAGAAATTATAGGGATAATATTTCATTCTAATTATGCACATTTATGAATTTTAGAATTTGTTTAATTCTCTAGTTGCCACTGTCATTTCTAGAATTTTTCTCCTAGAATTCCTATGATTATAACTTTGGTCCATATTATAGCCATTGATGGTCATCTTTTAGGCTCATCTCTCTTTCTTGGCTCAACCATCTAAAGACAGTTCTAAAGCTGCTGACAAGCTCTCCTCTTCCCCACCTACCTGTACTCTATCCTTTACTTCACTAGTCTCTTTAGTGACTTTCCATCAAACTGTAAATCCGAATCTCACTTCTCATAGCTGTAGTATCCAAAGCAGCCACACCCCAATAAAACTGTCTTGACATATGGGCTAAACCAGTTTGAAGGTAACCAATTGGCTTCAAGACCATCAGTGAGGTAGGGGAATGTCTTCTCCAAGCATGTGAAGACTTCATCTGCTGGAATGGGTAAATGAGAACAATTTATTCCAGGGGCCATGAAAATGGCTAAAGTAGGCACTGCAGAGCACTTGGAACTTTGTCAGACATCACAGACACCAAGGCAATCCACTGAATCCCAGGTCATCACCAGTCATCTTAATTTCTCTCTTGTCACCAGATTTAGATGACTATAGAACAGAGAGCTTAGCTGATGACTTTGTGTAACTCTGTGTCACTGAAAACCAATTCACGAGCAAATCAAGACATCACCTAACAATATCATTGGTCCTCTTCAAAAACAAAATACAAAAAATAACAAGGAGGTAGGGATAGGAATTAGGTATGTGATTTCATTGGCATAGGGATTTCCCAGGCAAGGAAACTCCATCTAGCCCCTTCTATCCAATTTGTGGGTCTTAGTTGCCTAGAGCACTGAGAGATTGAATTACTTGCCCTAGGTCACACAGCCAGTGGGTGTCAGAGGTGGGACTTGAATCCAGGTGTCCTTGGCTTTGAAGCTGTCTCTCTTAGTTACCATGAACTGCCTTGTAGAACACTCAAGATAATTTCAAGTTTTTTATATCTTACCCCATCCCTTTACCTATCCCTCTCCAGACTCATTTATTAATGACATCTATATTTGATCGATCTTTTCTTAATTCTAAGCCTTTTCCTATATTATCTCTTTTCTTTTAGAAAGTCACAACTGTCAGGGGCAGCTAGGTGGTGCAATGAATAGAGCACCGGCCCTGAAGTGAGCAGGACCTGAGTTCAAATTCGGCCTCATACACTTAACACACTTACTAGCCGTGTGACTTTGGGCAAGTCACTTAACCCCAATTGCCCTCCAAGAAAGAAAGAAAGAAAGAAAGAAAGAAAGAAAGAAAGAAAGAAAGAAAGAAAGAAAGAAAGAAAGAAAGAAAGAAGAAAGAAAGAAAGAAAGAAAGAAAGAAAGAAAGAAAGAAAGAAAGAAAGAAAGAAAGAAAGAAAGAAAGAAAGAAAGAAAGAAAGAAAGAAAGAAAGAAAGAAAGAAAGTCATAACTTCCCCTGATTGCAGTCTCCTCCAATTCATCGAAAAATTCCTTAATTTCATCTCCTTCAGAAAGCCTTTTCTAAATGCTAACAATAGTGACAATTATTCCTGAAATATATAGCTTACAGAACTTTCTCCTCATTATTCATTCCAATAAATGAACAAAATTCTTTGTTTCTATGGGTTTTTCCAATCATTGATGTATTTGTTTAGTTTACAAATTTAATATTTTTTTGCATATCAGTGTTGCCTTGTATTACTCCCTATAAACAAGGGACCCTATGGACTCAATTCCTTTTGTAGAGTGAGTACACAGCACAAGATCACTTGGAATCAGATGCTTACTCAACTGCTACCCCTTTACATCTATGTCTTTCAACTCCTCCATGAAACCTTCCTTGATTTTCTCAGTTTGACATAATCTCTGCCACTTCTTGGATCTTTCGTGTTACCTGGAATCTCTCCTATTCATTTGTCATGTTTTAATTATATATCTCCCCTACTGTGATGTAAGTTCCTTGAAGACAGGGACTCTATCTGATTTATGTCTACCTTCTTTCCCATGAGGGCTTCACATGCAGCAGTCACTTATTAAGGTTAATAAACATTTGCCAAAATTTTAAGCATTATGATTTTTTAAAATGAAACATTGCATCATAATGTTGATTCTGTGTCAAAGGGAAGGCTCACCATTCCTCCTGTTCATTAGGTGCACATAATTGAATTTTTGGCTTTGTTTTCCTACAACTTTTCTGCACGTCCATTCTCATGCTTACCGATTCATCTTTCTAACCCTTGTTGTTTTCCTTTATTTCTTGCCAATTTCATTCAATCTTCTAAATTTTTCTACCTTTATATACCAGATCTTAACTGGGTAGCTAGAAAAGTCTCCAACTGTTCTCATGGCAGTTATCCATTCTCACACTATGATAAATACCACACCAACACACTGGCATAGCAACCAGAGATAGTCGTAAATAGCATAGCAAGTCATTATCAAGGGATTTTGTGAACAAAAATAGCTCAAGCATAGGTCTTATTGGAATTAGACAGTCCGTTTTTATATAGGAACATTTATACTCATAACCTCTGCTAACCTAAGTGCAGTGTATCCCAAATTTGACTTAACAATGGGGCAGGTTGGGGATTGAAAAATATGGAAAGATAGAACATATAAATGCTATTCCCCAAAGCCTAAGGGAATATAACATTCCTATGATAAAGGAAAGGATGACAAGAACAAAGTAGAAAGTTTCTATAATGGAAAGAAATTGGCATAGAAAGAGTATTTTATAGCTTGTCTTGTTCCCCAAGTGCCTGAGAGGCAGCATGGCATATTGGACAAAGAGCGGACTTAAAGTTAGGAAAATCTGCATTCAAATCCCACTTCTGACTCATAAGGCTGTGTGACCCTGGGCAAATCACTTCTCAGTGTCCCAATTAATTCTCTCTGTCTGTGAACTGCAGAATAGAGGGGGTTCCCTACATCAATGAAATCATAGCTCCAGCTGAACCTTCCCTCCCTCCACTCCAAAGAATTCCCAGAACCTTGTATATAATAAGTACTTAATAAATTGTTGTTCATTCATTTTTCAGTCATGTCCAACTCTTTGTGACCCCATTTGGCATTTTCTTGGAAAAGAGACTAGTGTGGTTTGTCACTTCCTTCTCCAGGTCACTTTTTTATTTTTTTTTTATTTTTTGCTTTTTGGAGGGCAATTGGGGTTAAGTAACTTGCCCAAGGCCACATGGCTAGGTTTTTATTTGTGTGTACATTAAGTGTCTGAGGCTGGATCTGAACTCAGATCCTTCTGACTCCAGGGCCAACACTCTATTCACTTTGCCACCTAGCCACCCCCTCCAGGTCACTTTATAGATGAGGAAACCGAGGTAAACATGGTTATATGACTTGACCAGGGTCACACAGCTAGTAAGTGTCTGAGGCCAGATTTGAATTCAGGAAGATGAGTTATCCTGACTCTAGTCCCAGCACTCCCCACACTTAATGCTTATTGAATTGATAAGTTAATACTTTAATCAATCAACATACATTTATTAAGTGTCTGCTATATACTAGGTCCATACTAAGGATGTAAATGAATCTGATGAAACTGATGAATGAAACTGATCCCTACTCCATATATGTGTGTATGTATGTGTACATATACATACACACATTTATGTATAAATGCTTACATATACATAGATATTATACATTTTACTGAGAAAAATAGTACTTTGGAATTTTTTCACAGAACCTACATATACGTTGGAAGAGAACACCAGTATTCTACAAAATAATTTTTAAAATATTATGGGAATAAAGTGTTAGTGGGCTCCTTAAAGCAAAGTGCTGCATCGTTTTAAGGTGGCATTATTTAGTCTGATTAGGGTTCCCTGCAGCTTACTTTAATAACAACCTTGTGAATTAGATTATTAGATCATAAAGCTGATTATATCTGTTGACTAAAACTGAAGGGAGGGGGGAATTGCTTGTTTTTTTGTTTTTGTTTTTTTGTAAACTAAAGTGTTGTGAACTCTCTCATAAGGGAGAGTAGTCATAAAGAAGTTCAGGGAATTATCACCCTCAATCTAATAATCCTCTTTAAGACCACACCCATCCAATACTATGACTTTGTTCTACTATCAAACTTTAATTTTGCATGTTTTTCTTTAACAAATAGAAAACTTTACTTTCATCAAAAGCAATAAAAGCTTAAGATATGACAACTCAGATATATTCTGGGACAAACATTAAAACAGGAACTAATACTTTTAAGCAAAGAAGAATGTTAAGCAGATGTATAAATCACATTCTAATTCATCACACTTTTGGGGAAATGTTATTTATCAGGTTAAGAGTTTGATTACCTCTGCCATTATGGGAAAAAAAAAACAGTGAATCTGGTCCCCTGCCCAGGAAATGTAGGACGAAGATTCACACACACACACACACACACACACACACACACACACACACACACACACACACACATATATACACTTCCATATACTCAAATGGATCCTTGATTTCATTGATGTGTTGGCACAGAGCACAATCTATCCATGAGAGTCTTGTCCATGTTCTTCCATAAATCCCTGTGACCTGAAGCATTTATTACCCTGAGGACAACTTGTTTGCATTGCTCTGCATAAAATATTAAAAGACCTATTAGTGAAGCCTCTGGGCAAGTTGGGTAGATCCTTTATTTCTCTACTGAGGGTTATTGTAACTATCCAGCTTGCCCAGAGGCTTCACAAATGGGCCCTTTAATATTTCACGCATTGCAATGCAAACAAAGTATCCAATAGGATAGTGAATGCTTCTATACACAGGGACTCTTGAAGCCATTCTATTAAATTGCAGAGGGTTGGGAAGATGGAGAGAGTGTCCTTACAGACAAGATTGTGGAGCCTTGAAGGATTAGTACTTGTGCCACACACTGAGGCTCTTCATACATGCCTCATTCTTGTTTAATGATCAGCCCAACTTCATTACCGCTTCCTTATATCCACCACGTATCCTTTCAATGTCTTGATTTGTCTATCATTTTAATTTCTTGGAGATTTTGGTGCTTCATAATTTGTAGCCCTTCGGCATCATCCCACCTAAGAAGTTATTTTGTATATATTTTAATGTATTAAATACACACACATACACAAGCACACACATATATGTATATGTATATATGTGTATATACATATACATATATGTGTATATATGTATATATACATATATGTGTGTATGTATGTGTATATATATATACATATGTATGTATATATATACATATATATATATACATATTATTCCTGTAGAATCTGAAATCTTCAAGGAGAGGGATTGCCATTCAGTCAATAAACATTTATTAAGTGCATACTATTGCCAGGCATCATGCTATGATTGGAATATATAAAGAAAAGCAAAAAGAGTCTTTGCTCTCAAGGAATTCACATTCAGTTGGGGGAGACAACATGTAAATAACAAGGCACATATAAGATACAGGCTGTCCCAAAGTACACTAAAACTTTTGGGACAGCCTCTCTCTCCCTTCTCCTCTCCCTCTCCCTCTCACTCTCTGTTTCTCTTTCTCTCCATGTGAGCATATGCAATTTTTAACTTTGTATTTCATTTCCTAGCATAGGATCTTGCACATGATCCTATAAATGCTTGCTGAATGAATAAATCACCCAGAGAATGTTCATTTTCAATAGATGAGATTGTGGGATTTGGTGACTGAGAATGCCAAATCTAAAAGATTTATAGCAAAAAAGGACCTCAGAATTCTTTTCATTTTATAAATGAAGAAACAAACCAGAGAGGTGGTGACTCCTTATAAGGAGTGGCCAGGGGTTGAAGTCATGTGTTTTTTTCTCCAGACTCAGAGCTTTTTCTTTCAAATATCATGCTTTCTCAAAACATGATACAGTTTCTCAAATGCAATCTTGTCTTTTATTCTTCTGCTTCTATCTTACTCTATTTCTACTTATTCTATAGTGCCTGTCTAAGGCATATGTACTGATGGACCAACTCATTGGGTGGCCCAAACAACTGCAAATCATCACCACATATACTCATGACATGGTAAGCACATTCTTTCCCTTTGATTGATAAGTACTGTCTGCAAGAAACTAAGGAACCAAGTGTAAATAAACACACTATTAAAATTGGCAATATAAATATAATTATGACCCTCATTTAGGAAATTGTCATTTTTCCCTGTTATTAGATTAAGATTTGCTTTTTCAAAGAAATACATATTGTGCAGTTCCTTAAAGACAGTGAGAAAGAAGGCTTACAATAGGAGCCAATTTAAATACAGCTTTGAGATTATGAAGGATTTCCAATTTTCCTGCTTATCCTGTATGCTAGAAAAGCTATGTTTCTGTTAAAAGTAGCCATCCCAGGAGCAGCAGGAGAGCGACAGCAGTCAGTAAGGCTAGGAAGTAAGGGATCAAAACATGAATCAGATCATCCAACCCTAGCCACAGGGAAGCAGTCACTAGACCCCAAGCTTCCTAAGGGTCAGTGAGCTTCCAACCTCGCCCTCTCTCCTTCCACATCCTGACATTCTCCTTATTTAACCCTAAGATTGCTGAAATGTTTATTGCTCAGCTAGTCTGGTGTCTAGCTGAGAGGGATTTGGGATTCTTCAGAGCTTTGGTAAACTACTAACATTAATGAAAATAGTCCTAGTTCAGATGTCTGGAATTTAAAACCTGTTTTATGTTAGAACATAAACTCCTCAAGGGTAGTGTCCATCTCTTTTCATGTTGAATGAAAGGTCTTATACAATGGCATGCATATAAGGGAGCTCAATAAAAATATTTGATGATGATGACTATTTAAACTTCAGCATTAGAAAAATAATCCTGTCAAGTCCTTAAGCTCAGTGTTTCAAACAGAAATCAACATTTCCTCTGAGACTGCCCTATTTTACAACTTTGTGCTTTGGCTTAGTAAGAGTAAGTCATCATGATTCAGTCACAAGTCTGTTTATTTGGCAACAGAGAAATGGGGTTGGGGATCAAATGAGATGAGTGTAAGGTGCTTTGTAAACCTGAAAGTGTTATATGCCTATGAACCATCACTATGATTATAATTATACCAATTTGTATATATGCATTCATATATAACCGATATTTAATAACTTGCATTGTTTTAATTTTTGTTTAAAATGAAATTTAACATTTATATAGTACTTTTGAGGTTTACATAGCACTTTACACATCTCATTTGTTCCTTTTAATAAACTTGTGAGCTTGGTGCTTTTATTCCCACTTTACAGATGAAGAAAATGAACTTGAGACAAGTTAAGAGAATTTCTCAAGATTATATCATGGGGTGGCTAGGTGGCACAGTGAATAGAGCAATGGCACTGGATTCAGGAGGACCCAAGTTCAAATCCAGCCTCAGACTTAACACTCACTAGCCATGTGACCTTGGGCAAGTCACTTAACCCCAATTGCGCTACATTCATCCTCCAAAAAGCAAAAAAAAAAAAAAAAAAAGATTATATCATCAGTGAGTATCTGAGATAAGATACTCAGGACTCTCTGACTCCAAGTTCTGCATTTTATCCAATATACCTCATTTATTGTCTATTGATCTTTATCATATGAGTATATATGTGTGTATGTATATGTAAATATACATGTTTATATTTTTGTTTGATATTTATATATATCTACAGATATATACAATTTTTAACATTCAGGGTTTTTTTTTTAATTTTGAGTTCCAAAATTTTCCCCCTCTTTTACCTCCCCTTTCCCTAAAATGGTAATCACTTTGAGACAGGTTATGTATGTGCAATCAAGTAAAACATATTTCTAGATTAATCATGTTGTGAAGGAAGAAACAGACCAAAATTATAAAAAAAAAAAGTGAAAACTAGCATATTTTGATCTGCATTCAGTCTCCATCAATTCTTTCTCTGGAAGTGGATAGGATTTTTTCATCATGAGGCTTTTGGAATTGTCTTGGATAATTGTATTGATGAGCTAAGTCAGTCATAGTAGATTTTCCCACAATGTTGCTGTTACTCTGTATAATGTCCTCTTGGTTCTGCTCACTTCACTTTTCATCAGTTCATGTAAAATCTTTCTGAAATCTTCCTGCTCATAATTTTTAATACCACAATGGTATTCCATTGGTCATATACCACAACTTGTTCAACCATTTCCCAGTTGATGGGTATCCCATCAATTTCCAAATTTCTGTGACCACAAAAAGAGCTGCTATCAATATTTTTGTACAAATAGATCCTTTCCCCTTTAAAAAAAATCTCTTTGGGATACAGACCCAGGTGTATTGCTGGATCAAGGGTATGCACAATTTGATTGCTTTTGGGCATAGTTTCAAATTTCTTTCCAGAATGGTTAGATCAGTTCATATTCCTACCAACAGTGAATTAGTGTCCCAGTTTTCCCACATCTTCTCCAACATTTAGACTTTTCCTTTTTTGTTATGTTAGCCAATATGACAGGTGTGAGGTAGTACCTCAGAGTTGTTTTACTATGCATTTCTTTAATTAATAATGATTTAGAACATTTTTATATGACTATAGACAGCTTTGACTTTTTTCACTTGAAAACTGCCTGTTCATATCCTTTGACCCTTTATCAACTGGGGAATAAATTGCATTTGTATCAGCTCTCTATATATTTGAGAAGTGGAGCCTTCATCAGAAATAACTTTCTGTTAAAAGTATTTCCCAACTTCTTGCTTTCCAGCTAAACTTAGTTGCATTAGTTTTGTTTCTACAAAACCTTTTTAACTTAAAATAATAAAAAAAATATTCATTTTCCATCTTGTAATGTTCTCTATCTCTTGTTGGGTCATTAATTCTTCCCTCTTCCACAGATCTGACAGGTAAACTACTATTAATATGCTCATGGCATCACCCTTTATATCTAAATTATGTACCCATTTGACTTTATCTTGGTATACAGTGTCAGATGTGTGTATACTATGTTTATATTTTTTAAAGCAATTGGGGTTAAGTAACTTGCTCAAGGTTACATGGCTAGTCATTATTTATGTGTGGGTGCTCATTTTCTGAGGCCGGATTTGATCTCGGGTCATCCAAACTCTGAGGCTGGCGCTCTTACTCACTTCGCCACCTAGCCGCCCCTATGTTTATCTTTTTAAAAAAGGAATTAGTATTCTAGATTTCTGGAAGAAGATTATAGGATTACATACAAACATATATCCATCTATGTATCTCTGTAGATATAGATATATAGAACATATCAAGTTGTTGTCATACATGTGGCATAAGGTACATGCATAATGTAATGAAATGCATATGCACTAACAAACTAACTAAATATATATGTATTTCTAGCCATAAATGTATTCGACAAGCAGGAATTTATTAAGTATCTACTGTGTGCCAGGCCCTGTGATTGGTGGTGGAGACACCAGGAGGCAAGTAGATAGCATTCACTAGGTACTTCAAAAGGTTTGTTTGATGAATACAAATAGATAGATAGATAGATAGATAGATAGATAGATAGATAGATAGATAGATATTAAACATATTTAATGTATTATATATCATACATACATAAATAAATATATATTTAACATACAGATATATATATATTAACATTACACCTAACAATATATGTTACTGAGTACATAACACATGTATCTTATGTATCATTCCTATGATACTAGACACAAAGATAATATTTATGAATATACTTGAATGTATAACATATATATTTTGTTGTTGTTGTTGTTGTGTCTGACTCTTTGTGACCCCATTTGGGGTTTTCTTGTCAAGGATATTAAATTGGTTTGCTATTTTCTTCTCCAGCTCTTTTTTGAGATGTGGAAAATGAAGTAAACGGGGTTAAGTCACTTGCCCAGGGTCCTACAGCTAGTAAATATCTGAGGCAGAGTTGAACTCAGGAAGATAAGTCTTCCTGACTTTAGGCCTGGCAGTCTATCCACTATACCATCTAGCTGCCCTATATATGTAGATAACATAGATGAATAGACAGATGACATGGTCTGGTAAATAAAGATCTAGACTTGAAATCAGGAAAACCCTTGGCTCAGGTCATGCCTATGATATATAATGAGTGACCATAGACAAGTTCTTTAACCTTTCTGTGACCCAGAAATATTTCTAAGACTTTAAGTAGTAAAGGAGATGCAAATTTATATTAATAGAGAAAGTTTCTAATCCAAAAGATCCCTACACTCATTAACTCATTTATTCATTAATTCAAGAAGTTTCTTAAACTCTCAACCCTCCACAATTCTCCATTAAACAAAGGCCATATACATCTTTCTAGCCATGCTATATCTACAAATCATCATCTCCTAGGAATTAAACTTGTAGTCCATCCAAAAGGCAATGCAGAAAGTATACTGTGGCTATGAGTAGGTTGTAACATATTATCAATGGAAAGATAGTGCGCAGGAGAAGCCATGTAAAGGCTCTGTGAGAGATCTATGGGTAGAAATTAAAATGAACTAATAACATAATGAAAGCTAAGACTTAAATGATTTAATGATTTAAAGTAGATACGGATATTTGTATCCCCTAGCGGGCTTCAATGGTACACTGAAGGACAACTCATAAAGCTGCATGCTGTGAAAGAGGGAGGGATTTCTGATTTCTTGGACATAGGGGAACTTCAGAGAGAAAGGGCAAGACTGAAGACATATATAGTAAATGGTAAATGGAAGACCCCTGGAACCACAAGCACATGAGGTAAGTTGCTAACCCAGCAGGTCTCTTGATCATTAGTACTTGAACCTGCAGAGATTGCTAAAAGTCGACTTCTTAGGAGAGATTATTCTCTCCTTAGTTGATTTAAGATTTCATTATGCTCTTGAATCAGGCAAGACTTTAATTCTTGCACATCCTATCATCTAAATAACCTGTATAACTTCCCTGATTATTGTATTATTCCTTGCTTTAACAAATATATTTGACAGACCACTGCAATAGCATGTTGTGGGTCTGCCTGGCTCAAGTATCTCCCAACTACAAACCACCCTCTATTCAGCCACCAAAGTGATTTTCCTAAAGTGAATGTCACCCCACTACTCACTAAAATCCACTGATTCCTTATTGCTTCCAGGATCAAATACAAAATCCTCTGTTTGGCATTCAAAGCCCTTCCTAATTTACCCCCTCACCTTTCAGGTCTTCTTATTCCTTTCTCCCTGCCACATACTCTTGATTCTATTTGCACTGGATTCCAGGATATTCCACAAATAAAACATTTCATCTCTTGTTATTTTCCCTGTCTGTCCTCCATGCCTGTGATGCTGTCCTTCCTCATCTCTACCTGCTGGCTTCTTTGACTTAAAAGTCCCAACTAAAATCTCATCATCTACAAAAGCCTTTCTCAATCAATACCTCTCAATTCCAATGCCTTCCTTCTGTTAATTATTTCCTTTTTGCCCTGTATTTAGCTTGTTGGTACCTATTTGTTTGCTTGGTGTCCCTACCATTAGATTGTGAGCTCCTCCAGGGCTGGGACTGTCTTTTGCCTCTTTTTATATCCTTAGTGCTTAACACAGTGCCTGTCATCCAATAGGTGCTTAATAAATGTTTATTGACTGACTGCTCTGTGATAGTCATTTGTGTAGGAGGAGAATTAAACTGACTGAGATTAAGATCATTAATCCTGAGATTAATCCTCTATCTAGAATGAACAGGAAAATACCTTTGTATCCAAAAGCCTACGTGTGTGTGTGCATAGATACATACACATACACATATATAGCTGATAAGCTATAGATATGCTTTGAATTGCCATTTCTCTGGGGAGACAAATTTCTACCATTGTGGAAAATAAGAGGATGTCTATGGCAGGATGGTCATGCTGCTGCTCTACAATCTTCAAAACAGGGATTGGGCTAAAATTCTATCAAGTAAATGTCTATTTGCAATTTATAATGTTCTTTTGGGGTTCAGGATTAAAGATACTTTTCAAGGTCACCCCTAGGAGGATGTAGTTTCATCTCAGACTAGGAGAGTAATAGTTGGTCTAATCTTGGTCATTTAGCTCCTCTCTCCCTAAATGCTAAATATACAAAAGGCAATCATAGTAAGCAAATATTTATCAAAGCAAGCAGTAAAGAGTCAAAGAAGTTGTACTGATTAGTTTAGGTAATAGAATACACAGTAATATAAGGGTGCTGTAATTCAGATGTGAGAAAATCTCAGCTAAACCAAGGAGAAAATAGTGTTACCTGGAAAGTTCATTCTTGACAGCTCTGGGGGTGCAGCCACTGGGAATCAAAGAATGTGTTAGCCTAAGTGCCCATGTTTTAGGGGTGCAGGCTGCCATTTGTCATTTAATGTTCATGTCCTCTCTTGCCCTATGTTAGAGCTGGCCCTGAATCAAGTCTGTGCCCCATTAGTTCAATGCATGAACTGAAGCATCCATACATCATTGAACAGTTAATAAAAAGAGATTTCCTCAACCATAGCATAAAACGGATAATCAACAAGTATACTCCGGTATTTCTTTAGCTTGAGCATTCACAACTCAAGTGGTATACAAATGGAAATATGTCCAGTCCCACACCAGGGCAAGGTATGATGGCTTGTGTTGTCTTGGAACACCTACTAAGTCCAAAGGGCTCTGATCTGTTATGGGCAGACCTTCTATTATATTAGGGTGACAAGATAGGCATATCAATATGGCAGAGTCTTTCAGGAAGCTGCACATCAAATGATGTACAAGTCCTGGCTTTGACACCTCTTAGGGAAAAACTAGCCTAACCTTACTTGGAAAAAGATTTGGGGAGTGGGGGTTTGAAATCCTGTTAGATACTGGTTCTTTAACACCCCATCTCTCTCTTTAATTCTATCTCAGGAGTCTATCACCTCTCTGATGATTCAAAGTCATCAATACCTCTGCCTTTGGAATGCTCAGAGTCAAAGATGCCTTTAGGAGATTGTCAAAGCTTACTTAAATGGATTATAGGCTGTATGAACAGGCAACAAATTAGGTTTTACTCTATTACTATGACTTTAATATGCAAGGGCAAAAGTATGTCTCAAGGTGGAATCTTCCTACAGTTTAAATATGTGCTGTAAATATTTATTTTTAAAAGTTTTCTTAACTTTTTCCAACTAGTCAACAGTACCTTTAACTTAAATCAAACTTTAGCACATCCAAGTTAATTTGATTCAATTTTATTGAACAAACATGTCTTAAGTACATATTATATGCAAAAGACTATACTAGGTATCTGGATAGACAAAGAGATGAAAAGGGATACAATTCCTGACTTCAGGGAACTCTACTAGGTAGAAGTACATTATATGGAGAAGAAAATTCTATCTAAACAAATAAGTTTGATACATAGCATTGTGTGATGAGGTAAGCAGAAAGATACAGACATAATTTTCTAGGAAAAATGAGGAGCAGATAAGGAATGGTTTGATGAAAGTGGAAGCATCTGAGCTGGGTCTTAAAGAAAAAGGAAGATTCTTAAAGACAGAGGTCAGAAAAATAATGTATTTTCAAACTTAAGAATAAACTACACAGATCTGGTTCCTACTAGAGAAGATCAAGTCCAAGAAACTGTGCATAATCTAGTTGGTTGGAATAGAGACTGCACGAAGGAAATTATTGCCTACCTTAACCACTATTTCAGGAAGGGCCTTAACAAAGGCTCTACCTCATACCTGACTCCACTCTCTCATTTACTTTTCCTCCTCCTCAACAACCACTTTGCCTTTAAAAGGAGACAGTTCTCCCTCATATGTTCTCTTTCTCCAGTCAAACTGAAACCTATTAAAGATCTTAGTTTAAAAAAGCCAAGGTCTTTCACTGCATCCAGGGCCATCTCCAGTTATCCTGAAGTATATCTTGCCATTGGACAGAGATGATTCCTGGAAAGAAAGTGAGGCTGGTGACTTTGCACAACCCTCTCTCACTTAAACCCAATTCACTTTTATGTCAGGGCATTACCTCCTGGATGTCATGGTCCTCTTCAAGAACAAAGGACAAACAAGAAGGTAAGCTCCTTGAGAGCAGGAACTGTTTTTGCCTCTTCCAGCACTTAGCACTGTATCTGACTGATCTAACAATGTGAAGGAATGCATATAACCAGGAAGGTAATTTCAAAACTAAATGTAGATAACCTTAAAGGACAGATTAAGAAATTAATTTCTTTTCCCATAAAGTAAATGTTTGCTTGTTTTAAACTCTTCTTTAGTGGGCTTTTGCTTCATTTGTGTTTTCTCTTTCTATAAGTGATAGAGTTATGGAAAGATTTTGAGCAGGAAAATTATATTATCAAGTCTTTGTATGAGGGAGATTATTTTTGCATTTGCATGGGGAATGTCTTAGATGGTAGAAAGACCAGAGTAGGTAAACTCCTCAGAGTGCTTTTACAATGTTCCAGGTAAGAACTGGTGTAGACCAGTAGTCCAGATATGAGTAGACAGAGGAGAAATATTATGCAAGTAGAATTGAAAGGATTTGACAAGAGAAAAGAAGAATTCCCCAAATGGCAGATTTCAAGTCTTGGTGGTACCATCAATAGAAATAGTAAAGTCCAAAGAAGAGTCTGGAGTCTAGGGGTAGAGGTTGGGGAATTAATGAGCATTATTTAATGCTGGTTTAGTTGCAAGTCCTAGTAGTACACATAGGTGGAGATATGCTACTGTAATTCAGACAAAAGATTGAGAATGGATATAGATATATTTGGATATCAGCAACAATGAAGTGATAGTAAACCCCTGAGCTAAGTTCTCTTTCTTATGTTATGCCCACCATGCATTTTTCATCATTGTTTAGGGAGATTACTGCTATTTCTCTCCTCCTTTTAAATTTTCTTTCCCCAAAGAATGATTCCTAATTCAGTATTGCAGTGAATGGGTACATTTATGATGAGTAAAATATCTGAAGAAAGAAAAACTAGGAATATTGTCAGTATACAATTTATAATCCCGTTTATAGCATTGCCTTTAATGTTAATAATCCACAGTCATCTTTGACAATTCTTTTTTTTGCCTTTACTTTCCTTATTCTTCATCAAACCTATGGGACAAAAATAGATTTTGGTAATTGCTTGTTTTAAACTTTTCATTGGTGAGCTTTTATTACATTGATGCAATCTTTTCCTCATATACCCTAAAACATAGACACAAATGAGATCATGAAATACTCTTTTGCCTCTCTTGGTTGGTAGGAATATTTTTTTGAGGGAAGTGTATATATGTTCCTTTCATACCAGGACCAAAAGAAAGATACAAGAACCTCTTAATACTAAAGCAGTGGTCTCCAAAGTGAAAGCCAAGTCATGACCCTAAGAAGGGAGTCATTAACCAATTCAGTGCCTGGTGTCAGTCCCTTAGGACAATAACATCTTTACTGCAACCCAAGGTACCCACAGCTAAACAGATGTCACTGAAAACATTTCCTTCTCAGCCTCATGCTCATAGCATCCCCTTCTATTACCTTATGGCTGTGGCAGGCACCTCTTCAAGGACAGGCACTATGCTCCAGGTCAATGACTCATAAGGAAGAGACACTTCCTTTCCCCTCCTCTAAATAGGGATGAGTGAGTCTCACACACACACACACACACACACACACACACACACAATTAAATAAATAAAATAAGCTTAATGAATACAGATCACATTGCATTATCTTTTCCCTCAATGCAATTCCTCTTTTGAATTTTCCTGTCTCTGTAGAGGGTATTTCTATCCTCTCAGTTACTATATATTCAAGTATTTTCCAAAGTTTATTGTTCCTATCTCCACGACATGATTCACCTCCATCTCATTCTTTCCATTCACACAGCCTGCACTCTGGGTCAGACCTCATCACCTTTCATAGGGGCTACTTATAGACAGGCAGGCAAATAACTTTTTTTGCAATACTTTAATTGAAAGATGCCTGATATAACTTGATTGCAATCAGTGAACACGCAGGATTTAAGCAGGAACCATATTTCTCTGTGTGTAGATATTGAATATCTTCTACTTTCCTGACTCCAATCTATCCTCTACATAGTTGCTGATGTGATTTTTCTAAAGCACAGGTCTGACCATATTCTATATCCTCTTCTCAGCAAACTCAAATGGCTCTTCTAGAATTAAAGTCCCCCATTTGTCATTTAAAGCCCTTCTCAGCCTAGCTCTAATCTACCTTTCTAATCTTATACATTACTCTGCATCCTGCACTATATAGTCTACTCTAGACACATAAGTCTTACTTTTCCTCACACTCATACAAAAGCACAACTAATATATCCAAATGTGAATGGGAAATCAAAGGTTAATACCATTCATTTATCAAGAGTGTATATGTAAAGATAGAGAAATGGATTCACATAGAAAACTTTCTGCTGAGTTGAAATGAGGTAATTTCAAATGTTATTTTTGCATTGTATATAGTCACTACCAACCCAGAGAGAAATATAATCCCTGTTGAAAAGCCATTATGATTACTGATTATTATGACCTATTTAGTTGTTGTATTGTACATCTTCCAATAAAAAAAAGTATTTAAAAAAAAGTCATCAGTTTCACTAGGGACACTAATCAAATTAACTGAATAATTAATCACTAACAAACAATTATTATTTACAATTCTGTTCTATTCCCCAGGACACACAAGGGGAATTTTTGAAATAATGAAGCATACTCCATGACATTGCTAGCAAGAGAAAAAAAAAGCATTTAAAATTTTTATTTTATCTTTATAGTCTTGTAAATTTCTCTTTTGTATGTATTATAATATCAATAGGTATATAGTGCAATAGTGTATATTAGTTCAATAACACATGTAAATATATACAAATGTATATACATATACATATATGTACACACATATGTGTATATATATATATACACATATATATATGTAATGCGCTTGAAATGGTTTTTTAGAAGTGCATAATCAAAGAGTTTTGTGTCCACAAGGCTAAAAATTGATATATACATTTTGTTCTAGGGAAACACAAAAAAATTAGGGAGGGGGTAAAGAGGGTTGAAGATTGGGAATCTAAGAGCATTAGGATGAGTTGAATGAAGGGAAGAGATAAATGAGCAGAGCAAAGCATTAACTTGAAAGTGATCAGAAGACTCCTAGATTTAAAATTTATGGGATATAGTCTTGAATATTTTTTTTCAATTCAGCAAGGATTTATTAGGGACCAGGTTCTGTGTTAGATATTGGACATTCAAAGACAAGAATGAAGTAATCTCTACCCTCAAGGATCTTTTATTTTGTCTGCAGAGGGAGAGGAAGACATATATAGAAAACTAAATGCAAAATATATGCAATGAAATTTCTAGAAGCTTTAAAAAGTAAGAGTGTCGGGATAGCCTTTCCTATAGAAAATGGGAGTTAAGCTAAAAATTCTAAATTAGTGGAAGGAGGCAATATATTCTGAGTATGATTGGCAAGTTATCTGAAAATATAGAGGCAGGAAATGAAAGGTCATTTATAGAAAACAGAAAATAAGCCAGTTTGACTAGAACATAGAATCTATGAAGACAACTGACATTCAGTAATCCCAGAAATATAATTTGGAACCTGATTGTGAAGGACTTTAAATGCTAAATAAAGGAGTTTATTTTATCCTAAAGGTAAGTGGGAGTCACTAGAATTTCTTTAGAATGTGAATGACATGGTTATATTTGTATTTTATGGGGGAAAACTATTTGGCAATTGAATGGAAGGTACTTTGGAGAAGGGAGAGGTACAAGGCAAAGAGAACAACTTGAAATTTATCCAGGTGAGAGACAACAAGAATCTGGGTTTAAGTGGTATCCATGTTAGTGAAGTAAAGCAGACATAAACAAATTATCTTGCTGGGGTAGTAGAATGAACAAGACTTGGTAACCGATTAGATAATGGGGGAGAAATGTGATGAGTGAAAAGTTAAGAATAACTCTAAAATTGAGTTAGGAAGAAAATAAAGTTGGGGAGAAGAGAAGAAAAGGAAGACAATAAGTATGGCTTTGTATATATTGAATTTGAGATGCCTATGGGAAAACCAGTTGGAGATGTCCAAAAGACATTTGATTATGCAGGTCTAGATATTAAGAGAGATTGGCACAGGATATATAGATCTAGCAGTCACTTGCTTAGAAATGATCATTGAACCCATGGGAGTTTATAAGCTTACAAATTGAGGGAGTATAGAGGGAAAAGGCCTCAGGATAGAAGAAATCAGAAAGCATCCATGGTCCAATTACATGGAAAGCCCTCAGTTCATAGAGCAAAATATTACAAATCATAGTATCATAGATCTAAAGGTTGTAGAAACCTCAGAGGTCATCTAGTCCAACTCTGTCATTTTACAGAGGGGGAACTGAGGACAGTTGACCTTGTCTTGCCCATAGTCACATGCATCAATGTCAAAATTGGGATTTGAACCCATGCTTTCTGACTCAAGAATGAGTACTTAGCTAGAATTCTAGAGATAGGAGGACCAAGCTTCATTTTAACATTTTGCCTAGGCCCTGCTCTTTCTCTAAAAGGCCAGGCATCATGGCCAGATTCTTTGTTTGCCTTCCCTAGACTGACAAGCTGAAAGATGGAGGTATGTTAGTGAGGCAGCTGTAGTGAACTGCCTTATTATTGGCAATATGTAGAAACCTGGGGAGACTGCACAGGGCAAAATCCCAAAGTGCATAGCAAACAGAAGGGATTCAGGGAGGTGCTTTATGTTGTGAACAACTGCACATGTGTGCAACTTAGAGAGAGGTATGTTCAGGGCCCAGATGGCAGTGTGGCTTTGGTTTCATTAATTATTTTCTGGAATGAGAATACACAAGTTTATTCTTACTTCTGAGAAGCAACATTTATTGACTCTGAACATAGCTGAGCAGCACAATATCGTATTTATCCTCATATTTACAACCCTGTGTACTGAGGAGGACAAGTTTCTGTCACCCTTCCCACCCCCCTTTTACAACTGCTAATCTTCTTGGTGCTCCTGAAGCAAACAACTTTGTACCAATCCCTCTAAGAAATCTGTCTAAAGTTAAAATGCTTGGGAAATACTGAATCTAATTCACTGAAGACAAAATTGAAGATGTGCTCCACTATGGTTGTTTCTTCTCCAGACTGCCTGGAATGATATCCAAATCTTTGAATATGTGGTTCAGCATCACTGCTGAACATGGTGAAATATTGATGACATACTACTGTGAAGCAATTTGAGCACTGAAGCAAAAGGCACTATTCAAATTGAAGGTGGGATTTTGTTGTTCACCAACACACAGAATAGTTTACTGGCACCTATGAACAGCTAATCTCAAGTTCAATTACACTTAAATTGAAACAGGGAGGTATGTTCCCACCATCGCCAGCCAAAGTAGAAAAGAAGGTCACTTTCTGCTTAATGAAATATCAGAGAGGAGAAACAAAACCTCTCAAATAGAGAGGAAAAGCACATGGTGCAATTACAATGGAGAACAGTTCACAGCAATGAGAGCTACTTCCAGCAGGGAAACTGGCTTGTGCAGTAACAATTAAACAGGATAATAGGACAGAATAAAGGAACTATTCTTTAATTATTTTGGTTATGTCTACAAGCATCTTGTAGTGATCTTCTCTTTTCTACCTCCACAATATCTCTCACTGTCCCATCCTATTCACTCATATTGCCACTATATAATTTGCAACAGTCTCCCAGTTGGTTACCGTGTGTTCAATCTCTCCATTTTTCAATCAATCTTCTGCACAATGATCCAATTGATAATATTAAAACATAGGCATGACCATGTCACTCTACTTGGTTGAAAAAACTTCAGTGTTTCTCTAATACTTCTAAGATTAAATGCAATCTCTATTGATTGGCATTTAAAGTTCCCCATAGGCTGGATCCAGGTTTATTTCATGTTACTGCCATTTGTAGTCAATCAGTGAGGCAGAGTTCCTTTAGATACTCTTTCTAGTCAAAATAGAAAACTGACTATTCCCTGAACTTGCATCTCCATGCCTTTCCCCAAGAATGCATTTCCATATATCCCTAATGTATTTCTTCTTTCCCACTTAGAATGCCTAGTTCTTTCAAGGTTTGGTTCATATGGTACCTCCTCCAAGAAGCTTTTCCAGATACTGTTGCCCAACACACACACCCTTACTTGTAAATACTCCATATTTCTTGAAATTATTTTATGTTGTATTTACTTGCCTGTGCAAATAATTTATCTTCTTAGTAGAATATTAGTTACATGAGTACAGGGATAGTTTTCTTTTATCTTCAATGCCTAGAACATAGTAGGTACTCCATAAGTGTTTGTTTTATTGTAACAATCATACTAACTGCACTTGTCTATCTTGAGAATCATGTGAATTATGTACTATGTTAAATTCCTTTATTGGAGCTATCCCAAAAGAAATTAAGTCTACAGGCAATATTTTAAAATAGCCATATAGCAGAAACGATTTTCAAACTCCCCAGAACCCTGCATTATTAATAAGTCAGCAAGGAAAGGAACCAATGGAATCAACTACATGTCCATGTCTAACAATATCACTTTGCCAACTTCTCCCTACTTCCAAATGACCTTTAGACTACATGTTAGCATCCTCCTTCATTTTTCCCTTTAGCAATTGAAAATAACCAGAACTGCATTTGACCTCTGTAAAAAATATTAAATGGTAGGAGACTCATGATCATTTGCCCTCATATTAATGCTGACGGCAATGAACAATGTAGATGACAAATTACAGGTTACTTCTCAGTTGACTTCCCTTCAAATTGATTGCCCACTGTTTCCCCCAGGATTTAGATGTAATCAGGATACAGCTAGAAAGGCCTTTAAAAGTCCTGTAGTCCAGCCTGCTCAGTTTACAAATATGGAGGCTCATGTAGGTTAAGAAATGAGTCAACCATCCCTCAGGTAGTAAATACCAGAGCCAGAATTTGCACTCCGTGTTTTTCTGGCTACAAACGCGATGCTTTTCTACACTGTGCCACAAGCATTGCATAAAATGACATAAAGGAAAGGATCTAGAGAAAATAACTCATTGTGTATTCTCCCCAAGAACTTAATGTTGTTACATCCCTGGGCTTCAGCCCTCCCCTTATCCTTTCACCCTCTTTTCTTCCTATACTTTCTATACCCTCTCTCCAAAAAGCTCATTAGCAGCAAGAGCTAATTACCAATATACCAAGAAGGTATAAGACCAGTCTTGGTGGTGTGCTACTTCCTCAGAAGGCCCAACAGTTAAATTTGATGAAGTAATGGAAGAGATAGAGGAAAAATCTGTCAAATAAGGACTGTGGGCAGTGATAGTCATCCTTTTTGTTAAGCAACCCTAATCTTGCTCATACGACTTGCCATGTTTCATTGTCAGCCACAGGCAAAAGATAGTAACGTTACATGCTTAATAAATAGTTGTTGATTGATTGTTCAGAACATGCACGAGTATTTATTATAGAACCATAACTAGCACTTACATAATGCATTTAAGTTTACAAAGTGCTTTACAAATATCATTTCATTTCATACTCCTAACAACAAGGGGAGATAGATACTATTATTATCACCATTTTCCAGATTAGGATAATAAGGCAAACAGAGCATAAGAGATTTGCCCAGTTGTGCTTGACACACAGCTGATAAATTCTGAGTCCAGTTTTGAAGTCAGGTCTTCCTGATTTCAGGTTTTGCACTCTTTCCACTTTGCTGCCTAGAACTGAAAGTTTTACTACAACAAAACTGTATCATTGACTACTTTAATGTGAATGCATATACACACAAGTTTAAGAATATAAAGCAACAGAAGATGGAATATTATGCCTGGCTGCTAATCTTTCTAACCTATAGAGATGTGTGGGAGAGCAGAGCACAGTGGAGAGAGTAGAAGCTTCACCATCTAGGTATGAGTTTTGTTTTTTTTTCCTGTGCACAGGTAGAGTGCATCCATATGCAGTTATCCACTGAAATCCAGTAGCTATGGTTCTTTCTTAATAGGCCTGGTAATTGAATTTATCCCACTGCCTCAAGGCAGGCTTGAAAATACACCATTGCAGATGGCATCTGGCTATCTATCTTATTTTTAAAAGTCTTCTAGGGAAAATGTCATTTCTACCCTCCATAATACATTACACTAATATTTAAATCCAGACTGTCTTTTCCTATGCTTGATATGAGAGAACAAGTGGTCACCATTCCCCACATAACAACCTTTCATAAACTGCACTAAATATAAATGACATGTGTTATTATCATTACCAAGCTGGGCTGGATCCAGGGGTGTTAAAAACAATAGTTACCCACAATGCTTTTATAAGACCACACACGGTGTGGTTTACAGCATTGCCTTTCCTTTTATTGCTGATTACTTCAAAGGGATGAATTAAGCAAAGGGAGGCTTTGTTCCTTGTTAAGATTAAATAATTAATTGAGTAAATAAAATCAAGGCCAGGAAGAAAGGAGCTATCAGCTCATTAAATGTTGATCATATGAGCTTTGATTCCCAAGGTATCAGTATAATGTGGACATTCTTTAGCAAAATCTGAATAATAATATGTTGAATAGAGAAGACTTAAATAGGGACGGGGTGTTTAAAAATAAAGACAGGAAATTGATTCCTTTTCTATTTTTTTTTAATTGAAAATATATCGCCTACCTTAAGAGAGGCAACAGTGGCATAATGGACAGCATATAAGGGGAACCTAGGTTCAAATACCTGGGTGCTATCAAAATGCACTTACCATATGTCAAGCACTATGCCAGATATTAGGGATACAGATAAAAAAGTGAAATGATTACTGCCTTCAAGGTGTTTCACATACAAAATAAATACCAGGTGATTGGGAGAGTAAAATCTGTCACCTGGGGAGATCAAAAATGGCTTTGTAGAGAATGTGATACTTGAACAGATTTAAGGAACTAATGAATTACAAGAGTTAGAAGTGAAAAGTTTCTACATTCCAGAAATAGGATACAGCTTGTGGAAGACACAGAGATGTAAGACATAGCAAGGTCAGTTTGCTTGAATAATACAGTGGAAGAAGGGGAAACTTGTCCATAAGACTGGAAAGGTTGGTTAGAACCAGGTCATGAAGGACTTTAAGAGCTTAAAAGAGTTTATATTTGACACTGGGGGCAATATGTGGTCCCTAATTTGGGGGAGGGAAAGGTTGATATGGTCAGTCAACATGTATTTATTAAGTATTTACTATTACATGTCAGACACTATAATAAACACTGAGAGTATAAATACAAGCACAAAGACAGTCTCTGGTCTCAAGGGGTTTACATTCTAATGGAGAAATACAACACTTGAAAGGGTGCTAAAAAGCTTGGGGAGGAGTAGGTATGGCATAGTCCTCCAGAGATTCAGGGGCAGAATTGGGGAAGACAGAAAAAATGAGTATGGCTGACCTTGGGCACACCCTCAAAATGGAAGTTCTGGGAAGGAACTCACCTACTGGAGGAGGCAGAAGCATCTTTAAGGCTGAGGTACTGAGTTGTGTTGTCAGATCTTAGCTATAGGAAAATCACGGTAGCATGTAATGAATTGGAAAGGAGAGAGATGTAAGGCAAAAATTACAATTAGGAGGCTGTTTCAATCATCCAGGCAAAAAGTTACAAGGGTTGGAACTGGGGTTGTGGCTGTATGAGTAAAAAGAAGAAAATAGAGGTAAAAGATGTTGTAGAGGTTGGAATAATAAGATTTGGTAGCTAAGTGGGTAAAGATGAGAGAGGAGTTGAAGTTCCTAAGCTTGAATGACTTGAAGCATCATAGCACCCTCAACAGAAATAGAAAATTTCATAAGAGGAATTGTTGGAAGGAAAGATGACAAGTTCTATTTTGGACAGGTTGATTCCAACATGTACTATGGACAAGTTAACATCTCTGAACCTGTTTCTTCATATGTCAAAAAGACATTAAAAGGGGTCGCTAGGTGGTGCAGTGAGTAGAGCGTCTGCCCTAGAGTCAGAAGGACCTGAGTTCGGATCCGACCTCAGACACTTAATGCACACACAAATAAAAACCTAGCCATGTAACCTTGGGCAAGTTACTTAACCCCAATTGCCCTCCAAAAAAAAAGCAAAAAAAAAAGTCATTAAAAATACCTAGAATGTCTACTTCATAGAGTCTAAATGAAATCACCTATATTAAGTATTCTGCACTCAGCAAGTATCATTCATTATTATGCTGATGTCCACAAACAAAGATATAATTTAACAGGGCCTCTGTCCAGATTAGGTCCTGATGGAACACTTTCAAGGCCTCATGCCTCTGAACTTCTGTTTTCCCAATCAATGATTATCCCTAGCTTAGCCTACTCCCACTTCATTATCTTAATCCTACTTAGGCTACTCAGTTCCTGTCAACTGTCATCTCTTCCTTCTATAAATTCCTACAACATGGCTTGCTTGTATCAATTTAGTAACTAAACAAATGATAGCTTTTGTTGATGGGTTGTTGTTTTGTTTTCAGTTTCATATGGGGAAGTTTAATTTCTATAACAAAATAGTAAGTACATTTATACAAATGGTATTTATTAAATGTCTGCTTCTTCAAAGCACTATGGAAAGTACTAGGGTAGATACCAAGACAACTAAGACATGGGGCCTGGTCTCATTGAATTTATAACTTAACATGAGTCATACTAAAATATATAAAACTAATCACCCTGGTCTCAACTTCCTGAAAGCCAAGTAGTTTAGATTTTAACATTTCATTTCTTCCCCCAGGTATATCCACTACCCTTAAGAAGATTGAGAGATCTATTGAAATCTAGAAGATTGAAATCTAAGATTTCTGCAAATGGCTCCATCCCACACCAATGTTGTTTCCTTGGTTATAAGCGTAGTCCACTACACAGCAGTTCCATTTATCCACTAACAGCTGGATTCATGTTTACAAGCAATTTTTACTTTAGAAGGCATAATCACAAATGTACAAACTTACTCTCTCAACATGTGGGAGGCATAGCCTCCTGTCCCATTTTATACCACTTCAATCTCTGGGGAGAGGAAAGAGATTAGGTTCATACTTTAACTCAGTTCCCATTCAGCATGATCCCCATTCCAAGTTCAAAGGATCCCTCAGGCTCAAATTCTAGGCAACTTGGTTTCTCAGAGCTTCTTGGCTGGGTCAGTTTGCTTTACCATCCTGTCTGCAATCAGCTTCAAGGTCATCATGGTTAACCCTCCCAGATTCTATGGGGATCACCTCAAGCACCAGGAAATGAGGAGGACAAACAAAACAAAATGGAAGCAGACATCCCCGTGCCTATTTCTTGGAAGGGAATTAAAAGGAGGGAGCAAGGCAAAGAAGATCCTTCCCCTCTCACCTCTTGAGTTTATGATGTCTATGTTGTGGATAAGCTGGATTCTTCTCCATTTGGAAGCACACAATAAGAGACCAGTCAATCAGGGAGCAGCAGAAAGAGAGTGGTAGAAAATAATACAGTCAAAAAGGGTAAATGGTTCCATCTTGTCAGTTTCAAAGATGCCAACAGCAAATCAAAGCTGACTACCCTCACCAACATGGTAAGAGACTCAGCAGGCTCCGTGTCAGGCAAACTAGGCATACTCAAGAGGCCCTTCAAGGCATCTGATCATATTATAAATGTGTTCAGAAGTTCAGACTATACATTTGGAATACTATATAGGAAATACATAACAACCATAATGCAAAATAGGACCTGATAATCTATGAGAGCTACAAAGTATCCTATTGGGTTCAAAGCAGAAAAGATAATTTTTCTGCAGTGATAAGAAAAAGATTAATGGAGGAAAAGGTATTTAATCTGAGTCTTGAAGGGGAAATAGGATTTTATAAAACAAAACATTCCAGGCATAAGGGCATAATAGTATGAGCAAAGTCACAAAGATAGGAAAGTGATAGGTAGAATTCAATTGAATGTTAACTCCTTGAGGAAAAGGATATTATAGTTTCCTCTTTATATCTCCAGCACTTAGCATAAGATTCTACAAACAGCAGTGATTAATGTTTGTTAATAGACTTAGGCATGTCCATGGATGGTGAGTAATCCAGTTTGGCCAAAGTGGATAAGAATTTATGTGAAATAAAGCTGAAATATAAGGAGTTGATACATTGTAGAGGGAGCCTTAAATACCAAGCTAAGAAGCTTTGTAATGTGGTCAGAAATTGTGGTGTATAGTAAAAGGATGTAAGATTTAAATCTCAGTTCTACCTGTATGACCTTGGACAACTTATTTAACCTTTCTGGTCCTCAGTCTCCAAATCAGTGTTGGACCAACTAATCTCTAAGCTCTCTTTCAGCTTTGAATTATGGTCCCATATAAAAAGGGAGACTTTAAAGTGTTTTGAGCAAAGATGTGATTATTTCTCTTTGTAATTAAGATTAATTAGGAGCAGTTGTGAGGATAAATTAGACAAGGTATAAACTGGAGACAAGGACACTATTTGGGAAGTGATTGCAGCAGTACAGATAGGTAGTAATTAGAGCTTTTATACTATAACTTTGGCAGTGAATACAAAGGAGGGATTGACAAAAGATATATTGTTGGGGTACAGCCAACAGACTTCAGTAACTACTTGGCTATGGGAAGTAAGAGTGGTAGAAAAGTCTGATGATACCAAGATTTTGATCATGGCTGTCTGGATGGTGTGAGAGACAGCTAAATTACTGATTTAGAATTAGAAGACAGAATTCAGGAACCAGTTCCGACATTTGTTACAAAATCCTGATGAGTAATTTAATCTCTCTAAGTATGTTTTCTCACCTTCAAAACAGGGATACTAATACATATATATATACTAACTCCCTTATAGGGTTGTTACGAGGACCAAATGGGAACAAATGTTCCTTCCAACTCTAAATTCCAATGAATATATAATTTTATGACTAGATGATAATGATAATTACAGAAAGTCTACAAAAGATTTACCTTAGTTTTTCTTTTTCTTTCTTTTTTTGTAGATGAATGACAATGTTGTCTTATATGGAGCTTGCAATTGGCTATAATATGCAAGTCTTTTTTTTCCACTTGAACTGCTATCAAGCAACCCACACCCCTTTCTCCTTCTGCAATTTATTTTTATGCTCTATATATAGAATCTCACATTTCAATTTTCCTGAAACTGAGGCTCAGGGAGATTAGATGATATGCTTAATTTCCTACAACTAGTAAATCACAAAGCCAGAACTAAAATTCCTCTTCTTCTGACTCCAAATCCAGTGTTATTTCCTCTACACCAGATTTTAATACAGTAGAAGAGTTTACTATTTAATAGCGTTCTGGTGTGAAATTAAACTAAATTATCTGTAATAATGGGGATGAAAATATAGGGAGTATATGTATGTAAAATCAGAATTTGGAATCACTTTCTCTACATGTCTCCAACAGTACACTGTGAAGGTTTTTAAAAAAAGTTCCTTCTTCATATGTTAATAGGAAAACACAGTCTTGTAATCACATTATTAAATTTGGAGGTGGATATACTGACTGAAGAGTCAATACAATTTAATTTTTTAAAGATGTATTAAACAGTAGCTATGCATGGAGAGAGCACTGTCCTAGAGACCTGGGAATATATAAAGTTTGGATAACACAAAGTATTTACCCCCAGTGAGTTTAGTCTAATAAGGAGATGGGAGCTAACAGGTCATACATAATAAGAGCATCAAAGAAGTTCAAGAACAAAGGCATGAAGTCTGAGAGGACCAGTAATTACAAATAAGGAAAATTGGGAAAGATTTTTTTTACAGGATGTGGATTTTGAGTTTAACTTTGAAGGATGAGTAGATAAGGCATAGGAAGGAGGACATTCCAAGCATAATAAAAATGTGTGAGAGAAGAAGGAGAACAAGAAGAAGGAGGAGAAAGAGATGAACGAGAAGAACAAGAAGAAGACTGAACAGAAAATACCACAAAAGCTTTTTGGAAGGGGTATGATGGAAAGTGGGTAATGTGCAACACTTGAGTCCCTTATTTCCTTTTCCTGTTCTCATTCATGCTCTGCCAAGCCTCAATTTTGGATTACTCCAAACAATAGGAATAAGAAATAAAATAGAAATTTAGCTTTTGTGCCTATTCATGAACTACTGAAATACTGAATGTAGCTGGTGAAATCACATGAATTCTGACTGGGTCCAATACAAACTGATGTTGCATAATGCCAGCTGGACCTTCACAGCCACAAGGCAAATATTTTACACCTCCCTAGCCAATTGACTCTCCCACTTAACAAAATGGCTTTTCCAAGTTTTTTCAAGTCTCCTCAAACCTCCAATGGCTCCTTTCCCATAATGCTGTCAGCTCAGAATCGTGTCTCATATTTTACTGAAAAAATTGATGCCCTTTACAAAGTGCTGCTTTTTTCTCCTTCCCAGCCCATATCTCCCAGATGCCTGCTGCTTTACCCCAGCCCCATTTGAAGAAGTAGCTTTTCCCTTTGCTAAGGTAAACCCTTCTACATGCACAAGTGATGCCATTACTTCTTGTCTTCTCCAGAAGATTGACCCCTCTTTCATCCCCAACGTATAATCTTCAACCTCTTCCTGTCTACTGGCTATTTCTTTGATGCCTACAAATATACCCTTCTCATCCTCAGCAACAAAAAACTCTTGCTTGACCATTGCTACTAGCTATTGTACTATAGATTTCCTCCCCTTTGTGGATAAACTTTTTGAGAAGGCAGTTTGTAATTATTGGTTCCACTTATTTTCCTCTCACTATCTTAATTCACTAGGATCTGACTTCTGACCATAGCATTTAACTGAAATTATTCTTTCCAAGTTATCATTGATGGTATAATTGCAAATCGAATGCCCTTTTCTTGGTTCTCCTCCTTCTTTACTCTGTGCTGCTTTTGATACTAGCAGTCACCTTCTTCTCTTTGTTACTCTCTTCTTTCTAGGATTTTCACATTGCTCTCTCCTTCCTGCAATTCCTGGATCTTCATCCAGGCCATACATGATAACTGTAGCTTCCCAAAAGGCTCTTCCCTGGGTCCTCTTCTCTTCTCCTTGTATACTCTATTCTTGATAATCTCATCAGATCCTATCAACACATTATCATCTCTTCTCTGGTGATTCTTAATCTATTTTTCCAGCTCTAATCTTTCTGCTAACCTCTAGTTTCACTTATTAAACTGCTTATTGGATATCTCAAGTAGGATATTGTATAGATAACTTAAACTCAACCTGCCCAAAACTGAACTCATTATCTTAAACCCTAAACTCTCCCTTCTTCACTAGTATGGTCAAGGGCACCACCATACTTTTTACTCAGACTCATGACCTAAGTGTCTTCCTTGATCTCTCATTCTCTTACCCTCCATAAACAATCTGTTGTCAAATCCTATTGCTTCTGGCACTGCAACATCTCTTTTATATACCTTCATCTATCCTCTGACACTGGCTACCAGTGCAGACCCTAATCAGCTGGGCTATTTCAATAGCCATATGGTTGGTTTACCTGACTCAAGAGTCCCCCTATTTCAGTCCAGCCTGCACTCAGCTTCCAAAGTGATCCTCCTAAAGCACAGGTCTCAATGTGTCTCCCTTCTCCCATTCAATAAATTTGGGAGATAATAGAAATGAATATAAAATTATCTGTTTTATTTTTAAATCCCTTTATAACTTGAACTTGAGCTTATGTTACATAGTAAGATGGGTAAGATATGGATAGACAATAAAGGCGGATATTATCACTATAGAAGAAGGAATATTCAAATACACCAATGTATCTTGGATTTTATTGATTCAGGTTTATGAAACTATCTGAAGAAAAATCACAGAAGCAGGAAAGCATATTGAGCAGAAGGGAAAAATCATGGGAAGCATGATCGGATAAAGTAAGGGAAATTTTGGAAAGCCTTGAAAATAGAAGCCTTTACTCAATCCATTTAACTACAAGAAGCTTTCAGTAGGGAAATAACATGGTGAAATTGGTTCCTTAGCACATTGAGTCTGGTAGATGGATTCATGATCTGGGTAGGAGAGAAGACAAGGAAACCAACAAGCTTAACCATTCTGTAGAGACAGAGATGTTGCTCTTAATTTCTGTATCCTATATTATAACAAGTGGTCAAACGAGTAGCTTAATATCAAAACAACATTTGCTTTCAATGAGTTTACATTCTGACATAATCCATGTTGGGACTGTGAAGCTCCTTAACCATGTACCTGACTCTTTGTAACTGAGCTCTAATTCCATTACTAGAGGATATCGGTGAGTAGTGTACAGCTTCGTGCTAGTAGTTGTGGCTACTTATTATAGACAGTTAAGATGAAAGATGCAGCCAATCAAAAAGTTAGACAATACAAGTGTAACAGGACTTTAGTGTAAGTACCCAGATCATATAACATGGAAGGACCCTGCTTCCGGATAAAGATAGTCTGAATTCTTCTTTACATTATCAATGGACTTTAAACCTATGAGAGTGGGACAGGCACACTCTTCCCCCCTACTCCATGGTGTGCAGAAAGTGTAAATGTCCTGTTCAACCATGACATGGGCACCATAAACTGAACTTTGCTTCTTCCTTTTACCCAGTGCAAAGGGGAAAATTTGCTTCCCAGGAAATATTTGTATGGTTCTTCTTGATATGCCTTTGGAGCAAACATTCTTTCATAAAAGCTAATCTGTGGTTAAATGGAACCAAAGTTCAAGGGACCTGCAAAACTGAGGGAACACCATTGCTTGGGACTAGATCCAATGGCAGAGATACCAAACACTGCCCCCCATCACAACCTCCTTAAGAATACTGAAGAATTCTGGGGGAGGGGACAAATATAATGTGCCTGTACTTTAATACGGGGGGACAGGGGGACAGGGTACTCACAAGTCCTATAGAAAAACTATGATGTTCATAGCTTATATACAGTTTTTTACTGTTTCCTCTGTCAATCTCTTGATTTCTCTCTGTTTCTCTCTTTGCAGTTTTCAAGCTCCAATGCTTTCTCTCAGACTCCTGATTTGTGTATATTATTTGTACTTTCCTACTCTTACTCTTAATTAAATTGCTTTTCCTTTTTAAAAAATTCCTTTGAATTCTTTTTCATCTAGCAAACAACATCTATATACTACCCTTATATGAAAAGCTTCCATGGCCCTCTGAAAAAAAAGAGTCATCGAGTTTTAAAGAACTTAGTCTAGTATATTTGGAAACCTGGGTTTATATCCTAATTATGGTATTTAATAGCTTTACAATGCTAGCTATTATATATTTTTGATATTTTATTTTTCCAATTCCATGTAAAAATTATTTTTAAATTTTGTTTTAAAAGAATGAGTCCCAAATTCTCTCTCTCTTTCTCCTTCCTCTCCCCTCTCATTGAAAAGGCAAACAATTTGATTTAGGTTATACACATGTAGTCATAAAACTGGTTATTATATAACTTGACCCATCTATGCCTCAACTTCCTCATAATGTAAAGTGAGGGGCGTTGGATTAAAGGTTTACCTAAGGTCTCTTCCAGGTCTAAGTAACAGGATAGTGGCTAATAAAATCATAGATTTAGAGTAGTCAGAAAGGATCTTAGAGACTACTGGGTACAACTCCTTTATTTTAGAGATTAAGAAACTGAGGTCCAGCTATTTATGTGACTGCCCTACGATCACACAACTAGAAAATATCTGAGGCAGAGTTCGTATTCTGGTCTTGACTCCAAGCTTAATATTTTATTCACTACATTATGATATTAAGAATTGATTCGGGGAAAAAGTCTAATCAGATTTGTTTTGTCTCTATTTTTTTAAAGGCATCTTCTAGAGCCTTGAAAATAGCCAAGTACAGCATGTTCAGGATGCTGAAACTACACACATTTAATTAAGTCAATATTCCCTATCACAAAACCTCAAAATGTTAGCAAAAAGGGGTTGCCAATATCCTAAAAAGAAGGAACAAGACCATTTTATTCTCTCCATGGAGTTTGCTTTAAATCCAATGTTTCATACAAGTTAGAATATTCAATATAATAGGATAGGTGCCTTTTGCTCATATGAGGACAAGGATGAAGATTTGTATATTTTTTATTCAAAGTATAATGTGCTAATATGATAGAAAGTCTTTTGCCCCATAAATGATAAGCTGTAACTGTGGCTAGTCTATGTACAGTTGATTAAGGGAAGGTTTGATAGGTGGGGGCAGGAGAATGTGGCTTTCTTTAAAAGTGTCCACATTGCATCTTAATGATGAGACTCCAG
Source organism: Gymnobelideus leadbeateri (assembly GCA_011680675.1). Classification (NCBI taxonomy): domain Eukaryota; kingdom Metazoa; phylum Chordata; class Mammalia; order Diprotodontia; family Petauridae; genus Gymnobelideus; species Gymnobelideus leadbeateri. The sequence goes on from WOXC01006861.1 coordinate 293,719, forward strand.
AAAGCAGTAACATATAAATACTGCAGAGTAGGTATTGCTACATTATTTACTTGGTCTAAAGAAAAGCATTGATCAAACACAGTGTATCTGTACTGATGATTTATTCTTCCATTTTATTCTTATACAACAGGATTAATGATTGAGGGTAAAATCAGTTAAACTACAGGAGAACTAAATAGGCATCCAACATGTCTATATGATTATGCTAGGAGCACATTTAAATCCTTAATGCTCTAATATTTTTCAGGAGAGCATTAGGTATGTTTTCTGCCTAAAGCTAAGTGGCACAGTGGATAGAGTGCTGGGCCTAGAGTCAAGAAAACATCTTCTTGAGTTCAAAATTGGCCTCAGACACCTGCTAACTGGGAAAGTCACTTAAGGGACCCTGGGAAAGTCACTTAAGTCACCTCTTTGCCTCAGTTTCCTCAGATGTAAAATGACATGGAGAAGGAAATGGCAAACCACCCCATGTCTTCACCAAGAAAATCCGAAATGGGGGTCATAACAAGCCAGATACAGCTGAACAACACCAATTTAATTAAATTAAGAAAAACTTCCTCAGTGATGGCACTTGCATTCTCCCTGGAGAAGCAAATAGGTAAGAAGTCTTGGTGAATAAAGGAAAAAACAGACGGGTGGTGTTGTTTGCTGTTCAGTCATTCAGTTTTGTCTGACTCTTCATGACCCAACAAACAATAACATGCCAGACCCTTCTGTCCTCCACTATCTCTCAAGGTTTGTCCAAGTTCATACTCATTTCTATACAATATCTATAACATCTCATCCCCTGCCATCCACTTTTCCTTTTGCCTTTAATCTTTCTCAACATCAGGGTGTTTGCCAATGAGACCTATCTTATTATATGAACAGAGTATTTAAGCTTCAGCTTCAGTAGTTGACTTTCCAGTAAATAATTTCTTTAGGTATTGACTGATTTGACCTCCTTGCTGTCCAAGGGACTCTCAAAAGTCTTTTCTAGCACCAAATTTTGAAAGCATTGATTCTGTGGCCCTTAGCTTTCCTTAGAGTGCTATAGCATTGTAGTTATAGCTATAGTCCTCATAGCCATATATTGCTACTGGAAAGCTTTGTCTTTAACTATATGGTCCTTTGTCAGCAAGGTGATATCTTTGCTTTTTAGTAGACTGTCCAGATTTGCCATACCTTTAATTCCAAGGAGCAAGCCTCTTTCAATTTCATGACTGCAATTGCCATCTGCAGTTGTCTTTGAGCCTGGGAATACAAAATCCGACACTATGTCCATGTCACCTCCTTTTATTTGCCAGGAAGTGACACCAGTTGCCAAGATCTTAGACTTTTTTTGATGGTATTCTTTTTTTTTCTGAGTTCATGTTTTATTTCAATAACTGTAGATCACATGCTAAGTTGACAGCAGGTCCTTTAGCCAGGGAACTTGATGATTGACAAAGTATACACATATACACACACACATACTGGATTCCATTTATGTTGCTTTCACTGCTGGAGCTTTTTTAGACCTTGTCTTGAAGTACAGTATGAGCAAAGCTATTCCTCCATAAGTGGACAGTACATAATTCTTTCTGCCATTGAGGGTGTATGAATTGAAATATTTCTTAAAACCAGTGAATTGATATTGACTATCAGATTCTGGACCTGCCATCACTGAAATCCCGACCACAGAAACCACCGCAGCCGCTGCCCTTCACTCGATGGTATTCTTTAAGTCAGTTTTTGCACTCCTCTTTCACACTGATCAAGAGGCTTATTACTTCCTCTTCATTTTCTGCCATCAGAGTGGTATCATCTAAATGTCAGAAATTGTTGATATTTCTCCTGGAAACCTTAATTCCAACTTTTGATTCATCCAGACTGGCATTTTGCAAGATGTATACTGCATATAAGTTAAACAAAGTGACAATATATAGCCCATTGTACCCTTTTCCAATTTTAAACCAATCAGTTGTTTCATGTTAGATTCTAACTGTGGTTTCTTGGCCCACATATTAGATTCTCAGAAGATGAGTGAGATGATCTGGTACTCCCATCTCTTTAAGGACTTGTCACATTTTATTGTGACCCACACAGTCAAAGGCTTTAGTGCAGTCAATGAAGCAGAAGCAGACTTTTTTTTTTCTGGAACTCCCTTGCTTTCTCCATGATCCAGTGAATGTTGACAATTTGATGACTGGTTCCTCTATCTCTTTGAAAATCAGCCTGATCTTTTGATAATTATCAGTTCTACTGAAGCCTAGCTTGCAGAATCTTAAGCATGACCTTGCTGGCATATGAAATGAGCACAATTATTTGTTAATTTGAACATTCTTTGGCATTGCCCATCTTTAGGATTGGGACATAAACTGATTTTTTCCAATCCCATGGCCACTGTTGAGTTTTCCAAATTTGCTGCCATATTAAGTGCAACACTTTAACAGTATCATCTTTTATAGTCTTAGATAGTTCAATTAGCAATGCTTCCTGAGACCCACTTGACTTTATTCTTCAAGATATCTGACTCTAGATCAATAACCACATCATCTTGGTGCTGTTAAGATCTTACTTGAATAGTGCTTTTGTGTATTCTTGCCACCTTTTCTAAATCTCTGTCTCTTCTGTTAATTCCTAACCATTTTTATCTTTTATCATGCCCTTTTTTGCATGAAACTTTCCCTTGATATATCTAATTTTCTTGAAGAGATATTTTGTCTTTCCCATTCTACTATTTTCTTTTATTCCTTTGCATTGCTCATTTAGGAAAACCTCTCTCTTCACTATTCTCTGGAATTCTCCATTCACTTGGATACATTGTTCTCTTTCCCCTTTACCTTTCACTTTCCTTAGCTATTTGTAAAGTCTTATCAGATGATTTTGCTTTTTGCTCTTTTATTTCTTTTAGAATTTTTTTTGCTGCTTCCTTCTGTACAGTGTTGTGAACCTCTGTCCATAGTTCTTCAGACTCTACTATATCTACTCCCTTAAATCTATTATCACTTCCACTTCATATTCATATGGGATGTTATTTAGATCACACCTATATGGTCCAAAGGTTTCCCCTACTTTCTTCAAGTCTGAATTTTGCAATAAGAAGTTCTGTCTCTGATCCACTGTCCTCCTCTTCAGGTCTTGTTTTAACTGACTGAGCTTCTCCACCTTTGGCTACAAAGTGTAAAATCAACCTGATTTCCATATTGACCATCTGGTAATGCCCATGTGCAAAGTAGTTTTGTGTGTGTGTGTGCGTGTGTGTGTGTGTGTGTGTGTGTGTGTGTGATTGGGGAAAAGTGTTTGTTGCTGCTAGCAAATTGAACAAACTCTTTTTGTTTGTGGAGACTCTAGTCTCCACTGTGCTTCATTTTGTACTCCAAGGCCAAATTTGCCTGTTATTCCAATTATCTTTCAATTTCCTACTTTAGCATTCCAATCCTCTATAATGAATGTGACAACTTTTTTTAGTGTTATTTCTAGAAGATGTAAATTTTCATACAACTGAGCAACTTTGTTTTGAGCATCAGTATTTGGAGGATAGACTTCTATTACTGCAGCACTGAACAGATGAGTAGCTATGTGCTTTAGGCAACTCTCAAAGACTATCCAGTGCAGAGAAGGAGCAGTTCTAAGCTGGTAGAAGTGATTAACTCACCAGTATAGTTCCCTATGCCACTTAAATGACAGGTCTAGTACCTATAATGTTCTGACCTATCTTTTCAAAAAGATTGTTAGCTGATTTTCTTGTCAAATTTCATTTCATCTGTGTCCTAATCCTTTTTTTTTTTAAAATTAAACCCAGCAATTTCATTTCATCAGTTTTACATCTCTCTTGTTCTTGTTATTTCAATGTTATTTTTTATCAATGGTGTTATATTTAGATATAAATCCTAGCATAGTAAGGACCAAATTTAAATGCTTTCTTTATTGTTGTGTAGCCTACATAATCTTCTATTGCTACTCATTTCTTGGCCATTTTACATCAACCTCACTTAACAAAAAATTATAGCATACAATCTTACATTTCTATCTATTCTTAAAGTTCACAGATGAAAACCTTTCATGAAATCAGGAATGTCACAATTATCTCCTTTTCATTTCAAAACTATCTCATCAAATCACCTGCTTTCTTACTCATTATCACTGAATATCTCTAAGGGGGTTTTGGCTTTTTTCCCCTGAAAATCTTCCCTGATGGTCATAGAGTTCTTATGTCACAGAGTATCAGAATGATGAATGGCTCAGAGCTCTTGCCTCTGGTTAATACCTCCACCAATTCCCACAACATATAGGGTTTCTTTTCTTAAGCTCACCATTTTGGGAACCTTTTGTTCTTTCTCATTCTCTTTCTCTAGAGTCAATTTTTTGAAAGGAAAATGTACTCAAAGTAAAGCATTTTAGAGAAATAGTTATATACAGCTGATAAAATCCATTTGACACAAAGAGACAGTGTGACATAAGGGTAAAAGTATTGGACTAGGTATGAGGATACCGTCTTCAGATTTTAGTTCTGCCACTAACAAGCTGTAGGAATTTGAGCAAGTTTGTTATGGTCCCCAGGCTTCAATTGTCTCATCTATAAAATGAGGTTGAAATTGATGAATTTGAATGTCCCATCTGACTCTAACACTATATGAAACTTAAGCTTGCCCTTTTGTTTCTTTGTTTGTTTCAATTGATTTTACTGTAGACTATTTAGCCTTCTTAGCATAGTTTTGGGGGACAGCAGATCTTTTTTCTCTGACTTTCAATCAGTACTAAATCAAAAGTGTTTCTGCAAACTATTGCTACTTAATGTTTATTATTATTTTGCAAGATTTCTCATCTTTAAACTTAAATGACTGTCTTCCTATGCCTAGACCATTGGCTCTCCAACCTAGTCCTTTTATCTTGATTAAACTCTACCAGTATTTCTTGGCTCCTGTAATCCCTCTTCATGAGCACATCTTTCACCCCATCATTTTAGTATTGTCACTTGATAGTCAATTTTCTCATTTTCTTACCTCTAGTTTCTCTGGTATTATTCAATTTTGGCCCCCAATGTCTTTTAGTATTATAAAATTATAAAATTTTATAAAATTAGTATCTTGAAAATTCATATTTATATGTACATTTTAGCACACTATAGTTATTTTTATCTACTTTAGAGAGGAATAAATTATATTACCTTGTGTGTTATTTGTCCCAATCAGATTTTCTAGATTTTCAATGTAACCTTAGTATATTTCAAAATCTATTATCTCTATTTGGGACCCTTTGAACTTGAAAACATCTTTCCTCCCTGGGTATCCTTACATGGGTTAATATAAATGGTGCTATTGTTCTTCCACTGCTGATATCCATCAACAAAGAGCAAATTACTATATTGTGCCTGTCTGAATATTTGTGTTCTCAGCTTAATAGTTTGTTGTTTAACAGATGACTCCTGTCGTTTGGGCTATTACCACATCAAGATGGTTGAGCTTGGCAAAGTGATAAAGTATGCTTGTACTTAACTCATTTTTCCCCAAGGCTAATCGTCGGGTTATTTAGAATACTTTTAGTAAGAACACTTAATGAAAATCGCTAAACAAAATATTGGGTTCAGAATAAATGTCACTTCAAGGACAACATCTTAATTGGTTCATTGTTGAAGAAAAATACTGCCAATACTTGGACACAGGATCTTCCATTAGAAGCTAATTGTCCAAGGTGTTATACGTGTTGGATAATACATATATCTACCTATCCTATATAGCTTTATGTAGTTTTATACACACATAGGTTTGCGTAAGTACAAAAATTATCATACTTGAGTCCTACAAAGTATTCTTCAGAAATAACTTTTTTTCTTTCAAGTAATGTCTGAACTCAGAATAGAGTAACCTGCATGGATTTGTTTACCTTAACCATTTTTTTTAAATTATTAAAACAACATTTGATTTTGCTTCATTATGTTAGCCAATCCGTAGCAACTGTTTCAGTTTGGGGAAGTAATTGATTCTGTTTAATACAATTAGAAGTGATGGGGACTTTATTAGCTAATTAACAATGCCTGTGGAACATTGCTCTGCTGGCTTAATTAAATCCATGTTAATATACACAAAATAAACTATGGTTGACTGTTAATGATCCACACAGATTTTTCATTGGTTCCATTTTTTTTCCATTGAATTCTACTTCTTACCTGGACACTTTCAGATATTTACCCCCAAATGAAACGAAATAACTGCCTAAATGAAATAAAATTATAATCAAAAAGCCTTCAACAAAATGAAACAGCCCAACACTTAACACCAAATGTCCTTTCCTCAGACTGCCCTTTATTGACATTGTGTCTTTTCAAATTAGTCTCTCATTTCTTTCTTTTCCCAAACTATAGTGATTCAAGAAATTGTAGAAACCTTTATTTAGACATTTCTTCAAAGAGTATATACCAAGTAAGCAAATTTTATCCTCTTCACAGAATTTGACTTCACAACTTTAGTGATATGGATAGCCTATAATAAATGTATGGTATAACTATTATTTAAATTTAACTCAAAATAACAATGCCTTTTCCCTTTGTTCCTTTGAAGAGAGATCCATTTCTCCCCACCATATCATCATACCACATTTTTTTACACTGAAGACACAGAGGGATTTTTATGTATTTGGTTTGGTTTTCTTTCTACAACTATGTTCTGCTTCATATTTCTCTCTTTCATTGCTTAATGGGTAAACAAATCTCCATATATTTCTAGAATCTCCCAGTCTCACAAGTACATAAAATCACAGAATTACAGGATCTCAGAGGTTTACTAGTCTCAACAATATCTGAACAGGAATCCCATCTGTGATAGCTCTGACAAATAGCAATTACAATCCACTATGCACCATAATATATTTAATGAGAGAGAACCTAATACCTCATGCACTCATTATATCATTCTGGGATAACTCTGATCACTCAGACATTTTGGGGTATTGATTCTGTATTCCAATATTTGAAATATTCATCTCAACTTTGTGCCATCCAGAAATTCAGTGAGTATTCTAATCTATGCATTTCTCCAAATCTAAAGCCAAGCAGGACTAAACAAAGAGCAAGTTTCTGGGAGTATACCACTATCATCACCCAGTCTCCTCCAGGTTACTTTTCATCTGTAATCATTGGGTCTAGTCATTCAATCATTACTAAATTAACCTATTTTTATACTTGATTGTATCTATTTTAAACTATTTTTAATCATTTTGGTGTAAAAACTGGCTTTTAATTGTCTCTTGACGGGCCCTTGCTTTTGTTTCTTTCTTTATGAACAACTTTTCTGACTCCTGAAATATCATTTGGGGAAGAATTATATTTTCCTGTGAGAGGACAAGAGAGATCCTCTGTGGATTGAATCTTGACAGATTTTTTTTGGGGGGAGGGGGGCAGGGCGCGGCTAGGTGGCGCAGTGAGTAGAGTGCTGGCCCTGGAGTCAGAAGGACCTGAGTTTGGATCCGGCCTCAGACACTTAATGCACAAACAAACAAAAAACCTAGCCATGTGACCTTGGGCAAGTTACTTAAGCCCAATTGCCCTCCAAAAAGCAAAAAAATAAAATTTTGTACCATAGACAAAGTGACTTTGCATAATTTTCTTGGGCCCACCCTTCTAAAATGTGCTTAAATTCACTGAGCTATTCTCAAAAAAATCACCCTGTATCCTCCATATTTTCAACTAAGATTATTTCTGCCTTCTCTATCTCTCTATATCTTGTCACTACTCTGAGGACACCATATTTCTAATCATTCACTCTACCTATTATTCCCTAAACAAATAAGTCCAGGAAAGGGGAATGGATTATTCCATGCTCCCCACTGTTTTTTTGAAGTTCATGCAATAAGTTTATATCACAATATTGCAATTTTTAATCCCTGTTACTACCATCTACCAACCCTTGAGTCACTTCCAATTTCCTTAATGATGCTAGCACCCAAATCAAAATCTTGATCTCTACTTCATCCCCTGCCTTCATCATCAAAGACTTACACACTCTTGTCTATGAACCCTCTAACAATATGACTGCACAATTCTTCAGCCTCTTTAATTCCAAACAGTAAAACCTAGATCTGTGATTTCATTGATATAGGGAAATTCTGGATGAGGAAACTCTACTGATACAAGTCAAAGAGTTGCCTAAAGCATTTCAAATAGAAATGGAGGCCACTAAACCATACATATAGATCCATGCAGCAGAAACATATTAACTTAGAAAGCCACATATTAGCATTATCTGTGTTTTATTCCATTGTTGTATTTTTGTTAAACACTTTCTAATTGTATCTTGATCAGATTCAGGCCTCACTCAGTATTTGAAACCTCTGGTCTACAGCAGATTAAGTGACTTGTCTGGTAACTAGAGAGGTTAAGTGACTTGCCCAGGGCCATATAGTTAGTATACTCTTGAACCCAGTCTTCCTGGCTATGAGGTTAGCTTTGTTTCAGATACAACACACTGCCTCTCAAAAGATGTCCTCATTCATCTCATTCCAGCCATATAATGTCATCTCTTAAATGACATTAGATCTCATCTCTTCATTGCTCTTATTAGCATAAACTCCATGATGAAAAATGTTTTAGGAACCTTAATATTTATTTTTATCCTTATTAAATGTTTTATGATCTTACTGCTGAATTTGTTCACATGAAGATCAACTGATACATCCATTTGAATTAACTTCAGAAGTTTCCAGTTAACAAAATGGGTAAGGCCAATGGAAGCAAGACTGGAAAATTACCATATAACTATCCCACAATTTGAATTTGAATCTGTGGTAGTTTAGAGGTGATGGGATCATTAGATCATTGTTGACTCATAGCAGTATACCTTGATTGAAGTTTACCAAAATAGAATCATATCCATATACTGTTGAAATAGAAATGCATTAGATACATACAAATAGAGAGATATAGATATAAGTATACATATTTAAGCTAATACAATGAAAGGTGTATTTATTCTGAATAAATCAGAATAAATATATATATATATATATATATATATATATATATATATATATATATACTTTAAAATCTTTAATTTATTTTAGAATAATCTAAGATCATTGTAAAAGGCAAGTTAAAATAATTTAGGGAAAAACCTACCAGGAGACTGGCCTGACTGCCAATGTCCTTTTCCCATATCATTTCTAGTGTTATTAAATTATTACTCTTTCAAAATAACATCTCTCCCCCAGTTTTAAGTGAAGATATTTCATTACCTCACAAACCCTTATGCATTATTATGTTTAATCACTGCTTTTTTTAAAAAAGGGAAAAAATAGTCAAGTTTTTCCTTAGGTGCCTGACAGAATAATGCATGAGGGAATGGCTTCATCTGGGTTACAGCATGCTTCTTTGTCAACTTTAATGGCAAGGTTCACTAAATGGTCTCACTACAGAAACCCTTTAAGCAACCCTGGATCCCCTTCAAAGTCACCAGTCAGGTTGGTGGGACTAGTAGACATTTGGCCTTTCATCACTGGATAGATTCACAGAATGACATACCAATTAAGTTCACTTGAATAGGAGAATAGGGCAAACTCAAATAGGTGGCATTTGTTAATGACATGCCAGTTCTCAGTTCTTCAATAGTTACTGACATGTCAAAGGCTAAGAAATCCTCTTGGTGCATCCTGGCTCACTGAGCTATCTTGCAATTCTAGTAGAGTCCAGTAACCTCAAATGGGATGCAGATTGCTCCTAGGGGGCGAGGGGAAACTACTTCACTCCCTCTTTTTCCTACACTTATCAAGACCAGTTAATCATAGCACCAAACACATGCCGGGTCAGGAGAAAATTATAGCTCTTCACAGGGAATTTGTAAAGGCAAAAATTAGGAATAATTATGCCTTTTAACACTTGCTTCATCCTGATGAAATCTTTGTCTGCCTCCAACATTAGTTATAATGTCTGTAGCCTGGTCTTTTATGCCATGAGTTTAGAAATTCAAAACCATTCCTGATCCATTTAACTAGATTCAACTGGTGATAATTCATAAACTTATAATGAATCAAAAATACAATTAGGAACAGTGCCTTTTTCTGGAATCAAAACTTCTAAATGACTATTGAATAAATAACTGGATTATCTTGCTGTATCTCCCCTCCCTCCCAAATTCACGTTCATGTATCTAGCCTCCACATGAGTACTTCAATTGTCCACCATGAAAAGAAATCATTTTTCTGATAACTTATATGTAAGCAAGGAAATTATCATCCTTAATGGAAAGGATTTTTTTTTCTTTTTTGCTATTTTGGAAGGCAGTTGTGGTTAAGTGACTCGCCCAAGGTCACACGGCTCATTTTTGTGTTAAGTGTCTGAGGTCAGATTTGAACTCAGGTCCTCCTGACTCCAGGGCTATTCACTGAGCCACCTAGCTGCCCCATGGAAAGGAATTATTACGTATATTTTATTAGATTCTTTACATTCAAAAATGTTTAAAACTTTCAGAAGAATGAAAACAAAATTCTGCCTTTAGAAAGAATTTCTAGCAAAGCTTCAGGCTCCACATTGTGAGCTTTCTCTAAAATGTAAACCAGAGGTGAATCAGAACTGTATTAAAATATAACTCTAGAAAATCTTTAACAAAATAAATAAAACTATAATAAAACATAGATAATGTTAATCAGTTTTCTAAGTCAATATAAGGCCTGTATGGAGCCTTATGCCATCCAGTGGCTTCCTACTTCTACCTGAGCCTGACCTCACTGACAACTAAATAATGAGGAGATAGGACCATGAATGTAAATGAAATGATATACACAGGGATGATTTATTCCTGAGTAAGAGTAAAAGTCATAGGAAAAAGAAGCATGGAGTTCTGCTATATTAGTTAAGTTTTATCAGAGTTATCCAACCATGAATGAGAGCAGTATTTAATACTGAAATGTCAGATTATAGGTTTTAAAAAGAGATAATTTTCACACCCACAAACACCTCCATAGATTTTAACTGGCTTGTACTTATTGGTTAAAAGCTTTTAAGACTAGGGAAGCTAGGTGGCACAGTGAATAGATCACTGGTCCTGAAGTCAGGAGGACCTGAGTTCAAAATCTGTCCTCAGACACTTAACATTAACTAGCCATGTGACCTTGGGTAAGTTACTTCACCCCAACTGCCCTGCCTTCTTCCCTCCAAAAATCAAACAAACAAAAAGCTGATAAGACTTTCAAAGCTAAAATGCCTTGGTAAACTTTTGCCTTAGTAAAGCCATGTTTTAAAGTTCTGCCTGCCTGCTTTATTTATTTACTTAATTCCTTTCAAGAAATACAAAAGTTGCCAAGGCTTCAAAGACAAAAAACAGCATAAGACTCCATAACTCTCTGATGCAGTGCCACCGACTTTGGACCTAGGATTTTTATTTCCTTAATTCTTGCTCATTATAACTTTTTCTCAATACAACTTGATTAATATTTATAATGTTTTAGTAGTTTTAGTAAAGATTAATTTATGGAATTGGACTGATTATAATTCATCTTAAATCGCCACTATTATATGACCAAAAGGTTAAATTGATTAAGGGATGGAGTGATAGAAACCTGTGGAAGAAGTGGGCAAGTTCTATGTGCACAGTCTAATAATGTTTCCAGTGACTAAAAGAAAGCTAAGAGGACTATTTGACTCTATCTAGGCTCTTGCTTGTTAGGAAAAATGTCCTCATTCTAAAGTAAGATGAATGTTCATTTAATCTGGACCAGAGAAGGGAGAGGGGGAAATGGATCAATGAAGAAGAATTATAGCTATCAACCAGTTATGAGGTCAGCAGGACCTAAATATGAATCCAGAGATGAACACGGGCCTTTGTGAAGATATTTAAATAGATAGATAGATAGGTAGATAGATAGATAGATACACACACTCTGTGTGTGGAGTGTGTATGTGTATAAAATATTTTGTTTTGGAGGTAGGCGTCAAGTATATGCTTGTATGTGGTAATATTTATGACTGTATAATGACAATATAAACAACTAAGGTAAGACTGATGGTTGAATGACATCTGGGAAGAAATAGATAAGTAACAACACCTCTGTAGATAGGAAGATAAGAAAATGAGGCTCCTTTCAGAGAACAAGCTGTGTTCAACTATTAAGGGGTTATGAGCAATGCAAGCATAGTAGACAATGCCTCATATATTTTAGCCAGAGGAAAGTAGGATCAATTAAGCCTTTAGATAAACTCCAATTTCCTCTAAATTACACCATGACCTCAGTAGGTCATGAGGGAAAGAGGCTTAGGAGCAACAAACTATTGCTTATGTTTGAACAGAAAACTTTATCACCCATCAGCAATTCTAACAACATTAGCAGACATCAAATAATAGCCTAGAATTGGGGTGGGGGATGGGGTGGAGAGAAAGAGTGCCTAGATATTTCAACCTTATTTCCTTGTCTTAGGTAGCAAAAAGAAGAAAAAAGAACTATAGATATGATAGATGAAAATGTTAATATTGGCTTACATATATACATGTGATATAGCTATAGCTTAGATGTAGATATAGATATATCAGAGATATAAAGACTTAAAGTTGATAGGATACTGGGATCATCTAGTTCAACCCCTTCATTTTATAGTGCTGATGTTGTTAGTCCTTCATTTTTGAAAAGCATCAATGGCATTATGATGTTGGGGCCTAGGTAAAGCATGTTTGGTTGTGACTAATCAGTCCAATACAAGTTAGAAAGGCTTTACCAGAAGTCAGGCACAGGAAGTCCATTAAAACATTTGGGATGGAGATGCCTCTGGATTTGCACAGTTCATGGTTCTTTGTTAATGTGTGTGTGTGTGTGTGTGTGTGTGTGTGTGTGTGTGTGTGTGTGTATGAGCTACTATGATCTTTCTTTGCTCATGGAGTACAGCTCCTTATTTGCTGCAGGCAATACTTACTAGATAGTCCTGTGCTAGTAACTCCTGTGTTTCACAAGCAATACTAAAGTTCTTCAAATTGACCTTGATAGTGTCCTTGTACCATTTCTTCTGACCTCTGTGTGACTGTCTGCCTTGTACAAGTCTCTGTAAAATAGATTTTTAGGAAAGTATGTGTTTGGCATTCAGTCTACATGGCTAGTACATTCAAGTTTTACTCTCTGCAGTAGACTTTAAATGCTCATCAGTTCAGCTCAAGAAAGGACCTCAAGTAGGCAGAGCCAAGATGGAGGAGTAAAAGCACAAACTGGGTGTGGGCTCCAGGTTCAACCATCTCCATTACATGTAAAAAAAAAAATAACTCTAAACAAATTTTAAAGCTACAGAACCCACAAAGAGACAGAGAGAAAGAAATCTCCCACTGAAGGCAGCCTGGAAGGCCGACAGGAAAGGTCTATCACAGCAGGCTGGGGGCCGAGCACAGTCCCACATGAGCCACAGTTCCAGCTCCAGTGCAGCCCTTACCAGTGCCCAGACTGGCCAGAGCAGACTTCAGGAGAGTCGATCATCATGCAGACTTCTCAACATATAAGCACCAAAGAGAAAATAAAAGGTCAGTCAGGAACTCTGTTGTAAGGGTGAAGGAGCAGTGTGGTCTGGCCCCTGCCCCAGGGCAAGAAGCTGCATAACCACAGCAGTGCCCTGTGGCTGCTTTCAGAACTCCTGGCCTGCAGATCATAGGGGGGACCAAGTGACCATTCAGAGGGTAATTGCTTTTGCTTTGACCTGCCTTGATCTGGATCACCATCTTGGGTGATGGTCCTGGGGTGTGTGGCCAGTAAGACAGAGCTTTTGGAGGCTATAGAGAGGGTCCCCAACTAACAATTCCAGCAGCTGCACAAACCCCAGCAATTTGGGACAAAGCTTCCTCCGTTCTGTAAGCAGAATGTTACTGTAGCAAAGAGCTCAAAAGTCAAGTAATTGGCAAGATGAGGAAGTACAATCAGACCATAAAATCCTTTTTTTAGGGACAAATAGGATCAAAGCATAGAACTAGAGGAGGACAATGAAGTCAGAACTCCTGCACCAAAAGCTTCCAAGAAAAATATGAACTGATTGCACACAGGCCATGGAGGAGCTCAGGAAGGATTTTGAAAATCAATTAAGAGAAGTGGAAGAAAAACTGGGAAGAGAAATGAGAATGATGCAAGAAAATGATGAAAAGCAGGTCAACAGCCTGCTAAAGGAGACCAAAAAAAAAAAAAAAGAAAAGAAAATAGCACCTTAAAAAGTAGACTAACTCAAATGGCAAAAGAGGCCCAAAAAGCCAATAACAAGAAGAAAATACTGCAGTAAAGAAGAAACAATTTGAGTACTGTGGAAAAACAATCAGGATAACACAAGACCTTGCAGCTTCTACACTAAGGGTCAAAGAACTTGGAATATGATATTCCAGAGGTCAAAAGAGCAAGGATTAAAACCAAGAATCACCTACCCAGAAAAATTGAGTATAATGCTTCAGGGGAAAATATGGTCATTCAATGAAATAGGATTTTCAGACAGTCTTGAATGAAAAAATCATAGCTGAACAGAAAATTTGACTTTCAAATACAAGAAGCAAGAGAAGCATGAGAAAGTAAACATGAAAAAGAAATCATAAGAACTTATTAAAGTTGAACTATTTACATTCTTACATGGAAAAGCAATAATTGTAACTCATGAGATTTTTCTCAATATGAGGATATTTTAAGGGAATATATATATGTGTGTGTGTATGTATATATATATATATATATACACATATATGCACATATATTATGTATAGGAGGGTGTATGTGTGTATAAATATATATGTGAGTGTGTGCATATGTGTGTACATTTATACATAAACAGAGGGCACAGGATGGGTTGAATATGATGGGATGATATCTTAAAAATGAAACTAAGAGGTGAGAGGAATATATTAGGAGAAGGAGAAAGGGAGAGATATATTAGGATAAATTATCTCATATAATAGAGGCAAGGGAACACTGTTACAATGGAGGGGAAGAGCAGGAAGGTGAAAGGGAATGGGGTCAACCTTACTCTCATTGAATTTAGCTTAAGGAGGGAATAACATACACATTCAATTGGGCATCTTTTTTTTTTTTTTGCTTTTTGGAGGGCAGTTAGGGTTAAGTGACTTGCCCAAGGTCACATGGCTAGTTTTTGTGTTAAGTGTCTGAGGTGGGATTTAAACTCAGATCCTGATGACTCCAGGGCTGGTGCTCTATTCACTGAGCCACCTAGATGCCCCTCAATTGGGTATCTTACTCCATAGCAAAGCAGGGGGTAAGGGGATGAGCAGGGGAAGGGTAATAAAAGCAAATGCTTTTGAAAAGGGTCAGGGTCAAAGTAGAAACTAGAATAAGCAGGAGGCAGAAAAGGATGAAGGGAAATATAGTTAGTCTTTCACACATAACTACTATGGAAATGTGTTGCATGACTACACATGTACAACCTATGTTGAATTGCTTGTCTTCCCTGGAAGGGGTGGGTGAGGAGGGAAGAAAGGAAAGACTCTGGAACTCAAAGTTTCAAAACACAAATGTTAATGCATGTTACACTTGCCATAAGATGCACAGGCACTGGGATATAGAAACCCATCTTGCCCTACCAGAAAGCTAGCAGAGTGAAGAGGGAGAAAATATAAGAGAGAACAGATTGGGGGAAGGGGTATTCAGTAGGCTTGCTATTTTGGTGTGGGGGTAGGGGACAGACAGGGAGAAAACTTTGTGGAAAATCTTGTGGAAATGAATGTAGAATGTAGAAAACCAAAAAATAAACAAATTTAAATTTAAAAAGTGATAGAGAAAATGTTAATAATGTAAATTGAACTTTAAAAAAGAAAAGACCTCAGTATTTAGCACCTTATCCTTCCAGGTAATCTTCAGTATCTTCCTGAGACAATTCAAGTGGAAGCAGTTCAGTTTTCTGGAATGGTGCCTACAGACTGTCCAGATTTTACAGGCATAAAACAATGAGGTCAGCACAATGTGATTCTGTAGTCTTCAGTTTGGTAGGAAGCCTAATACTGCTTTTCTTTCACACTATCTTTTGGACCCTCCCAAAAGCTGAGCTAGCTCTGGCAATGGGTGTGTCAACCTCATCATCAATGTGTACATCCTTGGAAAGTATACTGCCAAGGTAAGTGAACTTATCCATATCATTCAAAATTTCTCCATCTACTGTGACCAATGATTCCATGTATGGATGGTAGAGGACCTCTGTATTCTTGCTCTTGATTATCAGGCCAAAATTGGCACAAATGGCAGAGAATCAGTTCATACTCTGTTGCATTTCAGTCTCAGAGGCTGCATTGAATGTACAATCATCTGCAAACAGAAAGTCACACACCAACTCTCCCTCCACTTTATTCTTGACTTGTAGCCTTTTCAAATTAAATAATATACCATCAGTGTGATAACTGACCTCGATGCCATTTTCATTCTCATTAAAGGCATCTTAGAACATAGCTGAAAACATCAAACTACAAAGCATGGGATCAAGCACATAGCCCTCCTACACTCCATTGATGACTGGGAAAGCATGAAAGCATTATCTTTCATTCAGCATCCACGAGAGTTTGCCATTATGAGACTGGTGTACAATACTGAGGCACTTCAAGCAACAAAATTTCTCCATGATCTTCCACAAGCTCTCATAACTGCCAGTATCAAAGGCTTTGATCAGGCCGATGACCATTGTGTAAAGACTTCTGTTCTTCTGCTGACATTTCTCTTGGAGTTGTTGGGCAATAAACATCATGTCAACAATTGCTGAGCCCTTTCTATAGCCACACTGACTCTTGGGAAGATGACCATCTTCCAGGAGAAGGATCAGCCAATTAAAGAGGACTCTAGTAAGAATCTTGCCAGCAATGACTGAGGGATATCCCTCTGCAGACAGCCTGTTTTCTTTTCCTTTATGCAGAAGGGTAATGGATGCATCTTTGATTTTCTAGGGTATAACTTTTCTTGCCATATAATACAGTAGATTTCAAACAGATTCTACATGAGCAGTGGACCCCTTGCCTTATAGAACTCTGCTGGGATGGAATCAATTCCAGATGTTTTGCCTCTTATGAGGAACCTGATGACATTCAATACCTCTTCTTCAGTTGAAAGTTCAGCCAGAGAAGAATTGTCTACAACCTGAAGCATGCCATCCCTGGCTTCAGCATTGGTTGATTAGGGTCTGTTGAGAACACTTACGGAAGCATTCAGTCTATCTCTCCAGAATCACTTCCTTATTAATGCTCAATGTGTTTCCATCAGCACTGAGTTGTTGAGATGCACCAAAAGTCTCTGGCCCATCAATAAAGTCTTCAGGGATTCATAGAACTACTTTGGATTTTTATTGTTGAAGTAAAATTGAATCTCATTGTCTCTTCTTACTGAGCCAAGAATCCTGAGTCTCTCTAAGCTTCTCTTGCACTTTTCTTGTGATGGAGTAAAATGCTGTCTTCTTGGAGATGGATGAGTTGTCTTGTTAGTAAACCCTGTGGAGTTTATAATTCACATTTAGCAGCTTCTGAATTTCCCCATCATTTTCATCAAATGAATCCTGATGTTTACAACAGTTCTAGCTCCCATGAGCAAGTGTGGTGCTGTACACCAAGTCTCTAAAAGCTGTCCACTCTTTTTCTGCTCCACTATTGCTAACTGTATATTAACTCAGCTTTCCCTCTAGGTCAGCAATGAATGTTTATGCATGGAGAAACACTAATCTGTACATAATGAGTCTCCAGACAGTCTTCTTGCCTTGAGGCTTCTGCTTTTGCTAAATGCAAACTTTACCTTTGAGAGAATGAGTCTGTGATTGGCATAGCACTATGCACCTTGCATTGCCTTAGTTACTCTCACATCCTACTCATCTTTTCTTATGATGTAGTTAATTAAATGACAATATGAAAATACTTGTCTAAGTGAAAGATAGTATTGATGACAAGAAGGTCATGAGATGCACCATTCTTCAGTAGTAAGTGACCAGTGCTGTTGTTCTTTCTGGTTCCATTCCTCCCAAACATTCCCTGTTGTGCCTGATAGTCTGTGTCTACCCTGGCATCAGAGTCAGCTAGAATTACAAGCTTGTTTTCTTTCAGCACATTAAGATGAAGGTCTCCAAGTCTTCATAGAATTTTTCTTTGATCTCACCAGGCTTCATCATGGTGGGAACATATACACTGATGATGGTGGCATGGCACTTTCCTGCAAGTAGCAGTCACTGTGGCAACTGGCAGGTGCTCCTCATCATGGTGCCCACTCCTGAAAACTCTGTATCCAGCTCCACCTTCAGCATGTTGGCCTTCATCTTGCTAAACTTGTTTCAGTGAGGGATGCTATTTTGATGTGGTACCAGTTTGGTTCTCTCACAAGAGCTGTTCATCTCTCAGGCCTGCTAGATTTTGTGTCATTTATGAGTATGCACACCTTTCATGGACTGATGGTTAGTAGAATAATTTTCAACAAAGATGTTTTTGTGTTTTGACCATAAGGTGGGATCCCCATTTGCCATGGTAAGCAGGCTAGGGTGGAGCGAAAAAGAAAATTTTTAGTATACCTTCTCTATCCCTTCCTTGTGCCAGAAAGTGAGGGGTAAAGTTCTTTTTAAAAAAAGCTGTTCAGATACCCAAGGAACTGTTGAATTCACTGCTGCTTCAGTCCCATAAGAGGATGAGCCAACACCCTGGGCTACCTGTTTGCAGCATTGTGGCTACAGCTCCCAATTTATTTGGACCTGCTACTTCATCACTTGCCCATCACCACAGAGCTTCAAAGTAGATAAAATAATAAAAGAGTTAAATAATGGATGATAGGTGATGTCTTAACTTGCATGTGAATTAGATTTAAGTGAGGTAGAGTTGCCCAAAATCATCATTTTCATTTTCTCTTCCATAGCCATTGAAGCCCAGTGGCAAGACAAAGTCAGGACAACTGGCAATGGCCCAGGATGCAGTAAATGACCTCAGCATGTGCAGTGTCTGACCAAGCCTTATGCATGCCACATAGACTGGCTCAGCCATGTTCATGGCCCTTGGAACAAATTGTTCCCATTTGCTCGTTCCACCAGGAGAAGTCTTCTTGTGCTTGTGATAGAGATTCCCCTAACTCACCAACAGGTTTCAGACCCATTGATCACCCTCAACATGTTTTAGCTTGTCTGTCATTTTACTGAGGTTTGGTTACTTCTCATGCTACAACTTCTTGGAGTTGTAACTGCAGGTGAGAGCTGAGTGACAGTTGGAAACCAAAGGAACCATGAAAAGGAAGGGCCTAAATATCCCTTAAACTCCTCATTTTAGATAGGAGAGATATGAACTCCTGGTTGGTATAGTAACTAGTTCAATGTCACACAGATAGTGTGACATTCAAACTAAGTTGAAATTTATATTTTCTGACTCTAAATCTGTTTTTAACTATACTAATCTGTATGATTAAAGCTATATTTCTTGAAGTTTTTCTTTCCTTTTTTTTTTTTAGTAAAACCTCCCTCAGGCCTTAGTATGAATTACTTTTATCAGGTAAATACCTAAGTGCCAGGTCCTGAGGTCTCAAGAAATGTGAATTTTAACCAAGGTGAGAGAGAAGAAAAGGAATTTTTATAATTTCTATATTGGGAGGACATGTGTGAGTGGGTATAGAGTCAGATGGTAACACAAGGGCACACTGTAATTGGAATGAAAAAGGAGGTCAGAAGTAGAAGATAGTCCTAAAGAAGGTGAAAGGAAACTGAAATCAAAGTTTGCCCATTTTACAATTTTATCTACACTTTGCTAGATGCCAGTGTACCATTAAAAATTGCTAACTAAGATTTGTAATACCTGAGTTAAGATATCAGCATGAATTTTGAAGGCAGCAAGCATCACATTTCTCCCAATTATGGTTAATTCCCCTTGTCCCAGATAGTCTATTCCAGGATCTCCAGTCAAACTAGTATTCTTCCATCCTATCCTTGCCCTTCCTTCAATGGGATAATGGCATCACACATATAAACCTACACAGGATTTTTAGACTGGATAAGAGAAGATGTAGTCCAACACTCTCATTTCATAGATGAGGAAACTGAGTCCAAAGGAAGTAAAATTATCTGCTCAAAGTCATAGGCCTGGCATTTAAATCTCTATCTTCTAACTCCAAATCTAGTTCTCTTCACTAGGGGGATGAGAGAAGAAAAAGAAAAAAATGAAGAGAAAAAAGGAAATATGTTTGTGCCTCCTGTCTGCTCCCCTCTCACATATACACAAAAATCTTCAGAATTTCTCTTTAGTATTTGGAGGATTGTTTTTACCTACTTTTTCATCCCCGTTAATTCACACTCTATCTATCAACAACACTTGTGTGGTTTTCCATGTTACCAGGAAAACTTTAATTTGAGAGGCAGTATGGCCTAATAGAGATGGTCTTAGAAGCAAAGAGACCTGGGTTTTCATTCCACACAGGACTTGTACAGGCTGTATAATCTCTCAGGGCTCTCATCAATTGAGACCACCATTTGCAGAGAGGGTGCTGACCTGCATTGGCATAATTTCTGCACCTGGGATGAAGAATTCCAGATACCAATGAAGTCCATATCACACATAAACGCAAATACACACAAAGCACTAAGGAGATGAAGGTATCAGAAGCAACTTGATAACAGTCAGAATTCCCTTTGTTTGTCCCCACACCCCAGTGCCACTATGCTGTCTTCTCAAGTGTCTTTCCCATGCTATATTTCCAGTTTTGATTCTTATAATTCCCCTTCATGAAACATTCCAGCTAAACCGGATGACTAACTTACCATTCTTTATATCTCAAACCTCTGTACTTTCACAGTATGCCTGGAATATATTTCCACCTTGGTGAATAGTCACATATATAGACACACAAACTCATACACACACACACACACACACACACACACACACACACACACACATACCACCACCACCACCACCAGTAGCAGCAATAAAACATTTTAACCAAAAACAAGAGACCTCCAAAAAGTACTGAAAGGGACATCAGTACAGTAGTTTTGTTACTACTTTGCTAAATTATATATATTATATGAGGTATCTCCAAAATATTATTGAAATTTTAAGCTTTAGTAGCTTAAAACTGCATTAGGACCATTGGAACCCATGTGTGTGTGCGTGTGTGTGTGTGTGCGTGCGTGTGTGTGTGTGTGTGTGTACATACACACACATACTCATAAAAAACTAAACCCTTCATTAGAGAAGCTCAGGGTTTTTATATAATCCTCTTTATTACTCCTTATATGTTGTATATATTGAAATATTTGTGCTTGTGGGTAATTGTTAAATTGAAAAAAATTTAAATTAAAAAATCATGAAAGTTTCAAAGTGTGTTATTAGAATTCACAAGTGGGAGTACTCAATTTTGGCTGAGAGAAGAAGACTATGTGGAAACAGTAGCATTTGAGCTCGGCCTTAAAATATTAGTGGTAATTTTCTTTGCTACTCCTATGCTAAGTAGTTTCAATAGGTATAAAGAAAAGCATTCATGAATTTACAATCAGCAAGAAGCCCAGAATTTTATAGTGATCTTTAATAAGAGAAGAGTTCTAACACAAACAGAATGCATGTGAATGTCATAGCTAATGCCCATCAACAATCAGCAAATTAATTGATTGTGCTTGCACTCTCTCAATTTGCTGGTTTGCTTACTTTAATTGATGACTTTGGTTTCATTAGAAAGTGTTAACATATTCAAAGAATGTTTGTTGATCCTAGAAAAGTGGTCAATTATACTTGGATTGACTTTTTTAAGGCTCAGGACAGATTTGGATAGTGTGTAGCTCTTGATGCTAGGGTAGAGTAGACTTTCACATCCAGGAAAGTGCCCAGCTGAAAGACAACAACAAGGAGGTTAAGGCCAACAAGGTGGCCAAGAGTTATTGGCAGATGGAATCAACAGAAATCAGAAAAAAATGGGTCAACAAAGTTCAAGTGAATAAGCAAGAAGCAGAAAATAAGCAAGTCAGCCTGGTAGAGAAAGAATGGTGAAGAGAGTGAGGTCAAGCTAAGACAATCACGGCATCATTGAGAGTTGTACATGTGAGTTACTGTTTTCTCTGTCTAGGAGCACCTTAGGAGCTTAAAGGGCTGCTTAGCTTTAAAGTCCTGTTATCCCTGACTGTCCAGTACTTCCCTCAAAGTAAACACTGCGTATTAAAGTGGTCTCTAGAGGTTAATGTTAGCTCGTCCTGTCTTCAGGTGGGAATCATACTAATTCACCCAAGGGTCTTGGGTATCCAAAAAAATACAAAGTCAGAACCTTATGCATTAGCCTGATTTGGAGATCAGGGTAGGGTGTATCCTCAAATAGGCCCCTAAAATAGGACCAGGCAATTACAATATAGACAACTCCTCAATTTAATTCAATTTGACAAACATTTATTAAATATCTACAATGTGAAAGGTGCTATGCCAAATATAGTTACTACAAAATCAAAAGGAGTGGGGGAGAATTTCATGTTCAAGAGCCTGAAATTCTTTAGGCAAGAATTATGGTCCTAACTTTTTGTGTTTTTTTGTTTTGAAGCCATAATTTCATTTCTCACAGGTTCTCTCAAGGATGGAATTCTCTCTAATAATGCAGGTAGGCAATTGTGGTCTCCTGGGGCACTGAGAACTTAAGTGCATCAGAGACTGAATCTAAGCCCACCTCTGGATAGAAGTATCCCCCTCCATTTCAACATTTGGTTATAAAGGTTGACTGTATATGGGGATGGAAGAGGGACCAGAGTGGAGGCAATGAGTAAAACAACATCAGATGTATGGAAAAGTTTTTAATATAGAGAGCAAAATAAATGATCATTAGGTTTTTTTAAGTTAATAAAGATGTGATCTACTCATTTCTTGTTAAATTAATAAATTTAAAGGTATTTATCCATTTTGTGGACTTATTATGAAATATGTCAGAACCAAATCACTCAGGTCAGGAGTAAAAGTTATTGATCCAACTAGCTATATGTTTAATTTTTCTGCAGTTTGATAAAAAAGATCAAGGAAACCAAGATAAAATACTCTGCTAAGAATCATCCCTTTATTATTTGCCTAAACAGCTAGTTTAAATTGTAGATAGAGTGCTGGACCTGAAGTCAGGAAGATCTGAGCCCACATTCAGCCTCAGAGACTTGCTAACTATGTGGACCTAGGCAAGTCACTTAACCTCTGTCTGACTTGATTTCCTTATCTATAAAATGGAAATGATAACATCAACCTCCCAGAGTTCTTCTGAGGATAAAATCTGATATTTGAAAAATGTTTCATCAATTCTAGTTACTATTTCTATGGAAACTCAGCAGAGAATTGTAGAGGAGATACCAACTTCTGGATAATTTATTAATCATTTCATGGTAATAGATATTCTTCAAGGATGCCCTGAAGCATAGCTTCAAGTAATGTTGCCTAGCCAGAAGGACAGTTTGGCATATAACCATCAGGAATAAGGAAGCTGTTTTAGAACAAAGGCTTTAGGCTGACTTCAAATGGGATTCCATCACAAATCACAATATGAGGCTTAGATGCTCTCTTTAAAGTATAGAAAGGGCTATTGGTCATATTTTTGTAGTTAAACTTCACATGTAGAAAGTAATTATCATCTACAATATTGTTTTTTATAATGATAAAAATACACCTGCATTCCATTAATATTAAAACAAAATTTAAAATATAAATATCTTGGATTCTCATGCTACATGCAATTTATCTCTAATATATGTAGTTTTGAAAGTAAAAGAAAATCCCACAGATATAGTTGAGTCTCTTATCAATTCATAGAATCAGATCTGTTTTATTGAAACCTGTCATTAGCAGGGAAGACAAAAAAGACTTAAATAGATGTAAGGGGCAAGAGAAAAAGGACTTTATTTACCCACAATGTCCATATAGGTCAGTGGTTATAGTGTCCTTAAACCTAGTCACCTATCTGTACCATAATGATGACTATGGAACCAAGGTAAGAGCTGTCATTTTTTTTCAGCCTGCCCAAAGGAATGTCTAGAAAAGACTCCAAGGAGTAAATCATACTGCATAACCCTTTTTTTTCTGTGATGGGAGCTAAAAGGATAAAATGGAAAATTAGAATCTAATTCCCCTGGAGGTGGAGGATATTTGGTAGCTCTTTATCTATAGCTATAAAGAATGTCTTACTACTTGATTCATCTCCTTGTTGTTCCCATTGTTCATGTCTTAGTTAAATGCTCTTACATTTTCACCTCATTTGTCTAGCCAGGTTGTCATTTGAATAGTTGTCACCCCGCATCCCCATCAACCTTGCTGAATCTTAGATCTGATGGGGTGGGGGTAGGGAAGGATTACACATAGAATGGAATTCCTTCAAAGGTGAGATTCATTACATCGTGCTTTATATTATTCAGCTCAATTCAATGAATAAGCATTAACTACATTATGATTATTTTGTACAACACATTATGCTGGGCACTGGGGATATAAGAATAAGTCTAAAATAGTTCCTGAACTCATCGAGTTTACATTCTACTAGAAACTAAACTTTGTATCCTTCCCTTGACCAAACACAATTTTTCGTACATAATAGGCCCTTAATGAATATTTGAAAATGAAGAATGAATGACTGAATGATTTGCTATTTAAAAAAAACACCTGGTCTAGAATCTATAGAAAGTACAATTAATAAAGTAGGATCCTTAAACATAATTAAAAATAGGAAGGAAAATAAGCATATGTGGCATACATGAAAATTGTTAATAGACAAAATTAGACATATATCCAATGCCTAAGGAAAGACACAACTAATAGTTTCAATAATTATGAAAGATAAAAGTTTATTTCCATTATGAAAACCACTTAGCCAATGAATCTACAACATCTTTATCCACATAATTAGTAAGAGCATTAGTTATTATGAAAGAAGATGACTTACAGAAGAGGCTAATAGATAGTGAAGATGAAAAAGTAGTACCCATAAAGCAGTTACACAGATGTTCTGAGAAGCCATTTTCCAGTGGGAATTGTTTGAATTAAAGTTATTGTAAGATCTGACCTATCTATATTTGGGTTTTCCCTTCTGTCTGAGAAGAGCCTTCATTGGCCCTTGTTTATTTAGTCATATATTGTTTCCATATTCTTTTACTTTTCTGGTTCCATATTAAAATAGTGATTATTTCCAGATCATCAAACCAGACTTACAGAAAAAATACATTTTTGTAATCAACAATGATAAGACTCTCATTCAAAGCATAGGAATTTCTCTTTTGTAATAGTCTAATTTACCATGAAATCCCTAGTGTTAAATTCTCTGTAGCATTTAGTGACATGAAAATAGAAGATTTTAAAAGAGATTCAATATCAAATATAGTTGTTGTTTTTAATGACATAACATATGAAAACTGAACTGGTGATAATTATTCAGTTACTCTGGTTTCCAGGTATAAAGATGAGGTAAGGGCACAGTAAAAGATTGTCCATTTCCCAACTGGGAAAAATCAAAAACAAAAACCACAGCATCTTCTTTTAATGTCTGTTACTCAAAGTAGAGATTAAGCAATATGTAATACTCTGACTCACTCTGGAGTTGGAGGTAAAGGGATAGAGAATGAGGGGAATGGGGAGGGAAAAGGAGAGGTACACCAAATATAAATATGTATATATATATATATATATCTGAAGAGTTTATATCAAATTAATGTGAAAATTATAGATTAATGAATGAATATCTAATGTAAAACCAACAAGGAACTAAAACTTGATTGAAAGTTAGAAGGGCTTTCCAAGAATATTCTTCTTCACATTAAAAGTAGGAATGTTATTGACTTATATTGTTTTAAGAAAATGTTCTCTATGAATGGATTCATGAGGCATGCCAATTAGTCACTCGAAGTCAAAAGGGTTGTCAACTCAATTAATCAAATGTTACCATCCAGTGTTGGGTCAGGATTAGGGGTGGACAAGGTGAATTCAAGCAGGGATACAGGTCCTTCTTATTGTTGTCACGGTCAGTTATTCAAAAATGGTCTTTTCAAATAGAAAACAATAATCTACCCCACCCCATCCCCTCAGGAGTTAGTATTTGGTAATTGAATAAATGTGGGTTTAGGAGGGGGATGTGGAAGAGCCTCTAGGTAACTGTAAGCTTCTCAGGAATGCATTAAAATTGCAACAGGTCTTGGATTTGGCTGTCTGGAAATCTATGCAATTTCCTAACTTTTGGTGCTAAAGTCAACTGACTTGGACTTTCAGTCCAGGATCCACATCTTGATAAAATAGTAGCTGACCATCCTTCTTTCACAGCGGGCCAGAGAGGCTTAATAAATCCATTTTAATGAGGTACTTTGTGATCTTCAGGTGAAAAATGGTCCACAAGTATTCATCCTATCACAACAGGGAGCTGGGATAGCTTTGCAGATTGGCACGTGAAGTTCATTCCTGCAATGCACCTCCATCCCTTAGCTCCAAAAAGTGCAAAATTTGCTCATAAAAAATAGAAGCAGACTGACAACTTCAGCATTTTCTTTTACCTCTGTCAGTACAACTGGAGTCACTGAAGAATCGACTGTCAGGTGCCTGAGCCTCTATATTATCCAGCACATCAGGCGCTGGTGTTATTGAATTCTTTGCTGAGTTTATATTGATCATTGAAAAAAAAACATGATGTTTCCATGAAAAGTTTCAGACCAGCTCCAAATAGTGTCTCTGGTTGGTTTCTGCCAAATGAAAATTTAGAGAACTCTACAAAGATTAAGGCATCTTATTTCTGAGGTTATCCAAAAAAGAGGAATTTTCTATTTTGCCTCGTGTCATTTATGCATGAACCTGCTAAAAATTAGACAAGGGTCTGGAAGATTGAACTTTGTATCTAATGTTCTTATGATTCTATGATTGAACAGCACTTCAGAGATGTTTATATTCAAAAGCTGATCTTTTAGCCATTATGTGCCCATCATGGAATATTTAGGAAACAGATGGCAAAGCTAGTTGAGAAATGATGAGGCAATTTGCAGTCCTGTTCTGAGATCAATTAAGAATCCCTAGGTCTCCTGTAGCTGATAGTAAAGTAGATACTGCTGGAACCAGGAAGTCCTGAATTCGAATCCTTATTCAGACACTGTGACCGTAGGCAAGTCATTTAATTTCTGTATGCCTCAGATTCCCCAAATGTAAAATGGGATGATTTGTTGCTGTTGCTGTTGTTCAGTCATGTCCAACTCTTCTTGACCCTGTTTTGGATTTTCTTGGTAAAACCACTGAAGTGGTTTACCATTTCCTTCTCCGGCTCATTTTACAGATGAGCAAACTGAGACAAACAGTGTTAAGTGACTTGTCCAGGGCCACACAGCTAGTAAGTGTCCAGGGTCATATTCGAATTCAGGTCTTCTTGATTCCAAGCCCAGTGCTCTATCCACTGCATCACCTAGAAGTACCACAAATGAGCTAATGACAGCATCTAACTCACAGGATTATTGAGAAGATTAGAGATAATATTTGTAAGCAGCACATAGCACAGTGTCTGGCACTTAGTAGGTGCTACATAAATGCTTATTCACTCCCTATACATCAACTTTCAAGAGCCTGAGGAAATCGAATTATACAATCTTTAGGAAAATATATAAAGTTGCAAAACCACACTTTAAAAAATCATCTTAGGGACAGCTGGGTGATGCAGTGAATAGAGCATTGGCCGTGGAGTCAGGAGGACCTGAGTTCAAATTCAGCCTCGGACAATTAATACTTACTAGCCATTTGACCTTGGGCAAGTCACTTAACCCCAATTGCCCTAAAAAAAGGCAAAAAAAATTATCCTATGTTTCAGTCTACATGAGCAACAGCATTATATAGTGGTCAGAGGGATGGCCTCTGGGTCAAGAAGACCTGGGTTAATGCCTGGCCTCTGACACTTACTTCCTACATGACCCTAAGCAAGTCATTTATTTTCTGTGTTCTAGGAAATTCTCAATGAATGTAAGCTGTAGAGTGCTGCCAAGTTGCATTGGTAGAAGGAGTCTTGTTACCTGGGAGTTCATTATATTAATGAAGTCACAGATATAGTACATTGTATTTCCTTATTTTGAATAACTGAGAATCTTAATTTATAGCATCATTCATCAATCTTTGTTTTATATTCCATAGTTCACATGGTGGTGGATAGCTTCAATGAGTCTATCTTTCCTTTTTGACCTTGAGAATATACATTTGTGTACCCTGGCTTCAGAGGGTAGCAAATTTGTCCTCTCTCATAAGATAATCCTTAGCCTAACCCTTGCATAAGCTAAGGACAATGATTTGACCCTTGATGCCTATATTGGGAAAGAGTCAAAGAGAAGATAGCAGGATGAGTCACTTTTTCTCCTCAAAAAATAAAAAACCCGGCCTTCTTCCCCCTTCCCCCACCACACCCAGCAATGAGCCTCTCCTGTATCCATCCCCAGAAAGGGAGAGGAGCCCTCCTGCATTCTGTGAAAGCCAAAACCCAGCCAGCCGTGAGGAACGTGTACTGCTCTGCCAAGATTGGACTCAAGGAAGTGCAAAATCGACTAAGGTACAAAGATAGTGATTCCTAACTGCAGAGGGGAGGTTCTCTCTGGGTTCCAGCCCCTGACAACCGTTCAGAATGTCTTCAACACCATCTGCCCACTACCCACCACTTTGGCCAGTACAGACCTCTTCGACCCTGGAGGTCCCAATCTAGACTTGAGGATGGAGAGCCAGGGAGAGAGGAACAAAGGGAACCTCTCTCTGGGGCCAGTGAACCCTGGGGACTAGAAGACTTGGACAGCAACTTCCTGGGCTCAGGAGAACTGGACCTGCTTGGGGAGATCCTTGACAATTTCAGCATCAGGATGTCTGGGCCAGGAGAATCCCCTGGTCTGCACCCCAGCCACAGCTTGGACATCTGCCACTTGGGCCAGGGCAACTGTTTCAACTTGATACACTTAGAAGAAGAACCTTCAAAGGAACAATTGCTAGACACCACAGTCCTTGCTGCAACTCTTCCCAATCGGGGATCAGAAGAACTCAAGGCTTTCCAAACTTCTAGGGAGACTGGGGGCCCCCAAGTCCCTTCCCCAAGTCATAGGTGCTTCCTGGCTAAGGAAGAAATTCTAGAGTCAGAGTCACTGTTCTCCGAGACCCAGCCTGAGACTTCCACCATTAGTGCTGAATGCAGGGCCCCCAGCCCTATTCATATTCCCCAGAACGCTGCTAAAGGGGTGCCCCCAGGCCTCAGAGAAAGGGTCTCCATTCAGCCCAGGGTGGCTCAGCTCAAAAAGCAGTTTGAGGGTTAGGGGCAATTCCCCTGGCCAGGCCAAGCTGAGTAAAAAATAAAATAAAATAAAAGACTAATTTGGGTTTAGAATTCTACCACTCCCATATAAAACCAATTTCTCTTGTACCAAGCCCCACCCTAGGCCTTGATTTCATGTCCTGGTCTACCCCCGCCCCCCCCAGTAAAGGTGTTTGTCCAGTGGAAAAAAAAAATTAAAAACCCTCCTTGGTAGCCTCCTTTTCTCAAAGAAATGAGAACTTAGCTCACTAATATGGGGAGGGAGTGGGAGTAGTAGCTTTTACTTTTTGCATATTTCCACTGGAGGAAAAGAGGCATAATGGATAGTAGACCAGTCTTTAAGTCCTTGGATGTACTTCCTACTTCTGGGACTTTAGCTATGTCTTTAATTTCTTAGACTCCCAGAAACCCTCTAACACTACTATTTATAGCATATTATTATAGAGAAATTGCTATTCTGCCTAGGTGGCAAAAGTTTTAACATGTGGATTTCCATACACCAATGAAGGCACAGGTCTATAAGGATAATAAAGGGAGAAAACAAAGAGGGAATATTCATCTGAACTTTCCTTCCCTTAAAAAAAAACACCTCAATTTCTGATAAACACGGAATAAATATTTGTTATAATCGAAAAGGCATGTGTAATTAAGAAGAAAATAAACCTCAATGTACATCATATTTTATAATGAATTTCAATGTTTTTCATGATATCATATGGTTATTGACATTTCTCTTTACTTGTGAATATTAGAAGATTATTATTCTAATGGTTTACCTAATTGGAATATCTGTGGAAAATTCCAAACTGTGCCTTTCAGGTTGGTGCTGAATAGATGCTGTGCTCAGATGGATGTCATTAAAAATCATCCTAATCAATAGGAAGACAACAGGACCAACCTCAGAAATGTCCTGATTTCTCAAAATACCTGGTTTGTATATTAAAATGTAATTATATTGTTTTGCAAAAAGAAACATAGTTCAGTAGTGATTTGAAGACAAATAAAATACCTTTGGAAACATTATTCTAAAGGGAAAGTTTATCTCTCTCCTGAGTATCCAACACCCTTTGACTTTTAAGGGAAATTTTTAATTATGTAAACAAAACAGTGCAGTAAAGTGAGATGTATTATAACACTTCTAGTTTTCTTTACCTTCAGGTCATTTCAAACCTCCTTCAACTTCTAGCCTACAACCTCCAAAACATGTTATTCCCAATATTATACTGACATATTCCTAGACCTCAGTTCTCAAGGAATACAAAACGTTTTTGCAAAATACGGTTTTGTTTCACATCCTTCAGTATTTCAATGGAACCATGATCTCAATATGGGGACTCACTATGACAGGGCAAGACACAACCTATCTGCTTCTTCTCTATGTTCTCCCATATATCTTTCATGGAAGGCCTCCCCTTTATGATGGAGGATTTCCTATAACTTTTTTTTTTGCTTTTTGGAGGGCAATTGGGGTTAAGTAACTTGCCCAAGGTCCCATGGCTAGGTTTTTGTTTGCGTGTGCGTTAAGTGTCTGAGGCCAGATCCGAACTCAGGTCTTTCTGACTCCAAGGCCGACGCTCTACTCACTGTGCCACCTAGCCACCCCTCCTATAACTTTTTAAATGCATTTTGTATAACAGTGTAAAAACTGGCTTCTCCATTGGTTAATCTTCAATTTCACTCAATGAAAAACCAACCTGGTGATATTCAATCATGTTAGCCCTAAAACCACCTTCTTCCAAATGCTCCCATTTTTGCTAAGGACATCATCCCCCCAGTCACCTAATTCTACAACGTTTGGAGTCATCTTTGATTCTCTCTTCGTATTTGAACCCTGTGCCTTATCAGTCACTAAACTCTATTTCTGCCCTCACAATATCTTTTTAATCTGCCTCCCCACCCCCAAACTCAGCCAGAATCACTCCTCATCTGGCCTATTATATTTAAATGGTCTACTTATTGCCACCTAACTCACAGGATTATCACAGGGATCAAATAAGATAATATGTGTAAAGCATTTAGCACAATCCCTGCCACATGATAGGTGTCTGAAAAATGCTTGTTCCCTTCATTTCCCTCCCTCATACTCTCTCCTCTCTAATTCATCCTTCACACAGTTACCAAAATAATCTTCTTAAACCGAAGGTCTGACCATACCCTGCCCCACAAAAAATATATGTGGTTCACTACTACCTCTAAGTGTGAAATACAAACTTGTGAAGAAAATAAGGGCCTGTAAGCCTTAAAGTACAATATAAACACGAGTCATTATTTATACTCATTGAATACCTCTCTTTTTTTCTTTCAGATTACACATAATTCTGATTCTTTTGAAGATTAAACTGTTTTGTGAGTAACAGCACAAAGGATTACCAGGAGAATACCAATGTCAATAACATGTTTTGTTAGGGGGCAATTTGGGATCACTGAAAGCATACAAGTTTTTCTGAATGCAATCTGCTCCCAGAATCCTGCCGTTTCTCCTATTCCACCCTGCAAAGTTCAGTTCTAATCTTCAGTGCTGCTCCAGTATAGATAGATAGATAGATAGATAGATAGATAGATAGATAGATAGATAGCTGTATTGAAGGATAAATTCAATGGGGTGCTCTTTCAGTTGCCTGTCATAATTTGGACAAAAGGTTTTCTTCATCTGTTTCTTTTTTCCCATGTGGATTGTTAAATTGATCTCTTTTGAGTGTTCCTGGATCTCAACACTTAAGAAACAGTACAGTTAAGATAGATAGATAGGTTATAGATAGATAGATAGAAAAAAAAAAGAAGATAGATAGATAGATAGAGATAGAAATGTATAATGAGTGCCTATTTCCTAAAACCATGGAGGTAAAAAGCAGCTACCAATATTTTTGCAAAGTTAGGATAGAAAAGGGGGAACAGTTGGCTGAGCAAGTAAATTGAAAGTAATATATGCCCAAATAATTAAAGACTTAGCTTGACCTTCAAAAATCACTGCCAGACATTCATTATACTTGTGAGAAACAAAGGAATCATTTCCCTCCAAGACACTTATTCCTTAATACACACAATTTACCAAAATGATAGCCTGTTTGCGCTGAAAGTTTCCAAGGGTGCAAAGTGTTTTTGTAGGCATGCAAATGCTTTAAAAAGTCATTTTGACTTTGTAGATGTTTAACGTTGGCACCTGCTTCTGTGTTTCACTGCCAGGTGGCTAACCATTTTATGCCACGGCAAACCTTTTCCCTTAATGCTGGCATGCTGTTTCATGTCATTTTCTGTCCTTAGGGGAAGACAGTACTTGCTGTTCAATCTGGCATGATGAGCTTGCAAATCCGTGCTTGCCTATGTCGTATCTGTCGTTTCGTGACAAACTTCTGTTGAGTTTCTTGTCAGAGGAACTATTTAATCTTGGATGTCTTTGCATTGAACAGCCTCAACTCTTCATTGTTCATCAGTGAAATTCAGAACAGAAAATTTATATCCATTTGGGGTGAGGGAGACTTCAAAAGAATTTTGCAAGAATGGTCATGTGTGCATGGGGTCCCAGGGGATGCAAATCATGTCATGCCCACACATAACCCAAACACACAAATCTCCAGGCATCATATCCCTTGTCCTAGATTATCTCACCTCTTCCTTAATTACTTTGGAGACCTTGATTTGAACATATTCTCTGTGGCCTTTGAGGTGTGCCTCTCCAGTGCCAACTCCATTTTGCTAATGTCTCTCTTAAAATGTTGCACAATACCATAAATGAATTCTGACTGGTGAAAAATATAATGAGACTGATATATTTTTTTTATCTGTTCACTCATATTCTTCTTTTAGGGTGGCTCAAAACTGCCTTAACTTTTTTGGCTACCATATAATACTTTTGGATTAAATAGAGCTTTTAATCAATTAAATCATCTTGGTCTTTAAAAAAAGTTTTGCTATTAAACCAGGTATCTGGACTGAATTTGTAGACTATGTATGTTTGTTTGTTTGTTTTTTTAACTGAAGCACATGACTTTATATGTTATTTTACATAACACCAATGACATTTTTGCAGATTGATATTGATCCATTAATTTTCTTCTAGAAGGGTTACTAAATTTCACCATTTGATCACATCCACAAATGTGTTAAGATCTATTAGACTTTTGATTCAGTTATCCAAAATATTAACTACTCCTCTTGCTTTGTTCTCCAGATTTGATAAGAATTCCTTCTATGTCTTCATTCAGGTGGATATTAGCCATAATAGCAGTTAACAATTATATACTGCTTTAATGTTTTTAAACTGCTTTATATATGTATATATGCACACATATGTAAATATATGAAGATGTGAGAATATATATATACACATATACATATGTGTATGTGTATATATCTACATTCACATATGAATCCACATACATATATCAACAGGACCCTAGGCAATTAACTTAATCTATCAGTGCTCTAGTCAATTCACTAAAAGTGTTAAGTTTCAAAGCAGTCATTGACTTGCATTGGTACAGTTTCCTCAACAATGAGATCTCTACAACAGTGAAATTATACATCCACTGATTTCCCTCTATATAGTATCTTATTTGATCTTAAGTATTGTATAGGACAGGATCGAGGATAGATTCCTATAGCAATCCACTAGAGACCTCATATATTTAGAGCTAGACAGAACTTTAGAAATCATGTTGTTGGGGCAGCTAGGTGGCGCAGCGAATAGAGCATCGGCCCTGGAGTCGGAAGGACCTGAGTTTGGATCTGGCCTCAGACACTTAATGCACACACAAACAAAAACCTAGCCATGTGACCTTGGGCAAGTTACTTAACCCCAATTGCCCTCCAAAAAAAAAAATGAAATCATGTTGTCTAATTTTCTTATTTTACATATGAGTAACAAAAAGTCCAAAGAGGTTAAATGACTCACTGAAGGTGACACAGGCAGTTTGTGACAAAGGCAAAACCTAAACCCATACCCTCTGATTTAAATCAATGGTCTTTTCCATCATATCACACTGACTCTCAATCAGGTTGTTCTACCCTCCTCAATCTTGAAATTAACATGCCCCATCTTTGAACAGCATTATTCAAGTAGCTGAGAATTTACCTGTTCCCAAATCTATAGGATCACAGATTTAAAAATGGAACTCTAGACGTCCCCCAGATGAATCCCTTCATAATGTTTATTACACTCTCCAATTTGAAGTGCTTTCTTCCTGCTTTGTCATAGAAACTTGGCAGCTTTATTTTCTGGGCCTCTGGGTTGGATATTCACTATGAAATGGCATTAAAAAATCAAAAAGTATTTATTCCTTAATGAAATTCATGATGTTTAAATTTTGTTTATCAGAATTATTAGTCTTTAAGAAAGTTATTATAAGAGAGTCTTCTAAATATATTGAAATAGAATACAAAATCACTGGAAACAAGGCTTTGACCAATAAGAGAAGTGGCAATTTTAAGAAAAGGTCAAGGACATGAAAAAATAACAGATATGAAAGTGTTTTGAAAGTTATAAAAAATTATTCAAATAAAAAGTATTTGTGTATGTATTTGTGTGTGTTCCAAGTAGAGGAAAAAACATGCCACTTCTTAGGAACAAGCTGCTTCCTTCCACTGAGCAACAGAATGAAAACTCAGGTACTTGGGATTTTAATTTCAGCTTTCTATTAAGGACATGACCTTAACTATAACTTTCGATAAATGACTAAACCATTTTGTCCTTCCATTTCCTCATCTACAGAAATCAGTGCAACCATACCAATACTTAGCTACCTCCTGCAGTGGTTGTGAGAAATAAGTAATCAAAGAGATTGTAAAGTGCTTTACATAACATAAAGTGCCTTCTAAATGCTTGTGGAAGTAATCATGCTGACCTTTCCAGCAGTGAATGAATTATTCAAATTCCATTGTCCTTGTAGTACAGTTCAAAGAAGAATAGTATTCTTTTGACATGAATATAAAGGCAGTAGACATGCTCTGCCTGGACAAAATAATTATTCTCAAATAGCCATCATCATACCCCAATAATGAAATGGCTCTATTAAAAACAGAAAAAATTACAGGCCCCATGGTTGTGATAGAGTCATACTTTCCAGTCAATAACTACATGGAACTGACACATAAGAAATATAGACACTAGAAAATAATATTGTTCTAAAAGCATCTGTCCAAGAGCTACAAACCATGAATTGTCAGTTTCATATGGGGCATCTTGTTGCCTGTGCGGTAGCCCCATAAACATGAGGTAAAAGGAAGAACATAGAATAACTGAATGGAATTACAATCAGGCCTGGAGACTTTCCCAAATCAACTGTCAACTCAAAGCCACCTTTCTCAGTGGAGCTTCACAAAGCACATTTAGCAGATGATTTAAGGAGAAAAACATTTGATTTGGTAACATCTATCTGATTGCTATTTCCAGGACTTTGTTGTATTAGCCACACCCCCAGTAGAAGAAAAATAGAAAAGAAAACTGGAAATATTCTTTACATTTTTCTCACAAAGGCATGAAAATAAGGTGATTATCTAGAAAATGAATAGGGAGTCTTCCCTGAGTCTAATGATGATGATGACATTAGTCTTTCTCTGCTGAGAAGAATATCAAAGGTGTTAATGAGAGTTAACATAACCTTATATTAGCCTGGTTATAAAAGAAATTGCATCAGAAGATGAAATCTCTAAAGTGTAAAATTAAAATGTTACAACTTGCAGAAGATTCTTTTTCATCATTCTTTGACAAAAGCATTAATGTCACCATAGAATCTGAAAGGGCAGTGTGTTATTAATGAGAAATGATCATATTAAAATGTATACATACACCAGTGCAACACTCAAGCATGTAAGACTACTCTGTTGTTTAATCATCTTGAAAATTTTCCATGTGAAAATGCCTAAAATTAGTGAATTCAAAATCATCTGTGACAATTTCATGATGTCTTACTTACTGAGGCAGTCATCTTAATATTTTGGGCAGTTGGATGAAATTAATTCTCCTTGATTCCCCAAAAAAGAAAAAAATAGTTCAGTCCAACAATTTTAGTTTATCTTAATAGACTACCAAAGTACTTCTCCATTCTATTAAAATAAAGGACCATGGGGATGGCCTTTCCCAGAACATTCTAATTGATCATAAGATTTTGTAAGCAGAGGCTACCTAGGAAATTCCTATGTGTACTACATACTACAATATTAATGAGTCCTAATGGCATTTGAGGTGAATTGTAGGTCTATGCTACCTAACAGGATCAGGTGTTGGTAGATTACCCTACTCTACATTATCTTTGATTATTGCTGATCAATATAAAAATGAAGAGGATTCATTTATAATAGAATATCCTTTTTTACATGTATGGGTTAGACTAAATGGCTACTGGGGTCTCATCTGTCTCTGAAAATCGTATGAGACAATGTTGATGAAATCCAGAAAGAGCAACAAATTCCTAAAGGCATGTGTAAGACAACTCTAGAGATTTGAGAGAGTCGTAGTTTAAAATTCAGTGAATATAAGGGTCCCTACATGGAATAGACTTTTTTAAAATCCATGGCAAAGTAACTACAAAAGTGAATAGGAACCAAATCATGTTGGAGAAAGGACACTATACTCTATATGAACAGCTAATAGACAGAATAACTGCAGTTCCAAGAAACACTGATCAGGTCTGCTTCAACACTTACCAGGTCAATTGTGGTTGGGTTAATAGAGTACTTGCCTTTGAATGCCAACATGCTATTGCCTACAATCATACCTATCCAGGGTACTCGACATTGGCAATGAAAGGATCTTCAGAACTCTTAGACTCTATACACATGCAGGGAGGGAGGTAGATAGATTTATAGATAGATGATAGATAGATAGATAGATAGATAGATAGATAGATAGATAGATAGATAGATAGACAGGCAGATAGATTAGATAGATAGATAGATAGATAGATAGATAGATAGATAGATAGATAGATAGATAGATAGATAGACAGGCAGATAGATAAAATAGATAGATAGATAGATAGATAGATAGATAGATAGATAGATAGATAGATAGATAGACAGGCAGATAGATAAAATAGATAGATAGATAGATAGATAGATAGATAGATAGATAGATAGATAGATAGATAAGATTATAAACACCAAATTTTTCTAACACAGACTAATAAAAAGATAAAAGGATTTGTTGAAAAGTAAGGCTATGTTTTATTACATATGTGTGTATGTGGATGTACGTGTGTGTATAATTAGAAAATTAGTTCAGATTAGTTTAGATAAGAATAGTTCTGTGAATTGAAAACTGAGGGGTAAAAGGGAAATTATAATTCGAGTCAAATAAAATGTCTCTTTGACTGTCACTTGGGTCACTGTGGGCTTCTTCAGCATTCTTTGTAATGAAGTGAAAAGGAGAGCACGTTAATAAAAACATAATTAAAATAGATTTTATAATAGGCCTCTTTAGATTGATTTTCTATAATTATTTCTTTTAAAAATAACATTTCAAACTTCCACAAAAGAAATTGTGAATATGAATTTGTATAACCCCCTTTTTCTTTAACCTTTTTTTGCTCCACTCCTAAATGAAGTTTATCTTTCCTCTTTTTTCAGTGATTGTCTTCTATATTTCCTTCTTTTACATACTTCTTTCCTAATGCCAACCTTCCTTCTGTAACACTCATCAATGGAGCTGTTCCATGATGAGAAATGAACTACACTAAAGCTACATTGGCTTTTGGAACTTCACCTCTGTAGACTTTCTTAATGAATAGATAAGGACAATTATAATTGATATATTTATATAAATGAAAACTCTAACATTTTTGTAGGTAAATTGCTCCTATAAGAAGTGGCTTCAACACTACACCCACCTACCAAAAATCTTAGATCTACTGCAGATCTACTTGCTAAACCTTTCCTTTGCAAATACTGTGAAGGAAAATAGTCTATGTCAAAATGACTAAATGCTAAGTGGCATGGTGGATAGAGCACTAGGCCTGAAGAAAAGAAGATTCATCTTCCAGAATTCAAATCTAACCTCAGGCACTTACTAGCTGTGTGACCTTGGGCAGGTCACTTAACCCTGTTTGCCTCCGTTTTCTCATCTGTAAAAATGAGCTGGAGAAGGATATACTCAAGTATCTTTGCCAAGAAAACCTTAAATGGGGTCACAGAGAGTATGACAGAACTGAAACAATTCAACAACAAGTATGATATGGTGACCAAAAAGGTAATGCAGTCAAAGGGTAATGTGGTGTGTAAGTCTAAGGAGGTGATAGCAGACTTGCCCTACCCAGATCACATCTGGACTATTGTATTCAGTTATAGAGGCTACATTTTAGAAAGGACTCTGATAAGATGGAGAAATTCTAGAGGAAGGCAAGTAAGACAATTAAATAGCTGAAGAACATGTCATTTGAGAATGGGTTGAAGGAAATATAGATATTTAGCCAGCAGAAGAGAAAACTTGGGATAGGAGGGATGAGAACTATCTTCAAGTATTTGAAGGGCTATCATTGAATGGGGGGATTAATTGTATTGTACTTGCTTATAGAGCATTAACCTAGAAATAGGGATTGGAAATTAAAAAGAAACTGAAGGAGAAATAAAATACAACAAACTATACAAGGACACAGTAGAACAGATAGTCTCATCTACTAATGTAAAATTACTTGTCCTCGGGATGGTGAGGTGGCACAGTGAATAGACCACTGGCCCTAGAGTCAGGAGGACCTGAGTTCAAATCCAGCCTCAGATACTTGAGACACTTACTAACCATGTGACCTTGGGCAAGCCACTTAATCCCAATTGCCCTGCCTTCTCCCCTGAAAAAAAATTACTTATTCTTAAATAGTTTCCAGTTACCTAAAAACTGTTTTATATTAAAACAAAGTGCTTTTTTAAGCAAGTGATTACATCCATTTCTTTCTTGATTTTGCACATAAATCCCATGAGCTTCTTTCCAAATATTCCCCTTTTCTTCCTTCCTCTACCTGTCCCTTTCCTTTGAAAGGTTTACTTATTATCCAAGAGTGATACAGAATGATGCTCATTGGCTTTCTACTTTAACCAGGATTGAAAAATCATCAAAACCCAACCAATACTTTAAGAAGCTAAAGATGTTACCAAGAAGAGTTTTCTTTATGACACTAATAAATTTATTTCCTTTCAGTTTTACTACTCACATTATTTGACCTATAGTCATGGAGACCTTGATGACAGGTGACACAGTGAGCTTGGAATCAGGAAGACCCATTTTCATGAGTTCAAATGTAGCCCCAGATACTTACTAGCTGTGAGACCTTGGGTAAGTCACCTAACCTTGTTTGCCTCAGTTTCCACATTTAATAACATGAATTGGAGAAATAAATGGCAAACCACTCCAGTATTGTTGCTAAGAAGACCCCAAACGGGGTCACAAAGAGTTGGACATGACTGAACAACAACAAACAACATGCAGAGCTTTTTTTGTTTTTTCTTTGGGGGGGAGGCAGTGATAGGTTGTCTAGGAACCCAAGTGGAGAAACTCCCACAACAATGCCAAGTTAAAGTACCAGATCACCAGAGGGTTTCAAGTTGAAGCCAGAAAACTATGGTCAGGTATGTTTTAGCACAAAATATCATTCAGGAATAGGTTGTACTATAGAGATCAATCTCTCATCTATTCAGCTTTGTTTGGGAATGATGTGTTCCATAAAAGTCAATTTTTCAAGCAGCTGAAATTTACTCTTTTCTTGGTACCAACTTTTGTAAATTTTAATGACTTGGGATAATCACCTTTCTAAACTGTATTAGAAATTCTCTGTCCTTTATAAACTGAGTATACTGGATATGATTTAGTATTTTCTTTATGATTTAGGGCTATTAATATGAACAGGAATGCCCTCACAGTATATTAAGGTATATAAAATTTTGTTTTGGTTTGGTTTTTTTTTGGGGGGCGGGCGGTGGTTGCTGCTATATTACATGGGCCCATATGGCTGTGTTTTCTGAGCTCCTATGTCTGCTTTTTAAAAATAACCTTACTATCCTTCCCTCTCCCCCTTACACTGTCAGATTGGTATCTGTTTCTTTTTTTCTTCTATCAATATTCCTGCCTCAAACATTCACACTTCCCTCATCCCCAATTTGTTGTTTCTGACCTTCTATGGTCTGGGAAACCAGATAAGCAAGCTTATTAGAATCATGTCCAAACAAAGGGGAGTTTCTGGATGAGGGCTCAAAAGGCTTTCCTACAAATAAAAAGTATGAAGTTTAGTGCATGGACTTTTTGACACTTACTTTGCCTGTTCAAATACGTTTCTGTTTCATTCCAGGCTCTTTTTCAGCATTTTAAAGGGAATATCCATAGCTCCATTGAATAGATAACAATGCTGGATAAATGGCTACCAGGTCTATGACTGTTTTATTTTACAATATGTGGTTGCCTTTTTTGGCATGTAAGAGATGAACAGATATTTACTCAGAGTGACATTTGTTTGCATCATTTACAAACCTCTCCCCTCCTTTCCCGAGGAAAAACAGATTATACTTTGATAGTCCTTTTTCATATTCTCTAGAAAGACCAAGAAATAATATGTTTTATTACACTAAATTCCTCTTTAGACTTTTCCCTTTAGGAAAATGGATAGAACCAAAGCTAATGCCTTTCTCAGGGAAATAGATTTAAGGTAATAACCAAGCTTCTGGGCTAGATAAGATTTTTGCCTCCCACCCCACCAGCCAACTACCCACCACTGCCACCAACCAGGAGTGATTGGTGTGGTAACACATCTAAAACAATATCTTCTTTTGCATTTAAAGTTAAGATACTGATTGCTTTAAGAAAATCTTCTCAATAGATCAGGCAAGAATTCCTGTAAGGAAAGGATTGGTTCCTTTCTGGAATTTTAGCCTCAAATTCGATTTTAGCATATGACATTTTTCTTATTCAAAGTTTCTATAAATGTTACCTGAAATCATCATGGTAGAGTCATATGAGAAGACATGGGAAACTATTCTATTTTGGACATCTTTCTCTCAAAGCTTCCCAGCCTCCACCCACACTGAGTAATTCACTGTTCATCAGTCTATAGCTCTGCCCCTTGTTATTTCTGGGAGGAAAAAAACTAGCCACAGCTGGATAATAGCACCTTTTCCTGAGGCTTAATAGAGTACCACCACCCCCACACCCACCTCACAACATGCCCTGCTCCATTCCTCAGTTCTTTGACCCACCAATACAGGGCGTTGCCATGCTGCTACTGATACATCTAGCACAGCATGGGTAAATTTCTGTCATTCAGAGTTTAGATCTCCATGGCACTGGCAGGAGGCAGGAATCAGGGTGTAGAATTGAACTCTGTTACAAGACAAGTTATGTGCCCTTCCCTAGTACCTCTCTTCCTTGTTCTTCTACAGAGCTTTGTTATTACCTGCAATGCTGCCTCAGCTATAGCTACCTAGGTCTCAGAAAGTTTCTGCGCTTTAAATCACCACCCTAGAAAGAGGAAAGGGAATTAGATTGGGTTGCATTCTTTTGCAAGGTAATTTGGGTTTGGTCTGCCTAGCTGCCAGGAACATGGTGGGTAGTAGGGGAGGACATGCTAAGTGAAAACAAATTACTTATTAGTCCATTGAGTTTTTACTTTGGGGTTCTTAGTATCTTAGACCATGATGAGCACCTATCTGGAAAGGGCCCATTGCTGGGATGGAACATAGGCAGAGATAAGACCTGAGATTTCACCTTAGAATAGGCGATCTGGATAGAGCAGAGGGGAAGCTAAAATAGAAATAAATGCTATGAGGAGGAGGAGATGTGGTCAATAAGCTGTGATGGGATCAACAGAAGTTGAGACAGTGATGAAGCAGTGGTTAGGATGACATGGAAATAGCTGTTGGAATCTATCCTAGAAGGGAAAGCTTTTCCACAGGGTTTAAGGTCCCAAGGCTACAAGTAGGGTATACTTTATCATGGTCAGGCTGGGTTAAAGTAGAAAAGGTAATTAATTGAACAAGCATCTTCCTATTCTTCATAAACCCTACACTATGACCAAAAACAAAAATCTGGTCCTACCTAGATAGCATCGTTTTGTGGCTTTTGTTTGTTTGTTTGGGTCCAATAGTGGAATTTTATCAATATGGAATACTCCAAGACTTAAAAACTCCCTCCAGTGATGAAAATATATAATTTAAAGCCAATGCAGATCATTGTCTGGAGCATTGAATGGCTTCCCCCTGGTCATATGAGCTGGGTATATAAATAAGAGACCACACTTGAACTCAGGTTTTCCTAACTCTAAAGATGGTCCACTAGCTTCTATAGAATACTGCTTTTCCAGGCAACAAGCTATTGTAAGTAAAAAATGTAGAATGGTTGCCTCTTAAATGCCTGGGAATCTATACTATTTCCAGGACTTAAATCCCCTTGCAAGGTGCTGCACCTGCCCTGTACCCAGGAAGCATACCCATTATCATTAATGGAAGTTTTAAACTTCCTCAAGAGTGCAGAGTCATCACGCAATGATGAGATATTGGCAACTTTATATGTAGCAAATGGATTTTGACACATTCTGAACTTGACAACTTTGTCATTTGGCATAATATCTATAGAGGGACATTTGGGAAATCTCAACTCATAAGGCTGATTGTTTTTGAAGGGAAACACAGTTGCTGATTCCTTCAACTTGTCTGTTGATGCTTAGCATAATAGACCAATGAATTCAGCGAGCCCACATGATGAAATAAAGCATCAGTGCTCCTAGTGCCTTAAGACAGATATTGCTTATATTTGCAACAGCAAAATCTAGATGCACTTAAGAAGCAAATTAAATGTGATCACATTGTGCCTATGTCCTATTAAGCAGGTATAACTGAATATATTCTCAGAAATAGAAGCCAAATAATATCCACATATAGAGAACACTCTTTGGGAAAGACACAGGCTCCATTATTTCTGATTCATTCACTTTAAAAAAAAGAAAGAAAAAATGTACCCTAACTTTCCTCACATAAACTGTCCTGTGTTCATATGAGGACTGAAGATTACAAACAAATATTAAAGAGAAGATCATCCCTTTTGACTTGGGTTTCTGACCAGTGTTTGAGTGGGCACTTAAATTGACAGACTAAGGTTATATCATGAAGAAGGACGTTACATTATAGTTAGGCTTATGCTAGCATTTTCAAAGCTCAGTGCATTAGGTGCTAATGCTGACTAAGAAAGCACTGATGATGCTTTCAAGCA
Source organism: Gymnobelideus leadbeateri (assembly GCA_011680675.1). Lineage (NCBI taxonomy): Eukaryota > Metazoa > Chordata > Mammalia > Diprotodontia > Petauridae > Gymnobelideus > Gymnobelideus leadbeateri. The sequence goes on from WOXC01006861.1 coordinate 337,031, forward strand.
CCCCTCCATCCATTCTCACACATTAAAAGGGAGAAGCAAGAGAAAACACCAAGATGAAACATAGAGCACTACGTCCAATTTGGGTTGGATGGGAATAAACTTGTTTCAAATCGCTTACTTCCTCCAGGCAATTAGCACTTAAAAATTAGTATTAAGGCATATGAGAATGAAAAAGAGAGATGAAACTATTTACTTTCCAGGGTCTCACAAGTAGCTGATCCTAATGTCCACCTCTGAGAGAGAGAGACAGACAGAGAGACAGAGACAGACAGAGACAGTAAGAGATAGATAGATGGAGAAAGAAATGCCATTACATTTAAGCAGAAAAACATGAAGGAAAAGATCAGAATGAATAGCACAATATTTTACTATGTTTTAATTTTATGGTTTTTAAGTATGGATCTTATTACAAGGAAATGTATAAAGGTTATAGATCTTAAGGAATGGACTTCAATGACTATTAGATTTATTGCAGGAGCTGATGATGTGGGGAAGCCAAGCATTTCAAGGATAAATCAAGCTCCCTATGAAACAAAATCAGTTGTACCAAAGTACAAAGTAAAGATGTGATCGAAAATGAAAAACAGTGCCCCAAACTGACAAATTATTGCCTTGAGGCAGCCTAATTAATCTTCAGAAGAAAAGCAAAGATGTTTAGTGGGATCTGGCAACTGACAGGTTTGTTACTGATTCCTCTACAGGAAGTTGGAAGAACAATGAAATGATAGACAGACACATAAACAATCACTAGGAGTTGCAATGGAGGGGGAAATATACTTGTTTGGAGCAAGATAATAGAAAGACTGGAATATTGGAGACAGGAAAAAAAGTAACTTTTACTGATGAATTTCAACTTCTTGAATCAAAGCTATATAAACACTATTTCTGGAAGAAGCCAAGAAGAGCAAATATGGGCATCTCCTTCACACTTTAAAATATTCACCCACCCAAAAAATTAGAGGATTTGTTTCTTGGTTTTAACTGGAAGTGGTATCCTTTTTAGGAAATCATAAACTCTGATACTGGTGTTCTGAGAAGCAGAAATTTCTGAAATTAGTAGAAATTCTCAAATAGAAATGGAATACCACAATACAACTTCATACCATGGGGCATATCATGAAGGGTGAAATAACTTATCCAAGAAGAAAATAAACATGCCTTCAATGGCCTAAGAACTTATTTATTTAAATACTGTTGAAATCCTATAAAGTGTTATCATCAGAGATAGGCTAAAGCCTATAAGTAAAATAAAATATAATAAATATGTTGTTTCAAGGTGAATTAAATATATATCAAAATCTTGTGAACTTAATATCAAATAGTAAAACAAATTAATATAGCAAAAGTAACATATGGCATTGCATATTATAAGGGTTTTCAAGATATAAAAAGTTGTAAAGTTAATATATGTCAATGAATTTTATTATTTTACTTTATCCCAAGTATTCACACAAAATTATAACTATAAATGTTGAAAGAAATCTGCTAATAAGAGACACTGAAGCAAAAAAAAAATTCCAAGCATAATCAATTTATTAGTAAGGTTAGCAATTGTCAATTAAAATCAGTGATCCCTCAGTGACCAAAAATACACCTTACAATCAGAGCAGCTTCTTAATACTGTTTGGAGTTTACATTAAGTCCAGTGATGCAAACTAAACTAAGACTGTGATTGGCCTATAAGAAAGATGAAGAGTGGGCTGACTGGCAAAAGGGGTCACTAGAGTTCATGGCAATGGGGAAAACACAGAGTTGAGTGATGAGCTCTGGAAAGTCCCATGACAGATACCACTTAGTACCAGAGACCCAATGCTTGGTAAAACATCTCTTGACCAGGTTGACTCATCCACTACTTATCTTCCTTATCTCAAAGATAGGGCCTTTTAGTCACATAAGATCCTGTGGATTCTGCTGTTAAAGCCTGTAGTATTTGATTCAAGTATAATCCATAGATATTAATTGCAATTATTAATTATAGGCCTTACTTATTAATCAACTAATAATCAATAATCTGAATTTCATAAATGGTAAAGGAAGAGAACAAAGTTCAAGACACAAACATTCAAAACACAAAATTTAAGAAACAAGCAAAGAAGAAACAAAATTATCTTTACTTGCAGATGACTTGAGGGAGCATTAAGAAAACACCAGAGAATCAGAAAGAAATTAATTGACATGCTTAATGGATTCAGTAAAAATATGAAAAAAAATTTCACAAAAAAGTTGCATTCCTGTACAGAACTTGAAAATTAGAAGAAAATGATTAATTATAGTCTATAAAGAATGTTTTTTAATTTATCAATACATACCCTAGAGTTATATAATGCTAAATTATATAATAACTTACTATATATGATACTCAGCAAAATAAAAATTAAGTAAAACAGAGTCAGAATAGTATTCAGTACATATGAATAAGCTAAAATAAATCAATCCAAATTGATATTGATACTATCTAAATTAATTGTCTGACTTGTTTTCTTTCCATCAAATTACAAAAGGGATGCTTCATAGAACTACACAACACAAAAGTAAAATTCACTTAGAGAAAAATGTTCCAAGAGTTTATATTTTACTGTATGGACAATGTATATATTTATATATGTAAACAGAATAGATATATGTTAAAATTGTCAGTACTGGGAGGAAATGCTGGCTGTTGGAAGTGATACCAGAAAAGGACTCCATTAGAGGATGTTACTTGAGCTGAGTCTTGAAGGAAACCAAAGATCGATTCCAAAAAATGAAAAATATTCTAGGCATGGCAGACAAGTACAAAGGCATAAAGATGGAACATGGTAGACTATGGGTAACAGCAAGAAGGCCATTTAGTCAGACTATAGAGTGTATAGAAAATATTCAATCACACTGAAAAGGAACATGCTTCAAGATTGTGAGGAACTTTGAATGCCCACTAAGGGAGCTTCTGTTCCACCTTGGGGATGGCATATCACCAGTGTCTATCTCTATTTTCCAAAGTGTGTGTTAAATATGACGAAAGCTTAGGGACAATTCAGGGGCAGGAGATATCATAATGGGAAAGGGAGATGTGAGCAAAGTGAAAGATCACAACTATTGTGCTTAGAAAATGAAGATAGCATCTTATGGTAGGATATCATTTCACCACACTTTTCAAGTAATGAATATTTTTACTTAATGAATATTCTTACTATATGACACTTGCATTTACTTTACAAAAAATAAACAGGTATAACATCATATAGGCAGTTATCAGTTTCTCCACCACTGCTCTTTAATTACTATTAAAGCATGAGAAGCATTCTGTTGTACTGGAAAGAGTAACTGAATTCAAAGTTAGGAGAATTGGGTTCACAACCTAAACTCTGACACTCTCTTGCTTCAAGAAAGTAGGTACACTACTCAAACTTCTCTGAGTCACATTATTACCCATAGTTAAAATATGGATAATACTTATACTCTTACCTGGAAGAAAAGCACTTTGTAAGCCTTAAAGTATGTCTAGATTGTAATTACTGTGAATAATGAATCTCATGAAATGGCCATATGTATTTGAATCTGCACTATTCAAAATTATAATTGGTATATATACGGTAATGGAAATATGCAGTGTGAATTTGAATAATGTGACCACTTCAGGGGATTCATTATTGCACTAATCCATATAGAGGTGTACTCTGTAAAAATGAACTATATTAGGATAGTACAGTATAACAGTATCCTTTGTTTACTATCCTGAATGTATCTATTTTCTATCTACCCACCATACAGCTTAATACACATGTATACACATAGCTCATCTATATGTCATTTAAAGTTCTTCACACATATGTATTACGTGTGTATGCGTTTGTTAGAAATCCCTACATAAACTCACTTTTTTCTGGCTGGAATCATAGCAGGCATAGAAGAAAAGAAGAAGCTGCCATCCATTCCAGAATCCCTTCTGAAAAAGTGAAAAGCTTTCACAATACTGAAGGTCAAAGGCTTAAAGAAGAAGATGCTTATAAATATGGAGAAAAGCTATCTATGAGAAAGCTAAAGCCTACCATGAGGAGTACAGACAGATGTACAAAAGGGAAATCCAGAAGGCTAGAACGGCATGCAAATCTGTCAACTACTATGTACCTACTGAACACAAGTTCACTTTTGTGATCAGAATCAGAGGGATCAATGGTGTTAGCCCAAAGGTCCAAAAAGTATTGGAGCTTCTTCATCTTCAGCAAATCTTCAATGATGCTTTTGTTAAGCCTAACAAGGCTTCAGTTAACATGCTGAGGATTGTGGAACTACATATTGGGATACCCAAACCTGAAGTCTGTGAATAACCTGATGTACAAACTTGATGTATATAACATGTGGTTATGGCAAGATCAAGAAACAGAGAATTTCCTTAAGGGATAATGCCCTTATTGCAAAATATCTTAGTAAATATGAAATCATCTGTATGGAGGAATTGATCCATGAGATCTACACCATCGGCAAGCACTTCAACGCTGCCAACAACTTCCTGTGGCCCTTCAAATTATCTTCTCCATGAGGAGAATTAAGAAAAAGACTACACATTCTGTGGAACTTGGAGATCCTGGTAACAGGGAAGACCAGATCAACAGGCTTATTAGAAGAATGAACTAAAGGTCTCTACAATAATTATTTTTCTAATGGTCTGTTAATAAAAATGCCTATGACAAAACTGAAAAAAATAAAAGAAATACCTACATAAACTAAATATAACCTGGATTTAACGCTAATGATCTGCCAACAGAAACCATGACTAACAAATATCACTGTTTCAAACATCTTTGTGTAAGAGCACCAATTTACACCTTGGGTATTAAATATGAATTATCATTAAAATTAGTAACAATGTTGTTATTGTTGTTGTTCAGTCATTTTCAGTTGTGTCCAACTCTTTGTGACCCTACTTGAGGTTTTATTGGCAGAGATACTGGAATGGTTTGCCATTTCATTCTCCAGCTCATTTTGTAAATGATGAAAATGTGGCAAACAGGGGTCAGTGACCTGCCCAGAGTCACACAGCTAGTAAGTGTCTGAGCCCAGAATTGAACTCAGAAGATAAGTTTTCAAGACTCCAAACCTAGCTGTCCCTAAGAAATAATAATTCCCTGGATTTTTTTAAATGCTATTTACTCCTATGTTGGAAAAATAGGTTCAGTTTAAGTAGACAAAAAATACTGATTTTTTTTGTTTCTAGGTGCTTGTTTATGCAGGTTGTCTCTAAAAGCCATCAGACCAATTGCAGAGTTTCTCATTTTTCTGGATTTTGTAGATTGACTTGGCATATAGCTAAGGAGCACACCTGATGCTGAACAGAGACACCAGCTACTTATATGGCTAGTAATAAACACCCCACGTGAGGATAATGAAATAGAAGCTGATGTGAATCCTACTAATGGTAAGCCAATTTGCCTGGTATCCAGTGGCAAATAATGGGAATTTAAAATCTGCATTATCTCCAATTGTTCCCATTCAAAGAAAAAAACATCCATCTGTAAATGCAGATCCATGAACTCATGCATGTACATGGAGTACATTGATAAAAGCAAACTTTTTTTCTTTACCTCTGATCCCAATGCTCAATGTATGCAAATAAAACTTGGCAGTGCTAGTGGAGTACCATCTTCCTAATGACTCCCAGTGAGGAAATTTTCCTAATTGCAATTGCTGCGCTAACATGCTTCATAAGGCTGAAATGATCCCTTATCTGGCTACCAATTTCTCTGTCATTATTACTGTGTTTTCTATTACGCACTAAACACATATATTGCTTTAAGGTCCAAAAGTTTCTCCCACCAGAAACTTCCTTAAAACTCCTATGTGTCTTTTGTCACCCTTGTTTTCCTTTCAGCATCCTGGACATGTTATGAGTTATGAAACTTTTGAGCAATGTATTTTTTTAGGGTTCCTATCTATTAGCAATAACCCTTAGTTTAGTTAAAACAAATCAATTTAATCAGATAGCCAAGAAGATACATGAGATGTAAAATCCCAACCCATGGCTGATTTTAATTGTTTAAAATGTAATATTTACTGTGTTTAGTTTCTTCAAAACATAAGCATCTCCTAGAACTGGGAGAGTAAAACTAGAATATTTTGCCAATTTGTCTTTGGAATCCTTCTGCCCCCTCTTTATATATCCCTTTTTTAAATGGGCACAATATTTTCCTTCACTAAGAAAATAGGGTGTGATACTGGCTACACACAACCTCCCAGCATAACATTTTACTCAAGCCTGAGTTCCCAAGAAAGCAGCATGGTCTATATGGTGTAGACCTAGACCTTTTCCTCCTATTTCTTCAAATAAGTTTGAGTTGAGTTGACTTTTAATACTTCTTGTGGCCCTTTTCATAGATAGAGTTTCTGTTAGCTATTTCCCTTTTCATGGACATTGATTTTTAAGCTGAGTAAACTTATAACCTAATCAATGCTTATAGGAGAGTTCACTAAATTATTCAGGTATTTTTTTAGTGACAGCTTACAGACTCAGAGGACTTAAGAGCTGAAAAGGACCCCAGAGGTCATCTGCTTAGGCATTGTTTCTATACTTCCAACAAAGACAAGGATCAGAAAGTATCCTGTTAGAAATGACATATAGTTTACAAAGAACAGAAGTTCCCCTCACTCTTCTAGTCCTTCTTAGTCACCATCCTTGATCATTCTTCACAGCAGCTCAGCAATCCCAGTACTCTAGCTCACTTTAACTACCATAGGGTTGTTTTATAACTAAATGATACTCATTTCTCCAGTCTATGCAGGTTTATGGGACTTCCTGCTCAGCAGGGAACATGGGCTATGAGCAAAATAATCATAAAGACTATTAAGAAACAAAGTCAAGGGGAGGCTAGGTGGTGCAGTGAATAGAGCACTGGCCCTGGAGTCAGGAGGACCTGAATTAAAATCCAACCTCAGACACTCAACACAAAAACTAGCCATGTGACCTTGGGCAAGTCACTTAACCCCAATTGTCCTACCTCCCCCACTCCAAAAAAGAAAAAAGAAATAAAGTCACATCAATAAGCATTTATTAGGGTTTTATTACATGCCGGGCATATAATAAATACAAGCATGAAACAAATACAAGCAAAAATAGAGTCCCTGCCTTCAAAGACCTTACTTAGATTAGAATGTGGAAAGACATAATAAAACATAACTAAACAGTGAAGGTAAGGTCTGGAGGACGTGGAGAAGTCAGGAAAGTCAGGAGCAATGTCAAGAGCAGCATGAGGGAGTGAGCATGGCTGACCTGGAGACTGACTCAAAATGGATGCTTTTTTCCTGGCAGAGTAGGAGAATCTTTTTTCTTAAGCTTGTGTTACTTCTAAATTCCAGGATTCAGAAGTCAGCTGATGAGTCAGTACCTATATGAGGTCACGCCCCACAGTTTAAGAAGCACTGGAAAGGTCTCTAGTGAAAAAAATTTAAGAAGCCCTGCCCTATGATATAGCTCCTGAGGACCTGGATGTCTGAACTAATTAAGGCATCTGGATGCCAAGTGTCCAGCTCCTCATATATTTGGATTTTCCATGTCTTGCTAGCCATTTTCATTCTCTCTCCCATTCCAAAGATAATTATCCTTAGAAAAAAGAAGGCAAATAAAGACTTGAGTAGTTCAATCTTATAATCATTCCTTATCCTTTCTTTAGTTCTCAACTTATCCCCAACATATCTTTAAACAAAAAGCCATTTTGCTGTCTTTAATTTTACCTACAAAACTTGGTTCATTCAAAGCCAATTCTAACTTAGAGTCTGGGATTTCAGGGGATATTAACTTTCTCATTTAGATGAGAGGAAAAATGACACTTTCTTATTCACTCAGCTTGGTTTTTCTTTGTAATCCAATACATTTTATTTTATGCATTTAAAAACATTATCTTGAGAAGAGGTCCATGTGCTTTATTAACTTGCCAAAGAGGTCCATAACGTTTTTAAAATGGTGTAGGATCCCTTTTCTAGGCTTTAGTGCTGTTGCCATAAGTCTTTATAGTTGACCATGACACTATGTAAATGTGTGTGTGTGTGTGTATACAAATACATTAATGCACTTACCATTTCTTACATGTCATCTTGATATTTAAGTTTTCAATGAGTTACCTATGTCAAGTTGAAGCATTTCAGAATCAGGAAAAAAAAGACTCCTACTCCCCAGGACCTAAAATAGAACTATTCCCCTACTATTTCCCCAGTAGATGTCTATACTGGCACAAACTAGTCACAGATAACAAAGTTTTCATGACAAATACAAAAAATAATAAAGTTGAAGGAATCTGAAGCACTTTGAAATTTTAAAGAAATCTTCCTTCAGCTGCTAAACACCCATTAGACATTAGAATAGGTAAATTGTCTCAAACATAAATGGGGATTAAAGGGATGCCATTACATTGCTTAAAGGTCTCCTAAACTGACTACTTCCCTCCTGTGGGTGATTTGAGAATTGCTTAGCAGTATCCTGTTACATTCGTGCTCACAGGGGAACAAGAAGGGTGCTAGTCTCTTTAGGCTGACCTCTTTCTACCTGAATGGGAATCAAGAGATAGCATACTATCATATGTTGGTCCCCTAAACCAGTTACCTCCTGCCTGTGTGGAATTGGAGAAATTATATCCCAAGCTGGTCTCCTCAGCTGTCTTCTTCCCCCTTGCAAGGGACAGAAAGAGAGACCATTCCAGAGAGAGGGAGAGAAATGCTCTCTCTGCCTCTCTGCTGTGAACAGAGATAAGAAATACCTTTCCATTAGCTCTCCTCAATGGTCCTTGCCTGAGCTTCAACCCACAACCTAAACCCCTAAGCATGTTAATAACTCACCTTAATTCATTTGTCAGTGATCGACAAACTCCCATCCAGTTACACTCTCACTATAAGCATTGGATCTGAAGTCCTGGCTATAATATTCAAAGCACATTCTCCACCCCACCCTCTACCTATTCTTTTTCCCATCCCCCTCAATTCAATGTCCTTCCCCTCACAATTTCCCCCTTTAAAGTAATCTGCCTCCTTCAATTCTGCTCTATGGGTAACAAACATTCTTTTATTTTAACTGTTTCCCTTTCCCACCCCCTTTTTTTGACTCTCACTGAGAATTGACTCCCTCCTAATGTCTTAGCCCCCCTGGCCACCCTTTCCATCACTGGTCTCACTTTCACTCTTCACCCTCAAATTGCTGGTTGATATGGGACAGTTAGAATATTCTTCATTCTCTATCGTCACTTTTAAGTTCAACTTCTACCACCATCACTCAATAACATCTCCATCCTCTCTCTCTCTCTCTCTCTCTCTCTCTCTCTCTCTCTCTCTCTCTGTCTGTCTCTGTCTCTCTCTCTCTCTCTCTCTCTCTCTCTCTCTCTCTCTCTACTCAATTTATCTCTACAACTCAATCAAAATGCTAATAGCTGTTATTTATTGACCTTCACAATACCCTCCTTTTTTCTATGAGTTCAGTGAATGGCTCACATGTTTTCCCTCTTCTCCATGTCTTGTCCACTCAGACATGTCAACATACATATTTGATACTCCTTCAAATTCCCAACTTCCCAGATCCTTAACTTACTCTTTTCCCACGAACTACCTCCCACCTCATCTTGCTTAGTTATACTATTGATCTCATTGTCCCCCACACATTTCCCTCTTTATATTACTGAACTCTGATATTCCCTTACCCTACTCCACTCTGTTGTTATTAAACCTCTCCCTTTCCTTTGGAACATCTAAACCTTTTTTTTTATTCTTGCTTTGACCTCAATCCCTCAGCCACTAAATTATTTCTCAAGCTCCCATCCTTGCATTGATTATACTCCTCCCCCATTCCTTATGTTGACTCTTTGTCAACCAGTTCAACTCTACCCTGTTCTCTTCTCTTGAATCCCATTCTCCCTTTTCGAATTGGCAATTTTGTCCTGCCAAACCCCAGCCCTGGATCACACCATCATTTGCTGCCTTTGCTGCTACTCATATGCTGCCAAACAAAGCTGGAGAAAATCATGAAACTACTGACTAGATTCACTATAAATTTATAACCCAGTTGTATAAGCTCAACTGGACCTCCACTGCTGCAAGCCAATCCTTTTATAGCTCCCTAAATGACTCACTATCTCACTCAGCAGTGACTTTTCCAAAACATTTCATACTTTCTCAAACATGCCATTGTTCCTCCCACTCTCCCAGCTGAGAATCTTTCCTCATATTTCACTGAAAAAAATTGAAACCTTCACAGAGCACTCCCTCTTTTCCACTGCTCCTCCTCTCACATCTCTTACATTCCTCTTTTTCTGCCTTTCTCTTGTTTCTCATGAAGAGGTGGCTCTTCTTTGAAGACAAACACTTATATATAAAAGTAGATCCTACCCCATCCCATCTTTTTCATCAGATTGCCTGTTGGATCAATCTCATTCTCTCACTTTTCTTTTCTGTCTACTAGCTGCTTACCTACTGCCCACAAACTCTTGCCTGGGATATCGCAATAGGTCAGTTCCCCTTTTCAAGTCTCTTCTCATCTGTCACTCAATCATCAAAGTAATCTTTCCAAAGTACAGACCTGACCATGTCCACCACCACTGCCACCATTCACATTCAATAAATTGCAGTGGCTCCCTGTCACCTCCAGAATCAACTATAAAATCCTATGTTTGGTGTTCAAAGCCCTTCATAATCATCCTGGGCCTGCCTTTCCAATCTTCTTATACCTTGTTCACCCCCACGAACTCTGTAAGTTAGTGACACTCCTTACTGTTCCTTATACAAGACTCTACCTCACAGCATTTCAATTAATTCCTGTGCCTAGAATTCTTTTCATTCTTATCTCCACCCCCTGGTTTCCTCTAATTCTCAGTTAAAATTCTACCTTCTATAGGAAGTCTTTTTTTTATCCCTCTTAATGTCAGTGCCTTCCCTCTCTTGAGCTTTTCCAACTAGATTTTTTTACATAGTTGTTTGCATGTTGTCTCCCCATTAGATTGTGAGCTTTTTGTCTCTTATTTTGTATCCTCTATGTGCCTAGCACATAGTATGCATTTGATAGAATTTTATTGACTGATTGATTATTTATCCATATTAATAGCTCCCTTTTTGCATCATCCAAGAAATTAGATTATGGGATCCTATCCAAACTTGGTTTGAAATCTGCTTTCCCCAAATCTAAGGCACAACAAATCAGTTCCCCTCTACTTCTATATCATGAATTCTATGAGAGGAAAAGATTACTTAATTAGGAATTTTCAGACAACGACAATTTTCAAATATCATAGCATACTGGTTTTATGAAATATTTGAGGGAAAATACATGAAACATAGAAAATCCTGAATAAATGCTTGTTCACTAAGTGGGTGATCGACATTAAGCTTTCAGCAACCTTTAGATCACATTTGGTAGGTTACTTACTGTGGTATTTACGGTGCCAACACGTAGAGTCAGTCTTGGACTTGATTCTGAAAGAAAATTGTGCCATTCTACATGAGTCCATTCAAATAGTTTAAGAGTTTTTTAAGTTATATAAACCATGATGAACTAGAAAATTCATCTTTGGGAACTGAATTAGACCCTACGCACAAGCTTTTAACCATCTGATGATTATTAAGATTATCAAAACAAGCCAAGCATATTTTTATCATAGACTGTTCTATTCCTTTAACCCTCAACCCTGCCTATTTTCAGAACAGCCTATTTGATAAAATCTGTGAAGCAATATAGGGGAAAAAAGCATACTACACATTTGGCTCACACATTCACAAAACTGCAATAACAACAATTAAAAACTATCTACCATCATTTACAGTTTGTTGCATGCTTTAAATTCATAGGACATTTTAAGTACTTCCAGGCCTAGTGGCTTTTTTAAAAATGAGGAATTCAAAGAGAACATTCTTTAAAGTTATGGTGTTTTCTTCATCCCAGAGGACAAGTATACATTTTTATAATATGCCCACAAAAATATAACCTAATCTCAGCCTCCTATCTCCCCTGGCTGGATGGTTCTCAGAGGACTTAGGCTCTCTTTATCCTTATCTTGCTTTTCTGAAATCTGAACTTATTTCTTAATTATTTCCAGCACTTTCCCCCTAATAATATATTTGCCAAAAATCCAGTATTTTAGAAATAATGAAAAGGAAAAAAAATTAAAGTCTAACATTTGATTGCTTTAATCTTGGTTGTTGTTGCTTATATGCTAAAGCACTTAAAGATTTTTATAGGCTATTTTGCGATCCATGTTGGCTAACTATGCACTGTGTAAATTATGAACCAATACTAAACCTTAAAAATACAATGCACAATGACATGGTTTAATAGAAAGAGTCACACCTTTGGAGCTAGAGGGCCTGGGTTTAAATTCCTACTCCATCAAGTTGCAACCTATATCACCTTCAACCTTACTGGGCATTGGTTTCCTCATCTGTAAATTGAAGGGGCTAGACAAGATGACCTTTAAGTTTCTTTTAAGCTCTAAATCTGTGATCCTATAGCCATATCACTCAGCTTGAATTGATTACTTCTTTGTGGCTGCTTACTACTGATAGGAATTGGGGGTAGGGAAATAAATATTCTATAACTTACCTAAAGGCCAGAGACTAGGTCTCTGAACTTGCTGAGGCATGCATCTCTTCTCATTTTGAGTTTTTATCTCAAAGAAAAAAAGACAGAATGTACTGACAGATGTGCAGCTTCAGACAAGTTTTCTGGTAGGCAACTATTGTTTGTGGGTATAGTAAAAGTGCACAAAATTAATGGAAATGCATTTTTCCTAATCTGCTTTTGATGATCCATCAGTCACTGGTCCCCAATATTTCTTCATCACTTATTTACTATTTACAGAGCACTGTGTTAAACATTCTCTGGGAGTCCTTCAGGATGGACTCCTTAACCTCATGGCACTTGCAAACTGGCCAAATCAAATAATCCTACTTGAAAAAAATCACCTATAGGCTGAATGTCTTAAGTGTGATATTTTGCAAATTTGAACTGCTCCATTTGACTTAGTATCTTTTATCCTTGAGGGAAGTCTCTAAATATTTTCTCTAAGCATTATTGCATTCCCCATAGGTTAATAGTTTAAAAAGGAAGATCAAGGTCAACTGTTCTTCAGTCATCCTAGACTATCTTCAGTTCTCTGTCTCAATTATTCTGCAGCAGAGACAATTTTGGAGTCTTAGACAAAAAGAGATACAGAAAACCCATTCCTCAAATATGTGAGTCTGAACTGGACTGTTCTTTCCTTCACACTATTTCTATCCCTCCCCTACCATCACTATTAATATCAATTTTTCAAGACCCATATATATATATATGAACATAGACAACTGTTAGAGCCAGAAGGAACCTTTGACATCATTTAGTACAACCATGTCATTTTACAAAGGAACAAGCTGAGACAGAGACAGTTCAATGTCTTGCCTTGAGTTATGTAGCTGGTTAGTGACAGATCTGGGACTTCTCAATGTGGAATACTCAAGCAGGAACCCAGGTTCCTTGATGTATCTTAAACTTTTCACTTAAACTCAAAAGACCATAATTTTGCTTAACAAGTAAATTATATATCCTACCCACAAACCCGTAAAGTAGTGTCCAATCTTCCTAAATATTTCTTCTGGGTTTTCAGACACTTGACCTTCATTAATATCATGCCAAATATCTTACAGTTCATTGATCAGTTACGAGATCTCCACAGGCTCAGTGAGACCATATAAGACTTATGCAAAACACAACTGAACAACACAAAATGTGCTTATGAAAAACATATCAGCAACCAGGAGGGGAAAAAAACTCATAAAAGCATCCAAGTGAATTTAGATAAAAGCATTCCATATAAAGTAATAAATTAAGACAACTCTGGCAGGTCATATAAGCTCTATCGTTGGGCTGTGATTTCCTTATTTGCTTTCACATTATGTTCTGAGTATAAAACATCAGATTTTTCAAAATCTCCCATCGTAATAAAACTGTATAAAACAGGACCAAAGCTTCCCCACTTGTTAGTCCATTTTCAAAGATTAAATTAGATAGGCAATGCCTAGTGGGAATATTGTAACAATACAAATATCAAACTATTGGTCTTAAGAAGTAAATACTATATGAGTGTATTTGTGTGTGTGTGTGTGTGTGTGTGTGTGTGTGTGTGTGTGTGTGTGTGTGCTGGTTCAATTCTCCTCTTAGTCATGCATTGCTAACTTTAAAAAAGATAGGACACACTGGCCTTGGAGTTGGGATGACCCGAGATCAAATCCAGCCTCAGAAAATGAGCACCCACACATCAATAATGACTGTCCGTGTAACCTTGAGCAAGTTACTTAACCCCAACTGCTTTAAAAAAAAAGATAGGACAGAAAAAAAAAGAGGTTTTCTTGTCCTTGGGTTAATTAATGTGCATTTTTCAGTAAACAATTGCTTTTGTAAGTGGTTCCCAGAAGCATTCTCTTTGACATTGAGTATACCATGACTGCCTGCTACCCTTCTAACTCAACTTCATAAAATGCAAATAGCTCGAGGTAAAACCATTGTGACCAGAGTCTAAACTACCCAAATTATAAATGACATTTTTAATAAAATCCAATAAGATACTTAGTAGAAGAAAGTATCTTGCATACAAGCTTTTACCTTTACAAAAGTCTTTCACACTTGAAACCCGTTCTTCCACTTTCAGAAGGCACACACTCCTTGTTCATATACTATAATAGTTACCCTCAATTATCCTGAGAATTTTCATAGCTTTAGGCTCAAAATTACTCACAATATTATTACAGATGCCCCTCCCGGCCCCTGATCAGTCAGGAGTTGTCATATGACCTCAAATTACAAATTAGAATTTAAGAAATTACTTAAAATAGCAAATCTTATAATACCAAAAAAAATACATCAACAACCAGTACTCAAGACTCTGGCCCAAGCAAAGGATGTAGACACTTCCCAATGCCCTAGGGACAAAAGGTGTCAAGGCCAGCATATCAGTGGTCCTGAGATCAATCCGTGGAAGCTATAAATTTTGTGATACTTTGCCCATTAAATGATTTTGAAAGGCTCTGCCTCTGAATCTCTGGGACACCAAAGCTATTTGCTTCTTAAATCCATGAGAGATCAGAAATTAGCCACTGTTGCTCCTGTACTAGATGAGGTAAAATTTGACAAATGTCTAGAATTAAACAACAATGGTAGGAATACTACTGATGTCTAAATGGTGACCACTACCTCCAATATTTAAAGTCTGCATTACAAAGACAAAGTTAAACCATCAATGTCTATACCCAATGGAACATATGGTGGGAAATATTAAATTAAATTTAATTAATTAAATTATTAAATTTTATTTTAATAATTTATTATTAAATTTAATATTAAATTAATTAAAATAAAAATTAAATAAATTAAAATATTAAAAAAGTTTTAGTCACTATCGTCTCACTTCTGCAGTTTACCAAACTTAAGACTTAATTTCAAAAAAGAATGTCTTTCCTGTGCTTGTAGATGCTGAAATGATTCCAGAAGTATCCAATA
Organism: Gymnobelideus leadbeateri; assembly: GCA_011680675.1. NCBI lineage: Eukaryota > Metazoa > Chordata > Mammalia > Diprotodontia > Petauridae > Gymnobelideus > Gymnobelideus leadbeateri. Next base: position 352,503 of record WOXC01006861.1, read on the forward strand.
ATGGCATCTACTACAAATGATAGTTGTATTCATTTGGAAGTGTCTATTATATCACTACCACCAGAAATAGCATCTAGAATAAGCCACAGTTGTCTTAAAATGATATCCTAAAAGTTTTCTACCAACATTTCCAACAGTCCTTCAATAGTGATGATGTATAATCCTATTCCTATTATCCAGCCTCATTAATTTGGCCTTCAGTATGTCATAATTCCCTAAATCAGGTACTGATCAATTAAAATTTACTTTTATACTAGCCAGGTATACTTGCTTCAGATAGCAAGTAATAGGAACAAGATTGAAAGGAGAATGTTTAACTTATTTAAGAGAGTGCCTTCTCTTGCCATAAACAAAAGTACCTTCCCATTTTGACATCTTTCATAACCCAGATCAAATGCCAACTATACTCTATGGAGCTTTTTTTCTAATTTTCCCCTATCTGAACTTATAGCACACTGATTATAATTATATTAACCAATTATCTTCATAATTATCCTTTACTGCAGGATGTTCTCATTATATAAGTATTCATTATTTGAATCCCTGCAGTTATGAATTGTCATGTTATTTTGGTCCAGACATATGATTGCATTGGTATAAAGAACTCCTATTTAGGTAACTCTTACCTAGGGATAGCAGTCTCTGGAGGAAGAATGATGCTCTAGATGTTCAGCCTATGTAAACCTTCAGTTGGTCCTAACTTAGTGATAGCCCCCTTTGTTCCCAATTTCTATATCTCACTCAGTTCCTCTTTCTTTTTGGCCCGTTTCCCATAAATCATAACTCTCATGGAAGCAATTTCTGAACATCGTTCAAAATGTTATTGTCTTATCTCCAACCTGGGCCAAAATGACCTCAAATTCTTCTATCAAGATCCACTTAGAACTGAAGGAAGAAGAAAAGCAGAGATGAAGATGAAAATCTAAAAAACATTCTTCACTGGGAGAAGTAGCAAAAGGTGAGAACAAGTTAGAATACTGCTCATCATGCCAGTCCGGGTCATATTATTATTTCTAAACTTTTTGAAATGACTATAACAAAATTTATGTTTATGAATTAAGTATAAATAAAGCAGATTTAATGTTTAAAAAAAAACAGTCTATGGCCATTCAACTTTAAGAAGTAAATCCCTGAACAAATTATTTTTATAAATTGTTTTTTCTTTTACATTTTTGTGAGCAAATTTTCCCTAAAACTGTAAATACTTTCAAAGCAATATAAAAATTTCATAGAATTTGTGACCCTCTGAAAATTTCTTATTCATTATCCAAAGCCTGTGGTTAAGTAACATTAATTGAATTCAATTCATTTGAATTTGTTCTAAATTTTGCTGGTTAGCTACATTGACCTCTGACCAAATGAGGCTACAGTCATGGGTTCACCCCCCACATCTTCACTGTCTGCTCCGTTCTTGGTCTCATACTGATATCTCTAAAGTCAGTTGTCTTGGATTTGTATGCTACTGGTCACGCAGTACACAGGAAAATACTTTGGATGGGTTGGTGTAAATATAAGTGTAATTCTTTGTTTCTGAGTAAGGGGGGATATTATTTACAAAGATCCATTATCTGAGACTACTGGCAAAGCATACTTCAGTCTATGTTCTAGCATGGCTAGGTGATTACCAGCATCTTCTCTGTGACTGAAATACAACATAATTAATGAAGGTAAAGAACCCATTTGGGTTTTGTCTTCAGATCAACATCAGGTGAATGGATTTTCAGTGAGTTCTTGGGAAGACTTCAGAGAACAATAAACAAAGGTCAAGCATTGCTGTTTAACAAGTATGAAGAGCCCCTTAATTGCACATGTTTGTGTAGGGAAGCAAAAGCTATCGGCTGCTTTGAAAATGAATTTGTTTCAGGTGGACCCAGCTCTCCTATGGGAAGGCCAGGGAGTGTGCTCTTTATTTAGCTATTCTGAGAAACACCTCCCTCTTCTGTCTGTACTGAAAAAATTTGAAGAGAATCAGGCCCAGAGCCTGGCTGCTTCAACTTTAAATCTGCCCATTGACTCCTTTAAGGATTAACTTTCTAAGTATGCTTAAATGTGTCAGTGGCATTTGGTTGCAGCAGAAGTTAGTCTCCTTAAACCTAATCAGAAGCTTTTGCTGCAGTTTATTTATAGTTCAGAAAGTCAAACAGATTCACTTAATTGGAAAACACTGCTTACTAGCCTCCAAGCCTATTGATGTACTGTACATGAGATAAGATTACTTACTGGGGTGAGTTTCTAATATGACCTTTGTTAATAAGATACATTCTCCATAATAGGCTGTTTGCAGTTTCTAAAAGCTGCTTCCATGATGTGCTTTGTAATCAGTTATATGGTGTAATTCCCACAGTGAAGAGAAAGATCCACCTTAATTGGAATTCTGTAAAAGACTTGAATCTGAGAACACTTCAGTTACTAGTATTTGGTGGCTTATTATTTTTAAAGCTCCAAATATATTTTAAAATGTGACTGGGTTTTGCTGGAATTCCCAATGACATCATGTGATTTCTCTTCTAGGACTTGGAATATAAGAGGCATCAGCAATATCACAGAGGATATAGCAAAAGTATGTCAGGAGAGAAAATGAAGTCCATTCAAACAAAAACTATTTGTACATTATAAGCATTGCTCACTTGCTTTTGCATTCTGGTCTATACTACATGAGCATGATCTTAGAGCTTTTTTGTACAGAAGATCTGTCACTGAACTCACTTGGACAGTTATGCTTCTCAGAGATGTCTGTTTGCTGCCTAGTAAGTTAATGGGGGCTAGTGCAAAGGAGAACCCAGTTTCAAAGAAGCAAAATGAATAGTTTTTATCCAAGTGAGGACATTCAAAATGGATCCACAGTTGGTGGAATCACTGGTTTCTTCTAGTACTATTTTTTCTACTCTATCCTCCAGAACTCCTCAGTTGAAGTTGTTTGCTTTCTTGTGTGAATAGACAATATTGCCCCTGAGAGAGAGAATAAAAATCCACTTTCTTCATTCTTTCCATATGTTGGCAAATCATGGCTTAAAGTTATCTTATAAATCATACCAAACAGTGTATTATGTACAAATTTAAATGTTTATAGGATAATAGATTCAACAGATCATAGATCAATACCTGGAAGTCATCTTATAGGTCATTTTAGCCAAATTCCTTATTTTTACAATTGTGAAACACAGAGAAGTTAGATTACTTGCCCAAGATCACACATTCGTATAGTAAGAAGAAAGATTTGAACACAAATTCTCTTACTCCAGAGTATGAGTTGTTGCTTTAATCATGACTATGAGAATTTATCCAAACCAGTTTTAGTAGCCTATCCTATGGAAGAAGAGATAGAAAGTAAATAATAGTTTAGGAATTGAAGGAGGGGGGAGAGGTCTATGAGGAAAGTAGATTTCTTTTTCTTTTGCTTTTTTTTTTTTCTTTTTGGAGGGGGGAAGGCAGGGCAATTGTGGTTAAGTGACTTGCCCAAGGTCACATGGCTAGTAAGTAGTAAGTGTCTGAGGCCAGATTTGAACTCAGGTCCTCCTGACTCTAGGGCCAGTGCTCTATTCACTGTGCCATCTAACTGCCCCCAAACTATAGGTTTAACCAACATTCTGGGAAGACTGTTAACTTCGATGACTGAAGCCATTAAGAAGACAAAAAATAAAGACTAACATAAAGATTCTCTTATTGAGAGAATTGAATTCAACCCCTATCTTGGGAAGAAATGTAAAGTGAATTGTTGACAAGAGATTCAGAAGATAATGTAAAAGCACTGAATTTTGAGGACATTTTTCCCAGAATTAAAAAAAAAAACCTAGCAATGGATAAAGGTGACTTGGGTTAAAATCTTCCTCATAGATGAGACATAAATAATTTTTTGTCTTGGTATTAGTTTGCTATACTAAAATAAATGGTGTCAGCAATAACCCTGAAGCCTAGGATATTAGGAGGTACTATATAAAGGGGAGCAGTAAAAGATTGTGGTGAATTTTCTTCAACTTGTTTACTCAATAATATTTTTAAGATTACAGTGTTCAGATATAATTGATTAGTGAGAAGCATGATATGCTATCAAAACATATACTTTGATTGCCTTACTATGTGGGATTAAGAATAAATAAATAAAATGTACCATTAGAAGGAAGTGACAGGGGTAATTATATTATGCAGTCTATACAAAGTGTAGGAGACACCTAAACTCCTGTAACAATTTCAATTTGAATTTACAAATAGTTGTTGAACAGTTAATATGTGCAAAGTATAATTCCTTGGTCACAGTAATCAGCAAATGTTTGTTGACCTGATTGGCCAAAGACAAGCTTATTCAGAAGGGACATGTAGCTAAATCAATTAACGTTTATTAAGTGTTTACTATAAATCAGGCATTATACTAAGTACAGGAAATACAAAAAGATACAAAATATAGTCCCTGCCCTCAAAGGTTTTACAATCTATTCTAACCTGTAACTGAGCAAATTGTTGTATTTTATGAAGATACTATAATTTTGGTAGTGTTTTTAATATAATCCATTTGCAGACTGTGGCCTTGTTAAAGAATATACTCTTGGGGAAAAGTCAGTTTATATTGAAATTTTTTTTAAACAAATGCTTTATTAACTTCTGGTTTACATCATTTGGTTCCGCCAGATTTTGAGTTACAATTTTTCCCCATTTTTCCCCTACCCACCAATAGCAGTCCCACAAGATATCCCCTCATCCAATCTGCTCTCTCCCATATCTTCTCCCATACCCCCTTCAACTTTACCATTAGGGCAAGGTGAATCTCTGTGCCCTAATGCCTGCACATCTTATCTCCCAAATACATGCAAAATGGTATTAATAGTGGTATTTATAAATATTTGAAACATTTAATTTTAAAACATCAAATTTCAGATCCATTCCCTTCCTCCCTTGTCACCCACTTCCTCTGGGAAGATAAGCAATTCAGTATGTATTGTACGTGTATAGCTATGCAAAACATTACCATAGAAGATATATTGTAAAAGGCTGCTTATAATTCCCTCCCACCCATCCCACTCCCCACCTGGTCCATTCCCTGCTTTGATCCTGTCCCTATTCAAAAGTCAGTACTTCCAACATCCCCTCCCCCCAGAATGCCCTCCTCTCCATCATCCCCCATCTCATCCCCTTTCCCCCTACCCTTTCCCCCTACTGCAGGGTGAGATATCCCATTTAGTATGTATGTCATTCTCTCCCTGAGCCAAATTCAATGAAAATATGCTTTTGCCTTTTTGCCTTCCTGTTCTTCCCCTCCCCTGCAACCACTTCCCCTTGTTTCTTCTACATGAGATAGTTTACCCTACTCTGTCTCTCCCCATCTCCTCTTGCCAAATTACTCTCTCACCTCTTAACTTCACCCTTTAAGTATCATCCCTTCCCACCAAATTCAACCTATGCCCTCTATCCATGTATACCTATAAACATATATACACACATTCACACATGTATTCATATGCCCATATACCCTTCTTCAATTATTTTCATAATAAGAAAGGTTTCATCAGGTAAAGTTATTGTTTTTCCAAATAGGAATGTAAATAGTTCAACTTTGATAAGTTCCTTTTGATTTCTTTTCTTTACCTTCTCAAGCATCTCTTGCTTCTTGTGTCTGAATGTCAAATTTTCTGTTCAACTCTGTTTTTTTTTCCTCAAGAATGCTTGAAAGTCCTCTATTCCACTGAATGACCATATTTTCCCCAAAACAAAATATTCAGTTTTGCTGCGTATGAGATTCTTGGTTTTAATCCCAGGTCTTTTGCTCTGAGGAATATCATATTCCATGCCCTTCGAACCCTCAGTGTAGAAGCTGCTGGATCCTGTGCTATTCTGATTGTGCTTCCACAATATTGAAATTGTTTCTTCCTGGCTGCTTGTAGTATTTTCTCCTTGATCTGGGAGTTCTGGAACCTGGCTATAATATTCCTAGGAGTTTTCTTTATGGCATCTTTTTCAGGAGGTGATCAGTGGATTTTTTCAACCTCTATTTCCCTCTCTGGGTCTAAAACATCAGGGAAATTTTCCTTGAGAATTTCTTGAAGGGTAATTTCTAGGTTCTTTCTTTGATGATGGCTTTCAGGTAGTCCAATAATTTTTAAATTATCTCTCCTGGATCTATTTTCCAGGTCAGTGGTTTTTCCCGTGAGATATTTCACATTGCCTTCTATTCTTTCATTTGTTTGGATCTGTTTAACAGCATCTTGATTTCTCATAAAGTCACTAGCTTCCATTTGCTCCAGTATAACTCTGAAGGAATGAATCTCCTGAGATTCTTTTTCCATCTGGCAAATTTGGCTTTTTAAGGCATTCTTCTCATTGCCCTTTTATGCATCCTTTGCCATTTGAGTTAGTCTATTTTTAAGGTGTTATTTTCCTCAGTCAGGCTGTTGACTCTCCTGCATCCTTCTCATTTTTCTTCCCAATTTTTCCTCCACTTCTCTTATTTGGTTTTTAAAACCCTTCTTAAGGTTCTCTATGGCCTGTAACCAGCTCATATTTTCATATGAGGCTTTTGGTGCAGGATTTCTGACTTCACAGTCCTCTTCCTGTTCCATGCTTCGATTCTCTTTGCCCCCAAAATAGGAGTCTAATGTTAAATTTTTCTGTTTATTTTGTTTCCTTTGCCTAGGCATGTTGCCACTTAATTATCTGACTTTGGGGCTTGTTGCCACAGTAAGGCTCTGCCCCCAGGCAGGGGAACTTCTGTCCCAAACATTGGGGTTTTCACAACTTCCGGAGGTATTAGTTGGGTGGTGTCTGTGAAGCCTCCGACACACTCTGGCAAGCTGTATACCCACCCCAAGACATCTGCTCCAGATTGCAATCCAGATCCAGGGATGTTAAAGCAAGAGTGATTACCCCCCAAGACTGATCACTGGTTCTCCCTACAGTTAACAGACCAGGAGCTGAAGCTGCAACTGAAGCTGCAAAATGGCGTCTGTGCCATGTCTCCTCAGCTGCTTCTCACCCCCAGGGGAAGATGCTGACACGTTCCCCAAATACTGGTCCCAAAGTCCATAGGGCACTAACCTCTCACTTTGTCCTAGGCATGGCTGTGTTGATAATTCTGGAATCACCACAGCTACTGCTGGGCTCCCTCCAGCCGGCTGCTGGCCTGGCCACCTTGGGGCTAAAACCGAGACTCTGGTGGGCCTGGGCTCGGCTCTCAGAGCACTGTGCTGGCTGCTCCCAGAATGCTGTGCTGGCTGCTACCTGCAGGGCTGCTGAGCTCTCCTCAGCAGGAGGTTAGCTTCTCTGTGTCCTTATGTGGGTGCTGGAGCTCCAGAAGTTGTTCAGAGTCCCCTTTTACATGATTTTGAAGTGGTGTGGGAGAGAGCACCTTGGAAGTGTTCTTTCTACTCCACCATCTTAGCTCCGCCCCCTTAGACTGAATTTTTAAAAGAACATTGCTTTTATTATCAGTAGCTGTAACACCAAGCACAAGCAACTTCCAGGTTCCAATTACAAGCATAGCAAACTCCATTTATTCAGTGACAGATTAAGGCAAAACATTCACAGAAAATCAAAATATAGCATTCACCATGTGTAACTCAATAATTCTTTAAGTCCCCAATCCAATCACAAAGTTCTAAGGTCCAAGTACTCCACCCCTGGGTAGAACATTCATTTAGTCAATCACAAAGTCTTCTCTCTATTCAACTGGAGATTAGCTACCAATCATAAACAAAGTACATTAATTTGGTCAGTCACAAAGCACAAAAATCAAAGTACTCCACCCCTGGATCACAACTGATTTACAAGTATCATCAATTACCACCAACCACCTTCTCAAAGTGGCAGTGAAGAGCACAAAGGCCATCTACCCCTAAGCCACAACAAGGTTACAATATCATCACAGAATTTAATACCCAAGGAGAGGTCTTTTCTTCATCTTGACCAGAGGCAAGTTTTCAGCAATCTCTGTTCCTGGGGAGACAAAGCTTAACAAAGCCACAATATACATTGCCAGTGTCCTCATCAATTCACTCTCTGCCTGCAGAATAGTATCAGGACCCCTAAAAACATCAGCAAGACCCTCCTCCAGGATTTCTGTAAACATACAACAAGAAAATCCTCTTTCAGGGTTTCTGAACCAACAGCAAGGTTCCAGGACCTCTGCAACAACAGCACTGTCCTTTACCAGTAGACAAATCTGGCAAAGTAACATGAAAACAGACAGAAAAAATACTGGCAACACAGTCATGCCTCCTTAGTTTTCAGCAGCTCTGGGTGGCAGTTCTCAAAAGTCCTGGGCAGCTCTGACTGGCCCTCAGCAATTCAGGTGACTTGGGCTGGCAGTTCTCTCTCTCTAGTAACTCTGGCCCCCAGCAATTTCTCTCTCTCTCTCTCTCTCTCTCTCTCTCTCTCTCTCTCTCTCTCTCTCTCTTCCTCCACAATACTGCTCCCAAAAGTTCTTCTGGCCTCTCTCTGCTTGGGCCTCTCTATCCATGGCCACCAACTCCTCCCAGTTCAGCTCCCACTCTTCACATTAACAGTAGTGTAGATGAGTTGACTAAAAGAGAATAATAGTGAGTCTTTTGATTGGGACTGGGAGGAATTTTTTACTTGGGATTCACAGGCCAATTTTTGAATAGATTTTTAGGGGGTCTGTGAATTTAGAGGAAGAAAAATATTATGTCTATTTCCTCTAGCTTCTAACTAAAATTTGCCATTTTTTTCAATTATGATTTTTTTTAAATTAGTTTGAGAAAGGGGTTCATAGACTTCACTAGATTGTCAAAGGTGTCCATAATTGTTTTTAGAGAAAATATTGAGTCCCTATAGATTAGATGGATTGTTACCTCCTCAATTTATCTTTTATATGAATCCAAAATTTTCTGAAATTTAATTTACTGAAAGTGAGGTATGCCTGCATTTATAACCTTCATGAAACATAGATATTTAAAGTTTACACTTGAAAAATGTAATCCCTTATTCCCCTTAGATATTCAGTCAATTCCATAAGCTGTTATGTAAAAAAAAAACTTCAACATTTGGAAATATTGAAAAGTTTCAAAAGTCAGCATGAGTTAAGTGGTCTAATTTATGCAGACTTAATTTCCATCTAGACTTTTCTCTCTGTTAATCCAAATTATAGCCCCCTCCCCAACCATCCATGCAGAGGAAACAAATCCTAAGTGACATTCTTATCACCTATTTATTATGCTCAATAACATTTTACTTAATTTTATACCAGGAACAGAGAGAGCCATTAATATTAGCAGGGATTTAGAGCAATGATTGTAAAGTTAGACTTAGTCAAACAAAGGAATATCAAATATTTACACAGCACAGAGCACTGCCTCCTTGATGATGAAGCAGCCTATCAGAGAAAAGGAGCCATTTGGTAGAAATAATGCCAGTCTCATGAATCCTCTTTGAATCTTCTGCCAAAGTCAAAATTTGCTTGGAGCTTCTTTTAATTACTTCAATATGTAGAGACAGCTTTGGTCCTCATTCCCTCTGCTTCCCCTTTTCTAATTTCATAAAAAGAAATTTTAAAGCTGTTGTATCCTTAATTTGATAAGTGATAGACTAACAGATGCTTTAGATGCTTTATTTTCTTTCTTCACCTTTCCATTCTATCATTAGTTGAGTTTGATTTTTTTCATCTTGGCTGATATTTAAATGTTTATCCCTATATAAAAAATCAAGGTGATGAACTAGCTTTGTATCTACTTATTATTAATTTCTTCACCCAAACAGCCACTGCCCTAGATTATGTACTCATTACCTCTCTCCTGAACTATTTAAAAAAGCCTCCTAATTGATCCTCCTGTATTTAAGTACATATTCTACACAGCTGCCAAATTCATATCCCTAAATAGGTCTGTAAAATGAAGCAGACTCAATGGCCCTGAAAGTCTTTCCTAGTTCTTGATCTATGATTTCAGGATCCAGAGACTGCATCATTGCCCCACTCAAAAAACTTTACTTGCTCCATATTCACACTATAATTAAACACAAACTACTCTGACATTTAAAGACCTTTATAATTTGAATCCAGTGTCTTCTCCTTTGTTGTTGTTGTTGAGTCATTTCAGGCATATTTGACTCTTCCTGATCCCATTTAGGGGTTTCTTGGCAAAGATACTGTAGTGGTTTGCCATTCCCTTCACCAATGCATTTTACAGATGAGGATACTGAGGAAAAGAGGGTTAAGTGACTTGTTGAGGATCACATAACTAGTAAGCTTCTGAGACTGATTTTGAACTCAGGTCTTCCTGATTCTAGCCCCAGAGCTCTATCTACCACACTATCTAGCTGCTCTTAGATGATTACATATTATTCTCCCTCATTTGTTTTATATTTAATCAATTTATTCTATTCATTTTTTTCAGATATTCAACTTGTCATCTCATAATAACAGGTTGTCCCCCATGCTTGGAATGTTATCCATCCTCATTTCTGCCTCTTATAACCCCTAATTCCTTTCAAAGCTCAGCTCGAGGGCCACCTCTGACAAAATGTCTCTTCTGGTTTCTCCAGTTGTTTGTGAGCCTCAAAATTATTTTGTATTTGTGGTGTAATTATTTGATATTTCTCTATCTGTGTACAAATTGTGCCATTTCATCCATTTCCCAGCAGAACAGAAAATTGAGGGCAAAAAAATGTCACATTTTAATCTTTGCATCACCAACATTTACTCTAGTGAGTGGTTTATAGTATGTACTTAATGATAAGCTGAATTGAATTGAATGAATTCAGTGGTGCTAGGTTATGACTCAGTGGGACTGAGGCTACAAAAGATCCAAGGTGCTCACTGAAGTATACCTGAGGTGTGCAAGTAAAGGGAAGGGTTTTTATCAAAAGTGTTCTAGTCCAAGCCAGGTGTCAAGAGTCAGGGCAGAATTACAGTCAGCATTCTAAGGTTGGCCCAAAACACACAGAGTGGAATTGAAAGGGCTAGACTGCAGAAAAGTTTGAAGAGAGGTCAAAGACAGTGGTTAGGATTGCTGCAAGTAGAATCAAAAGAACTAGAGAAGACCTAAAGAGGCCACCAAGTCAAAAACAGAGCCCAGTCTAGTCTAGGATGGCAAATGAGAGGGGAAGTTGGAATTTCAGAGGTCACAAGTCTTGGGAATGGGTGAGTAATAGGTATTGAACTAAAGAAGGAATACTCCAGTATATCTCACTTGAGATCCTGTGAATGTAAGCTAATATTTTACAGCCTAGCCTTATGTAGCTGGGCCATACCCTCCATTTTCTTCTGAATTTTCTCCTATAGAGTTCCTATAGCCAACACTCCCACAAAAGTTATTACATTTGGTGGTTTATTTCATCCTTCTGTAACCTCTATAGGTGGGATGTAAGTTTGAATCTTCATGTTCAAAATGTGGCTGTGCTGAATAACTGTGTAACATTAGAGTGAGACCTAAAGATGCTTTGGGTCTTTTTTTCCTACTCTTCCTGGATTTTTCAGTCCTTTTACTATAATATCAAAACTGCCCTGTCCATTGTCTTCTTGCCCTTCAGTTTCTATATACTTCAACGTAAGCTTAACTATGTTTGCTTTGCCTTACCTTCCTCATGCTAAGTAAAAATTGTTTCTGTCCCTCTCCTTATTCCTCCCTCACTTTTAAGGCCTCTTCTTAAGTTATTGTCTAATCTCTTACTCTTCAGAACAATCACAAAGTAGAAAAACTCTGTTGTGATGTCATCGAGACACTTTATAGCAAGTGGAAGATTAAAAAAAAAAAAAGAAAGAACAAAGCCCTCTGGTAAGAAGTGCCAGGCTCTGAATTGCAGAGCTACTGTTGATTAGGCACACCTCACAGAGTCTGAGAGAACACTTAAGTTTCCTTCTTTGGAACTTACCTAGACATATAGGATTAGAAGGGTTGATTGATGTGGAAAACAGAAGAAGAAAAATACCTGAGCTAATGAGAAATATATTTTAAAAGTTAGAGATTTTAGAGATAAAACTATCCATTCATTTTTTTCTCAAAGTAGAGAGAGAGCTTAATGTTCTGACAACAAAATCCATCTTCAAACCAACAATAAAGAAGAAAGAAGGATGCTATATGATTATGCATATATCTGAAGTGATTATCTTTCTCCTTCCAAAAATAAATTATTTTCAATTGTATTATCTTCAGTATCACTGACCAAGCTAAATAATATATGAAAATAGATGACATGTCTCCTAATTAAGGACAGAAAATATCCAAATAAGAATTTTAAGAAATTTCATATATATGAAGTAGCAGGATTTAATTCTAAAGTAAAGAGAGATATATCTTTTTTTTTCTAAGCCAAACTGGATGAGAGTATAATAAGGTAACAAAAATAAACAGCCCAAAGCATTACAATGAATTTCAAATAGATATTAATGAATCAGGAAATAGCAAAGACAAGTCTGTATCATTGACATGGCATTGTCTGGCTAACAGGCATCTTTTGGCCAACAGTTGGCCAAGGATATGGAAGCTTGAATTCCCCTGAGGTTGGGTTTCCCACCAAGACAATCTCAAGTTTTAGTTCTATCAACCAGCTTGTTGTTTCTGAGAGTAATAGATTAAATAGAGAGCTAGCTAGCCTTGGAGCCAGGAAGACCCAGGTTAAAACTCCACCTCTGTCCCATAATGGCTATGTGTCTTCCAAGTAATTTAACCAATAAGTGCTCTAGGCAAGTCTCTAAGATTATATAAATTACAGAAAAGGTGTCAAACTGCATTGAAGAAGGATTTTCCTCATCTGGGGATCTCACTATATTAATGAAATAGTTCCCATCTCTATGTTAGCATAACAAAGCATTAAATTATTTAATAAATAATGCCCAAGAAATTCAATCAAATTTGATATGGGTAGAATTAGAGTTTCAAGGTGTGGAATAGTTAGGAATTAATTCCTTTTTAGACTGGATAAGATTCAGGCCAAAATTTTGTATCAGCTAAAATCTAAACTGTCATTCTTTAAATCAGAAGATCATATTAGATTATCAGTTCACCATCCTGCCAGCCCCACAAAGTAGCACCCTAGCAGTCATCCTGAAGTCCTTACTATCTCTCACTCCCTATATCCATGCTATTGCCAAGGCTGACCCATTTCACCTTTGCAACATCTCTCAAAGACAGCCTCCTCTCTCTTAGGACACTGCCATCCCTATAGTGCAGGCCTTCATCACCTGAGGCTTTGATCATTGCAATAGTCTCCTAGTTTGTCTCTGTCCTCACTCCTATCTAATCTCCATTCAGCCACTATACTGATTTACCTAAAACACGGGTCTGATCATGTCATCCTCTTTCTCAATAAACTCCAAGTCCTAATATTGCCTCTAGGAGCAAACACAAAATGTTCCATCTGACCTTTAAAGTCCTTCAGAACCTAGGCCCCCTTTACCTTTCTAGCATCTTTATACTTTACACACCAACAGAGATTCTTCTTCCCAGTGACACTGGCCTCTTGGCTATTCCTCAAACAAGATAGTCCAACTCTCCACTTCAGACATTTTCTCTGGCTGTCCTCCATCCCTGGAATGCTTTCCCTCCCCCACTCCAACTATTGACTTTCCTGGCTTCCTTTAAGTCCCAACTAATACCCTATCTTCTGCAGGAAGCCTTCCTTAATTCTTCTTAATTCCTGTTCTTTCCCTCTTTTAGCTATTTCCTAATTACCCTGTATATATTTGTTTATAGGCTGTCTCCCCCTTTAGATTGTGAACTCTGAGGATAGGGAACTCTCATCTCTTTTTGTATCCCCAAGGCTTAGCACAGTACCTAGTACACAGTAGGTATTTAATGTATGATTACTAGTTGAGGAACTGATCTTCCCTGAACTCTTTCTAAATATTTTAGGGAGCTTCTGGGAGAAAAAAAAAAAGCATTCCATTTGAAACCCTGAAATATAATGAAGAAATTATCAAGGGTAAAATAAAATGTCCTCAGGGAGGTTAGGAGAGCATCACAGAGTCATTCACTTTTTGGGATTTAAAAATAAGTTTCAGAGCAAAAAGACTCTGAGGCTTTGAATTACCCGTGGTAGCATTTGGGATCCTAAAATTAGCTAACTATAGATTAAAGACTGCCCAAAATGCCATTAGCTCATGCTTCTGATGTAAGAGAAGTTGAGGTTTCTTATTACAGATCATCATTACATATTCAGTCTCTTTCTGCCTCATGCTATGTTAAGTGCTGATCAAGCAAGGAGAACAAATTCTTGTTTGCTCTCTTGGAGCCTTAAATCAAAGACAGGTAGCACTAGCATAGGATGAACAATGACCAAATACAAGTATCAAATGAGTATTCACACTACATGTAAACAAATGGGTTACACAATAGGGCTGCTTAAAATAATTGTTTGGAAGTTCATATGTAATGATTTTCAGCCTCTCTGTATCAGGACCAATACTCCTACCCTTCAGGGTTAACAGTCCTTAAAATTGGTCCTTTTATAACTAAAAAGAATCAACAATCAGGATCACAGCTTTCCAGATCATTAGATCTCTGGCCTTCCTTTTCTCCAGGCCTGCAGTAAAATGGAGCACTGATTCAAAGTGAAGAATGCAACCTAAGTAAATATTCACTTTCATTCATTCATTCATTCATTCATTCATTCATTCATTCATTCGTTTGTTCGTTTACTTTTCTTAATTTCTTCCTTCCTTCCTTCCTTCCTTTCTTTCTCTTTCTTTCTTTCTTTCCTTCCTTCACTTCCTTCCTTCCTTTCTTCCTTTCTTCCTTCTCTCTCTCTCTCTCTCTCTCTCTCTCTCTCTCTCTCTCTCTCTCTCTCTTTCTTTTTGGTTCTCTGTCCATAAGGAATGAAAGCAAAGAAAACTGGCAAGGTTAAATTCAGCCTCACTGTCAGACAGGGAAACAAAAGCCAATGTCATTTTGTTGTCTTGAGCAAAAATGCTGAAAGATTTTGCTCCATCATTTTGATAGATTGGTTGGTAATCCAATGTGGTAGGAGGCATGTAGCCTCATTTGGGAACAAGAATAACTAAAACAAAAAATAAAGATACAATCATTCAAGTTAATTAAAGTATTTATTTAGTGTCTAGTATGTTCTAAGCACTCCTTAAGGGGGCAGCCAATTTCACTGTTGGGAACTTCTATCTGTAAGGAAATTCTTCCTAACAGTGGACCTAAAATCTGACTCCCCACAATTTCCACACTCCAGTCCTCCCTTTTCTTTTGGAGCCAAATAAAATAAAGACACAGAGTTAATGGAGATAACAAGATATGGCCTCCAGGCCCCAAGCCAGATGGCCAAAGGGTTCCATAACACAAAAATACTTTCCTTTTTAAAAAAATCTACTTTAAATAAACCATTATGGTGGATAGGGGCTCCCCCAACTTATAACCTAGATGCAGTTTAGGGAATAGCACATAGTAGATAAGAAAGGTTTGCTGAATTTAATTAATTTTAATTTGGAAGTATTTGTGTTTAGTCACCAGCCAATCAAAACAGATATTTGCAAAAATAAAATCCCTCATAGCCATGCATCATGTACATAGGATTTTATTCTTTTTATTCTTTACACTATCTAATGGAAAACATGAAGTTATTTTTAAAGCTATATACAATGAAGATACATTGTTAGATTGCTGTTTCCTGTCCTCTGCATGCTCTGCATGTATACATACATAAACATATACATATAAATGCATGCATGTATTTAGTTTCTTTGATCTCCACCAGGATTCACAGCAAAGCTAACTTTGTTAAAAGTTTATTTCTTATTCCATGCTACCTTACCAGTTACTATCTAGTCACTAATTGGCTTATATTAAAAATTGGTCTATGGTGGTAGAGAAAAGGAGGAAAGGGGGCTTTGATCAGGCTGCCTACTTGTTCATGCATTTTCATAACCTCTTTTTTCTTAGTAGGCAGCCTGTTGAACCAGATGGAAATACCATTTTTAAAGGCTAGAAATGTTCCCTCTACCACAAATTCCTCCTTTTTCTAGCCACCAATAGAAGACCATTAGCTATTTTTTCCTGTGGAAGACAAGGTTCTAATTCTTGGTTTGTGTTTTTACATGCCACCTCCCCTTCTTCCTCTTATTAACACAGTATGATTCATACTCACTGACAAATAGTAGAGGATCTTAGGAGACTTTCTGTTTAAGCCTCCAGTGCTTATTATTTCTATTTCTGTGTAATCAGAAAGCCACTGCAAAAAAAGTCTTTGATAAAACATGTTCTTTAATACCTGCATGAAATCTTCATAAGTCAGGGTATATTGTTTTGTTTCATATAGGGTGATTTAAGGGAAAAAAAATCCTTCCCATCTATATGGGATTTTAGAAAAATTCCTTATCTCTGAAATTGTATTATTCTTTCTGCAGATTTCAGAGTTGGTGGAATCTTCGTACCTCTTTTTACCATCAATGGCATCTAATTTCTCCAAATATTTAAGCTATACATGAAAAAGATGTGTTACAAAGTACTTATCTTGATTTTGAAATGATTATATTCATTAGGAACTGAATATTTTAAGAATGAAATGCCCCAAATGCCTACAAAAATATCTTGAATCAGTACCCAGCCCTGAAAATAAATCTTTATCTAATAGTCACTGTAAAAAATTGATTTTATTCAGTGTATTGACTATGCTGTGTAAAACGTATTTCTGCTTCATTTTATATCAACCGCATCCAGAAAATTGCCTAGATTGAGAATGCCATCCCTGGTCTCCTAGAGAATGGATTTGGCCTTGAAAGTAAACTCTGGCTTACCTCACATCGTCAAAAAGATTGGAGCTTAAAGGTTTTGCTCAAATAGCAGCCTTTTTGTCTACTTAAAAAAATAGCATCTGGAGTCTGAGCTTCAGGTTAACCAAATAATGCTTCTGTTTAAAAGGATGACAATCAGCAAGAAAATGCTTAAAAATATTTGTTTGCAAAGACACCTAGAAATTAGCCATAACTACATGAACTAAGCCTTTCTTCTAACCCAATTTTGATCCATTAACAGGAGATTGTTCTGTTTGTGAACCCATTTCTGCCATAAAGTACTAGAGCTCAATTCCCCTTAAAGTCAAATGTAAAAGCAATTCCCAGAGAAGTCGCTGGGACAAAATCTCTGGTGACATGTGAGAATATGTGAATATCTAAGTTATCAATTTACCTCTGGGATCCCTGATAACATGTTTCATTTTATTTCTCCCAATATTTCTCTGAGCTGTATGACATAACTTTTACTGACAGCTTACCAATTATAAAGACTGGATCACCACAGTGGGATGAATGTCTCAGACAGAAATCGAACACAGGAGTTCTTAACCTCAGCCCTACTCACCAAAAAGATCCTACTGCCTATTCGGGAAAATTGTCAAACCAGCCAAATATATATTCATTTAGACTTCTCAAATGCTTTGTCTTTTCTATCTTCAACAGGAGGTAAATCTGCTACCACCAAAGAAATGTAAAAGCTACCACAAAAAATGGAAATTATTTGAAAGACTCTTTGTTCCCTTCTGAAATACTTGGGTAGAACAGCTATCAAATGTATTTTTATTTAATGCTGCACATAGAATATCTAAATTTTATTGCTATGGGTCTTTATGCATGAAACAAACAGAAGACTTTCTTCCCATAGAAATTGATTTTCTTCTCCCCTTATTTCCTTAAGTATAGTTTTGAAGGAATAAAGTCATAGTATTTCTCACTTCCTTTTTCTCCTCCTAGCTTTAATCTGTGGTTTCTAAAGCACAGACTCTTCTGTGGGTTGTTGTTGTCTCCCTCCCAGATTGATTCTTCTGTGAAGGCAAACTAGGCCATCTTTTTCCTCAATTCTTACCCTAGCTTTTAATTACTGAGGGGCTAGGATAGGGCTAGGGTAATGCCTACTGAATGGATATTTCCTCAGACAAACTAAAACCTGGGAAAGACCTTAGCTTAAAAAAGGCCAGAGTCTTCCCCTGAATCCGGGCCATCATCTGCGTTCTTGACCTGTCTTAACATTGGACTCCAGTGACTCTGGAGAGAGTGAGGTTGATGATGCGATGCAGCCCTACCTCACTTAAATCCAATTCACTTGCAAGTCAAGACATCACCCTCCTGATGTCATTGGTCCTCTTCTGCTGTGCATACCCTTTGCAGCACATTATGGTTTTTGATTTCACTGAAAGTTACATTAACCATGGGCTACAGAATGGATTCTTAGACACTTCTCTTTTTGTGAATTGATTTGGAAAGGAATATGGTGATGCTAGTAGGGCAGCTATGTGGCACAGTGGATAGAGTGCTAGACCTAGATCCAAGAAGACCATCTTCCTGAGTTCAAATTTGGCCTTAGACATGTATTAGCTGTGTGACCCTATCAACTCTCTCAACCCTGCTTGCCTCAGTTTCCACTCCTACAAAATGAGCTAGAAAAGGTAATGGCAAACCACTCCAGTATCTTTGCCAAGAAAACCCAAAGGAGGTCACAAAGAGTCAGACGTGACTAAAAAATAACAATGATTTTATTGTGCTAACAGAAAAAATATTGCTTTTCAGGGGAAAGATGGGATAGGGAAAACAAGTGATGTTCTTATAAGCCTAGATGTGGCTACTACCACAGGCCTTGAAAGTACAGGCTAAGCATATAACCTGCAAGGTAAACTAGAGGCAAGGTCCCTTACCAACTTCTTCCTGTGGCCCTGGGGTTTAAATTTCCTCTTCTGAGTTGAAGATTTTTCCCCCAAGGGAGATCACCTCTTATTAAGGAGAATACAGGAAAGAGAAAGGGGGGGTGGAGTATGAGTATGCATATGAGTAAATACAATTTCTGGCTTAATTAGCACCCTTTTAAGGTTTTTCACTGGTATTTGAGACTTTGAAGTGTACAATAATAACATGCTAGATGTCACCAGTAACAAATCATTAACAATTCCAACCACGGAACCTGGATCAAAAAATGGTCAACTCTTCCCTCCCCCCCCACCCCATCTTTACTATCCCTTCCTGTTAATTTCAGCCAAGAAGATATTAAAACCCATTCTCCTTGGTACTGATTACTGACCTACCCTGATTGATGTGCAGTTCCTATTCACTGTAAATTTAACTATAGATTACTAGAAAAGCATGATTCATCCTCCAGCCTCTTTAATGCGCAAAAGGAATTTGTTATCTTCCAACTTGCACTTTGGCCACTCTAATAAGAACCTAAAAGTTAAATAATTAACAGGGATTGCTTGAAACTTTCAGCATCTTCACTTATTAGCCAGGTTGCAATTGCTATTCAGGAAGCATTACAAGATTGATGGGAAAAGGGTAAATGTCTGAATACAGTACAGTATAGTAAATGTTATTGAGCTTATTTCATTTGTAGGCTTAAAAGTGATTAATCTTGCATGGTTAATATCTAGATAAGAGACTGAATTGGCTTTGGAAATTTGGGGCACCTCCTTAGATGGCAGATCTACAAAGGAAGCCAACCTTAAGCAGTTTGTGTAAGGAAAAAACTACTAGAGGTTATATTTTAAAAAACAAAATTTGTCTAAAATTTTTAAAATGGATGAAAAAGGCCAAAGTGTGGGTTGGTTTGCTTGACTATATTTATTTGTTACAAATGAAGGAGCTCTCTTCTACAGGTTATATAAAGTAAAGGACATGAACAAAAGGCACGATCCTGGTTGTTGTTCAATGAATTGTCTTCAGGTTATAAATGTCTTTCTTATACTGAAAACTAAACATAGTACTCCAGATGTCATATGACTAGGGTAGACTATAGAGTAACTATTCCTTCCATATTCTTGGTGGCTAAATTTCTATTGATGTCATGGTGACATTAGTTTTGTTCTTGTTGTCATTTTCATTGTTGTTTTTGACTACAACATCATAGTAATGACTCACATTAAGGTTGCATTGAAAAGGTGATTTTTTTTGTAGCCAAGACTTTACATTTAACCCTACTGAGTTTCGCCTTATTAGATTTAGCCCAATCTCCAACCTACTGAGATATATTTGAATCCAGGATTTGTCATATAATATGTACATTATCCCTCTCAGCTTCTGTCAGCTGCAAATTTAATGATCATCCCACATAGACCTTTATTCCATCTATTGATAAAAATGTTAAACAACACATGACCAAACACAGAAACTTGGCTGGGGGTAGGGAGGCCTTCACAGGAAACATTCTTCCCAATTGACCAGGAAGGAACCATTAATGAGTACTTTTGGAGATTAGCCATTAAACAAATCAAAATCCATGCACTACAATTGATCACTCATCTGGCTCACATCCCCCATCTTTTTCACAAATATAATGTGAGATACTTTATTGAATGTTTTGCTTAAAATATAGGTAAATTGTACCCACAACACTCTTCTGATTTTACTTTCTGTTTGGTAGCCCTATCAAGAAACAGCTAAGTGACACAATGGACATAGCACTGGGCTTGGAATCAGGAAAACTCACCTTCATGAGTTCAAATCTGGCCTCAAACAATCAGTAGCTGGTGACCCTAGGCAACTTCCTTAACCCTATTTGCCCCAGTTTCTTCATCTATAGAAATGAGCTGGAAAGGAAATGAAAAGACATTCCAGTATCTTTGCCAAGAAATGTGTAAAAGGGGCCATGAAAACTCAACAGAACTGAAAAATGATTTAACAATAACAACAAACCCCATCAAAGAAAAAAAAATAAAGTTATTCAATTATGAATAAACTGCTCTTAATGAAGCCTTGGTGGCTCTTTGCAATCCCTATTTCTGTTGCTAGAGATCTATTAACAACATTTTTAATGATCTATTATGAAAATTTCCCAAGAATCAAAGTAAACCTCACTGGTTTGTAATTTGCACATATTCTTATTTTCTCAACATTAACATTTTCTAGTCTCTGATACTGTGTCATTTTACCTAATCTCAGTGAACTTTCAGATATCATTGTGTCATAGGAAACATCAGTTCTTTCAATAACTGAAGATGAAGTCCATCTTCATCAGGCCAAATTCATCAGGAGCATCTATACAACTCTTCAGACCCTTTGATCCCTTCTTATCAATGGCTGGTGTGTCTAACAATGTCCATTTAAAGAAAAGCAAGCACCCAGTCCAGCATTGTCTTCATTCTTCTCTGAACTACATTCCTGACTCCCTAGTTTTTCTCTACCATGAGCCCTCGATGGTGTTTTCTGCCTCCCCTACCTTGTTAACTTTCTTTTATTTGTTATCTGTTAATCTTAGAATTTAAATTGCTTGAACTTGAAGGACTTGTCTTTCTATTTCTTTTTGTAATCTATTTTCTCAATACAATATCAGGTGTAAAATAAGAATTTAATTGATTCCTGTTTGATTCAATTTGACTTGACCTACTACCTCTCTTTACTTATCTTGGTTATCAACACCCTGTTAACCTTTTTTTTTTTTTTGTTAACCTTTTTTCTGATGTCCAGTGCAAGGGCCAATCTGCTTAGCTAGGAAAACAAAAGCAAAATAAAAATTGAGGAACTCTGACTTCTCTTTGTTATAAATTATAATTTTACATCCACACAAAGTATGACATGCCTGTCATACTCATCATACACCACCAAATGTCACACGTTGTAGTTAATTCTGCTCTTTCACTCTCATAGATCTACTTAATTGTTTATATCTGTATATCTTGTCTCCCGAACCTCCTGAAGGGCAGATACTACATATTTATATTTCTTTGCATGTTTTACAGCATCTGGCATTTTGCTATGGATGTAGTAGGTTCTCAGTAAACATTTGTTAAATAAATGGATGAATAAATGAATGTTGGCATGATACAGTAGAAAGAGTATTGTATATGGAGTCAGAGCACTTGAGTTTGAATTCCAGCTCTGATACTTATCACTATAGAACATTGGGGAGATACCGAGTCAAGATGGCGGAGTAAAAACAGGACTTCCCTGCAGCTCCTATTTCCACCTCCTCCAATTCATGTAAAAGGTGACTCTGAACAAATTTTGGAGCTACAAGACCCACTAAATGACACAGAGAAGCTAACCTCCCACTGAGGACAGCCCATCAGGCTGGCATGAGGTGGCCAACACAGTGCTGAGCCCAGCCCCACATGAGCCCAAGGTTTTAGCCTCAGGGCAACCACAGTCAGCCACTGGCTGGAGGGCCGTCAGATCATGAGCAGCTGTGGCAGTTTGCAGAATTAGTAACCCATAGATGATAAGGACAAAGGGAGAGGTCAGTGCACTGTGGACTTTGGGAACTGAGAATTTGAGAGTGCAGTAGGCCTTTGCCCCCAGGGTGAAAAGGTCTGAGGTGCGGCAGCCACGTGGCTACTTCAGAGCTCCTGGACTGCAGATTGTAGGGGGACAAAGTGACCAGTCTGAGGGGTAATTGCTCTTGCTTTAACCTATTGGATCTGGATCACTGTCTAGCATAGAGGTCCTGGGGTGTGTGACCAGTTTGCCAGAGCATGGGGAGGCTCAGAGAAGGTACCCAACTAATAGCCCCAGCATCTGAAAAAACCTCAGCAATTTGGGACAAAGCTCCCCACTCTGGTAGCAGAGTTCTACTGTGGCAAAAAGCACAAAAGTCCAGTAATTGAGTGGCAACATGAGCAAATGAGGGAAGCAAGGCAAGCACAGTAATATGATTTTGGACTCCTTTTTTGGGGACAAAAAGAACAAAAGCATCCTTAAAAGGGAGGAAGACAGCAAAGTCAGAATTCCTGCACCAGAAGCTTCCAAGAAAAGAATATGTTGCTCACAGGCTTAGATAAACTTAAGAAGGATTTTGAAAACCAAATAAGAGAAGTGGAGGAAAATTTGGGAAGAGAAATGAGAATGATGCAAGAAAATTATAAAATGAGAGTCAACAACCAGACTGAAGAAAATAACACCTTAAAAAATAGACTAAGTCTAAAGGCAAAAGAGGTTCAAAAAAGCAATGAGGAGAAGAATGCCTTAAAAAGCCAAATTTGCCTGATGGAAAAAGAATCTCAAAAGTTCACTGAGGAGAATCATTCCTTCAGAATTAGATTGGAACAAATGGAAGCTAGTGAACTTTATGAGAAATCAAGATACTATTAAACAGATCCAAACAAATGAAAAAATAGAAGGCAATGCAAAATACCTCACTGAAAAAACCACTGACCTGGAAAATAGATCCAGAAGAGATAATTTAAAAATCAGTGGACTACCTGAAAGCCTTGATCAAAAAAAGAACCTAGAAATGATCCTCCAAGAAATTCTCAAAGAAAATTGCACTGATGTTTTAGAACCAGAGGGCAAACTAAAGGTTGAAAGAATACACCCAAAACTTTCTGAAAAAGATCCCAAAAAGAAAATTCCTAAGTATATTATAGCCAGGTTCTAGAGTTCCTAGATAAAGGAGAAAATATTACAAGCAGCCAGAAAAAAAAAATTAATACTGTGGAAACAGAATCAGCATAACACAGGATCTGGCAGCTTCTTCACTGAGGGATCAAAGAGCTTGGAATATGATATTCCATGGGTCAAAGGAGCTGGGATTAAAACCAAGAATCACCTACCCAGCAAAACAGAGTATCATGTTTCAGGGGAAAATATGGTAATTCAATGGAATAAAAAACCTTCAAGCATTCTTGATGAAAAAACCAGAGTTGAATAGAAAATTTGACATTCAGATACAAGAAGCAAGAGAAGCATGAGAAGGTAAACAGGGAAAAGATATCATAAGGAACTTATCACAGTTGAACTATTCACATTCCTATATGGAAAAACGACAATTGTAACTTATGAAACTTTTCTCAGTATGAGAATAGTTGAAGGGAATAGAAATGTATACATATATACATATATGTCTATATAGGAGGGCATATGGGCATATGAATACATATGTGAGTATGTGTATATATGTGTACAGGTATACATAGACAGAGGGCATAGGACCAGTTGAATAGGAAGGGATGATACTTAAAAGATATAATTAAGAGGTGAAAGAGGAATATAATGAGAGGAGATGGGGAGAGACAGCATGGCATAAACTATGTCATATAGAAGAAGCAAGGGAAAATGGTTAAAAGGGAGGGGAAGAACTGGAAGGCAAAAGGAAACGGGTTAACCCTATTCTCACTGAATTTGGCTTAGGGAGGGAATGACATACACACTAAATAGGGTATCTTGCCTACAGGAGAGTAGGGGAGAAGGGGATGAGAGGGGTATCATGGAAGGGAGGGCAGGCTGGGGGGAGAAAAGTTGGAAGCACCCACCTTTGAAAAGGGACAAGATCAATGTAGAGAATAGAACAAGTCAGGGGTGGGATGGAAGGAAATATAATCAGTCGTTCAAAATATATACACTATGGAAATGTTTTGCATAGCTACACTTGTAAAACCTATACTGAATTGCTTATCTTCCCAGTAAGGGTGGGTGATGAGGGAAGTAGGGAATGAATCTGGAATTCAAAGTTTTAAAATCAAAAATTTAAAATATATCATCATCATCATCATCATCATCATCATTTTACATGTAACTGGGAAATAAGATATACAGTCACTGGAGCATAGAGATCCACCATGCCCTACTGGAAAGGTGGATGGGGGCAAGGGGGAAGATATAGGAGAGTGCAGGTTGGGAGAGGGAATATTCAGTGGGATTCACTGTTTTGGGATAGTTGGTACAGGAAAAATGGGGAGAAAATTTGTAACTCAAAATCTTGTGGAAATGAATGATGTAAATTAAAAAAATAAATAAATAAACTACAGACTATTAAAAAAAAAAAGAACATTGGGCAAATGGGATAAACTCTCTGGGTCTCTAGTTGCTCAGCTGGACAAAAAGAGTATGGGAGAAGTTCTCTAAAGGGTATTGACTCTGGGAAACTGCTTGAATTCTGAATGAATCTTCCCACTTGATGAGGCATTTGTGTGAGGCCATAAGCCTTTCATTATAGCTAGGCCCAAATCTCTTATTCTTACTAGCCTAGCCCTCCATTGTCCAGCTACTTCCCACAGTTGATCCTATCAATATATCTATACCCCAAATCTTTTACCCTTAAACTAGCCTAGCCCTCCATTGTCTGTCATCTCTTTCTGTCATCAGCTCTTTCCCACCCTTAATCCCCTTACTGGAGTCTGACCTCAGTTCCATCAAGATCCTCCTTAGACTCCTCCTCAAGATACTCCCCAAACTCTTCCTCTAGACTTCCCCTAAATCCTACACTCTATTTAAGATCCATCTTGCCTCTAGGTAAGGGCTGAGATTAATCTAGCCCAGACTCACTTTGTGTCAAATTATTCTGCCTCTTGCCTCTAGGTAAGGGCTGAGATTAATCTAGCCCAGACTCACTTTGTGTCAAATTATTCTGGCCTGCTTGTCAATACAAGCTTCATGTATACTTAGGCTCCTTAAGAGTCTACTCATTAAGGTAAATCTTTAATAAACTTTGCTTTACTTTGAGAGAGGACTCAAGTCAAATTCATTCGGTATGACCCAGCATGTTGATATTTTGGGGTCTTGAGCACCCCTAAACTCTAAACCTCAATAGATGCTACACATGATTTTTAGAGGTAAAAAAAAATCTTAAAAGAGAGAAAGGAGAAAAGTCTAAAGGTTAAAAGACAAGGGAGGAATAAAAAATAGAAATGTAAGGAAACCAAGAGATGAGAGAACATCACTATAAATGCAAGGCTTTTCATAGTGAGGGCAAAGTAAGAGAGGTGGTAGGGATTCCATGAGACAACAAGAGTATAAAAGAAAGAAATAAGAAGGAATAAAAAATTGTAAACTTAGATATTATAAAACATAGAAAGCATATGGTAGGAAAAAAACAAGAAAAAATTTTGTAAGAAAAAAACACAAGCTGGTAAAAAGACTAAAAGCTAGAGAAAATATTAGTATAAATTAAAAGAATTCTGAATGAACAGCAGGATTTAAAAGAAAATGATTTCTTGTCAGGAATGGTATCTTTTTTTATCAGATATAAATTGAAGTACCTAAGGAAGAACTGATTATAAGTTGACAAACATGCCAGGATAAGGAAAGTTCATTTATTTATATAATGACTAATGAAGAAGTAAAACAAAGGAAGTATCACAAGCACTTGATATTCAGTTGCCCTTTGGGGAAGCAGGGGGAGACCAAGTCAAGATGGCAGAGAAAAGGCAGCAATTTATCTGAGCTCTCCCCAAAACCCTCCAAATACCTCTAAATAATGCCATAAAAAATTCCTGGAGGAACAGAACCCACAAAAGGACGTAATGAAATAACTCTCTAGTCAAAGACTTAGAAAATAGGCAGGAAAAGTATCACACCTGGGTGTCAGTGGAGCACAGTCCAGCCCAGGCCACACAAGCATAGACCCAGCACAGACACAGACCATCAAACCAGGAGCAGGTCATGGGAGCCACTGAATCAACAGTGGCAGCAGCTACTTCTGGAGCTCTCAGCCAACAGACAGTAACGGGGTTGAATAACTGGTCAAAGGAAATTACAGGAGTCTCTTTGCTAACACTGAAGCAGGATTCTGTTGTTTGCCCATACTTGGATGTGGGTTACAGTTCTGAATGACAGTCCTAGGGGAAGGAGTAGCACTACCACACCAGTTCTTTCAGGAACAGTGGAACAGAGGCCCTCATCACAGTTCCAAGGCAGGGAAAAAATGTTTGTGGTCACTCACAAAACAGAATACAGGCCAGAAGAATAGTAAAAACACATCTATGTAGGTCATACCAACTTAGAAGAATTGAAAACTTACAAAACCCTAAAAGTACCTCAGAAACCATCTGTATAAAACCCCAAAGCCTGGAACAGTGAGCCCTCCATCCTGGAAGCAGAGCCCTACTTTAAGAAAGAGTTAAAAGTCAAGTAATAGGCTGGGAAAATGAGCAAACAACAGAAAAAAATCCTGACCATAGAAAATTACTATGTTGACAAGGAAGATCAAAACACACACTCAGAAGATAACAAAATCAAAATTCCAACACCTAAAGCCTCCAAGAAAAAATGTGAATTGGTCTCAGGCTATGGAGGACCCCAAAAAGGATTTTGGAAATCAAAAAAAGAGAGGTTGGGGAAAAAATGAGAACAAAAATGAGAGTGATGTAAGAAAATCATGAAAAAAAAATTCAGCATCTTGGTAAAGGACACATAAAAAAGATACTGCAGAAAATAACACCTCATAAAACAGACTAGGCCAAATGATAAAAGAGGCCCAGAAACCCAACAGGAAGAAAGATCCCTTAAAAAGCTATATTGGCCAAATGGAAAAAGAGGTACAAAAGCTCACTAAAGAAAATAATTCTGTAAAAATTAGAATTGAACAACTGGAAGCTATTGACTTTGTGAGAAATTGAGAAAAAAATAAAACAAAACCAAAAGAATGAAAAAAAAAATGAAGACAGTGTAAAATTTTTCATTGGAAAAACAATTGACATGGAAAAGAGATCCAGGAGAGATAATTTTAAAATTATTGGACTATCTGAAAACCATGATTGAAAAAAGAGCCTAGACATCATCATTCAAGAAAACATCAAGTAATACTGCCTTGATATTTTGGAACCACAGAGTAAAATAGAAATTGAAGAAATCCACCAATCACCTCCTGAAAGAGATCCCAAAATGAAAACTCCCAGGAATATTATAGTCAAATTCCAGAGCTCCTACATCAAGGAAAAAAATGTTGCAAACAACTAGAAAGAAACAATTTAAATATCATGAAGCTACAGTCAGGATAACAAAAGATTTAGAAGCTTCTACATTACAGGATCAGAGGGCTTGGATTATCACATTCCAGAGGGTAAAAGAGCTAGAATTACAACCAAGAATCACTTCCCAAGCAAAACTGGGTATAACTGTTCAGAGGAAGAAATGGACATTCAATTAAATAGAAGATGCCCAAGCATTCTTGATGAAAAGACCAGAGCTAAACAGCGTTTGACTTTCAAATACCATACTCAAGAGAAGGATAAAAAGGTAAACAGTAAAGAGAAATCATAAGGGACTTCATAAAGTTAAATTGCTTACATTCTTATGTGGGAAGAGGATACTTCTAACTCATAAGAACTTTCACATTATTATGGCAATTAGGAGTTTATATAGATGGAGAGCACAAAAGTCTACTGAATATGAAGAGATATCTAAAAGAATTAAATTAAGGGGTGATAAAGGGGAAAGGAGAGGTACATTGGGGTAAATTATTTGACATAAAAGAGGCAAGAAACATCTTTTACAGTAGAGGAGAAAAGGGGAGGTTGGGGGGAATGAATCAGCCTTGGTCTCATCAGAATTGGCTCAAAGAGAAAATAACATAAATACTCAAATGGACATGGAAATCTGTATTACCTACAGAAAAGAAGGAGGGGAATAGGATAGGTGGGCTGATAAAAGGGAGGGCAGATTGGGAAAGGGATAGTAAGAAGCAAAACACTTTTCTTTAATTTTTATGTAATCAGAATTGTCCATTTTACCCTCTATGATCTCTATTTTATTGTCATGAAATCTTATCCTCTTTCATAGATCTGATGGTTAATTTTTCAGTGCTCTTCTAATTTGCTTATGCTGTAACTTTGTAACTTTATATGTATACACACACACACACACACACACACACACACACACACATATATATATATATATATATATATATATATATATATATATATATATATATAAGTTTTATACTCATTTGAAGCTTATCTTGGTATATGTTGTAAAATGTTATTCTAGACCTAGATTCTGTCAGACTGCTTTCAATTTTCCCTAACATTTTTATTTTTATTTATTTTCATTTTAGACTCAAACACCAGAAGACACATATGCAATAGAGAAAAGGAAAAAAAAAAACATATCATAAAAAATATTGGAACTTAAATGCAAAGAAAGAAAAAAAAAGCATGTCAGGTGCATAGCAAAACATAAGAGAGAATTCCAAATACGTAACAATAAATTTTCATTTCAAGAAAACCAGTATGATAAACTGTACATCTTCACTTTGCTTTCCCGTAAGTTTTCTTTTGTTCTATGTTATGCACTTTTTTACTTCTTTTTTTTTTCCTCCCACCCCCAGAATTTGACAATTAAGATTGGATATGTTTCTCTGTAGCTACAGATATATACATACACATATATACATATGCACATATACATATATACACACATATACTGACATATACTTTCCCAAACAAATTCTACTCCTGATCTTTGTTTTTATGTTTGTGCATATTTCTTGTTCCCTATCCCTCCTGCTTCCTCTACATTACTTCTATGCACTACCTTGCTTTCTTATTACTTGCCCCTCCCCCTCTAATGATCCTCCCCCTGTTCTCCCATTCCCATAAATCTAAACACTCTTCTATATCCCCCTTTTAAGTATTCTGTCACCCTCCCCTCTAAACATCCCTCTCTTGTCTCCCTCCTCCCTATTCCCCTACCATTTTATTTCTTCTAAATTTAGAAAACTTTTATACTCTTCTAAATACATATGTGTATATGTATGCATATGTATTGTTCCCTCTTAGAACCATGCGCAAAGACAGTAGGTTACCAGAACTACCAGCCCTCCTCCCCTATCTAATACTTTTTTTTTTTTATCAATTCTTCCTCTTGCACCTCATTTGTTTTTGGATTTTTGGTTGTTTCTTTGTTTAGTTTTTTGGGGGCTTGGGGGGGTTTATTTGTTTGTTTTGCTTTCCTTTGCTTTGTTTTGCTTTTTGGAGCACAATTGGGATAAAGCTACTTGCCCAAGGTCACACAGCTAATATGTGTAAAGTGTCTAAGGCCATATTTGAACTCAGGGCCTCCTGACTCTGGGGCCAGTGCTCTATTCTCTTACACCTCATTTGTATAAAATAATTACTCTTTTTAGCTGTTTCTAAATGGTTTCACTTTTTAAATTCATATCATACCCCAGTTTGCTCCAATATTTCTAAATGAGCTACACAATTATTAATAAGAATCATAGATACATGTTTTACATTTTACATATATAAAAAGTAAAGGGTCTATACTTAAGGAATCCCTTATGATCAGGCCTTGGTATGTCCCTTATATTTCTCATGGCTCTTTTTTTTTAAATTAAATTTTATGTTTATTTTTCACTTACATCATTCATTCCCACAAGATTTTGGGTTACAAATTTTTTCCCTGTCTTTCCCCTACCCACCACCCCAAAACAGCAATCCCACTGTATATCCCAATCTGCTCTCTCCTATATTCTCTCCCATCCCCCACTCTGAATTTCCAGTAGGGCAAGATGGATCTCTATACTCCAGTGCCTGTATATCTTATTTTCCAGTGGCATATAACAAAATATTAATAATAATAATTTTTAAAACATTTTATTTTTAAAACTTTTTATTCCAGATTCTTTCCCTTCCTCCCTTGTCACCCACCCTTACTGGGAAGATAAGCAGTTCAGTATAGGTTATACATGTGTAGCTATGTAAAACATTTCCATAGTGGATATATTATGAAAGACTGACTATATTTCCCTCTTTCCTATCCCACCCCACACTTGTTCTATTCTCTATTTTGATGCTGTCCCTTTTCAAAAGTGTGTGCTTCTAAGATCCCTCCCCAACAACCTGCCCTCCCCTCTATCATCTCCCTCTCATCCCCTTCCCCCCTTCTCTCCTGTAGGCAAGATACCCTATTTAGTGTGTATATCATTCCCACCCTAAGCCACATTCAATGAGAGTAAGGTGGACCCATTCCCTTTTGCCTTCCTGTTCTTCCCCTCCATTGTAACAGTTTTCCCTTGCCTCTTCTATATGAGATAATTTACCCCATTCTATCTCTCCCCATCTCCTCCCATTATATTCCTCTCTCACCTCTCAGTTTCACCTTTTAAGTATCCTCCTTCCTATTCAATTGGTGTTGCGCCCTCTGTCTATGCATACCTGTACACATGTATATACACACTCACATATGTATCCATATGCCTATATACCCCCTACATATATATATATATATACACACACACGCACGTATGCATATGTACATACACATTCATATTCCCTTAAATTATTCTCATACGGAGAAAAATTTCATAAGTTACAATTATCATTTTTCCATGTAGGAATGTAAATAGTTCAACTTTTATAAGTTCCTTATGATTTCTTTTGCCTTCTAATGCTTCTCTTGCTTCTTGTATCCAAATGTCATATTTTCTATTAAACTCTTTTTTTTTCCATCATGAATGCTTGAAAGTCCTCTATTTCATTGAATGACCATATTTTCCCCTGAAACATGATACTCAGTTTTGCTGGGTAGGTGATTCTTGGTATTAATCCCTGCTCCTTTGACCTTGGGAATATCATATTCCAAGCCTTTGATCCCTCAATGTAGAAGCCTCCAGATCCTGTGTTGTCCTGATTGTGTTTCTATAATATCCAAATTGTTTCTTCTTGGCTGCTTATAATATTTTCTCCTTGATCTGGGAACTCTGGAACCTGGCTATAATATTCCTAGGAGTTTTCTTTTTGGGATCTTTTTCAGGAGGTGATTGGTGGATTCTTTCAACCTCTATTTTGCCCTTTGGTTCTAAAACTTCAGGGCAATTTTCCTTGAGAATTTCTTGAAGGATCATTTCTAGGTTCTTTTTTTGATCATGGCTTTCAGGTAGTCCACTGATTTTTAAATTATCGCTTCTGGATCTATTTTCCAGGTCAGTGGTTTTTTCAATGAGGTATTTTACATTGCATTCTATTTTTTCATTTGTTTGGATCTGTTTAATAGTATCTTGATTTCTCATAAAGTTCACTAGCTTCCATTTGTTCCAGACTAATTCTGAAGGAATGATTCTCCTCAGTGAACTTTTGAGATTCTTTTTCCATCAGGCAAATTTTGCTTTTTAAGGCATTCTTTTCCTCATTGGCTTTTTGAGCCTCTTTTGCTATTTCAATTAGTCTGTTTTTTACGGTATTATTTTCTTCAGTCAGGTTGATGCCCTTTTCATGATTTTCTTGCATCATTCTCATTTCTCTTTCCAATTTTTCCTCCACTTCTCTTATTTGGCTTTCAGAATCCTTCTTAAGCTCCTCTATGGCCTGTAAGTAGCTGATTCTTTCCTTGGAAGCTTCTGATGCAGGAGTCCTGACTTTGCTGTCTTCCTCCCGTCCCATGCTTTGATCCTTATTGTCCCCCAAATAGAAATATAAAGTCGGATTGCTATGCTTGCTTTGCTTCCTTTGCTTGCTCATGTTGCCACTCAATAACTTGATTTTTGAGCTTTTTACCACAGTAAAACTCTGCTTCCAGAGAGGAGAGCTTTATCCCAAATTGCTGGGGTTATCTCAGCCGCTGGAGCTATTAGTTGGCTGCCCTCTCTGAAGCCTCCATGAGGTCTGGCAAAGTAGTCATGCACCCCAGGGCCTCCACCCTAGATAGTGATCCAGATCCAAGGAGGTTAAAGCAAAAGTGATTACCCCTCAGAATGGTCACTTGGTCTCCCTACAATCTGAAAGCTAGGAGCTCTGAAGCAGACATGCAGTGGCAGCCACAGTGCTTCAGCTGCTTCTCCCTCTGGGATCAGAGGCCAGACCACACTCCTGAACCCTATGTTCCCAAAGTCCACACTGAACTCTGACTTTGTCTTTGGGATCTATGGCTTGATAATTCTGGAAACCACCACAGCTGCTGGTGATATACTCTCCCAAAGTACTTCTAGCCACAGCTGGTCAAGGACACCCTGTAGCAGCAAGCACCCCAGCATCCCCAGGGTGGCTGACAACACAGGTTCTTAGATCTGCTTTTCTAAAGGAAAGCAACTCAAAATGGATTAACAAGCTTACTTTAATCAATCAAACATATATCATTTACCTAGTTCAGGGGAAAAAGGTCAGCACCCCAAACTTCAAAGTATACAGATCAACTTCAAACAAACAGATCAAGCAGACAGGCTTCCAAACTGTCCAACCATTATCAATACCAAATCACAGTGACCAGAGAGGGAAGCATCAACATCTGGGTTTTCAAAGTCTGGGGGCTTTCAACAGCTGCCCAGAGTCTCATCTGGACAAATCACAAAACACTTCTCAAAGTGAGCCCCTAAGCAAAGCCTCACATCAAGGATTATATAGCCTTCTCCTGGATTGGAGAATGTAACCACACTCTTGACCCACTGCCCAATCACACAGTATCAAGGTGTGGGCATTCCTGAAAACCAAGCCTCCTGCCATAGGTTCCATGTGACCACATTCAGCCTATTAGGGGGCAGAGTATATGTTCAAATCAAGGAAGCTTATCAGAGTCTCTTAAGGCAATCAAAGGGCCTAGGGGCATGGAAGATCTTTAAATTTACATTTCCATTACACACCATAGGGCTAAAACTGTGGGCCCATGTGGGGCTGGGCTCTGCTTCCAGCATGCTGTGATGAACCCTTTCTGTCTGCCTTCCAGGTTTCCTTTAGCAGGAGATGTGTTTCTCTCTGTCACTTTGTGGGTTCTGTAGCCCTAAAGTTTGTTTAGAGTCATTTTTATATGTATTTGAGGTTGTTATGGGGGGAGAACACAGAATTTCCCTGCTTCTACACTACCATCTTGGCTCTTCCCCCTCACTTGACTCTTGTTTGTCAAATCTTCTATTGAGTTCAGTTTGTTTCTTTTAAAAAAGTCTTTAAAGTCTGACAGTTGATCAAATGCCCTTTTTTTTCTTTCATGATTATGCTTAATTTTAATTTTTTTTAAAAAATCAAATAGGAAATGTACAAAAATATTTATAGCAGCTCTCTTCTGGTGATAAATAACAAAATTGAGGGAATGCCCATCAATTGAGGAATGACTGAAAAAATTGTAATAGATGATTAAGCTAGAATACTGTTGTTCTAAAAGAAATGATAAACTGGATGCTCTCAGAAAAACCTGGAAATACTTTTATGAGCTGATGCAAAGTGAAATGTATTGTGTACGAAGTTAAAGAAATATTGTAAGATGACCAGTTGTGAATGACATAGCTATTCTCAGCAACACGATGATCTAAGACAATTCTGAAGGATGAATAATGGAAAATACTATCCATCCCCAGAGAAAGAACTGATGATATCTGAATGCATATTGAAGCATACTTCTTTGTTTTACTTTATTTTTCTTGAGGTTTTTTTGTGGGGGGAGGAGTGTTTTATGATGTATTTCATGACATGAATAATAGGGAAATGTTTTGCCTGACTACATATGTATAACTGATATTTAATTGTTCATCTTCCTAATACGGAGGGGGTAGGGAGAAAGGGAAAGAATTTGGAACTAAAAGTCTTAAAAACTGTTAAAATTATTTAAATACTAAATAAATTCCCAAAAAATGTCCTTTGGAAATTTTATGTAACAAATGGCACACATAAAGGAGCTTGGCTGGATACCACAAATGAAAACCCAATTAGATAGCTTCAAAGAAAAGAAGAATGTCAGATCAAAGATATACCATGGTAGGAACACTGGCATTTATTTAGTACAATTCCTTTATTATAGTGAGGAAACAGGTTGACAGAGGGGAATGATTTGCCCAAGGTCATACAGCATCATAACTCAATAAATAAGCTCAAGTTGATCCCAAGTCTTTCCCTCTTCTTTTTACTACACCATACTGCCTGCCAAGCAAAAGCCTAAATAGATTCAAAGGAGAAAAAAGTAAGAGACAATGTTGAAAACAAAATGAGCAATCTTAATGAAAATTTGTTCACTTGTTCTTGGTTTTAACTAGTTGGCATGAGGTTATGATTTAATTTATTTGGCAAATTCGGTTTGGACAATATAGTTGTCAATTCTTTGGGTTGAAATGGAGACTTTGGCTCTTGTCCTGATTTGGCCTTTAATCAGCTCTGTCATCTTAGGCAAATTACTTTACTCTGAGACTCAGTTTGTTACATGAAAGATCTAATTGCCAAAGGCTCTTCAAGTTCTAATATCCTTTGTATCTAATAACCATTCACTCAGTACTTCACCTTCTATCATATGCACAAGAGACAGTACCTGTAGAAAGGCCACATTTTTTACATTTCAAAAATTTCAGCAATAACTTTGGACACTGCTATCATTACATTGAATAAATATCTTTCAGCTCCTATCAAATAAGTCTGAGTGCCAAAGGGAAAAAAAAGAATCCAGAGAAACATCTGTTATTTATGCCATATGGGAAGCAGAAAGAAGAAAATTAAAGCATGTTATTTATTGGTACTTGTAAACACTATTCCCTAGAGTAGGGGTGGGGAACCTGCAGCCTTGAAGTCACATATAGCCTTTTAGGTCCTTGGGTACAATCTTGATTGAGAAGTTTTACAGAACAAATCATTTTATTAGGTAATTTTTTTCTGTGAAGTTTGGATTCAGTCAAAGGGCCACACTTTAGGGACCTAGAGAGCCACATGTGGCCTTGGGGCTATAGGTTCCCCCATCCTGCTCTAGAGTCTTAATTTCTCACCAACGAATATTTACTGGTAGATGGTCAAAGTTTTCATCATCTGGCAATGTATATGTTCAAACCATAACATAATATGAAGAGGCAAGCTCCAAAGTTAATGAAGCTTTTACTTAGGAAATCTTATATCTGATGATTTGGCCATGATTTCCCAATACCATACTGATATTACCACAGCTAAGACTGATAAAAGTTATACCATTCTGTTTGAGATAAATGAAGTGGATCTCTAAAGGTAGAATATGCAAGTTCAAATGCAAAATTAAAGGGAACAGAGCAAAAAGAAAAGAGTAAACTGAGACCTATATTTTTCATACACACCTACTTTTATAAAATCTATCAGGCCTTCTCTTGTTTTGAAGTCTTATTTTTCATAATCACTGAATGTGCTCAGCTAGAAAAATCAAAAGCTATTCAAAGGCCAAATGTAAGCAGACATAAGTTTCACAAGCCTTTTCCCCAACAGAAATTAGACTAAAGTATTCAAGACATTCTCTCTGAATCCTGACACAGGGAATGTTCAGCATGCCCATCTGCTTCCTTAGACAGCTAAGGCACTGCTTTGAATCAGGCCATTATAAGCTGGAAGGAATATTAGTACTGAAATAGAACACCACATTTGAGATCTGTGGAAAGAAAAAAAAAGTTACTCTACTAAATTTAAATAAATCAGGTCTTGTTTTGATCAGAAATGTCATAAATATTATAAATATCCATTCTGCCTTCATGAATAAAAGTAAAATTATTCTACTTCAAAAGACATAAATGAAAATAGGTGAATGAAGTAGGCAACCAAGATTTCTCCATTTGTACCCTATTGGACATCCTTTTCTATCTCTTTTGTGGATTTGCCCTCTAGGTCTCTGTCTTTATGTGTAACAATTCTCTAGGGCTCTGTCCTGGACCCTCTTTTACTCTTTCTTTACATATTTTCCCTTAGTGATCTCATTTCTGGTGGGTTTACCTATCAGCTCCATGTAGGTGACTCCCAAGTCTATGTATTCAGCCATTATCTATCTATCTTCTAAGTCATAGCCCCATATCTCTAACTGCTAGATATCTTTAGCTTGGTGTCCCAGTAGGTATCTCAGATTCAAAATGTCAAAAATGATTCTTGTTTTCTTTACCTCTAGACTCATCCTTCCTCCCAATCTGTTTCTATTGGGGACATTACCATTTTTTTCCTAACCACCCAGATTCTCAATTTAGGAGATATGTTTGACTCAGTTCTCACTCATCCCCAATATTCAATCTTATTGATTCAACTTCCACAGCATTTCTTATATCTATCCTCTTCTTTCCCATCACACTAAAACTACCCTAATCCAGGCCTTTATCACTTCTCTCCAATATTATTATAACCAGCTAATTGGTCCATGTGTACTAAGCATTTCCCCTCTACAATCAATCCTTCACCAAACTGAAAAATTGATATTAAAAAAGTATAGATCTGGCTATGCCACTCCAAAGTTCAAGAATCTTCAATGGCTCTCTCTTTTCTTTTTTTCCCAATACAATAAAAAACAAACTTCTTTGTTCAGCCTTTTAAGGACTTCAACATTTGCCTTCAGTCTATTTCTCCAAGCTGATAACCTTATTATGCATTCTGTATTCCAGTTGAATTATACTATTCACTGTCCTCAACAAACATTCTATCTCCCTCCTATATCCCTGCTTTTGTATAGGGTGTCCCAGATGCACATCTCCTCTTAACTTTACCTTCTGATATCCCTATCCCCTTTCTAGACTCAGCTTTGTTGTTCCTTTCTATAGGGGGCCTTTCCTTATAACTCCAATTATTTATGATAATTTTGTTTATATTTTTTTATTTAACCATCTCTGATTAATTTATTTTTACTCAGTAAACATAAGTTCCCTGAGGGAAGGGACTATGTCTTATGAGAAAACCTAGACTAAAAGTTTTGTGAGAAAAGGACCATAACTTAAAAAATTTCCCTTCTCTACCCCACCCAGTGCCATATGCTATGCATACTTCAATATGTTAATTTTTTTTAAATACATTATTTTATCCATGTTCATACTCCCTTCACTGATGTAGATTACAATTCATCCATGTTTTAATAGATGATCTTTGTGAGAGCTACCTTGTTCTCCTTTCCCCCACACCCCAAAAAAATCAACTTACAATAAACTTCTGCAAACATAGTTAAGCTAATCCTCAGGTGATAAGAATATATTTTTCAATAATCCATTCTCAAAGCCTTTATACATTGCACCATGCCTACAAGACCTTTTTATCCATTACCATAACTTTAAAGAGTCCACAGTCACCTCAACATCATGAGGAAGCACTGGAGTAGGATGCTATTGAATGAGTTCCACATGTTGCTGTTGCCATTGAGTCATTTTTCAGTCAGGTCCAACTCTTCATGACCCTATTTGGGGTTTTCTTGGCAAGGATATTGGAGTGGTTTGCCATTTCCTTATCTAGCTCAATTTACAGATGAGGAAACAAACAGGGTTAAGTGACTTGCCTATGGTCATATGGCTAGTAAGTGTCTAAGGCCATATTTGAATGAAGGAAAATAAGTCTCCTGACTCCAGGCCTAGTATTCTATCCATTATGCCTCCTAGATACTCTTTTCTACATGTAGTAAATCCTTACTGTTTATTGAATTGAATTGATTCTTCAAGCTTTAGACTTAGATTTCAAGTAAGATTTCAGAGCTAAATTAAAACTTTTGAATGTCTTCATCAATGTGGGCATTTACAGATACTGGTCTTCAGACTCCTCAGACCAGTCCATTTCTGGGCTTCTATGTATAGCTTTACTAATTTGATAAAACCCTGTAGGGATAACCTTCAAAAACTTAGAGTCACTTCATACCAGAAGATTAAATGAAAGTTCTTTAAAATTAATTAGACATGATTTACTGTCTTTGAAAAATATGAACCCATTAAAAATTTGAAAATAACAATAAATTGGGGTGGCTAGGTGGTGCAGTGAATAGAGCACTGGCCCTGGAGTCAGGAGGACCTGAGTTCAAATCAGTCTTTAGACACTTAACACAAAAACTAGCCTTGTGACCTTGAGTAAGTCATTTAACCCCAATTGTCCTCCAAAAAGCAAAAACAAATTTTTTTTTTCAGAAAATAACAATAAATTGGGGCAGCTAGGTGGTATAGTAGATAAAACATTGGCCCTGGAATCACAAGAACATCAGTTCAAACCTGGTCTCAGACACTTGACACTTATCAGCTGTATGACCCTGAGCACTTTCACTTAACCCTGATTGCCTCACAAGACAACCACAACCACAGAGAAAATAACAATAAATTGAGGTCTTCTGTCCTCAATGTAATTGTTTAACATTGGGTTAAGAGAATTAATGCAAGTTTGGTGACACTAATTCAATTTAATTAAATAATTTAGCACATGCTATGAGTAAGCCTTACCCAGAATGTCTTTTTTGAAAGATTCACCTTGATATGGAGATAACTCACATATTTTAAAAGTTATGCCAGAAGAGTACAAGCTCTGGCAGGTACTAGAATCCTAGACAGACTTTGTATAAGGTTTCAGATCTAACTGTTGCTGTTTTCTGAGAATTAGACTTGTTAAATGAGGAGATTATCACCATAGTCTGGCTGTAAAGTGATGAATCCTTTGACCATAGAACCATGGCTACCCATGAAGCAAATAAAAATACAAATTGTGCCTTCACCTTTATATCTGTAGTGATGGTGGTAGAGTATTGATAAATGAACCAGGAGGTGCAAAATATTAAATTAATTATTGGTATTCTAAATGTGAGATATTTGTATGATGACCCATAAATTAAGATACTACTAGTAGAATTGATTCTTATCAATCCTGACAATTCTCTCTCAAAAATAAACTAAAATACAAAGGAATTTGCATATATTTACAAAGGGATGGTAGCACATAGATTCTACTTGCAAAACCAAAAGAAGGAGCTGATAGAGTTTTATTTTTTAATCATTTATCTAAAGTCATTAAGAAATATGACTTCATGAAACATTTGTTCATTTTATATTTCAGTGCTTATAATGAACATTGCAAAAAAACAAGATTATTACAACCTCTTGATAAATTTATTAAGCTCTTAATTTTGATTAAGCACTATGTAGGCACTAAAAATACAAAGATAAAAATGGAACCATTTCTGCCCTCAAGGAACTTATACCCCTCAGAGGCAAGACATGTATATATGCAAGTATATATAAAAATATATTTTGTGCAAAACAAATATTTACATAAAACATATAAAGTAGTGAAGTTGTGACCATTAGCATGGGGGATAGCCTATTCAAAAGCATGGGGATGGGAGATGGTCTATCATGTGTAAGGAACAGTAAGTAGACCAGTTTGTCTAAAACAAAAAGTTTATGAAAGGAAATAAATAATAAAAAGATAAATTGAAGGCAGGTTGTGGAGGGTTTTGACAGAGGAGTGTGTATGGGGGATGGGAGAGAGACAGCAGAAAAGAATATCAATTAGGAGACAATAACAATAATCCAAGAAAGAAGTAATGAGGGCTGATGGATATGCGAGTGGGGAGAAAAGGATTTAGATAGTGTGAAGTTAGAATTACCAAGATTGTATGGGGTGAGGGACAGTGAGAAGTTGAGGATTTCTTTGAGTTTGCTTGCCTGGGGAATTGGAAGAATGGTGATGTGAAACCCTCTAAGGAAATAGAATCGAAGAGTAGGATCAGGGAAAAAGTTAGTAAGTACTGTTTTGCACATAGTGAGTTTTAGGTACCCAAGAGACATTTCTTATGTGACTGCTAACTGTGGAATACAACATTTTCAGGAGAAATAAATGAATGGAGAGATATATGGTGGATGTGGAAAACCAATACCACATTATCAGTGGAGAAAAGTGAACCAAAAGCAGCATACAACATATAATCAGGGAGGTATGTGACTAATAAAGGAAGAGGCCAGATGGACAGTTTTGGTACCAATATAATGTCAGGAGGTCTAAGGCAAGGCCTTTAGAACACAGCATAGACCTCTCTGTGGAAGATTTAAGGGAAGACCTGAACAAAAGACACATAGGAAGGGAAGGCATGGATGAGTTGTAATCTGGGAGAAGTACCCACATCAGCGAAATCAATGAATCTTTGAAGTATTGCAGCATGTGCAAAAAAACCAAAACAAAACATAATAGGTACTAGAAATGCAAAGACAAAAAATAAAATATCTTTACCCTCAAGGAGTTTCTATTCCACTGAGAGATACAACACATAGATTGATAAGTGAATATGAGATCTAGTCAAAGAAAGGTATATTCACATACACACACAAAAAAAGATAAAAACATTCTTGGATCTTTCCAAACATCCAAGGTCAATAATGATCAGGTGAAGTTCCACTAAAACCATGACACTATATTCCATTTTAAATTGTAGCCTTGAGTTATCTTTTTAAGTTCCTTATAACATTACAATGTTATCCTACTGTGGCATTATGTATTACTTTGTTTGCCAAAAATTTATAATACTCTAACATTTCTTTCACTGATATGGAAACTGAGTCATGTAAAATTGATGCTTTTATAACTTGGATAGTTAAAGGCTAGAAAATCATGCTAATTTCTCACTTTTCCTTGTATTAATTCATTGTAAAACTTTGACAGTGTCCTTTTAAAAGATCAATTCAGTATTTGTAGCAGCAAGCACCCCAATATCCCCAGTGTGGCTGCCAACACAGGTTCTTAGATCTGCTTTTCTAAAGGAAAGCAACTCAAAATGGGTTAACAAGCTTACTTTAATCAATCAAACATATATCATTTACCTAGCTCAGGGGAAAAAGGTCAGCAACCCAAACTTCAAAGTATATAGATCAACTTCAAACAAACAGATCAAGCAGACAGGCTTCCAAACTGTCCAACCATTATCAATACCAAATCACAGTGACCAGAGAGGGAAGCACCAACATCTGAGTTTTCAAAGCTGGGGGGCTCTCAACAGCTGCCCAGAGTCTCATCTGGACAAATCACACAACACTTCTCAGTGAGCCCCTAAGCAAAGCCTCCCATTAGGGCTTATATAGCCTTCTCCTGGATTGGAGAATGTAACAACCCTCTTGACCCACTGCCCAATCACACAGTATCAAGGTGTAGGCATTCCTGAAAAACAAGCCTCCTGCCACAGGCTCCATGTGACCACATTCAGCCTATTAGGGGGCAGAGTATATTTTCAAGTCAAGGAAGGTTCTCAGAGTCTCTTAAGCCAACCAAAAGGCCTAGGGGCAGGGAAGATCTTTAAATTTGCATTTCCATTACAGTACTCTAAAATTATCACAGCATAGAAATGATAGAAAAATAATATGCTACTATACTTTAGTTCAAAAGACCAATTCACTGCAATGTATTTTTGAAAACACAAATAATTTGATGAAGTCACTTGAAGCAAACTTTCAAAAGTCTCAGCGCTTCACTAAATGAAATGTTCCCCTCCTCTATATTATTGTCTGAAAGGCTACAGGGCAGACAAGCAAGAGGATGTATTATGAAGGGAACATTTTGGGGTCCCTTGACCTCGCTCCCCTGTCCTATACAGTTACCTACACAGGTTACAGGGCTGATTAGCAAGAGGGTGTGTAATCCTTTTTATTTTATGCCTCTGGATCTGGTCCTAGAATAATACCCTAATAAATAACTAACTTTAAGGGAGGATAAATAGTGAACAGGATTAAGGGAGGTTCCTTCTACATTATCTGTATTCCTTTCATAGGATCTTCCTACATTGTCTACATTCTCTTGGGGGGCATAAAAACTCTGTGAGCTCCTTGCATCTTTGGCTCTTTATGAAAAGCTCCTGTAATAAACACACTATTGATTACAACCCCATCCCTCATTATTCTCACTGCTAGCTAGCCACCAACTGCGCTGGCCACAGTAGTCACTTTTATACAAGCACATTAAATGTGTAATTAGATTATAATGGGGGTAAGAGGGTATCATGTTACCCCATAACTCAATAAATTCTCAGACTCCATTTTACACATAGGTTCAAACATATACTTTTCTGTTTGCCATTTAAAGCTCTCCACAACCTGGCCCCTTACTATCTTTCTAGATTTTTTTTTTTAATACATTTTTCCAGGGGTGGCTAGGTGGCCCAGTGAATAGAGCACCCACCCTGGAGTGGAGAGGACCTGAGTTCAAATACGGCCTCAGATACTTGCCATACTTACTAGCCGTGTGACTTTGGGCAATTCATTTAACCCTAATTTCCCTCCAAAAAAAAAAAAGCAAAAATTAAAAAAAAATACACTTCTCTCTTCCATGTTTTTGCATGGGATGTCCCACATGCCTGCATACTCTTCTCTCCTCACTTCCATCTCTTAGAATCCTTAACTTTCTTCCAAAATCACTGCAGGAGGCCTTTCTTGGTTCTTGTACCCACCTACCCATCCTAGCTATTACTACCTGCCCTTCGAAGGTTACCTGTCATCTTCTATCTACTCTCTAATGTATCTTGTATATTCCTATTTCTGTACATGTTATCTCCACCATTAGAATGTAAGCTTCTTGAGGACTGGGACTACTTTTGCTTTTTTTTTTTTTTTTATCCCCTTTTTTTTTAACACAATACTTGTATATTTCATATGCCTTAGTAAACTGTTAGCTCCTTGAAGGTAGAAACTGTTTCATTATTGTCTTTTTATCTTCAGTGTAGACAGTCTGCCCATAGTTGGCATTTAATAAATGTTTGTTGAGTGAGTATTAACTAACAAAAGAGACCAAAGACCTCAAGGCTCAGAATAGATAGAATTCTTTCAATAACCACATCTTTTTGGAAAAGAAAAGAAGAAGAATCTGGCCCAAGAATTCCTACAAATAAAATGTCAGAATGGTTTCATATCTCTTCTCTGTATGTTCAATGACACATTTTGTTAGATTGTTTTATATCAATTGAATATACCTGATATTTCTATATCTATACGTAGTATCTATATCAATAACAGTGGAGGGCAGAGAGTGAATTTCAAGCATTTCTTCCTCTCTTTAATTTGGGAACATACCTATAGGAAGTAATTGCTGTTTGGTTGACCCTAACCAAAGCAGTCTGTCTTTGGCATTGACATGTTTGACAAAGACCCCTTGGTTCCTCATTTGAGTGCATCCAATTATTTTATAATAAAGTCCCTCATAATGCACTGAAATGGTTCAAATGACTCAAATAATAATTCTCTATGTCCCTGCAGAAAACTAACTTGACAAACAGGGATTAATATTTAAGATATTAGTATAT
This sequence comes from Gymnobelideus leadbeateri, assembly GCA_011680675.1. Classification (NCBI taxonomy): domain Eukaryota; kingdom Metazoa; phylum Chordata; class Mammalia; order Diprotodontia; family Petauridae; genus Gymnobelideus; species Gymnobelideus leadbeateri. The sequence goes on from WOXC01006861.1 coordinate 395,992, forward strand.
ATAACAATGTTATCTATTTACCTTTCCTTCAAAGAATTCAAAGAACTTGATAGGAGACTAGAATTTTCAAAATATTTTCAAAAATAAACAAGCAGCAAGTCATTCTTTTTCCTTGTTTAAGCCATTTTTAGGTTCCTGTAATAAAGGACAGCAATAATATTCCTGTACAAACTATTTCGGGTTTCACTATTAATAGGTGAATTCTGTACTAGAAGAAAGCATAGAAAACATATTAAAAGGTGGTATTATAAGTAACATAATTGAAGTAAAATAAAATTACATATTGGCACCATTCCTATTATCTTCAGGCCATGTTAATGTATGTATTGGTGGCTAGGAATTCATAATTACATAAAGCAACCCAAATGTATTGTGTTCCTTTTCTGTTACCATTACTGTTTCCCTAACATGGTCAACAGGAAGAATAAAAAGTTTATTATTGGTTTATAAAAATAACCAGTAGTCATACTGAGGAAAGCTACAAGTTTATATCCTTAAAGTATCAGAGTACAATAAGGCTTACACAGAGCATTATAAGGCTTTCCAGCCTGCTTAAAATAGATGATGTCTGCTCAGCAGAAGGGATCAGCACTTTGAGGATGACAAAGCCCTTATTAGCCACTGAGCAGGAAAAAATCTGATGATTCCATAGACCTTTAGAAAGCAATTGACTCTGCCCTAGTCCATTTCTTCCTTAAAATCTTGTGTCAGTATCATCCAGATCTATGATTTACAGTGAGAAGAATCACCATCCCCATTACCCTCACCACCATGGTCATCATTCAGCCAGGAGTACATGGCACCTGAACTTCTTACCTAGACTATGGGAGTCTTAGACTGGATATCAGAGCCCTAAATTTTTTTTTTCTAATTTGGGTTTCTTTCCTTAATATAAATGATTGAATATTAACCTAGAGATGGACATATGCATCCTTATGGATACTGGAGGTACTAAATCCCTTGGTTGCAAATGACAGGAAGCAGAGGAAATTTCTGCATCAAAGATTTTCACTGACAGGAAGAGGAGTCTAAGCCCTGAGCTGGTTGGTGAATAGACATAAACTTTAAGGAAACAGTATGCAGTTAACATAATGATCTGTTTAGTGGTTCTACAAACTATGTTCTGCTGAGACTTAAGTTTCAACTTCCTGAGAAAGTGTAAGTGGCTATAAGTTGTCACTGAATACTGTTTTAAGTCTCTGTTAGTCTGTGTTTATTGTTTATAGTGGTTGGATTTAATATCACATTTTTATCTAGGAAATACCTGTCCCATACCTGATTCATATTGTATATCAATACTATTCTATTTCCCACTTGGGGGAAACCCTAGACAAAACTCAAAATATGAACTTTAAGCAATTTTCCCCCAGGGTGCCAAAGTAGGAGTATAATAACCTGAATAACCTGAAGCATGTAAAAAAAAAAAAAGAAATCCTAAGCCCTCATGTTAGAAGTCATGCTCCATATGTGACTAAACCTGATCTTGACACTTTGGGGCCCTTTACTTGGGTCCAATGAGATGGGCCCGTTAGTGCTTATGAAATGCAGTGCTCCAGCCCACTTTGGCCCACCAGAGGCTCTAATTGTTTTTGTTTTTTGCTTTTTGGAGGGCAACTGGGGTTAAGTAACTTGCCCAAGGTCACACGGCTAGGTTTTTTGTTTGTTTGTTTGTTTGTTTGTTTGTGTGTGTTAAGTGTCTGAGGCTGGATCCGAACTCAGGTCCTTCTGACTCCAGGGCCAGCGCTCTACTCACTGCACCACCTAGCCGCCCCCAGAGGCTCTAATTGTTAAAAAAAAAAAAATTATAATCTTTACTTTTGCTCACCCTAACCTTGGGAAAAATTATATGTGAAAATCATAGTAGATCCTAGTAAGTCAAGATCATATGCTTTATATCTGTATGCCCTGGTATATAGTAAGCACTTAATAAATATTGATTGATTGATTGATTGTGAAATAGTGAATAGAACACTGGGATTTCAAGCATAAAAATGAGTTTGAATCCTTTCTCAGAAATTTACTAGGCATGTGGCCCTTGCCAAGTCACTTAACTCACCTCTGAACTTCAGTTCTCACACCTATCTCACATGATGGTTGTGAGAATCAACAGAGATAATAATAGAAAGTGCTTTGCAGGCCTTGAAGCATTATTTAAGGGTTTAGTACTATTATGATTTATGCCTACCAGAATAATCTTTTTGTTTCATTTTGTTTTTCTATTGCTAACTCCTAGAATAATACCTGACACCCAGGAGATTCTTAATTAGTACTTGTTGAATGAAAGAATGAATCATTCACTTTATCATTTCACACATTGCCAAAGAAGATATTGGGGTAGAATCTTGATTTTCTGGAAAACTTGTGTTAGCACCTTTTTATTGCAAAAGCAAAGGCTTTTCAGAAGCTCCTGGTACATTACAATCTAATAAATTACTTAATCTTATAAAGAGAAAAATACCTCCATGGATCAGCAGCCTCATCAGTATCCCTTCATTCTTCCCATCTGATGCAATGCTTGCCCATGTCATCTCACAGGATGACCACATGGAGGGAAAAATAGCTAGCAAAATTCAAAGGATCTGAATAGCGTTTTGGGCTTAAGCATGAGAACCCAAATTTTTAAAGCACTGAAGGTAGAGTTGACAGGTCATGTGAGAACTGGAAAAACTAAACTGCTCGTTGGAGAGCTGAAAAAAATCACATAACAGTGATTACTCACTGCAGAAGCTCTAGAACAAGACACTTGTTCACATATTCCCTCTTTGCCTTTGATGCAATATGTGCCACTATGGCCCAAAGGAGAAAAGTTTCCCCTTCTGCCCTCTTCTATTCTGACTTTTGAGAGATCTTTTTCTAGAATGCTTTAGTTTTCTATAACAATATATACAATATGATTTAATCTAAAGTTTCTCATAAATGGAATATTTTCAATATTTACCTTTGGTTGTGTCTATCCTTTTATTGTTTTGTTTTTATTGTATTGCCACAATTCAGTACAATACTCTGCTTTATAATTTGATACAATGCTCTTTAAGTTACTCCTTCCATCTAAATTTGCTTCTCATTTATTTTTTTCCTTTTCTATGTTCTCATGAGAGCTATGTGAATAAAAGATATGAATCAAGAGGAGGAAGGCAGCATAGCATAGTGGAGACTAAACCCAGGAGTCAGAAAAACCTGGGTTGAAGGCCTAGCTCTATGAACATCAAGTCATCTAACCACTCCATGGCCTAGGCAACTCCTACATCACAGACAAGGTACAGCTCCAATCCATGGAGGAAATGAGCAGAATTGTGGTGTTGTATGCTGGTGAATTCATAGACTCAGAAAAAAAGGTTGCTTCAGAAAACACTTCACCATATAACTGCATTTCTTATTCTTTAAAATCAACTTTTAAAATGATCTGTTTCTGAGACCATCCCTTCTTACAGACCAGGGCTTCTTAACCTTTTTTGTGTGTCATACACACCTCAGCAGCCTGAAGAATAATTTTTTAATGCATAAAATAAAAAGCATTGTACTACAAAGGAAACCAATTATACTGAAGTACAAGTATCAAAATACTTTTTTTAGAACTTTGTAGACTTCAGATTAAGATGTTTTATTATGGATAGAAATCTTCAGGCAAAAAAAAAAATTATTTGAGGGTGTGAGATCTAGTAAATTACTTAGTCTTGTGTAGAGAAAAAAAAAATCAATCCAGTTATAATCCCTACCATTGGAGGATAAGGTAATTGCATTTATTATGTATGTGTAAATGGATGCATTGAGTTTAAATGAATTCTAATTACTTACAGTACTTTTTGAAAGAGTCTGCTATTGCAGACAGCATTATGCTTCCAATTATAAACGGGCTTTATAGAGAGGAATTTCAATTTAGGAAAAATGGTCTATTTCTTATAGGCTCAAAGTTATCTTTATTCCATTTGGTAATGTATGATGAGTTTTAAGATTTTCATTGATTTCTACTCTGAGTCGATACTTTTAATAGTAAGTACTAAGTACAGCATCCCTATAGTCTAGGCAAAAGAAAATATATTACAAAGAGGAATTCAACAAGGTCTTGCCACCATTTTTTCTCATATTGCTGAATGTGAATCCTGAAGTTAATGCAATAGAGTAGTTTCACAACACAAACGTTTGGAGAATCTGTGCTAGAGGAGTACGTTAAAAGTCAAACAATGTTATAGTGTCCTTAATTTCATAACAAGTCACTTAATTGCTCAAATTAAGTCTGAGAAGATGCTAAATGCAATTGCTACCCAATTTATCATACAAAGTTATTATAAGGAATAGGACATATTCTATTAGCATCACCTATATGAATTGTGGATAAATACCTAGAGAAGACTGGAAGAGGGGAAGGCTAGTGGGAAGAATATTCTTACTGTCTTCATGTAGTATTGGAAGTGCTGTTCTGGGGCAAAGTGGAAAAGTTCTGTGGAAAAGGCTTATTCACCTTGTAACAGAGAGCAGAATTAGAAGCAGAGGTTTGCAGTTGCAAAGAGGGACGTTTTAATTTCATGTCCAGAAAAAACATCCTAAAAATTAGAGCTACCCAATAGTGGAATGAGCTGCCTCTGGAGATGGTGGGATGACCATAGCTGGCATTATTTGGGAGTATTTGTATTGGGCTAGATGGCTGCTGAGGTCCTCTTTATCTTTATAATGCTATAATTCTGGGGATTCTGGGAAACATTCAAAAGCTAGGAGATATTTAGCTTTCTTTCATATTTATAGTGCACATTTAGAAAAGGTGAAGAGTAACCTACTGACAGGCATAGAATCCAAAGCATTGGGTCCACAAAATGAAACCTGACAACTCTGTGGCCTCATTCATATTACATCAGCCCAGGAACAGTACAATTTCCTTTAGCCCGAGTTAGGCTTGCAGTTCTCCTATCTTCAAAGGAAACTCATTATATGGTCCTGAGATCCACATTCTATTATAGCCAGCATCGAAAATACTTATTTTAGTGAGAAGGGCTAGAGACAATACCCTGTGTGAAGAATATTTTTAACAAATAAAATGTAAATTTAAATGATAGAGAAGAGCTCATTCATTGAATTATAAAGTAAAACAAAGACAACGAAAGTCAGAAGTCAGATTAAGGAATTTATTTCAATTCATTTTCATTTAATTTGTCTTGTCCTTATTTTTGAAATGATGTGCAAAAATTTTTCATACCTACACACCCACAAATACATTTTCAATAAATCAATGAGTAACATTTTAAAACAAGGAGGTTTTTTTTTTTGAAGATCCACATCCTTTAATTGACATGAGTTTATGTAAGATTTTCTCCAAATATGTACTTGCTGCTTTTAGTCTCTTCTTTTTCTGACTCTCCATAATCAAAGGTCAAATTATTTATCATAGCAAATCATTAATCAGCCCCTCTCAGGACCCAAGGCCTGGGCAGAACACACTTGACAACATAGCATGTTGGTAACTGGGTAACATAGTTAATACTGATGACAGATTAAAAATCCAACAAATTCTCAATGGATTAGAAAAATGGACTGGGGGGTGGCTAGGTGGCACAGTGAAGAGAGCACTGGCCCTGGAGTCAGGAGGACCCGACCTCAAATCCGGCCTCAGACACCCAACACAAAGCTAGCCATGTGACCTTGGGCAAGTCACCCAACCCCAATTGCCCTACCTTCCCCCCTCCAAAAAAACAAAAAAAGAAAAATGGACTGAAATGTAGAAGATTAGATTTCATAGTAATAAATATATAATACTATACTGGGTTTTAAAAAATCAGTTTCACAAATTCATCATGAGATAGACTTGGCTAGATGATACTTTCTGTATTTCAAGCCTAGTATGTTACATAGAAGTCAAAAAATAAAAACTAACATTACCTTGGATTATATCTGGAGACGCAAATTCTATCATGAGAGATCATTCTGTTGTACTCTAATCTGATCAAAATCACATTAGGAATATTATGTTTAGTTCTGGGTGTGATATCAAAGGAATGATGTAGACAAGCTGGAGTGTGTCCATTTGAGAAGGATCTGGGTGGAGAGTGAACCAGAGACCGTGACATATGGACTGGTAAAGGAACTGGCTATGTTTAGTATGGAAGAGATAGGATAGGCCAGAGATGGTAAGAGTCTTCAAATATTTGAGAAGTTGTCAAGAGAAAGAGGGATTACAATGATTTTGCTTGACTTAAAAGGCACAATGAGAAGTAATGGGTTGGAAGAGCAGAGAGAGAGCTTTTGGCATGATATGAAGAAAAGCAACATAAGCGATAGATCTGTACAAAGAGGTGCCTTAGGAGGTAGTGGGCTCTCTGTTGCTGGCAGTATTCAAGTATAGGGTTCTTTCTTTTTTTTTCAATTAAACAAATGCTTTATTAACTCCTGTTTTACATCATCCATTTCTGCCAGATTTTGAGTTACAATTTTTTCCCCATTTTCCCCCTACCCAACATCCCAGAATAGCAGTCTCACAAGATATCGCTTCCTCCAATCTGCTCTCTCCCATATCTTCTCCCATACCCCAATCGACTTTTCCATTAGAGGAAGGTGAATCTCTGTGCCCCGATGACTGCACATCTTATCTCCCAATTACATGCAAAAGAGTATTGATAATAGTATTTATATATATTTGAAACACTTAATTTTAAGACCTCAAATTTCAGATCCATTCCCTTCCTCCCTTGTCACCCATTCCCTCTGGGAAGATAAGTAATTCAGTATGTGTTGTACATGTATAACTATGCAAAATATTACCATAGTAGATATATTGTACAAGGCTGCTTATAATTCCCTCCCACTCATCCCACCCCCCACCTGGTCCATTCCCTACTTGATCCTGTCCCTCTTCTATAGTGGGTACTTCCAACCTCCCCTCCCCCCAAGAATGCCCTCCCATCCATCATCCTTCCTCTCATCCCCCTTCCCCCTATTCTGCTGCAGTTTGAGATATCCCATTTAGTATGTATGCCATTCTTTCCCTGAATCAAATTCAATGAGAATGTGGTTTTGCCTTTTTGCCTTCCTATTCTTACCCTCCCCTGCAGCCACTTCCCCTTGCTTCTCCTACATGAGATAGTTTACCCTACCCTGTTTCTCCCCATCTCCTCTTGCCACTTTCCTCTCTCACCTCATAATTTCACCCCTTAAGTATCATTCATTCCCAACAAATTCAACCTATGCCCTTTTTCCATGTATAACTGTAAACATATATACACACATTCACATATGTATTCATATGACAATACACCCTTCTTTCTCCCAGCTCTCCACATGCTGAGTGCTATGCTGCCGGCTCCCTGAGCTCTGCGCTGGTCCTTCCTGCAGGGCTGCTGGGCTGTCCTCAGTGGGAGGTTAGCTTCTCTGTGTCGTTCTTTGGGTGCTGGGGCTCCAGAAGTTGTTCAGAGTCCCCTTTTACATAGTTTGGAGGTAATCTCAACAAGGAGGTTTTAAAAGACCTAATTTTATTTTTTACTATCTGATAGATTTTTATCTAAAAATCAAAACCTAATTATCCCATATTTTAAAATCAGTGCTGTGAACTTCAAGTAGGATAAATGACTTAAAGTCCATCTCACCAGAGGAGGTAACTATTAAAATTACACTTATCATGGGATAATTAATTATGTGTATATCTGCTACCATTGTCCATAATTATAGCTCCAAGTCAGTGGAAGAAACACCAGATAAAATACACATTGTTCTCTTTTATCCTTCCCTCCTTCATGCTGGAATTCTCATATTCCTCCTTTTTTCTTCCCTCCTCCCATAAACTAACAATAGTGGATAGAATGGCATTTACTGTTTTCAAAATGTCCTCCCCCCCGGTTTTTGTTTACAATGGCCATTAGTTGAGCAAAATAGAGAAGAATTTTTTAAAACCTATAGCCCATTTAACCCTTTCATTTTTAATGTTGCCCTGCCTATCTTATACCATGTCTTTGTATAGTTAATTTGAGTTATAGGTTAAGAAACAAAAAGCGGTTCAAACATAACAGAACCCAATGAGATATCTTTCACTGTGTCTGAAATCTTTTCTGTAGCTAGAACATGTTCAAGCTAAAATAATTTTTAAAGGCTTCAAACAGTTCAGATTCAGCTGGCATGATTCCTTTTGTTTCTTCTCAGGGCAAAAAAAGTGTTGTAGCCCAGAAGAATTCTCTAGGAAAGGTCAAAAGCTTAGGAGTATAGGTAGCAAAGTAAACAAAGTGAGTCCATTTTGTAAAGTCTCTCCATTTTGTCCCTGGTCCTTATCTACCTCAGGGTCCTGTAGTCTTTTATGATCCCATGAGTGTTGCAACAGTCAAAGCTCTCCCTAACAAACATCACAACTTCTCTCCCAAAGAGAGGGATGTTTTATTTGTTTGCATTTCTAATAATCATAAGACAGCCTAGAATCACCTAGAAAATTCCTCACTTCTTTATTGTTATTATTTGTCCTTCATTCTCAAGGAGGACCATGACATCATGGAGATGATGCTATAACTTATAAGTGAATTGGATCTAAGTGAGACAGGACCGTGCAAAGTCAATGGCCTCATGCTCTACTCTGGAGCCGTCTGGGTCCAATGGCAAGATATAGATCAGGATGACTGGAGATGGCCCTGGAAGCTTTGGGAGAACTTGGCCTTTTTAAGTTAAGAGCAAAAGATGCAAAATTACAACCAACAATAACCTATCCAGGAAAACTGAGTATAATCCTTAAGAAAAATGGATATTTAGCAAAATAGAGGACTTTCAAAGCATTCCTGATGAAAAGATCAGATCTGAATAGAAAATTTGACGTTGAAACACAAGACTGAAGAGAAGCATAAAAAGATAAAAATGAAAGAGAAATCAAAAGAGACTTAATATGTTTAAACTGTTTTCCATCCTATCTGGGAAGATAATACATGTAACTTGAAAATTTTATCTTTATTAGGATAGTTAGAAGGAGTTCATATAGAGGTCATGAGTGTGGATTGATTATGCTAGGATGATTTTTTAAAAAAGATGAAAGAGCAAGAAAGAGAGATGCATTGGGAGAAAAGGGAAAGGTAGAATGGGGAAATTTTTCTCACATAAAAGAGACATATGTACATACATATATATTTATGTAATATGCATCATGTATCACATATAATATAACCTATATATATTCAGTTGGACATAGAAATCTGACTCAAGGAAATAGGAGGGGATAAAAGATATAGGAGGAAATTATAAAAGAGAGGCAATTGTCTGAAGCAAAATAGACTTTTGAGGAGGGACAGAATAAAAAGAGAAAGATAAACTTAAGAAAATAGAATGGAGGGAAATACACAGTCAGTAATCATAATTATGAATTTGAATGGGATGAGCTCAACCATAAAACAGAAGCAGATAGCAGAATAGATTAAAACCAAAACCAAACAAAAAAAAAAACAAAAAACCAAAAAACAACCAAAAAACCAAAAAAAAAAAACACCAAACCATGATCAAAGAAAGAACCTAGAAATCACCCTTCAAGAAATTTCAAGGAAAATTCCCTGATGTTTTAGACCAGAGGGCAAAATAGAGGTTGAAAGAATCCACATCACCTCCTGAAAAAGATCCCAAAAAGAAACTCCCAGGAATATTATAGCCAGGTCCAGAATCCCCAGATCAAGGAGAAAATACTACAAGCAGCCAGGAAGAAACAATTTCAATATTGTGGAAACACAATCAGAAAGCCCAGGACCTGGCAGCTTCTACACTGAGGGATCGAAGGGCATGGAATATGATATTCCAGAGGGCAAAAGAACTGGGAATGAACCCAAGGGTCACCTACCCAGCAAAACTGAGTATTTGTTTCAGGGAAAATATGGTCATTCAGTGGAATAGAGACTTTCAAGCATTCTTGAGGAAAAAACCAGAATTGAATAGAAAATTTGACATCCAGACACAAGAAGGAAGAGATGCCTGAGAAGGTAATCAGGAAAAGAAATCAAAAGGAACTTATCAAAGTTGAACTATTTACATTCCTATATGGAAAAGCAATAACTGTGACTGATGATATCTTTCTCACTATGAAAATAATGGAAGAAGGGGGTGTGGTCATATGAATACATATGTGAATGTGTGTGTATATGGTTACAGTTATATATGGATAGAGGGCATAGGTTGAATTTGTTGGGAAGGGAGAATACTCAAGGATGAAATTATGAGGTGAGAGAGGAAAGTGGCAAGAGGAGATGGGGAGAGACAGGGTAGGGTAAACTATCCCATGTAGAAGAAGCAAGGGGAAGTGGTTGCAAAGGAGGGGGGAGAATAAGGAAGGCTAAAAAGGCAAAACCACATTCACATTGAATTTGGTTCAGGGAGAAAATGACATACATACTAAATGGGATATCTCAACCTGCAGCAGGATAGGGGGAAGGGGGATGAGAGGAGGGATGATGGATGGGAGGGCATCCTTGGGGTGAGGGGAGGTTGGAAGTACCCACTATAGAAGAGGGACAGGATCATGTAGGGAATGGACCAGGTGGGGGGTGGGATGAGTGGGAGGGAATTATAAGCAGCCTTGTACAATATATCTACTATGATAATGTTTTGCATAGCCAGACATGTACAACATATACTGAATTACTTATCTCCCAAGAAGGAATGGGTGACAAGGGAGGAAGGAAATGGATCTGAAATTCAAGGTCGTAACATTAAATGTTTCAAATATATATATAAATACTATTATTAATACTCTTGCCTATAATTGGGAGATAAGATGTGCAGGCATTGGGACACAAAGATTCATCTTCCTCTAATGGAAAAGTCGATGGGGGTATGGGAGAAGGTATGGGAGAGAGCAGATTGGAGGAAGCATATCTTGTGGGACTGCTATTCTGGAGGTTGGGTAGGGGAATAATGGGGGGAAAATGATTGTAACTCAAAATCTGGCGGAAATGAATGATGTAAAACAGAAGTTAATAAAGTATTTGTTTAAAAAAAAAATTAAAACATAAGTAATTAAAAAAAAAAAAAAGAAACCAAAATCCAACAATATTCTGTTTACAAGATACACACTTGAGGGGTGGCTAGGTGGCACAGTAAGTAGAGCACTGGCCCTGGAGTCAGAAGGACCTGAGTTTGGATCCGGCCTCAGACACTTAACCCACACAAACAAAAACCTAGCCGTGTGACCTTGGGCAAGTTACTTAACCCCAATTGCCCTAAAAGGGGTGGCTAGGAGGCGCAGTGAGTAAGAGTGCCGGCCTCAGAGTTGGGATGACCCGAGATCAAATCCAGCCTCAGAAAATGAGCACCCACACATAAAAAAAAAAGACTAGCCGTGTAACCTTGAGCAAGTTACTTAACCCCAATTGCTTAAAAAAAAAAAAAACAAGATACACACTTGAAACAGAAACACACACATAGAGTTTAAATAAAAGGGAAGAGCTAAATCTATTGTTTCAGCTGAAGTAACAAAAGCCAAAAGTAGTAATCATGATCTCTGAAAAAGAAAAAGTAAAAATAGACCTAATTAAAAGGAAGTGAATTAAAATTATTATAAATTATTAATTATAAGGGAAACTATATTTTGCTATCAAAAATTTTCACCTCAAGATTCTCTCATAAAGACCTCATTTCTCAAAATTTAAAAAAGAAAAAAAAGTTCAAAATAATAAATTTGGGAGTTTTTAAAAAGGGTTCCAAAACTTGAACTTATTAGCTTCTTCCCCCAATGCCCCCTCCTTTTAACTCCTCTATTACTGTTGAAGACACTACCATCCTTCCAAGTACTCAGACTCAAAACCCACTTTATTCTCAACTTGTCACTATCTCTCACTCCATTCCCATTTGAAATCAGTTGCCAAGTCTTGTCAGCTCTACCCTTACTACACCTCTTTTATGACGCCCCCTGTCTCTGCTTTGATACTGTCACCACCGTGGTGCAGGCCCTTATGGTCTCACACCTGATTTTCTGAGATAGAAGGTGATTGGTCTCCCTTCCTCAAGTCTCTCTCCACTATATTCTACCTGCCTCTTCATCCATTCAAAATCTCCAGTGATTTTCTATTACCTCTAGGATCAAATTTTAAAATCCTGTTTGGCTTTTAAAGCCCTTCATAACCTGGCCATTTCCTACTGAAGGGGGTCATCATAAAATGATGAGGTTTTGGATAGGGATACTCGAGACTCCAAAATACCAACACACTAGGTCCTGCTGAATGAATTTGACTCAAGTCTTCTCTCAGCCAAAGAAAAGCAAAGTTTATTAAAAGTCCACCTGTATTGCACACAGAGCAAGACTGTGCTAGAAAATTCTAAGGCACTCTCAAAACACATGAGATGGGGTCTTATATACAGAAGGTTGTGGGAGGAATCTAGAGGTGGTCTAGAGGAGGAGTTTGGGGAGGATCTTCAGGAGAAGTCAGATGAGGTCAATGAGTGATTAAGGGTGGGAAGCTGCTGGAGGCTACCTGGAGACTATAGACAATGGTGGGCTAGGCCAATTCAAGGGTGGATTGACATTTTGATAGGCTCAAGGGTGGGAAGTAGATGGACAATGGAGGGCTAGGCTAGTAACGGAGGTCTAAGTCCAGCCACAGTGTAAGGCTTATTGCCTCATGCAAATGTCTCATCAAATGGGACAATTTAATCAGAGTTTTAGGGGGCTCCCAGAGCCTGCACCTCATCACTACCTTTCCAGTCTTCTTACATTTTATTCCTCTGTACATAGCTTAAGACCCAGGCACACTGACCTCCATGCTGTTTCCTCTGAGTCCAGGAATTTCCACTGAACAGTAAATGACTTGCCCAAATTTACCCATGTGCTAAGTGGGAGAGATTAAATCATGGTAACAAAGGATCATAGATTTAGAGCTTTAAGAGGCTATTTGACTTTTCAAAGTCCCAAAGGTTTGTGACAAAAAGGAAACCCTGAGAGATACAGTTGCTGGGTAATTAGTAATCAATTCATTAATTAGGTTAGCCAGCAATCAATAAATTGATGGTCAGTGGTTTCTCAGTAACCAAAGATGCCAAGGGAGACTCTGGAACTCTTTAAATACCTTCTGAAAGGGAACTCCCCTGACAAATGAAAATCAACCCTGATTGGTGGACATTTAATGAGGAAGTGGGCTAAAAGTCCTGCTAAAAATATGATTTGATCATGAGACTCTGGAGTTCCAAGGCATCTGGGCAGGAGAGCCCATTTCCATCCAGACCTCTCCAGCCAGTTTTCTCCTTCATAAGCTGGGTTGTCCTACTCTCTAATGGAGGGGAAGGGGACAAGGAGAGGGAGTTCTCCTGAGCAAAGACTCAGTCAGACTAGATTCCATTTATGCTCTAAATAGAATTTTGGTCTCCCAGTTGGAAAGGGTCCCACCCAACTAAGAAGCATGTGCCTTGAGGGCTAGGGGAATCTTTTCAGTAAGCCATGCCCTTCAAAGGCTGACTGACTTTTTCAAAAGTTGGATCTTAACAGAAATAGGAAGAAAAATGGTTGATCACAAATTAATAATTAGTTATTACTATAATAATATGATATTAATTTCTCTCAAGTTAAGTGACTTAAGGTCACACAGTTAGTAAGTCCCAAAGCAAGGATTTGAACCCAGACCTTCTGGTTCCAAGTTTAGGGATTTATTTTGCCATGCAGCCTTGACTTTTCATATTAGAATGCTGAAGGGACTTGGCTCCCTAGGTTACACAGCTAGTAAGTTCTAAAAGAATAACCTGAATTCAGTTCCCTTAATTCTACTTCTAGAATTGTTTCTACCACAAACCTTTGGTTAAAATGAGCATGAATGAATGAATTCAGGAGCACTTATTAAGTGGTTATGAAGAGGGTACCCACTGAGAGAGGGTTGTTCTGGAGACCCCAAAATACCAACACGGCAGGTCCTGCCAAATGAATTCAAATCAAGTCTTCTCAGCCAAAGAAAAGTAGCTTATTAAAAATTCTCTTGCATTAGACACAGTAAGTCTGTGCTAGGTTATTCTATGTGGTGCTCTCATTCTTCTATGGCATTCTATGGCACTCTCACACCACATGGTGTGAGATGGGGTCTTATATACAGAAGGTGGTGGGAGGAATCTAGGGGTGGTCTAGAGGAGGAGTTTGGGGAGGGTCTTCAGGAGAAGTTAATGAGATCAATGAGTAATTAAGGAGGCTACAGATAATGGTGGGCTAGGCCAGTTCAAGGGTAAATTAATATTTTGATAGGCTCAAGGGTGGGAAGTAGATGAACCATGGAGGTCTAGGTTAGTAGTTAGTAATTAGTAACTAGGGTAGAGGTCTGAGCCCAGCCAGGCTTATTGCCTCATGCAAATGCCTCATCAAATGAGAAAATTTAATCAATAGTCCAAGGGAGGTTCCCAGAGCCTATACCTCAAGGACTCAAGGAGAGCTGAGGGGGCTCCCAGAGCCTATACCTCATCAGTTATTGTTGTCAAGTACTGCACTAAGTACTAGGAATTCAAATACAAAAGAAAAAACTGGCAGAGCCCTCAAGAAGTTTACATTCTAAATGGGTAAACAATACACATAAGGGAGTGGTAGCCAGTGAGTTGAACCTTTGTTTTTTTTGCCAGGGAGGGGCTTTTCAATAAGAGAAATGAAATAATTTATCAAGCTCATACTCCTCTCTCTCTGTCTCTGATTCTCTCTCTCTCTCTCTCTCTCTCTCTCTCTCTCTCTCTCTCTCTCTCTCCTTTTCTCTTTATTTGTTTCTATGTGTGTCTCTTTCTGTCTCTCTCCTTCTGTATCTCTCTTTGTTAGTCTCTCTGTCTCTCTATCTCTCTCTGTCTCTCTGTCTTTCTCTCTCCTTTTCTCTTTGTTTCTATGTGTGTCTCTTTCTGTCTCTCTCCTTCTGTATCTCTCTTTGTTAGTCTCTCTGTCTCTCTCTCTCTCTGTCTCTCTCTCTCTCTCCTTTTCTCTTTATTTGTTTCTATGTGTGTCTCTTTCTGTCTCTCTCCTTCTGTATCTCTCTTTGTCTCCCTCTCAGTCTGTCTCTCTGTCTCTCTTTCTCCTGTCTCTGTGCCTCTGTTTCCTGTTTTTGTTTCTCTCTGTCTCTCTCTCCCCTTTTCTCAAAAGAAATGTCCCGCAGCAATACTTTTTCTACATACATTATCATTCTTGGTATTGTGGACAAATACACGCAGGATGCTCATCTAATGGAATACAGACAATAGGATATGATAAGTGTCTTGAGGGAAATAGGCCACCATGGGGGAAGGCCTCCTGGAGAAGTTGGCCCTTAAGCTAGGGGAAGGACAAGTCAAATTTCAATAGTCAGAAAAATTTGAGGGTGTGAGGAGAAAGGGAGAAAATGGCTCAGGGAAGGCTCAGGGCATGTTTGTGAGCATTGAGTATCCCAGATGGGCTTAGATATGGAGTAGTCTAAGGGAGGCAGGAAAGAAAAGCCTAGAGATAAAAGTTGGGGCTGATGTTTTCATGGAAAGATCCAAGAGTCTCCAGCTGAGCTAGGGAATCCTTCTTTATAATTTCATTTGAGGAAAGTTTCAAGAGACCCATGAGTGTTTCAAATCTATTTAAAGTATGAAATCAGAGCTTTCAGTTCCTTGCCTAAGGAGCAAGAGCCTGTGGCTAAGACCTCCCAGGAATTAACATGGATATCAGAAGAGTATGCAAACAGTGGTGGATATGACCTCTTATAAACCACCCTGAGGCCCAAAGCCCATGTTAGAAATAGCACAAAGTGCATCTCAGTGTTGTTAGAATGGCTTTGCTTTGTTAGGCTTGTGATAAGCCAACTCTGTGTTCAACATTTGGCCACATGCCCAACCATTACATTTGGGTGACAGCTCAGCTTGGTTGGTAGCTGAATCTGTTTCCCCTCCCCCCCCCAATAAATAACCAAAATAGACTCCGCCCATGAACGAGCAGGTGATGAAAGGAATCTATGGCATCTACATGTGAACAAAAGCTCAGACCCCTCCACAGACTGATGTGTGTGAACTGTGCCAACCACAGGCTTTTCCAGAGAGTTCTCTGCATAAGATGGCATTAAGGTTCTGGGTTTAAAGAAGCATGTTAGCTCACAAGCTCTGGGTATGAATATTTGGAATTATGCTGAATGCAAATGCTCAGCTTATGTTTAATACTAATCAGTTTTCCTTTATGGCTTCATAAGCTTTGGGCCAAATTGTGTAGCAATAATGGGTTTATGTCCCCTAACTGAGAGGTGGGATCCTTCAGTAACATTTAGCTGACCCTGATATGCTAAACTATCTTCTGCTATGATTGACCTTAACATCTCCTGCTATTCAAGTGAACAATGATATGCACACTTTTGTTCTCTCCCTTTCTCTCTCTCTACCTCTCTCCTTTCCTCCCTTTGTCTTCTCTCTTTCTTTCTCTTTTCTCCTTCTCTTCTCTCACCCTCCCTCCCTTCTTTTCTCTTTGTCTCATTAGAAATAGAAATACATAGCACCACATGGAGGCATTTTGCCAGGAGTATTATCATTCCTAGGATTGTGGACAAACAAATTATGTGTTCATAGAGCTCTAACAGAATGCTGGCTTACTGTTGAACATTTAAAAAAAAAAAACACCCAGCTCCAAAATGTTTAATTCAGCTACAGGACTTAAAAAAAAAAAAACTCATTATGAGATTTGGACATCACCTCTTTTATATCTAGCTGAATTAAGAAGAGACAGAAATTTAAAGACTCAAATGTATTCTGGTATTGCTATGCTGCTACAGCTAGAGTTGTTTATTTGATAAAGCTTCACCTGCTATATTATCACAGAGCAGATTTATCTCATAAATCCTATTCCTGGTATGGAAAAAAAAAGTGTGTCCCTCTATGACAGACAAGAATCAAAGGCATAAACCCCTTTGAGGTATGCAGTATTCCTGTTCAGAAAGAGATGATCACATGAAGAATTCGATACACTTTTTTTTAAAGAGTGGGTCTCCTTATTTAGCCAAGGCAGTGAGGTGGCACAGTGGATAGAGCACAAGGTTCAGAGTCAGGAAGACCTGATTTCAAATCCAGCTTACTAGCTGTGTTACCCTGGGCAAGTTACTTAACCCTATTTGCTTTAGTTTCCTCACCTGCAAAATATGTTGGAGAAGGAAATGGCAAACCACTCCAATGTCTTTGCCTAGAAAACCCAAAATGGAGTCACAAGGAGTTGGACACAATTGAAGGAAGTGGAATTATTGTTTTATGAAACAATTAAAACAACAAAAAATTAGCCTAGGTTAATGGGTCCAATCTCATTATTATGGGATATGTGACTGACCTGGGAGAATTAAGTCCCTCCTTAGGTACCCCTTCCCCCCCCCTTCTCCCTTCTTTGCAGCTTACTATATTGGTAATAGACTTTGTGTGGACACCTGATTAATTTAATTCACTGAAGCTCAAAAGGAAGATAGGGAAGCCAGGAAGTAGAGATAAGGAGGGAGAGCATTCCAGACACTAATTACAGCCAGAGCTGAGAGGTAAAGTGTCTTGTCAAGGGAGCAACTAGAAGGCCAGTGTCCTTGAATCAAAGTATGGGGTGGGGAGGGATAGGTCATTTTTACAAAAGCAAAGCAGAAAGATTTGAGTGACTGAGTTTCAGAAGCCCAGGAATAAGGTTGCTTGTTAGGTACCAAACAAAAAAGGAATCATAGGATGAAACAGCTTCGTTGTTTTTTGTTTTTTGTTTTTGTCTTTTTTTCTGATCATCAGGATCAAGAATGCATCAGGAACTTAATCCCAACTAAATAGATGGATAAATAGAGAGAGAGAGAGAGAGAGAGAGAGAGAGAGAGAGAAAGAAAGAGAGAAGTAGATAAGTTGTAGATAGATAGAAAGATAGATAGATAGATATAGAGATAGGTAGATAGATAGTAGATGTTGCTCCCAACTATCTAGATTTATAGAGATATAGATATATCACTCCCAACTCTATATATAGATATCTAACTCTCTATATTTATCCTTATCTCTCTCCATATATATATATGTATATGTATATATATATATATATATACATATACATATATATATAGCACCACTTACATACATACACACACATATATCTTTCAAACTATATCCTTGTCAAATATTCTATCTGTAGCATGACCAAGAATATTGCCTATTGTCCACTGTTCAATGATCTATATATTTCTCATTTCACCTCCTTCCAATCTTGATTTCAACCCCTATGCTACTTTTAGTGAGGCTTGACACACATCAGACCCTATAACCCACATTTTGGGGGGACTCTAGATATAAATAGCCCCTGAGTTTGGTTTAAGAGATGTCCCTATTGTTACTCTGGCA
The DNA here is from genome assembly GCA_011680675.1 of Gymnobelideus leadbeateri. Classification (NCBI taxonomy): domain Eukaryota; kingdom Metazoa; phylum Chordata; class Mammalia; order Diprotodontia; family Petauridae; genus Gymnobelideus; species Gymnobelideus leadbeateri. The sequence continues at coordinate 414,220 of WOXC01006861.1, forward strand.
TGGTGGCAGAACTACAGAAAAATAAATTAAAACCCGTCTCTGGGGTCAGTCCCTCCCCCTACCACATAATTGAGCCCAGTTCCATATGAACACAGTCAATCTCTTTGGGGATCCCTGGGAGAATGAGTACATTTAAAATTTATGAAGTTTACACTTAGTACAAACCAATTCACTACTCACTATGTATGTGACCTTGGGCAAGTTATTTGACCTTTCTAGGTCTCAGTACCTCATTTATAAAAATGAGTTGTCTTATATGGTCTTTAAGATCTTTTCTAGTTCTAAATATATGATTATACAAAGTAATATTGGGAAATATTTATGCTAGGATATTGGGAGATAAGACATAGGTGCAAGTTGTTGTGATTTCACAGTTTATGTGTGAAATACAGGCTCAATAAATAGAGCCAGGACTTGGAGAAAGAAAAGCCTAAGTGCAGATCCTACCTCTGACACTAGCTGTGTGACCCTGGGCAAATAATCTAACCTCTATGTGCCTTGGCATCTTCATCTGCAGGCAGAGCCTGTCTTTCTTTATCTTACTTGTATATCCAATATTTAATACATTGCCTGGCACACAGTAGGTACTTAATAAGTATTTATTGACTTGACTGTTTTATTGAATCAAATCTGTAAGATGGGGGTAATAGGAGTGAGTACCTTTTGGGGTTGCTGTTAGGATCAAGTGAGATAACAAATGTAAAGTGCTTTGCAAACCTTAAAGCATTATATAAATGCTAGAAATTATTATTTTTCCACAAATTATTTCAATATAATTGCAATAGAGGAGTGGCTCCAACTAACTAGGCTGTTGTTCAGTGGAGATACTTCCCCAGGTTCCTGAGGGGTTGAGGGAGGGAGGTAGAGGGGAAAAGGGCTGAGCCAACAGAAATGCCCTAGAGCAATAGAAAGCTTTTGTGTTACTGGCATAGTTAAAATAAATAAATAAAACATTAACAAAAAAAAAAAACCTACTAAAGTAAATCAATGATATTTATGTTCATTCTTCCTATAGATGATGGGCAGCAGGGTTAAGTGAATCAGGAGATGCCCTCAAAGCCATGAAGATCTGGGTTGGAGTCCCAAACACTAATACTGTCTGTGTGATCTTGAGCAAGCCACTTTTCAGGAAAGGTACTGAGCTACATTGGTAAAAAGAAGTTTCCTTACCTGGTAGTCAATGAAAACACAGGTCGACATATATGCATTCCAACTGGTGAACAAAAATTTTCAGTGGCAGGGTCTACATGCCCAAGTGGAGAACTTCACCCTTAATGAGGAAAGACATCCCATCATCTAGATATTTCAGTAGGCAATGATGCAGAAAATTATTTAATGCCAGGGTTCTAAACCTGAAGCCTGTGGACAGATTTCAGGGGATCTGTGAATCTGAATTGGGAAAATATCTTTATTTCAATATAATTGGTTTTCTTTCTAATTTCACTTATTTTAGTTAATTAATTTAAAAATATTATTCTGAAAAGGGGTCTGGAGGCTTTATTTGTCAAAGGAGCCCATGACACAAAAAAAGTTAAGAAGCCTTGCTTTAATGAATGAATCCGCAATTGGACTCATGTATGCAAGGTAAAGAAATGTCTATAGATTTCCCCCTGTGTATATTGTGATTGCTCTGCTCCCTCAACCACATGTCCCTGACTAATACTTATGCCTGGACATCCTCCCAGAATCACAGTAACAGGCCTTCCCAATCCTTTTCAGCCCCTTTTGTGACTTTCTGAGCAACACACACGCACATACAAAATACACATGGCATTAAGGGTGAGAACTGCATTCTGCTAGCTGGCACTGACTGCTCCTCTTCCAAAAAGAAACATAAGCTCAGCTCTAAGAAGAAATGAAGTGATGGGATAAAAAGATTTCTCATTCTCCTTATTCTCCTCCCTACCCCAACATTCCCACCCTCTCCATACAAGATCCTCAGCGTTGAACAAATAAAGCAGAATATTTTCTAATCTGAGATTTAGCTGCTAAGTATTTTAAATATCTCTTCCACCCCCATAATCTTACTAACCATGATTCTGCTAAAATAGTATGTAAGAACTTAGTTTTCTAGTTTGAAATTAGCATGCTGAAACTGTCCCCAGAAGCACACATGTACAGAAAAACCAGAGGCTGCAGCAGTTAACCTAATTCAAAGACATCCATTTCAAAACCTAGAATTGTTAGCATCTATGATACCAAATAAAAAGACTTTTTTTTTTTACACCATTCTTGTATGACTCTAAACTCTAGGGTCTTCTTACAACCCACCAATTTTGCATTATTTGCTGAATATGTCATTTCCCTTCTTGTGTTGCTAAGATACAGGCTTTAATGTTCTCCACCCATATTTTCTTTTAAATTCTCTCCTACCATTCTGCTTATTAAATTATCATCTTCTCCCTGGTAAACTCCTTGATCTATGCTTAAATTGCAATAGTTTTAACTCCTAGTGCTATACATTTTGGAGAGGGGGACGTTAACACCTCATTAACATGCATTTTTAGTCATAGTAGTTTCACATAGGCATCTTTGTCTATAGGCTTCTTTTTCAATCATATATTTTCTTCCTTTCTGTCTCTCCATGTTTGTGTATCTCTCATCAGCCTATGTCAACCTTCCAAAGAAGAATTCTCTCAATGAATAGTATCTTTCCCAGTGACTGCCCCGTCTTGGTCGCTGTCCATCATGGTAGTTCTTCCCTTGGTTTGTCTCTGTCTGTAACTGCCTCTATATCTTCCTCTTCTGAACTGTGGAAATTTTAGGCAGAGTTTGGTAGATGAGGTTGGAACTGGATTAGTAGAAAGAGAAAGTAAATAGATCAGAAGAGGAAAGTGACCATTTCAGGCAAGGTGAAGTGAGAGGAGGCAGAATGATGAAGGAGGAAGAAGGAAGATCTTTTGCTCTGCAGTTCTCGGTCATGACAGAGGACCAGCTGGAGACTTGCTGGGTGGGGTCCTCCTGGCATTTGGGCTGAACAGCATCCCAGGTCACAGCACATCCAACAATCTCACCAGATACTTAAAAAGCAACATTTGGTACAAGATTCTGAAATGGAATAACCACAAAAGCTGATCATGGCATAGCAATTCAGGGTTCTAAAAGCATTTTTAGTTTTCTAGTTTGATGTTCCTGGTTCAGGTAACTCAGTGGGAATCCAGCATAGGAATCAGCTCTGTAGGATTATATATAAAATGGTGGAGACTCAGCAAAGGATCTTCTGAACAGCTAGAGTTGGGAAGAGGAAGAGATTAAACAGAACAAAGATGAGAAGGTAATTTGAGACAGGGAGGGATATGATCAGGAATGTGGTAGGGGGTAAATTAGAACAGAACTGGGATACATACATATAACCTACAGTGGAAAAGTAGGGCCAAGAAGATGTTGGGGGCAGGGTCTAATCAAGGTAGGATATAAGAACAAAGAAAGATGACAATTCAGAGTACATCAGGGCAGAGTTTATTCTTGGATCAATGCACAAAGAATGATAGCATCCAAGGGTGCTACTCTTCCCTATGTATGGAGATAGACCTGGGAAAAATAATGGTTATAGTCACACTGATGATGAAGCTGTCCAGAAAGATGTCAAAAGCAGGAATATCAGTGAACTCTGTAATAATTTTAATTCTCAATATTCTCTTTTCTCTATTTTCTTTGCCACTTAACTTTTCTTTGCATTTTACTCTTTTATCTCTCAGAACTGTTCACAATTTGTAAGGGATGAATGATGGTTTTATCCTTATAATAATCCAGTCAATTGTCATTTCCATATTATGTGGGGTTTCTTATATAATGAGGGAACTGGTGAATAAGGACAAAGTCCTTATGATATAGGCAACACCTTAGGATATTGGCAGCAGGCCAATCCATGTGGATAATTTTTAGCCTATTTCTGGAATGGGTGATGAAGAGGACCTTTCCCTCTCCCTCTTTAGAGCACTCATAGACATATTCTGGTTATTTCTTATTGGCTTATTGTATGGTGATAAAAATATTTTAATTGGATGCTGAGCCAGAACTATGTATGCAGTTATCTCTTTTCCATTGTGGTGAGTAAGGCAAATGCTGCTGTGAACCTCCTGGTTGGAGAAAGGTTTTGGGTCCCCCCTCCTACTCAAGCCTCAATGTGACCATGAGGACAGGATAACAGAGAATCAGAAGTAGAATCCAAAGACCAAATTAATATTAATATAGCCTAATATCAAATTGGCTGAGTCTGGCTGATGTCCTTTTTATTTTTTTATCTCAAAGTCCCCAAAAGGAAAATATATATTATGTGACATAATATTATTATTATGAACTAGTATATAATAGTATATGGTAATGAAAATTAAAGATCACAATTATCTAAGAAGAGTGAAAGCTTTGTTAAAAAAAAAACCACCAAAAACCCCCCAACAAACCACACCCCCCACACAACCAACAAACAAAAAAAAACCACCAACCCAAACAACCCCAACCCCAACCACCAAAAACCCCCCCAAACCCAACAACCCCCAAAAAACACCCACCAAAAACAAAACACCAACCACAAACAACCCCAACAAAAAAAAAAAAAAGATAGAAGTTTTACTAGTTGAAAGAGAATTAATAAAGGGAAGGTAAATCTGGTGCACAAGAGGGATGTATGGGTAAGAGCTGGGTCCTAACACTAATATTTAATAATATTGATAGTTCATGTTTATGATATTTTCCTAACAACATTCATGTGCATCGATGGGCAGCTAGATGGTGCAATAGATGGAGAATCAGGCCTGGAGTCAGGAAGAACTGAGTTCAAATCTTCCCTCAGACATTTACTAACTAACTGACTTTGCATAAGTCACTGAACCACTCTTTGCCTTAATTTCCTCATCTGTAATATGTAGTTAATCATAATACCTATCTTCCAGGGTTGTGAGGATCAAATGAAATAATAATTATGAAGTGTTTTACGTATATTATACCTGGCATATCCTAAGTGCTATAAAAATGTTAGCTATTATTATGTGCAATTGATAATACAAGTATAATCCTCATTTTGCCATTGAAAAAGAGGAAGGCATGATTAGACAGTACATGATCCCTAAGCTTACTTTCTTTCATCTTCTAAATATTTCTTTTTATAATATAACTTGGTCTGTATCTTTAAATCTACTCAAAGAAGGCACAGCTGCTCTATTTCCTGTGGCCTCCAAGAGTAAAGGACTCATTCACTCACAGGTGGGACACCATGCAGTAAAGAGGAAAGTTATCCTTTCCCCAGACTCTATGGCCCCAAGAAAGGGACTTGGAATGTTAGTCTGTTTCAATGACTCTTTTAGTTCTAAGAGTAAGGAGCAGAGTCCCTAATCCAGGACGTCAAACCTTGGGGATCTTGGAGACCAGGACTATAAAATAGATGTTATCACCATGCCAAAAGCAGAGGCACCATATACAAGCCCAAGGTAGGGCTTTACACATTTGGAACTTTAATTAGACTAATACCATGTAAGAATTCAGCTAAACTATGAACCTAATCTCTCTTCCCTCCCCAGAGACTGAGATGGTATAGAGGGAATCACACCCTGAGGTGTAGAGGTGAAAATGTTTTGTGTTTTTTTTTTTAACTTTTGTTATATCTTTTACAAAATATTCCTTTGTAACTAAGTGGTTAAATAGAACTGGGGTTCTTGGGCCTCCTTAACTGGGGAAACACAAGCAGGGGGCCTTGAGCCAATGATTAGATATGAGGTAGAGGTGTGAAATGCACAGATGCCATCAGGGCGCTAGAGAATGCTGGCAGAGAGGTGAGATGGAACACAACAGGCTTTCCAGAAGTAGGGAGTGGAGAATCACTATTATATAGCCATTTTACTATCTTGAAAAAGTTCTTCAAACTTGTTCTATTTATTTCAGAGTTTAAAACCTATACTCTTTTTACTCTATTTTCCTCTGTATCACCATCTCTTTTCTTCAATTGACCCTATCACCATCTCTCTTCCATCATTTCTTTGACCTCACCAACTCTTATCTTTCTATGGCCTAATTTGGAGTAGACCTTTACCCAAGTCCTAAGGAAAGAACAGCTTTTTTTCAATCATACTTGATTAGGTACTTGCCCCTTTATCATTCTCCACTCCCCACTATCAATTGTCTGATTGAGTCACTAGCCTCATCAGAATAATTTCCTTATGTCTCTGCCCACTCCATTTGAAATTCTTCCATGCTCTTTTCCACTTTGAAGTGCACCTTTTTCCTCCTCCACTCCCTTAGTGACATTTTCAACAAACATTTTCTTGTTTAGTCTGTCAATCTGTTCCTTATGATTATTCAAAATCTGTTTCAGTTAATTATACCCCTTTCTTAAACTTCACTTATTTTATTTCTTGTATTATTTCCCTACACATTTGTATCATAGTTCCTTTTTTATTTCCTTCCACAGGGATTTCTTAGTTACCCTCCATTTATTTACCCCTTATTTACCAATAATTGACTTTCTACTTTTACTTTTATGACACTACCATGATTTCAAAGGTTTTTCAAAATTAATTTAGCTCACTTTATTTTTAAAATTATATCGAGTTGTTTTTTAAAATGAAGTGGACTAAAGTAGCCCAAATATTAATTAGAAAAAAAGAGTAGATTGACAAATTCTCAAGCTGAGGAAGTGCTAATCATTTTGTCTGCTTAATTAGGCCCTCATCATTGCAGTCACAGTAGTCTGCATGTTTTTTTTTTAAACTCGAATTAATCCAGCTATGACTCCCATGCTTACATGATTTCCTCTGCAATTCATATTTTTCATAATTTTTCCATTAAAATAATTAGATTTTTCTTTTATTCATTTGTACAATGCTTGAATGCATATGCCACAGAGATATAGCACCAAACTAGGACTAAGAAGACCTGTGTTCAACTTCAGACTTGGAAGCTAATTAGCTCATGATATTGGGTCAGTCACTTAATATTTGGGTGTCTGTTTTCTCATCTGAAAAGTAGGTGATATTGGGCCAGGTGATCTCTATAACCTTTCAGCTCTTAAATATTATTAACAATGCTACTTTCAAAGTTATTTTTCCCCTTTTCATTACTCTAGCCATATCGACTGAACCCTTTGGATCTTCTAATTAATCTCCATTCCTCAAAAAATAGTATCTTCAAACTGGCATTCTTTGCTTTTTTTGTATCCCTACAGATAAATCTGTGTCTACTACTTATTCTTGAAGTTAAATGAATTTTTATTCTCCCAATCTCTGTCATATAACTAGCAAATTCCATTAACATGTTCATTTTAGATGTTAATAATTTTCTATTGATTTTTTTGAGGCTAGAACTTCAGTTAACTATGGATGAAAAAGTAAGATGATAAAATCATAGCATTGCCTCAAGTAGCAAAGAGATGGTGGTGTAGAACTAAGAGCATAGGGAATGTAGGTTTCAGACTCTGAAACAAGAGAGAAGAGCCCTTCCAATTTTTGTGTTTTATGGAATGCTTATTTATTTAAATACTTATATCTTTATAAGTATTTATATGTTCACATTATAAAATATTTATTTTTATTTAACCCGCTTTTTTTTTCTCCCATTCATGATATATGGTTGCCGATTGTTCATAAAACATTAAGATAGCCAAAGAATCAAAACTAGTGACCCAAAAGACATAAGCAAGTCCTATAGTGGGTATTATATTATCACTGATGACTGGTACACAAGAAGTTGCAAATGTTATCTCCAAGAGAACACATAAAATAAGTGAGATAAGCTAATCATGTAATACTAGCAAAGTGGAACCAATAGACAGCCTAAGTATTTCACTGATGCCTACAAAATGATTAAATACATACATGAAAGCTCCAGGTGTCCTGGATGTTCCTCTACTGGAGATTTATGAGAAAAAAGAGCCAATAATTTGCATAGGATGGAAAGGCATTGATGAGATAATGTTTGCATCAGTGAAAAGAGTACCTATGTAAATGATATCATCGATACACTGGAGTGTCAAAACTTCTCTTTTTTTTTTTATCTTTTTGGAGAGGAGAAGGCAGGGCAATTGGGGTTAAGTGACTTGCTCAAGGTCACATAGGTAGTAAGTGTTAAGTGTGTGATGCTGGATTTGAACTCAGGTCCTACTGACTCCAGGGCTAGTGCTCTATTCACAGTGCCACCTAGTTTTGCCAATCTCTTCTTTTATTCCCTGAAAAAAGTCATTGGTTTATCAATGTACATTCACATGGACTGAATTCATAGTAGTCAATTACTGCCACAGAAAACACAAAATATTTATGGCTGTCACGTGACTCTGTTCATTAAGCACTTCCTGGTTGTTTCTCCCTCCCTCCCCCATCTTCCAAAGGAAATAAATAATTATAATTCTTGATGCTGTGCACTTACTAGCAAAACTAGTCATCTTTCATTAAGTAAAAATAACATGTCTTTACATAGCACTTTGAATTTTCAAAGTACTTTCTTACTCATCAAATTAAAATTGGGCCCCAGTATGGAGTAATGGACTGAGGCCAAAAATATAAGTTCTGTTTTTCATGAGAGTAAGGAACTGAAGATACAGTATGGAGATATTAGAGGATTTACTCAATTTAAGACACCAAAACTAATTCCTTCTCAATTAGGGCTAGCTTCTTTTTCTGTGCAAAAAAAAAGGGGTAACAAGTTTGTCCTGCCTGACTCTCCAGGTTGGGTATTACTACCATGCTCTAGGGCCATGCATGGCAAATACTACTCCAAGTTGTCTCTAGTCTCAGCCCCCTAGATCACTGGAAAAAGTATTTAATGAACACTCAATTTTAATTAGTATTATTGGTAATAAGGAAATGACCTCACAGACCGATGTGGCCATTTATGGGGTAAAAATGAATTCATTAGCAATACTATCTTCTTGGACCTTCCTTTTGTGTCTCAGCTTCATAAAACATTGGTCCAGGAAATCTTTGCATTTTGTCACCCTTATTTTTACTCAGTTCTCCCACTCCCCCCCCCAAAAGCTGGCTTAAATGAAGTATTCTATAATTCAAGAGTAGAAAAAGCTTTTGAAAGTAGTTTGGAATTTAGGTGAAGAAATAGCCAAATTAAGAGTTTGAAAATTACATACTGTTCACACACATTGTCAGCTCAATTTTCTAGTCATGCATCATTATTCTGCATTCAGAGAGAAATCAGTGTGTGGAAGAGAGATATGTAAGAGGATAACTGAGCTACGTTTGACCTCCTACTTCTCTTTGAAGTACAGTCAATAGTGCCAAGTTTCTACATGAAACAATTGTACCTAAGTGCAAATACTTCAATCTCAGCAATAACTGTTGAAGAGTTTTCTATTCCAATGTTTAAAAGAAATAAAAATCACCCATTTATCTTTAACAAAATGGTGATGGCTTAGGTTTTATGTGTCTGGGAAGAGTTAGTGAATCTCCCTAGTAGTTTTCCATGAAGGAATGACTTAGACATCAGGGAAAATCGGATTCACTAGCTCAGTGACCAAAGACTTTTTTTTTTTTTTGCATTTAGATCATGCAGTCTTATACACTTAGCCATGAACTTTTGGCACTGCGCAAAAGAAGATCATCTTGTTCCTGGATGGAAACTCTGAAATCTAATATTTGAATTCCTTAGCATGTATATGTTAAATGTCTAATACATGGCAGAGGAGACTCAGCAAATACCTTGAGCTCAGAAAAGGTGGCAATTTAATTGGAAGTGTGTCCAAAGAGGACATAACAACTATGCAGACATATTTCTGTAGTATCAAAGAACTGAAACAAAGTAGAGGGATCTCAATTGATTGAGGAATGTCTAAGCAAATTGTGACATATGAACGTAATGTAATATTACTGCACTATATAAAATGAGTCAAAAAAAATCTGAGAAACTTAAATGGGCTGATTCAAAGAAGTATTTGGTTTTGGTTTTGATGGAACTGGCAATTACATTGGTGGATAGAGACCTGAATAAAGAACTTCTACCATTCCTTTAGGCAGATTACCCTCCTTGTAACTTGCAGACTTAGAAGAGCTGTCTCGGGTGCTGAGAGTTGAAGTGTCTTGCTCAGTATCACACAGTCAGAGATGAGACTTGAATCAAAATTTTCTTAACTCTAAAGCTAGCTCTCTAGGTACCTTGCTACAGTGTGGAATAAAGCAGAACAAAGAAAGCAGTATTCATGATGACTATAGCATTACAAATGGAAAGAACATCAACCAAAAGAAATGATACTGTGGAATTATAGTAGTTAAATATCCCTGAAGAAGAAATGAAAAATATTCCTTCCTCTCTTCTTTGTAGAAGTATAAAACATTGTGTATATCCTTAGACTCAGTTGATGTGTTGGTTAGTTTTGCTGAAATGCTTTTTCCCCCCTTTTTTTTTCTTTAATAAGGAATGCTCTCTAGAAAAAGAATGCATGATTGATAGGTTTGAAAGGAAAAATTATAGAAAAACAAAAGATATCAAAAAATTTAAAAAGATATACAAAGCACTATTACTGATACCTATTTTAATAATGGTAGGTCAGGAAAACATTTTGATTTTAATAGATTATGGGAGGAAACTTCTAGTTCAAATGCATTCTTTTTAAAAAAGGAAAGCTGATGTGACTCTGTTCCTGGGAAACTTTTTACCTTCTTGTTTTCTGTGGGACTTTTTTTTAAATCTCAAAGTGAGTGGGTTTGACTAAATGATTCCTAAGATCCCACCCAGAAGGAAAATTCTAGAATTCTGTGAGTATATGAATTTTTTCATGAAGAGAGCACTATTACTTTTTGACTAAGACTAAAAGAAGACATTGGGAAGTACTTCAACAAAAAGAATTTAGATAAGGAAGAATTCACTATCTATTGCTAAACATGAGAATTAATATTAACAAAAGGTGGCATTTGTTTAGCACTTTTAAGTTTGCAAAGCACTTTATAAATACTATCTTATTTGATTCTCAGAACAACTCTAGGAAAAAGGCACTATTATTAATCCCATTTTACAGTTGAGGAAACTGAGGCAGAGGATTAGTGACCTGCCCATGGTCAGGCAGCTAGTAAGATATGAATCAAGTCTTCCTGACTCCAGACCCAGGTTTTGATCCCAACAAAGGCTACTTATTGACAAAGACTTACCTTCATTGAAGGTGTCTTCTGCCTCATGAAAGCTATGTAGTTCAGAATGAAGAGGGCAAGGGATAGATGGGAGGTGGGTAAGTCATTCAGATGTTCCTTTTGGCAGATGACATTGTGCTGGTTTCTTCAAGCTCTACCACACTGTAGAGTCTCTCCAAAGCTATCTTGAATCACTCAGAATAATATGGCCTGCCTATCCACACAGGAAAAATGAAATAGATAAAGAAATGTCTACTTTCCAGATATAACATGTATCTGCATGGACACCTTATAGAGTTTGTCCAATTGTATATATGGAAACTGGTTCCTGAGCCCAGCCTGTAGTAGATAAGGAGGAAAAGAATAACCTAGACTTCTTTGGGGAAATTAAAAAGTACTTTGACTGACCCCAAGCTATATATAACAGCAAAATTCTATAATTTCAATACCAATATTTACTAGTACTTATCATATCAAGACTGAAGAACAATTTCTTGCAAAGAGTTAATGATAAGCAACAAAATAAGGCAATGGAAAGGCAGGTTGTAGATGTCAGTAGGTCATAAGATAAAGTCAGTGCAGAACCCCAAATAAAGAGGAACTATATGAAAGAAAAAATGATGGCCACATGGTGAAAATAAAGGACAACAAATGAACTTTACCACCATGCTTTATCTGTCTTCTCCCTCAACCCCAATGGACCTATTCTCCCATTGGTGAGTTCCTCTTAGAATTTCTATTTTGAGAAAGGGCCCTCACCAATCAGGTATCATTCTCCAGACTTCATTATCATCTACTCCTCCCACATACCACTTTTTAGTTCCCTTTTATGTGTTGCTTACTCCCATTAGCATGTAATCTCCTTAAGGGTTAAGATTATCTTTCTACTTATTTTTGTTCCTAACACTTAGCATAGTGCCAGACCTATAGTATATGTTTAATATATGTATGTTGACTTGACTTAAATGGCTAGTGATTCACTGGCACCCTTGAGAAGTTGGGGGAAAGCAAGGAAGCCCTCTAAGATATTGGGCAGTGAATTGTGGTGAAATATCCATTGGATATGACTGAGAGTAGCACAAGATTGGCAGAGATGGGTAAACTGCAATCAGCATCACTGGGATTCATCCTCTAATCTCCAGCCTCCAAGTGTTCAGCCTCTACTCACTTAGCTAGATTGTGTTGGTACTCAAGTTGGTATTCAAACTTTTACATTCTTAATTAGACTTAGAGTCATCAGGGATGGTTTCAAGAAACCAAGGAACCTTTAGGTCCTTAGAGATTGAATTGAATTTTGAGTTTCCTGATAATCTTGTCTGAGGTAAGTAATGCAAGCATTATAATTCTAATTTTACAGATGAGGAAACTATATTTCTTAATGGCAGCATAGTATAGTGAATAGAGTATGGGAGTCATAGCCAGAAAGAACTGAGTTCAAATTTTGCTATTGACACTTACTAGTTCTGTGAGGCAATCCATTTACCCTCTTTGTACCTCAACTACCTTATTTGTAAAATGATGGTTGTTGGATTTCATGACCTATTAGCTTACTTCTACCTGTAAATCTAAGATCCTGTACATAATCTTATAAGGATTACCTAAGGTCCCACGTTTACCTATGCATCAGAGTCCAGACTCAAAACCTAGTCTTCCAACTTCAAATCTAATTCTCTTTTCAATATATTTTACACCACCCCCTCTCAACTACTTCCATCAATGTCATAATAAACTTTGATGAAAATTCTTCATACTTCATGGATTTTTTCTTCATAATAATGCCAATAAAATTTAGAAATAATCAATTGTTTAGAATTAATGAATGTAGGAAATGCTAATAAGAATGTCTAATTTTGAGCAGTAATCAATATAAATTAATCCAAGTTGGAATGCTATCTTTTGGCTACTCTGACAGTAGACAAATACTTTTTGGTGGTTCAATAGCATTCACTTGTATGAGATATGCAAATAGAAAATTATCCCTGGAGAGTGAAAAATAAAATGGAAAGTAAGTAAACTTTCACCAAATGTCAGTCTGCTGTTGAACTTAATAATACTTAAAGGCCAAGAAATAAAGGTAGAATTTCATTGGGAGAGGTATATCATCAACACCAGTCCAAACATAGATGGGAAGGATATATTTAAGTATTAGTATTGAGTATATTTAATGCTATATATTGTGCTTGGAGAGCAGACACCATCTGCAGTTGGCATCTTATGTACCTTTACCCTTTCTAGATGATGGAGCTTATTTGCTGTTGGTATAAGTTTTGAGATCACAAGGTCACATACTTACCACATGAAACATAAAAATGGTATTCTTATGAAGAATTGTCTAATTTGCTAATTACTAGGAATATTTTAAAGGTCTGTTTTATGTTTTTTATTTTTATTTTTTTCTTTTCTATTTGAACTTGTCATCAATAAACAGAAACATTTCAATATACTAAGAACAAAAGAAGAGCACTGTATAAGGAAGAGTGAATTTCTGATAGTAAAATGGCTTGGGGCAATCAATAGTTGCTTTGGTTGTTCTGGCATATGGAATATGTGAAGGGTTATATATTTTTCTCTCATTTGTTTTGTTTTTGTTTGTTTAGTCATTTCAATTGTGTCTGACTTTTTGTGATCAATATGGAGTTTTATTGATAAACATACTAGAGTGGTTTGCCCATTCCTTTTCCAGCTCCTTTTATAGATGAGGAACTGGAGCAAACAGGGTTAAGTGACTTGCCCAGGGTCACACAGCTAATAAGTGTCTGAGGTCAGATTTGAACTCACAAAGATGAGTTTTCCTGACTCCAGGCTTGGCACTCAGCTGCCTCAGAACTATGTATCTTTTACTTCTTCATGTCTTTGTTTTTATTTTTTTTAAGCAATTAGGGTTAAGTAACTTGCTCAGGGTTACATGGCTAGTCATTATTTGTGCGTGGGTGCTCATTTTCTGAGGCCAGATTCGATCTCGGGTCATCCCAACTCCGAGGCCGGCACTCTTACTCACTGCGCCACCTAGCCGCCCCTTCTTCATGTTTTCGAGTATGTGATTATGTGCCTGTGTGTGTGTGTATATACATATATATATATGTATATATATACACATACATACATATATAAAATTCATATATACTTACGTGCAAACATGTTATTTATATTTATATATATATTTATATAAAATTTAACAAGACAGTAACAAAATTGCTTGACATCATTTTTTGCAAAGTCCCACCCCCCCAAGAAAAAAATCCCTCAGGAAATTAGCCTCAGGCTGAGACCACAATATGTGAACTTCCACTGGCTTTGCCACCTACCTCAGTCATAGGTTTGTGTTAATTCATATTTAAAATCCCTATCTTCTTTGGCAATTAAAATAAATACCATTGAAGTATTTTCTTTGAATTGAATAATAAGCTCAATTCCAAGTTTAATGTTATCTCAGAAGAGAAATAGTATAACTATTAAATATTGAAGAGTAGTAAGAATTAATTACAAAATAAGATGTTTCTTAAGCACTTACTATGTTCAAAGCATTATGCAAAGTACTATACATATACACACACACACACACACACACACACACACAAATAATAGAGACAACACAAATAGGAGACTGAGATTCCAGTATTCCAGGAGGGGTGTTTTCATTTGGAAAGTGACAGGGATAGTGAGTGTAGACATAAGACTGACAAAAGAATGACGCACCCCTTCCACAATGATATAATTATCCAGCAATGATATAATTATGGTTCAATATTACCAATAATTATTGAGAAGCTTGTGTTTCCATAGTTAGAGTGCAGGGCCTGGGCTTGAGTGCATTGCCATGATGGCAGAGTATGTGTATGTAGATATACATATATGTGTGTGTACTTATACATGTATGTGTAGATGTGTGTATATGAATGTATGTATGTATATACAGTGAAAAGAATGCTGAAATGTAGAGGTAAGCATAACTAAAGCCTCTCTAACTATAGTTAGCCATGAAAGGCTCTCTTTAATCAGAGCAACATGGACCCAACAGACAAGGAAGAGGAAATAATAGTATGTAAATATTTTTCATTAAAAAAAAATCTACAGATATCTATAGCACTTAAAAGTTCAAAAAGTACTTTACATACACTGCAAAATTAGAATCTCACAATAACCTCATGAAGTACACTTGCATTTTGTAGTTAGTTTCAGTTTTGTTTGTTTTTGGATAGAGGGGAAAGTTTGTTCTGTACTTTTAATTTCATCCAAAAGAATTCTGCATAAGACTAACCAATTCAGATCAGTCAATCAATAAACATTTATTCATCGCTTACCTTGTGTTAGGCACTAGGAAAACAAAGAAAGACAAAAGATAGTCCCTTCTCTCAAGAAGCTCATTGTCTAGTGTGGGGGACAACATACAAAAGAGTATGCATATATATATATATATGAGAAAATGGAGATAATCAACAAAGGGAAGGCACTAGTATTACGGGGGATCAGGAAAGGCCTTAATTACTACCTCTGTGACCCTGGGCAAGTAATTTGACATCTCAGTGTCAGTTTCCTCCTCTAAAATGAGGATGTTATGAGTTGTTATGAGGATAAAATGAACTATTTATAAATAGCTTTTTAAATCTTAAAGCATTTCATAAATGCTAACAATTATTATTATCATTGGAAGTGGAATTTTAGCTAGGATTGCAGAAAGTTAGGGATACCAGAGGTAGACATGAGGAAGGAGAGTATTCTAGACATGAGAGGCAAGCACTGAAAATGCCCAGAATCTAGAGATGGAGCATCTTGTTTAAGGAAGAGAAAGCTTTCCAGTGTCATTGGATTGCATAGAATGTGCTAGGCAATAAGGTATAAATTGGAAAGGTAGGACAGGGCCAAACTGCAACAGGTTTTGAATGCCATACAGAGGATTTTATGTTTTAACTTGGAGGTGATAAGAAGCCACTGAAATTTATTGAGTAGGGAATGGGTGACTTGTCAGATCTGTGATTTAGGAAGATTCATTTGACAAATAAATGGAAGGTGGACAGGAATAAGAAGAGGCATGAGAAAAGAGGTTTGGAGGTAGAAAGTGAAAGACTACTACCCTACTGGCTGTTAACAGGGAGATCTAGTCACTTTTCTTCTCCTCCCATTGGGTAGTCACTACTCTCTACCCTTCAACAATAACATTACCTCTCAGAGAACCTTCTCTCTGAATGGGGGAGAGGGAAGGATAGTCAATGAGGAAACAGTGACAGACAGTCCAACTTTGACCCAAGCAACAAAATGTAGCTTTGACTTATTTTTAGCCTAAGGCAAAAGGAAAAACTCAAGATTCAATTTTGGTCTACCTTTTAAGAAGCTTATCAAAGTTATTAATGTAAGTTATATGTACTCATGAAAGATTTGTAAGGCCACATGGATTATGTAAATGGGGTTCAAGGGAGGCATTGATAGATATAATCTTAAATCCTGGCTACCTCTGAAAAAAAAAAGAGAGCCAAAACAAAGGCTAGAGAAAAGGGGCAAATAAGCCCTAAAACGCTGCAAGGCTGAGTGCTGGGTTCCCTAGTCTTACAAGGAGGTATCAGATTAGAATTATATATATTTGCCTGCCTAAATATTTCTAGTCTAGGAATACAATTGATTTAAAACAAATCCACTTTCATGGCTACTTTCCCTTAAAGAAGGAAGGGTCTCTCACTTTCTGGTTGGTTCTTTCCCACCAAATATTGGTTACACAAAAGACCATCATCAATAGTAAATATAAATAAATCATTTATCCAAACAGGAAATTAGACAAATTATACAAAACAAAAATAAAAATGGAAAATGAAAAGGTTCTTTAAACAGGAGAGATGAGATTTCAGCATAACTAAGAGACAGAGAACCTGATCCCACCATAGGGGAAAGTCCTTATTACATGAAACGTAAATCATGGGAAATATTGAGGAATTGGTCTTCCCTATAAATCTAGTTTCCCCTTCCCTCTTCACATGATGGTCTCTGGATTAAGTCCCAAAGAGACTTTGAAACCATATTTATCTTCTCTTGAAGAAGGAGGATGCTCCATCTCTCCAAAGCTCTCATGACAGGTTGAAGGCACATAGTGCTGTGTCACCATTTTTTTTGCCAATTAGGAGAGTCCTGTGCAAAATTCCCCAGATTTGGCTTGAAAATTGGAGGAGATTCATAATTAAAATTATAAAATCTCCTCTTAGTTTAATTCAGCTCCCATCCAGGTGAAAACCTGAAATTTTTGTTTCTCTGGAAACCAATACCCATTACCATTCTTCTACCTTGTAGCTCCCCTATGCACAAATAAGCAAACACACAGCTCAAAATCTCCTTTGTAGCAAACAGGCTAGCCTTGATATTAGTCAGAAAAGCAAATAAGCAACAAAAGGAAAAGGGAAGTTGGGAGAGGGGGTGTTTTCAGGAGGAATCACTCATTACCACTTGTTTAAATTCTTGGCAAAGGGAAAGTTACCAATGATCAGAGACTCCATGCTCTGTCCCACGTGCTCCAGTGGATGAAAGTGTCTATTTCTCCTGTAGGCCTTAGACTTGCTCATTGCCTCTCCCTCATCTGTTCTGTGCTCAGCATTTCTCCTCTCCTTCTGCTTCCATCACAGCCCTTGGTTCCAAACTCTCCACTCTTGTCTCTGAGTAACACTCAAGAGTCTTTGAGTCTCTTTAAAGGAAGGAAGGAGGCAAGGGGTGGGGACAAGATGGTAGATGCTTGATGGCTGCCAAGATGTTTGAGTTCTCCCACAAACCTCTCCAAATATCTAAAAAAAATGACTCTAAAAAGTTCTAGAGTAGTAAAAGCCAAAAAATGACAAAACGAAACAAACTTACAGCCCAAAAGAACCTGGAAGTTGATAAGAAAAGTCTGTTGTACCAGTCTGAGAGAGAAGCATAGTCCACCATGGGTTGCATGGGTACAGAACTGGCCCTAGCAAACCTGGAGTGGACCTTAGGAGACTGAATCACTGTTATCTGTGGCAGTTTCCAGACTTCTCAACCCACAAATGCCAAAGAGAACTTAGAAGGTCAGTAGGAAAGGTCTTTCAGACTTGGGTGAGAGAGGAACAAGGTCTGGTCCCAGCCTTAGGCCACCTTGGCATTTGTGGCTGCTTCTGGAGATCTCTACCCACAGATGGTCAGGGAATCAAGTGGCTGATTAGAGCAGGGTTGCAGAAATATCTTTCCTTGAGCTGAGGCAGAATTCTCTAGCTTTGCCCATGTCTAGATGTGGGTTGCAATCCTGGGTAGCAGTCCTGGGGCATGGAGTGGCACTGGCTTGGTAGAGTTTGCAGCAACAGTGACAAAGGCACTTTGTGTGGCACTTCCTCACAGTTCCAAAGCAGAAAAAACTGCTTATGGTCACTCTCCTTAAACCACACCACCTTAGAAGAAGTGAAAACATACAGGTCCCTAAAAGTATCTCTGAAAACACAAAACCCCTAAAGCTTGGGACAGTACACCCTCCACACTGGAAACAAGAGTGCTACTTTAACAAGAGTTAAAAACTCAAGTAATTGGCTGGGAAAATGAGCAAACAGTGGCAAAAAAAAAAAAAACAGACCATAGAATCTTACTTTGGTGACAAGGAAGATGAACACATGCAACAAGAAAATCACAACAAAGTCAAATATCCTATATTAAAAACCTCCAAGAAAAATACGAATTGGTCACAAGCCATGGAAGAGTTCAAAGAGCATTTTGAAAATCAAGTAAGAGAAGTAGAGGAAAAATTGAGAAGAGAAATGAGAGTAATACAAGAAAATCATTATTAAAAGAGTCAACAGCTTGCTAAAGGAACCCCCACCCCCACCCAAAATGCAGAAGAAAATAACATCTTAAAAATAGATTAGCCCAAATGGCAAAAGAGGCCCAAAAAGTCATTGATGAGAAGAATGCTATGAAAAGCAAAATTGGCCAAATGGAAAAGGAAGTACAAAAATTTCACTGAAGAAAATAATTCCTTAAAAATTAGAATGGAACAAATGGAAGTTAATGACTCTAGGAGAAATCAAAAAATTATAAAACAAAACGAAATGAATGAAAAAAATAGAAATCACTGTGAAATATCTCAGTGAAAAAACAACTGACCTGAAAAACAGATCCAGGGGAGAGAATTTAAAAATTATTAGACTACCTGAAAGCCACGTAAAAAAAAAAAAGAGCCTAGACATCATCTTTCAAAAAATTATCTAGGAAAATTGCCCTGCTATTCTGGAAGCAGAGGGTAAAATAGAAATTGAAAGAATCCACCGATCACCTCCTGAAAGAGACCCAAAAAGGAAAACTCTCAGGAATATTGTAGCCAAATTTCAGAGTTCCTAGGTCAAGGAGAAAATATTACAAGCAGTCAGAAGGAAAATATTCAAGCATTGTGGAAGCACAATCAGGATAACACAAGATTTGGTAGTTTCTATATTCTAGAGGTCAAAGGAGCTAGGATTAAAACCAAAAATTACCTACTATAGCAACAGTGTAATACCTACCCAGCAAAACTGAGTATAATCCTTTGTGGGGGGGAGGGGAATAAAATAGAGAACTTCAAAGCATTCTTGATGAAAAGACCAGAGCTGAACAGAAAATTGACTTTCAAATACAAGACTCAAGAGAAGCACAAAAAGGTAAACAAGAAAGAGAGATCACAAAGGACTTTTTAAAGTTGAATCGTTCACATTCCTATATGGAAAGATGATATTTGTAACTCATAAGACATTTCTCTGTACTAGGGTAGTTGGAGGGAATATATACATATATACATAGACAAATATATATACATATACATATACATATATATATATAGAGAGAGAGAGAGAGACAGACAGAGAGAGAGAAACAGAGAGACAGAGACACAGAGAGACAGAGAGACAGACAGAGAGACAGAGAGACAGACAGAGACAGAGAGACAGAGACAGGTTATAGGGTGAGTTGAATATGAAGAAATGATATCTAAAAAATAAAATTAAGGGGTAAAAGAGGAAGGCACTGGGAGAAAGAGAAAGAGAGAGGTAAAATGGAGTAAATAATCTCACATAAAAGAGGCAAGAAATGCTTTTACAGTGGAGGAGAAGAGGGTGAAGGTAAGAGGGAATGAGTGAACCTTACTCTCATTGGATTTGGCTTAAGGAGGAAATAACACACTCAACTGGGTATGGAAATCTATCTTACCCTACAGTAAAGTAGGAGGGAAGGTTATAAGAGAAGGGGAAATGAAAAAAGAAAGGGTAAATTTGGAGCGTGGGTAATCAGAAGCAAACACTTTTGAGGAAGGACAAGGTCAAAGGAGAGAATAGAATAAATGGCATAAATGGCAAGGTGGGATAGGACAGAGGGAAATATAGTTAGTCTTTCACAACCTGACTATTATGGAAGTGTTTTGCATGACTACACATGTATAGCCTATATCAAATTACCTGCCTTCTCAATGAGGGTGAGTGAGGAAGGAAGAAGGGAGAGAATGTGGAACTCAAAGTTTTAAAAATGAATGTTAAAAATTGTTTTGACATGCAACTAAGAAATAAGATATGCACGCAATGGGGTATAGAAATCTATTTTGCCCTATAAGAAAACAGAAGGGAAACAGAGAAGAGACGGAGAGGGAGAGCTATAGAAGTGAGAGCAGACTGGGGGGAAGGGTAATCAGAATGCACAATGTATTTGGACAGGGGAGGGAAGAGATGGGGAGAAAATTTGGAACTCAAAATTTTGTGGTAGTGAATGTTGAAAGCTAAAATTAATTTTTAAAAAGTCTAGACAGATAGCAGAGATTACAGTTGCTGAATTCCTCTTACACAGGACAATAACAACATCAGAAGAGGGCTGGCACCAAGGGAAGGGTTGGCATCAGAGAAAGATTACCAGAAAGATCAAGCTTGCTTATTTGATTGCACAGTGACAATTGGGATATGTAACTGTAACAGCAAACACCCTAGCATCCTCAGGGTGGCTGCCAACACAGGTTCTTAGATCTGCTTTTCTAAAGGAAAGCAACTCAAAATGGGTTAACAATCTTGCTTTAATCAGCCAAATATATCATTTACCTAGTTCAGGGGAAAAAGTCAGCACTCCAAACTTCAAAGTATACAGACAGGATACAAGCAGAAGTTACAAAAAGATAGAGAAACATTTCAGCAGACTGTCCTCCAACTGTCTGACCATTACATTCATACCTAGTCACAGTAACTAGAGAGGGAAGCAACAAAATCTGGGTTTTGAAAGCGGTGGGGGCTCAACGGCTGCCCAGAGTCTCATCTGGTCAAATCACACAACACTTCTCAAAGTAAGCCCCAAAACAAAGCCCCACATCAGGGTTTATATAGCCTTCCTGGCTCAGAGAATGTCACAATCCTCTTGACCCACCGCCTAATCACAGAGCACCAAGGTGTGGGCATTCCTGAAAAACCAGGCCTCCCACTACAGGCTTCAGTGGCACTTAAGCCTATCAACAGGCCTAGGTGCAGGGAAGATCTTAAATTCCCATTCCCATAACAGTAACATGATCAATAAGCAGTCTTGCAAAGACTGTTTTGTGTACCAACAAGGCTCAAACATTAGTCTTATTATTACTATTGTTATTATTAGATTGTATTAAGTTAAGATAAGATACCAAATACTATTTAAACTCATTTTGCTAATAATGCATTCTGTGATTCTTTCATACTTATCATTGTTTTCTCTGTTGTAATAAATTACTGATTCATATCTTTTTTAAAAAAAAAGAAAAGGAAGGAAGGAAGCATTTCCCAAGAATCATTTAGCTACACTGTGAACACCCCTCCCTTTCTGCAGAGATCCATCTCAAAGTCTGCTGCTATACCATGTATTATCCCTATACTGCAAATGAGAAAATTGAAACACAGAGCATTTAAATGACTTGCTCCATTGTTACACAGCTAGTAAGGAGGAGAGGATGAAATATGAAATCTGGTTTTCCTGACACCAATTCTGAAACACTTTTTACTATGGAAAACTAGTGGCCTCTCAGTGAAGGCTTCCCTTTTTTCACCAATACCTTGCTAACTCACCGATCAAGCTCCTCAGTTCTAGCCAACCCACATTTTTTTAATGTCACAGAAAAGATATGCTTCAAAGTAATCTTTCTTTGAAGACTATGATAAAAGAACACTCAAAGAAAACTACAGCCATCATCAAATACAGTGTACTTTTTAAAGGAAGGAAGAAGGAGAAAAGAAAACAGAGCTCTTACTTGTTATACATTATTAAAGAACATTTTTGATATTCTTATTGTAATGTTTCTTTATTATGGGTGTACAATCCAGTAGCTTCAAGCCCTGACAAAACTCTTAAGTGTTATTCTCTTTAAATGTTTAGTAAGCAATAAAGAAGGTAAATTGCTGTGATGTGGAGTTGCTAAAGGAAATGGCCCTGCTTCAAAGTAGTGGTGTCAAGATGGAATTGAATACGGGGCTGTAGAAGGTTGGGAGGGTGAGAGTGGAGGTGAGAAATCAATACATGAAGTAATGCAGAATGAGTTCCTTTAGAGCCATCCTTCTGAAGTTTGTGGATATTTACATGAAAGAATAATAGTGTCCCTGTTAAATTGGTTGTGACCAACTGTGGAAAAGGAATGACGTTTCAGTTATTTATGCATTCCTAAGCTACAAAACATACCCATTCATTCAATTCAACAAGCATTTATTAAGCACCCACTGTATGTTGGGTTCCATGGCAAGGTTTGTGGATACAAAGACAAAAAAGTAATAGTTTCTGTCTTCAAGGGGCCTGTATTCTGTTGGATACAACAGATATATGGTTAAATAATACAACAGATTATAAATATAACTACAACACAAAGTGAATTGAAGAGAAAAAGAACATAACATTGAATGACTGCCTAGCAGGGACATTGAAGAGATTTTCCTAGGTGAGAGTTTAGTCTAAATAATCTCTAAATCTAAAAATTCTAATTTATTAGGCATTGAATCATCATAGGCAAAGCTTAGTTGAGGTATATGGCTGAGTCTGTAAAAGAGCTAAGATTATAGGGAAAGAAATCGTTGGGGAGATTGAAGAAAATATCAAAGGAAACTCAAGTATCTGGTCATCATATAAAAAGACCACACTATTTTATTATAAACATATTTAACCATAGTAAACAGTTGAACTACCAAAATCTACCCTCCAGGTTTCTAGTTGGTGATGACAGTTTCCATAATTCCCATCCCTTTCACTTTGTGGTATTTCACACTCTAGATTTTTCTAGAGAGGTACTACCAATCAGAGTACCTAAATACTCCACTCAATTCACTGGGAATTTGTGTCTATAAACATATTACAATATGGGGAGTTAGAGGGAACCATGATACAGGAGAAGAAAAACTAGCCCTAGAGTCAGAGGACCTTCATTCAAATCCTGTATCCGATACTCACTATCTTTGTGGTCTTGGGTAAGTCAACCTCCCTAGGTCTCAAGGTCTTTATCCACAAAACAAGGAGGTTGGACTAAATGGCTTCTGAGGTCCCTCCCAGCTACAGATCCATGATTCTATGTTACCACATATAAACACACACACACACACACACACACACACACACACACACACACACACACACATATATATATATATACACACACCAAACAAGTATATAGATTGATAACCTGTGGCCTAGAACTTCAGTTCTGGCTTTATTTACATGGACTAGGTTCTCAAACCTCTCTTTTCTAGTTCTGGAATCATAAGTGAATCAACTTTGTCATGCTTTCTGGAAAGGATATATCAATATCTTCCCCTATGGCTCCACTCAACCACTCCTATTTTTCCAAATAAAAATCTGCTTCCCTGGCTATCACTCCTCTATATTTGTTCTCTCTTCCATTTAACTGTAAGTTCCCAAGTAGCATACCATGTTCCCTTTTTTAGTTGTATCTTCGGTACTTAACACTATGCTTGCATAGATAAGTGCTTAATAATATTTTTCATTCATTAATGCATTCATTCTTTCAGACTCCTTACTATGAGTTTCCCCTAGAAACCTCAAGATTTGTCTATTTAGTTCCCATCCAGTATTTCCCCTAAAAGTTGCAGAATACATAGTGCAGCTAGGTGGTGCAGTGAATAGAGCACCAGCCCTGGAGTCAGGAGGACGTGAGTTCAAATCCAGCCTCAGACACTTAATACACACACACACACACACACACACACACACACACACACACACACACAAACTAGCCATGTGACCTTGGGCAAGTCATTTAACCCCAATTGCCCTACCTTCCCCCCTCCAAAAAGAAAAAAAAAAGAAAAGAAATATTAGAATACAGTTTATGTTTCTCTACATAAAATTAATAATAATAAGAGCCCTACATCCAATGCAAGCACTTAGGTTAAAATATGTTAAGTATAAGACAGCATTTATTTTACCTCACAAAAAGAAGAAACCCTAAATAACTCTCACCTAAACTTCTCCTCAAGGTGACTCCCTCTCCAGTGAATTCCAGTTGCAGCCTTCCAGTCTTACGCTATTATCCTGTGTTTGAGGCCTCTAAGAAAAGGAAAAGCAACTGACTAGCAATAGAGGCAACTCCCCACGCCCTCAAACCTGTGTACCCTGTAACTTAGTATTGGTAAAGGCAATGTGGAGCTTGCTCCTTCGAACTATGGTTCTGTCTCTTACTTATTCTTGGCTGCCATTCAGCTGGATCCCAGAGCTCCTCTGCTTGATCCAGGAACAAGATACAGTTGAGGAATTCTAAAGCCCTAACTCTTCAATAGGCTAGAGTCCTTTGACACTCTTTCTAGTCAATGTCATTGACTTCCTGATGTCATGGTACTCTTTGAGAATGAAGGACGAGCCACAACATGTGAGCAGTCAGAGCTCCCTGAATGGTGACCCAGGTGGCCAGTTCCAGTTGGACAACTGAGCTCCACCTCTCCTCTCCTCTGTTCCCCTCTCTTCTCTCATTATCCAGCTACTGGACCGAGATGGCTCTAGAGGAGAAAATGAGGCTGGTGAGCCCTTCCTCACTTAAATCCAATTCACTTTCAAGTCATGGAATTACTTCCCTGATGTCATGGTCCTCTTCAAGAATGAAGGACAAGCCACAAGGAGATGGTATCCAAGTCCCAGATTCAGAGTCAGCAGGAATGCTTACACTTCGTACTGAGAAATATCTGCAAAGCCAAAAGAGTCTTCCTGCCTTGGCTCTTCCTGTCTACCTCAGTTGAGTCACACTGACTACCTATCAATGATTTTATAGTATAGTTTCATGAGAAATTATGCCCAAAACATCTCTATGTAGTCAAAGTATTCCTCATTGTGTGTGTGTGATATGTATACATTATATTATATTATAATACATATAACATACATTAACTCTAAGCAGTTACTATATGTTATATAGAGTAGCTACAAAGCTAATTACCATTCAACATTATGCTAATGTGACATCTCCATGGTGTCATGCTTATTACTGAGGTGCCTTAAAGTTTAGAATGCTGTTTCAAAGGACCAGCCAGGGAGGGGTCACAGCACTGGATTGAAATGATGACTATATTGCTTATAGGGTAGAGCACTAGTAATCCAGAATTGTCCTGTCCCTTAAAAAGCAACAGAATTCAGGTGCCTAGGTGACACAGTGAATAGAGCACTGGCCCTGAGTCAGGAGGACCTGAGTTCAAATTTGGCCTCCAACACACAACACAAAAACTAGCTGTGTGACCTTGGGCAAGTCAGTTAACCCCAACTGCCCTCCAAAAAAGCCACAGAATCCTTAAATGAAGTGGACGACTCTGGATATAGCACAGCACCGGGAATTCAGGAGGTGTGACTTTGGCTCTATCTTACCAGGTTTACTGAGGAGCCAGAAAAAATCTGGGAAGCAATTTAGTACATTGTAATTTTTTAATAAAATGCTTTACTAGGAGCTTAAAATTAAGCATCGATACTAAAAACTAAACATGCATAGTAACCATACTTCAATTAATTCTAATGCATAAAGTAACATTTCATCAGCCACTCCAAGTCTCTATCAGGATTCTCTGCCCATTCATTCTTATCCAATTTTCTTAAAATCAATGTAACCAGTGTATACCCCATTCTTCAGTTCCCATTATTTGCATTGCACTGTGCCAGAAAGGTATTTCCAGATTTTTTGTGTATTTCTCATGTTTTAGCCATTTTAATTAGAGTATTCCTTTGTATTGCTGTACTAATATAAAATGGCTTATTGAACTCTCTCCCTTGTACTCTGACTAGACTGACAAGTTTGAACAAGTAGGTCAAATAGGACTACTCTCTTCCTTTTGTGTGTTTAGCCTGAGCAGGTTGTTTCCCAGACCATTTTCTCCTTTCTCTGAAAGGGAAGCAATGAGTGAGGGCCTAGGCAAGGGGTGGGGAACCTGAGGGTTTGAGGCCACATGTGGCCCTGTAGGTCATTGGGTGCAGTAGCTCTTTGGCCGATTCCAAGTGTTACAGAACAAATTCTCTTATTAAGGTGATTTGTCCAGTGAATTTGGACTCAGTCAAAGTACTGCACCTGAGGAGCTGGAGGGCTATATACGGCCTTGGGGTCCTAGCACTCCTGGGGGGATGGGGCCTAGAGCCTATCAGATCCAACAGCTTCATTTTGTTGATCAGGAAACTAAGACCTAATGAGGTTAATTATCCAAAGTTTTGTATGTAGCAAGTGTCAGGGCTGAGATTCAAACCAATGTTTTTGAATCCAAAACCAATGCCTTCTACTTAAAGATACTGGTTTTTTCTTGAAAATCTCTCCAAAGCACTTAAAAATCCAGAGAAACATCTAGCACAATATATAAAGGGCAGATGACTTAACTAATATAAGGAACTTCCTGCAGCATTATAGTCTACAACTGATTTGCAAAATGCATGGAGATTAAATGACTTGTTCAGGGTGGGTTCTTCCTGACTTCAAACTGGAGTATTATATTTACTATAGCTTAATAACATAAAACTATTTTTAAAAGTTGCTGTAGGAAAGCCACTATCAGTTCCTGGTACATCATAACGATGTTCATTATGTGTGTTAAGTGGCTCAGACTTTAGCTCTAAAAATAGAAATCTTCTATTGATTTTATTAGCAACCTGAGATAAGCAAAAGTTAAGAGGCTGCGGGTGAATCTCAAATGAATATTTGTTGAAAGTATCATTGTTTTTGTTCTCCTCAATTGCTGTATCATAAGGGCTAAGCTAAAAATCAACAACTGCAATGTTGATTTGTTGACTTACATCTTAAATAATCTGCATAATCACCATGGACAGAAAAAAACTAGCAAAAGGAATACACCTGCTCCTGCCCCTCTCTGGGATTGTAGGGCATTGCCTCCCCTGCTAGGTAAGCTAATATTAGCTTGTCCTGAGCCTGTGTAGTTTGAACTAGACATTCTTGAGCCCTCCTCCTCCCCTCCTTCTTTAGCAGGTTGCCACCACTATCATTACTACTCTCTCCCTCTCTGATTTTTAATCTTCCACTACCTACCGGTTCCTTCTTTGCTGCCTACAAATACTACCTCGTCCCCTCCATCCTAAAATCAGAAGAAAAAAATATCTTGTTTGATCCTATTATCCCCACTAGCAAATGTCCTATATACATTCTTCCTTTTCAGCTAAACTCAAGAACACTAAGCTCAGTGCATCCACTTGCTCTGTTCTCACTCTTCAACTCTTTCAAATCTAACTTCTAACATCATTGTACGACTGAATCTGCTGTCCTCTAAATTACCAAATTATTGCTTCATTACTAAATCTAATAGACCCCCCTCACACATCCCGAGCAGCATTGTGAGCCATCTCCAATTGTCCTGACCTATATCTGGCCACTGGACCCCGATGACTCCAAAAGCAAAAGCAAGGCTGGTGACTGCACAGCCCTCCCTCACTTAAATCCAATTCATTTACAAGTTATAGCATCATTATCTTGCTGTCACGGTCTTCTTGGAAAATGAAGGACAAAACCGCACACAATAGCCTTTAAGAGATGGGAAGGGGATAAGTTTATAGAGCATCTCCTATGTCCATACAGACACGGTGCTAAGTACTTTATAAATATTGCCTCCTTTGATCCTGACAAAAACTCATCAAGGGAGGTGCTATTATTAGCCCTATTTCATAGTTGAGGGAACTGAGACAGAACAGAAGATAAGTGACTTGGCCAAGGGTCACACAGCTAAGTGTATTCCAGGTCCACACTCTATCCAATGTACCAATATTCTCTTCAAAGACCAAATTCAGTATTCCAACAATTATTAAATAATAAGAATCATAATAGTCTGTGTTTGTATAATGCTTTATACTTTTTCAAGTGCTTTCATGTACGTGATCTCATCTGATTCTTCCAGCAATCCTAACAGTCCTAACATATGCTATGTTTATGGGCATATGTTAATAATTCCCCATTTTGGGGGCTAGGTGGCGCAGTGAGTAGAGCACTGGCCCTGGAGTCAGAAGGACCTGAGTTCAGATCCGGCCTCAGACACTTAACCCACACAAACAAAAACCTAGCCGTGTGACCTTGGGCAAGTTACTTAACCCCAATTGCCCTAAAAAAAAGGGACGGCTAGGTGGTGCAGTGAGTAAGAGCGCCGGCCTTGGAGTTGGGATGACCCGAGATCAAATCCGGCCTCAGAAAATGAGCAACCACACACAAATAATGACTAGCCATGTAACCTTGAGCAAGTTACTTAACCCCAATTGCTTAAAAAAAAAAATAATTCCCCATTTGATAAGTAAAGACATTGAGACTCAGTTTATATTTTTTCTTTTATAAAAATTTTAAATTTAACACCAGCACCAAAAAGTATTTCCATATGCACAACAGAACACAAAAAGGGACTGAATATGAAACCACAAATCTCCATTTCATACCTCTTATTTTTTTAAGTGATAAATACCTCACAATGCTTTCAAAACGGTTCTGCTTCTCTGTATTTCCTCCCAAACTTTCTTCTGTTTTTTCCATGCACTTAAAAAAAATTTAAGTGTCCCCCTTCCATCCCTTTTACTTTGCTTTTTTAGTAACATTCCTAGTTAGCGACGGGGCCAAGACTATGACCCTGGACTATTACCTCATTTTTCTTTTTTTAAAGACTAGATCACCCTATTTTGCCCAGGTCTGAAGTGCAAGGGCTACCAATCAGCATGGGGACTTTGACCCGTATTGTCTCTGACCTGGGCTGGTTCAGTCCTCCTTATTCAGAAGTTAGCCCAGAGGCTACCCACATTAATCCTTAATTAATTGAGGGTACTGGATCACCATAGCTCAGAAATCTTGAGCTCAATAGATGTTCCATCCTCACTCTCCCCAGGAGCTGGGATTATAGATGTGCCCCATCATGCTAGGCTCCTGCCTCATTTCATTATACTAGTCATCAAACAGGAAATCACATATTTAAGGCACTTGAATAATACTCTTGAGAATGCTACCCTGCTCTTCACCAGCTTGTCCAAAGCCATACAGTTGATCTCTGTTTCTTATTAATAACAATGATAATGACAGCTGTCTCTATGTTTTAGTCTGGGCTTGCCAGAAATAAATCTTAAGCAGTTCTTGGGACCTGGACACAAGCCTGCACCATCAATAACTGCTGATCTACAGTTCTGTTTGTTACTCTCACAGAAGATATTAAAACCCCTGTCATCTGAGACAGCACTTTGAGTCAGAATTGCCTGAATTTTAGTCACTAAGGTCATTCTCTCCTTATTGCTTAGGCTAGTAATTCAGCCTCTGCTTCTGTTCTCCCATTAACATACTTACAGAATGTTTTTCACAAGAGTATTTCAAAAGGTGATGAGGGTGAATGTGTTGGACCATGCTTGGAAGAAGAAAAAGTTGCAGCATTATTCAGATATGATTAAGTGCTTTAGGAATTAGGGGTGGGGTTGTTTTGATTTGGCTGCTTCACAAAAATTTCACTAAGATGAACATACACCAGGATGTTTTACAATAAGATTGGAGTAAGTAGACTTCAAAAAATGAGACCATTCACTTGCCATGGCTTTAAAGTGTTTGCTATTTTTTTGATATAAAATAAGGGAGAAAATTGCAAATGATTTAGGGGAAAAACACCCTAACACTATTATGTATTAAAATCCTGTGATACCTTTGACAAATAAATTTTCTGTCAAAAACCATAGCTAGAATTCAATCCACCAAAAACAATTTCATTCCATCACTCCAGTTCCCTTTCTTTCTTCTGTCTTGACCTTACTCTTTTTTGTCAATTTCATGTTTATATTTCTTATACAAAGCATTCATATTTTGTATCACTCAAAAAATTCCATAAAACCTTGAAAGAAAATAATATATTGTTGACCCTACTCTTAACCAGATCATCTATACATTATCCTCTATAAAACTCTAGAATATTTGCCTTTTACTAATTATGTCTTTCCAAACACTAACCCTACCTCCTATTTTCTCTGCTCCTTATATAGGGGAGAAAGTGAACTGTGTTGACTAGGCCAACTATAAATTTTCTGGCATCCCTTTTATAATTCTCTGCTTAACACTCTAAGACATATTTCATAGTAAGGTTCTTGTTGCCTTACACTTTTTCCCAGGAAACAACCTTGCTCCCTACTTTCCTTAGAAATAGAAGCTGGGGGAGCGGAGCCAAGATGGTGGAAAGGAAGCAGTAACCTCGCTGAGCTCCTCTGTCACAAAGTCCAAAAGGGTAAATCTGAGCAGATTCCAGAGTGACGGAGCGCAGTGGAAGACAGAGTGTGGCGGAATCCAGCCCAGGAGGTTGCCCAGAGTGTCCGCACTGGTCGAGCACAGAGCGCGTGGGGTCTGCACAGCTCAGACCTAAGAGCAGGCAGGCAGACTACACCAGAGAGAGAAAAAGCCCCAGCCTGCAGACTTACCAAGGACGAATCGCAGTCATCTCGCAGAGGGAACGGATCATTGGAGCCAGGTAGGAGAGTCGGGCCCCAAGTGGAGAGAGTGGCTTCTCAGACTGCATTCAGCCCCCATCCTGGAAGTTTAGAAACTGCCTGCCTGTATGATACAGGGGCTGGAATGGCAAAGTAAATTCTAGCTGCTCTGATCCTCCCATCCCTCCTTCATGAAGCAGAAAACCCAAAGATAAGTCTCCCACCCAGATTGAAATCCCAAGTTAATGGAAATAGCCTCAGACTTGAGAATCTCCAAGAAAGGGTGTAACTGAGACAGCCAGGAATCTGAAGAGAAGAGAGGGAGGGGACCCAACAAGCCCCACCTCACCTCACCAACAAAAGCCTACTTATAGCCCAGGGGTATAGAGGCAGAAATCTGAAGTGGTCAGACACATCCCCACCTACACATCTACATTCCTCACTGACTTCCCTGACTTAGCCATAAACTAGCCACCCAGAGGTATTCAAAGGCAAGGATCAGGCCCCAAACTCATAGCCTGAGACACTAAGAAACAGGAAGTCACAATGGGAAGGAAGGAAGCTGAAAAGGAGAAGGGGAAGGCAAGAAAGTCTATTCGAGCATACTATGCAGGGCAAGAACAACAAAACACACAGGACAATATAGATTCTCTGCCCACACCAGAGACCACAGAAGGAAACATGATCTGGTCTCAAGCCCAAATAGCATTCCTGGAGGAGCTTAAGAAAAATTTTAAAGACCAAATCAGGGAGGCAGTGACCAACGTGGAAAAACGTCTGAGTGAAGTAATTGGAGAAAATACCTCCCTAAAAAAGGAACTTCAAAAACTAACTGAAGACCATAATTCACTAAAAATTAGATACAATCAAACTGAAACTCAGAACTCTATAATGCAGCAGGAGTCAATAAAAAAAAACAAGATGATCGAAAAATTGCAAGAAAATGTAAAATATCTCACTGGAAAAATAACTGACCTAGAGAACAGATCCAGGAGAGACAACCTAAGAATTATTGATCTACCAGAAAGCCATGATGAGAAAAGCAGTCTAGACAACATCCTCCAAGAGATTGTCAAAGAAAACTGTCCTGAGGTCCTGGAATCAGAAGATAAAATAGCTATTGATAGAATTCACCGGACTCCTCCTGAAAGAGATCCCAAACTGAAAACTCCAAGAAATATAGTAGCCAAATTCAAGAATTACAAGATTAAAGAAAAAATTCTACAAGCAGCCAAAAAGAAACAATTCAAATATCGAGGAACTACAGTTAGGATCACACAGGACCTAGCAGCTTCTACATTAAAAGAGCGGAGGGACTGGAATTTGATATTTCGTAGGGCAAGAGAGCTAGGACTACAACCAAGGATTAACTACCCGGCAAAACTGAGCATAATCTTTCAGGCAAGGAGATGGACGCTTAATGAAGTAAGGGACTTCCAGACTTTCCTAATGAAAAAGCCAGAGCTCAATGGAAAATTTGATCTCCAATTACAAGACTCCAGAAGAACATAAAAAGGTAAACAAGGGTAACATAGACTCACACATGCAGAAGTGCACACACCCATACCCACAAACACAAGCTCATTACCTGGGATGCAACAAGAGCAAAATGTTCACATCCCTATATGTGGAGCTGATAACTGTCAATATTTGAAATCTCTATGATTATCATGACCTGCAAAAGGGTTATACTTAGAGGGTGTGGGTATGAATGCACTAACATGGAGTCTAAAAAAAAAAAAAAGACTATTAAGGGGATCAATGGTACTGTAATGGGAAAAGGAAAGGATGAGCTAGGAAAAGGTAAAATATGCCATCTGAAGAGGCATCAAAACACACTATAGAAGAAGGGAAAGTAAGAGGGAGAGGAACATCATTTAAACATTATTCTCACTGGTTCTGGTTCAAAGAAGGATCAAATTAATCAGTGAAGTTTAAGAATCTAACGTGAATAGACACATAAATTCATTAAATAGAGGAATTGGAGGGAGGGAGAGGAGCATTGTTTGAAATTTACTCTCATTGGTTTGGAATCAAACGGGGAGTAATTTACTCTGATAAATATAAAAATTTATTGTGTCCTATAGATAGTGGGAGGGTAAGGGGGGGGTGAAAAGGAGGAGACTAAAGGGAGGGATTATAAGGGAGGGAAATAGTAGTAAGGGGAGAGGGTAGGTTAAGAAGGGGGGTCACTGGGTGGGAACATTGAGGGAGGAGGCGGTCAAAAGGGAAAACTTCAAGGAGGGGAAGGGAGAAGGAATAAACAAAACATAAACAGGGGAGGGAATAGGATGGAAGGGAAGAGACAGATAGTCATCATTACTGTGAATGTGAATGGGATGAACTCTCCCATAAAACAGAGGCGGATAGCAGAATGGATTAAAACCATAATCCTACAATATGCTGTCTTCAAGAAACACATTTGAAACAAAGGGATACCCACAGGGTAAAGGTAAAAGGTTGGAGTAAAATTTATTATGCCTCAGCTAAAGTAAAAAAAGCAGGGGTAGCAATACTTATCTCAGATAAAGCAAAAGCAAAATAGATCTAATTAAAAGAGATAAGGAAGGAAACTATATCCTACTAAAAGGCACCATTGAGAATGAAGCAATATCACTACTTAATATATATGCACCAAGTGGTATAGCATCCAAATTCCTAGAGGTGACGGATTTCATAATTACCTGGAGAGACTTATACAAACTGATGCTGAGCAAGAAGAGTAGAATCAGAAGAAATTTGTATACAATCACAGACATACCATATCTGTGACGACCAACTATGACAGACTGGACTCTTTTCAGCAATGCAGTGATATAAGTTAATCCTGAATGACTCAAGAAAGTGAGAAATGCGCCATCCAGAGATATAACTAGAAAGAACTGAGCCTGAATCCTGATGGAAGAAAACTAAATGATCTTGTTCTTCTCATTGTTTGGTTTTACTTCTTCCTTATCATCTTTCATCCCACCTAGTACAATATGCCTTTGTAATTGGAATAATGTTTAATATGAATGCATTTTCAGACCCTATACTGTACTATATGCTGTCATGAGGGGAGGGGGGAGGGAAGTAAAGGAAATTTGAAAATCAAGGAACTATGGAATTGAATCTTGTTAACTGAAACTAAACTAATAAATTAATTTTAAAAAAAAGAAAAAAAAGAAATAGAAGCTGCCATTTCTCTGCTACTTCATATCTTCATAAGGAACTTCCTGCAGCATTATAGTCTACAACTGATTTATGAAATGCATGGAGATTAAATGACTTGTTCAGGGTGGGTTCTTCCTGACTTCAAACTGGAGTATTATATTTACTATAGCTTAATAACATAAAACTATTTTTAAAAGTTGCTGTAGGGGGGACGCTCTGGCTTCTCACGTGAGCGGGGCTGCAGGGTCTGTGGGGCCGGGACCACGGGGTGGACGGGCTGCAGGGCCTGGGCCGGGGCCGGGAGCGGGAGCTGCATGTGTTGCTTCTGTGGCTGGAGGCAGCGGGGGCTGTGCAAGCGCACGGGTTTGTGAGATGGCTACAGACTTTCCTGAGTCCACGGCCCCTGACTGCAAAGGAGATCTGAAGAGCAACACCAAGCTAGACACAGATTACCCACTTCATGTCCTTTACTGTGGAGTCTGTTCATTACCAACAGAGTACTGTGAATATATGCCTGATGTTGCTAAATGTAAACAGTGGTTAGAGAAGAATTTTCCAAATGAGTTTGCAAAACTCACTGTAGAAAATTCACCTAAACAAGAACTTGGACTTGGGGAAGGCCCAGGAACAGCAGGAGAAAAGGAGGAGAAGAAAAAGCAAAAAAGAGGTGGAAGGGGTCAGATAAAACAAAAAAAGAAGACAGTTCCGCAAAAGGTTACAATAGCCAAAATTCCCAGAGCAAAGAAGAAATATGTGACAAGAGTGTGTGGCCTTGCAACTTTCGAGATTGACCTTAAAGAAGCACAAAGGTTTTTTGCTCAGAAATTCTCCTGTGGTGCCTCAGTTACAGGGGAGGATGAAATCATCATTCAGGGAGACTTTACAGATGACATTATTGATGTAATTCAGGAGAAGTGGCCAGAGGTGGATGATGACAGCATTGAGGACCTTGGAGAAGTAAAGAAGTGATTTTAAAAATCTGTCTGTATTTAATGACCTGAAGTTATAGTTGATGTAGCCAAAGGGAGGGAGGCCTTTAAAAATATATATATTTATCCTACAGTAAAACTGTAGACTGCCCTTATCCTTGGCATTTCACTGTTCTGTACAAGGCTGCTTGTGTTTTTTCTTTTGTTTTATTTTTTAAATTGCCAAAGTCCAATAAACTGGGGGAATCCATTATGCTTATGCATGAAATAGAGATTTAGTGAAATAAAAAATTTTGGTCATATGATCGGACTTTTTTTTCTCAGCACACTCTAGATTTCTTGTGGGGAGCATTTTAATTCATCTGTTGCTATTTTAACTCACTGTACAATTTTTAAAAGAGCCTGGGTGTCTTACTCCCAAAGCCAGGCTCTTTGCTTCTCCCTCAAGTCTCCAGTGTGTGTGTCAGCCTTCCCTTGGCCAGAGGGCAGCTTGTAAATGTTGTGAATGTGACTGTCTGATTACCAACTCATTATAGGACCATTAAGGTTGAAAATTCTTCCCAATGTCTACAAATAAAGTAAGAATGAGATTGTCCCTGAAAAAAAAAAAAGTTGCTGTAGGAAAGCCACTATCAGTTCCTGGTACATCATAACAATGTTCATTATGTGTGTTAAGTGGCTCAGACTTTAGCTCTAAAAATAGAAATCTTCTATTGATTTTATTAGCAACCTGAGATAAGCAAAAGTTAAGAGGCTGCGGGTGAATCTCAAATGAATATTTGTTGAAAGTATCATTGTTTTTGTTCTCCTCAATTGCTGTATCATAAGGGCTAAGCTAAAAATCAACAACTGCAATGTTGATTTGTTGACTTACATCTTTCCTACCATCATCATTCCATAGTCTTATCTCCTTGCTACAATCTCTGAAGAAGAGATGGGCTTTCTTTACAAGTCTAACCTCTCTACTTATACTCTTGGATTCACCCCATCCTGTCTCCTCTGGGAGTTTTGACCATTTTCTCTCTCCAATTTTCATTCTATTTCTCATTTATCGATTTTTCTGTCACACTACAAATGTTATTAGCTCTCCGTTATACTTAGAAGCCTTCACTTGATCCTTCTATCTCCTTCAAGCTATCATCCTAACTCTAATCTCACTTTCATAATCAATATCTTGGGAAGAACCCCGTACATCTTCATTTCTTTCTCTCCCAATAACTTTTCAACCACTGACAATTGTACATTTAATCCCACCATTTGACTTTTAAAAATACTAATGGTCTCTTAACAGTCAAATCCAGTGGTCTTTTTCTTAGATCTCAGGCTATTTAACCTCTCCACAGTTTTTTATATTAGCCATCACCTTCTCCTTCTGGATATTCTCTTCCCCAATTGCCTTCTACATCCCTATTTTGTTTTGATTCTTGTCCTACCTATCTGACAGCTCCTCGACATCTTTTGCTTGATCATTATCTAAGTGTGAGTATATCTCAAAGCATTGTAGAAGACCTTTTGTTGTTCCTTCTCTCTCTCTCTCCCTCTCACTCAGGTCTCATGAGCTTTTACAGGTTCTATTAGACCCTTTATATATATATATATATACACGTATATATGTCTTCTAAATCCATATAACTTTCTTGTGAATTCTAATCCTACATTGCTAACTAGCTTCTAACCATCTCCATTTCATTGTTTCATAGACATGTCAAAGTCAACATATCCAAAAAAGAACTCATACATTTATTCAATAACAAATCAGAACAAAACACTGACAGAAAATCAAGATACAGCATTCACAATGCCTTATAACTAAAATGACCATATAGTTTTAACCAAAGTGGTCACAATAGTTTTCAACAATGTACAATTATTTAGTCAATCACAAAATCCCAAATTCAATCACAAAGTACAAAAGTCAAAGTTCTCCACCCCTAGGTCACAGTAAGTCATAATCTTCTCAGTCCGTACACAATATCCAAGTAAAGTCTTCTTTCAGTTTGACTTGAGGCTTGCCCTCAGCTTCCATGGTTCCTCTTCCTTGGTCCCAGCTCCAACTGTCACCTGGGTTCAAAGGCAGGCAGCTCCCAGTTCCTTGTCCAGCTCCTTGTCCAGTTCTTCATCCAATTCCTGTTACATATTGAAGTTCACAGTGTCCAGTCCACTTCAAATCCTTCACAGTTCCTGTTTCTGGGAAGACAAAGCTTGATAAAGCCACAATACTATTTATACACATTGTCAGCACCATCATCACTTCACTATCTGCCTCTGAAATCAACTCAGACTGACAAATAAGGTCTCAGAACTCACCACAAATCATCAACATAGAAACCAACAGAGACACAAAAACAAGGTCCAAAAGGTCAGCACAAATCATCAACACAAAAATCAACACAGACCCACAAACAAGGTCCAAGAGGTCAGCACAAATCATCAGTAAAGTCCCAAGACCTCCAAAACCTTCTTCCAGGACTTCTGTAAACATACAACCAGAAAATCCTCTTTCAGGGTTTCCAGTAAGGCTTCATACAAAGTATCACAAACAAACATCAACACAGACAGAACAGAGTGCCAAAATACCACAAGTTTCCTCCTTCTTGACTCTGCCACCACAAGAGTCCTCTTCTCAGTTTTCTGTCTCTAGCCCTACGGCTCTCTTTATATAGTCATTAGCTCCTCCCCAGGAGTTCATAACTTCTAGAGTTTACAAGTTGTGGGGTTCACACATTCTGTTTCTTAAGGGGCTTGATACAAGGCTCAAAAGAAACTGAAACAAGGGGTTAATTCAGTAACTGAAACAAGGTGTGAACTACTTCTGTGCTTGCCATTACAGAAGTCTGAATTAAAAGATAAATTATTTTTATATTATATAATACTATACATATATTTTATGCATTTCTGATTTTTAAACTGTTTCCATGTCATCTACTGGCCCTCCTGTGTTATGTACAGTTTCCACAAAACTCCAAAAAAATCTCCACCTAATTTCTTATGCTGTCCTATGATATATTACAATTACAATGGGGACAGTTCTGATGTGCAGGGATAACTGTATTTGACAATACTTTCCTTTCACTCAATCGTAGTGATGTTATTTACTGAGAGAAATTTTCTTGTCATGTTGTTTGGAAATAGAAGGGAAGGAAATAAGCAATTATTAAATTTGTTTATTACTTATGTGCCAGGCATTATGCTTAAGATTATACTAATGTTACTTGTTTTTCACAACAAACATATGAGATGAGTGCTTGTTTTACAGATGAGAACACTAAGGCAGAAGTGCCCAGAATCACACAAGGAGTAATATCTGAGATTGGATTTAAAATCAGATCTTCCTGAATCTAGTACTAGAACTTCAACATGAAAGCAATAATATGAAAAGAACTGTCATGGTGATGTGTATAGGAATATGGTCATAGTTACCCGCATAAGTAATGAGTGCTCTCACCTCTATAAAAATTTCTCACCATAGACCTTTCCCCAAATTTCTGACATCCTATCTGTGAGACCTTAGCCTTACCTTCTCTAACACTATTATTCAACTATAAAGCTAGGGGGCTGAATTAGATACCCTCTAAAATCCCTTCCATATCTAAAATTGTGTGATCTTCCAATTCTGTGATCTTCCATCAAACACCATAAGAAAATGGCTTTTGAAGGGTTTACTAAAGGCTCTGAAATTACAACATATGAAAAAAAGAATTAGATTGGTTATAATCTTACAGAACATAGCACAAAAAGAAAATATAATTAAGTAATAGCAAAAAGGATTTACTTTAGACGTGATCACAACTTGTTTGATGGGTCCTTAATCAGAAAAATGCTTTGTGTATTTTTTCATTTTGACATGGATTAGTGAGGAAAGTTGTGGAATCTCCTCAAGAACTCTTAAAAATGAGACCAAATCCTGCCTGTCTGCCTGTATCTGTCTGTCTGTCTATCTATCTATCTATCTATCTATCTATCTATCTATCTATCTATCTTCTATATATCCATCTTTCTAGCTATCTGTTTCTCATAAAGGCTAGAGAATAGAAAAATTACTGCTAAAATATAAACTTAGAAAGCTACAATTCTTTATTCCTTTCATGTTCATGCATGTATTCATTTTGTGAAGAAGACAGATGACAGAAGGAGGTAGATGTGCAGGGAATAAAACATAATATGTGCAGAAAACAGGAGGTTTGGCAACTCTAGCAGGCCTCTGTTGGACCTCATTGACAGACTAGCTACTAGCCTCATCTCATTAATGACATCATTTCTACCATGGTGGTGTGAAGAGGCAGTTGTCTGACTCTAACAGCATAGAAATAGCCTACATTATCTCTCCAGATGTCTGTTTTTACTGTGTATTAACTGAAGTGGGTACCATGGTGATATGTGTTTCTATGGAGCCTAAGTAGAGAAATGGTTGTCTGATTCTTCAATCTTAGAAAAGTGAAATTGGGTAAGGAGACATAAACACTACATTGTACATAGCATTCTTATTTGTCCTTGAACTACTTTCTCAGGAGGCTACAATTCTTCTTGGCCTTTAGTGCAGAAGGTGGGTGAGAAAATGACAAAAGTCAGATGCCTAGCATTCTTTAATGAAAAGAAATCAATGTAGGGCCAATTCCCTCTTGTGCTTTCTATTCTGTAATAGTCCATTTTAAATGAAAACTGTAACAAGCTCCTACTTTAGAGCATACTTTTCCTTCCACGAATTTAAATGGAACCATTCAACAAATCAGCCTTCTCAGTGAGGATCTCAGAATCACAGTATGTTTAAAACAAATGTTCCCCTATTGTCTTAATTTGACCCTAACTCATTTTTAGGTCCTTCATATTGCAAAGAAAGAAACTATTCACTCGGTACAAGTCACACAGGATTTTGAATACAAAGGCTTGGAAGTATTGGTTTAGGGTTGAAGGGGGATCCCTTTAAAATGGTATTGAGGTTTGAACAATGAGTTAGGATGAATAAAATGTGTCCTTAAAGCTCTGATAGTTGTCATGGTGCTAAACAAAGCCCCCTTTATTATATTCTTCTCTACATACAGCATTAATAAAGAAGGTGGCCACAGCTCTGTGGTGGGGAGGGGGAGGGCCTAGCGTGTAGGGAAGCCATGTCAGACTGTGCCTTTTGCTTTGGGATTAAACCAGTTGTCAAGAGTTAGAGCCCAAAATGGAAAAGCTAAAACAACACTACCTTCCTCCTCCTATTTACCTTTTATCCTGTTTTATACCCAAGTAATAATGGAAGGCATTTCTTATGTGATTCTCAAAGGGATGCAGTTGCAGAAGATTTTCTAAAAATCGTAATAATAAACAAGATGGAGAATCTTGTTCAAAATTTTATTAGCACGGAAGTATGCTCCAAAATTACATGCTTGGAAAATGGGAGAGATAATGGAATTTTTAACAATGTCAGAAAATTATTATGAGAGATTAAAGCTTGCTAAGAAAGAGGAGGAGCAGAAGTAAAGTTTTTACTTCCTGAAGTCTGAAATGTTTCTGGGACATCCTAGAGACATCAGAAAGACTGTCACAGATCTGAGGTAGAGCTGTCATCAGGATAAGAATATCAGAACTGGTCAAGGTCTAAAGGAAAGAACTGTTGGTGATGTT
Source organism: Gymnobelideus leadbeateri (assembly GCA_011680675.1). NCBI lineage: Eukaryota > Metazoa > Chordata > Mammalia > Diprotodontia > Petauridae > Gymnobelideus > Gymnobelideus leadbeateri. Next base: position 454,808 of record WOXC01006861.1, read on the forward strand.
AGCATAGCATACTGAGAATTATTCTGTTTACCTGCTTTATTCTGAACCACTGCTTCAGCATGATATTTGTTGGAAAATATTAATAGGAATGGGAAATATATTCATAACCACAGTTCTTCAAGGCACATATATACATATTTATATGTTTTGTCTATACATACAGATATGAACAGCAAGACAAAGATAGAAAATGGTGGCTCCAATTGATAAAAGCATGCTGATTTCATAAATTCCTTTTGATTTGAAATGGTATTATTGTGTTTTGGTCTTGTCTTTCTTAGTTAATTGGGAAGTGAGAATTCTTCATCTCAAAAGTAATCTAGTTGTAAGATTTTGAATTTATCTTTTCCCATTCTTGGGGGAAGGTCAGCATATCAGATGTGATTTATTCTGTGTGATTTGCAGGTAAAGTATTTGAAATATGCTATAATTCATAACAACAAATAAAAAACTGAGATTTTATCAATCCTTGGTACATTATTGACAGTCCCACTATCCTGAACTAGAAACTCCTTGAGGAAAAGAGCTCTGTTTTTTTTTTTTCAATCTTTGAAACTCTCCCTCTACTGCCACTGGTTTGCACATAACTAGTGCAAATATTTGTTAAATGAATGAAATTATATGAGTTGAGGCTGTCATGTTTCTCACCAAATTGCCCTCCTTATCTCTGATATCCCATCATGATATGAAGATGATTCACTGTTCTTGAAGTCTAAGCCCATGAAACATAAAGATTTAAGTAAAAGACTGATTTTGTATTAAAACTTCAGAAGAAAGCTCAAGTTGAAAATACAACCTAGCCAAACTTCACTGAGTTAGAAGCTTAAAGCTCTCTATATGTGCCATATTAAAAATATTAATCCTCTCAAAACAGGGCCTTGACATACATCAGTCAAAGAACTACTTAGTTTACTAACTTTTTTTTTTATTCATGGTTCTTGCATGGTATAGATAGACTATAAGGACTTGTGATTTTTTTCTTGCTTTCCTTTAAAATTATCAATACTAATATCTTGCTCAAAGCCAGAATGTCACAAAAGAATCATATGCACCCTTCTTTGTGGTATATTTCTTCAAGAAACCTTAAAATTAATTTCAGGGCATTTTTAAAGTCACATAGAGAACATTAAAAGTGTTTTAGAATATAATATCTACTATTAATATGTTGACCATGAAATGTAATACAGTTTGTTAGAAATAGGATTGACTTTAGAGTCAAGAAGATCTAGGTTTGGGCCTTCCCTTTACATAAAGAGGTTGTGTGGCAATGGATGAGCCATTTTACCACTCAGTGCTTAAGATAATTATCTAAGTTACAAATGAGAAGCCCACCTAAATTGACAAGAGTTTCTGTACTGGGTATGTACTATGCTGAAGAAAAGTGTTCTGGACCACTACACCTCTCCCTGTCAAATGTATCAGTCACTTTTAAGACTAAGTTGTTTCACCTAGAGAGAAAAAAAGCTATTGATTTAAATAAATGCTTATTGCTGGAAAGACTGTTAAGAAGATGCTGAGGTCAAACACAAAAGATTGTATTTAATGCTTTTGAGAATTCAGCTTGTGGCACACCTCTAATAGGCAATCTATGGCTTTCATGAAAACTGTCATAGAAAGTGGAAGTATAGACGCTACCAAGACTTACAATCATCATGCACTGTATCAGGTTAACATGAATTAATTATTCACTAACTCATGGCTGTTGAGAAAAAAAAAATCTATAGCTACTAATGGGTTTTGGTCTTCGGGTTGAAAGGTATAAAAATGTTACATTCTTGCCCTTGAATATTAATTAATTTTTCTTTGGTGACCACTTTGAGGAGTAAAGTACCACAAAAGGCTAAAAGGTTCCATAAACCTCAATTTCAAGAACTCTACTATGTGTTTAAAGAAAATAAAGTGGATTTTTATTCTGGAGGTGTGGGTTCTTGCATGACAGCCTCAGTAATAACTAGTGAATATAATAACCTTGTCTATCTAGACTTACTCCCAATAGTAATTCAACAGTAATGATTCAGGTTACTGTCATACTATCGTGAATTAGCAAACAGGGTGCAGTGGTGACTGTGAATGAGGAAATGAATTGAACTCTTTTATGAGTGGCAGATTTAGAGAGAGAGCAAGAAGAACTTCAGAAACTTCTTTGAATCCTTAAACATGATTTTTTTAATAATGTGCCTGTTATTTAAACCAGCCACTTACTCATCTTTTTAAATTCATCTCCAATTTTACCCTCACTTTGAAATTTTCTATAATAAAATCTGAGAGACAGGTAGCATTATGTGGCAGATAGAATACTCAGAACCAATAACATCTTGGTTCAAGTCCACTAGTTTTGGGACCATGGATTAGCCATTTAATTTCCCCATGCCCCCAAGCAATTTTATGGGACTATAAATTACAGAATTGAGAATCTGCATCTGTATAGGGCATTGCCTTCTTCTTCAACTTCCCCTGGAGTCTACATCTATAAACTCATAGTTTAGGCTCAAACAAAAAAAAAAAAATTAGAAAATATATACAGATAGAGGCAACCTTGTCTGATGACCAGAGTATTGGGCTTAGATTCACAAAGACCTGGATTCAAATTGCTCCTCAGATTTTCATTATCTTTTCAAATTGCTTAACCTCTAAGTACCTGGGCAATCCTGGGATTTATCTACTAAAGCACAGATGAATTGCAATCTCTGTTCATGAAGATTGGTGGAGGGTGGCCCCACACATGGAGTTCTGTACCTTAGTGAAATCAAAGATCTTTTTTTCTAGTATATACATGTGAAGTGAATGGGGCAAAAAACATTCACCCTGGTTATACTGTTACTGGCAAAGATTTCAAGAGACTGTAGGGTAATTGAATCAGTTGGAATTGGGATCAGTAGGAGTTTAGAATCAGATCTGGGGTCAGAAAACCTGGGTTTAATCCCAGTCCTGTGGCATAATAACCATGGGACCTTTGGTAGATCACTTTAACCTCCCTAGGCCTCAGTGTCCTTATCTGTAAAATAAGGAGATAGGACTAAATTACCTCAAAGGTCCTTTCCAATTCCAAATCTGTAATTCTAACATCCAAAAGAAAGTATGATATTCTTTATGACATGAAATGCAAGTGGAAAAATTATATTTTCAACTGAAAGAAATATTGGGGCCAAACAGGCCTGGCTAGATTAAAATGTTTAGGGGGGGTGTGCTATTTCACAAACAGAATCAATCTGGGCAACCCATTAACTGTTTCTCCCTGAAGGAAGAAATTTTAGTAAATTGTGTACTCCTCAGTCTAAGTTTCTTCAATTGTTAACTAAGATAATAAATAGTTGCCTCCCAGGGATAATTATTTGCTTTAATTAGTGTTTTTTGGAAGTACAAAATAAATAAATAAAAGTTAAAACACTCACAAAATCTGAAGTCTTCTGTTTAAAAGGCTTAAGCATATCCAGAGTTTAGAATAAAAAATGTCATGCATACATGTCTGTACAATATGGAATTAGTATGATTTGGGGACATTTTTTCCACCTGTTAGCTGAAACCTATTTTAATTAAGCAATTGTCTCACAAAAAAACATTTATTGAATATCATAGACAGTCTGTCATTCTGCCTACTAATGTGTATATAAACAAAGTGACCAAGAAGAGACAGTTCTTTTTCTTTAAAAATATGAGGAAGGAAACTGCCCAACTGCTAGAGAACCCAACAAACCTAAAAATCAGAAAGTGTTTCCTCATACTTGTCCTCATTCTTTGGGCAGCATATAGCCATTTTTGCTCATTCTACATGCAAACTATATCCAATGTTACCCATAAGTGCTTGAAAAGTGCTCAATTAAAAAACAAGTACCCAGTTGAGACAAATGATTGTTTAATCTTCACTACTTTAAATACCTAACTTGGCTGCTTTCAGCTGGTAAACTCAAAGACTTGGCAAACCATTTTTTGTCCTTATATAAAGAGCCTGAATGCAATGAATGTGTTCCAATGTAAAGGTCCCCAAAGTTTTCAGTTCACAGGACTCTTAATGTCTCAGTCAGATTTTCATGGGGCCCCTAGACCAAAAGAAATATCTAACAGTTCCATTATTAAGTAGTAAGTCCAGGCAACATTATAAGCATTTTTGTTCTATTAATAGCCATAAGTTGAAAGAAAAATAATATTTTAATTTCATTCTTAAGCACAGTTACTAATGTGATGTGTGTGCCTGTTGAGTCCTGTACAACTTCCCAAATCTTGCCATCAGATTGGACACCACCACTCATTTCCTGTTTCACATTGATTTTTGCCCAGGACCTACTTGTTATCACAGCAACAACCAAAAACCCAGTTCCACAAAGATAAAACATTCCAAACATTGAAAGTTCAAGAAGTTACAGGTATAACTAAAAGTACAAGTATATAAAGACATATCTCAAAAATATGAGAATGCCATCAAAAGGAATGTAGCTTGATGTAATATTGAAACTGTGAACTATCTCAAGCTGGTAGTTTGTGCACTGTCTGTGTGATTCGAGAGTATTCCTGTGTTTCCATTTAAAATATAAAATGTCCCACACACCCCTGTAAATTCACTCTGGTACCCTGGAGTAACCCGAGTCTGAATTTTTGGACACTACACACTATGGTCAAAATTAAGAATGTATTTTAGGGATACTAGAACATGGGGAAAGTGCTTAATGGTGCACTGTTTATAAATTAGACACATGGCATACAAATAAGACATCCATGTCCAGAGCTCCTTGGCTGTATAATTCTGAATACCTTAACTATCTTTAAAGACAATTTACTTAATACATGGATCCATTTATTTGATTTTGGCTTGATGGAGGTCTGGTAAGGATAATTTTGATGTTAATTGAAATTATATTTCAATATAATTTCCCAGTTGGATCCTGCCCATGCTTCACATATAACCCACCCAAGTTACAAAGGCAATAGGAATTTAATACACAGAAGAGATACTTTGACAGCCCTCTCATATCCTTTAAAATCTTTAGTTTCCTTCAAGGCTCAGCTCAAGAGTTTCCTCTACCCAAGTCTTCCCTGATACCCATTGTTGTTGTCTTGCTTTGTCTTCTAAAACATATTGTATTTATCTTCTCTTGAATGAAAGGACTGTTTTCCATCTTTTTTCTTTATATCACAAATATTAAGCACAGTGTCTTGAATGTGATAGGTACCTAATAAATATCTTTTGGATAAATGAGTATAGCTATGTAAAAGGGGGGAGCATTAGTCTAAAGGTTGTAACTATGACCTTCCTTGGAACTTGGGCATATATAGCCATCCAATTCATAATCCACAGGATCAGATAACTATTATACAAATGTGTGCATGCATGAAGTGATAAGTAAATTTGTTATATCTTTTCTTCACTCGAATTAATGTCCTTATAGAATACAAGCTCTTCTCAATTTCCCCCATATCCTTAGAGTAGAGCAAAATGCCTTAAAAAACAGTAGGTGCCTAATAAATACTCTTTGAATTGAATTAAAATTTCAATATTTCAAATTAGTAGGACTTTACATTTAAGCAAGAGATTGGTAAAGTACTTTGGGATGAAAGGTCCCGTATAAATGAAAATTATTATTACATTACCAGTCACTAATGCACTTCAATTGTTGGCGCAGCCTTGGCCATGTGCCTTTAAAAATGGACCTAGATACATGTTAATGACTAATAATAACCTACACACTATTGTTCCTTATTCCTAAGATTCATCACAGAGTTTAAAGCTGAAGGAGCTGTTTTACGACATCCATGAAATCCGGGTAGAGAAAGGGAAATAATTTCAAAGGTGATAATTTTCCTCTAAGGAGAAAAATTATCATATTTCTGTGCTGTTCCCTGTAGTCACATTAAGCGTAGTTGAAAATATGCTCCAGCTATATCAGACAATTCTCATTAAATTAGAAACCAAGTAATAATCAAGCAGCACTGTTATCAGGCTATCCAAAGAACATTGCCAGATAGCCCTTGGTGTCCTTTCCAACGGTTTGTATCACTCTTCCTACATGCTTTATTTTATGAAGAGGGAAACAGAGCATCTGTCATATTTTAAAACTTGAAGGTCTCCTGATAGACATAATCTGTTTGCTTCAGATTTCAAGTAGCTGCCTGATAATATCAAAAAGACATCTTTTCTAAAGTCTAAAGTCATTTGGCTGATCCACTGTCGAGCAGCTTTTCAATGCCGATATTTTTAGAAGTTCTGTGCACATGGGGAATTAGCAGTTGAGGTTTTAATCACATGCTCATCATTGACATTAAAGACATTTAAGTGCCTTTACTTTTGTGCCTGGGTTCCAAGATAATGTGGTTGAGGGCAACAGAAACAGCAATCATGTCACCTCCAGTCATTCTTTGAAAGCATTTGGGAATAAATTGAGTGGTCTTCGAAATGTAGGAATGTCACTAGAATGATATAAGATTCAGAGATAATTGCCATTATCCTTGATCAATGAGGTAAAGTGTCAGAAAACTAATTGCAGGCCATCTACTAATTTAACACTTTTGTTCATTCTAGGACAATGACAGAACCCATGGAAATGATGACATGAAGAGCTTGTTCTCTAAGATTTAGTGTCCTGTAAGCAAATCATGTAATTAAATTAAATCCAACCAACATTTATTAAGGGCCTATTATTTTTTTTCCATTTGGGGTGCTAGTCACTTAGGGAAATAAAGATAAGGAGGAGAAGGAAAGGAGAAGAGGGAAGGGGAAAAGGGAGAAGAAAGGAGAGGAAGAAGAGACGGGAAGAGAAGAGTGAGAGAAGGGAAAAAAGAAAGGGAGAAAGGGGAAAGAATTGGGAAAGGGAAAGGAAGAGATGTTTCTTCCACTCTAGGAGCCTATGTTCTATTGGAGGTATATAATATGTTTATGAATAAATACAAAGTATATAGAAAATAATTTTCAGAGGGAGAGAGCACTAATAAGTCATGGATATAGAAAGCCCTCGTAGAGGAGGTGGCACCTGAACTGTTTTGAAGAAAAAATGGAGGAGATTACATGATGTAGTATATGATGATCTGAGGTCAAATACAGCCTCCAACACTGTGTCTGGGTGAGTCACTAAGCAAATATCTGTCTCAGTTTCTTCATATGTTAAATGAGAACAATTATAGTTCCTACCTGCCAGGCTACTTGCAAAGATCCAATATGATATTTGTAAAGTACTTTCCTAATCTTAAAGAATGCTAGCTATTGTACAAATATTGTTAGGCCAGAAAGGATTTAGTTGCTGCATATCTAGCTTAAAAAGTCTCTATTCTCTGAGAACATACAATTCAGTGTAATCATCGCTAGTGTAGTATTTGTGTAGGTAGGTGGAACAGAAGAAAGACTCATCTTCCTGAGTTCAAACCCAGTCTCAGACACTTCCTAGCTGTGTGACACTGAGCAAGTCACTTAACCCTGTTTCACTTAGTTTCCTCATCTATAAAATGATCTGGAGAAGGAAATAGTAAACCTCTGTAGTATCTTTGCCAAGAGAACCCCAAATAGGTTCAAAAAGGGTCAGACAAAACTGAAAAATAAGTAAACAATAACAACAAAAAAGGACTTAGGGTCCAAGCCCTTTATTTTTATTTTTTTCAGATGAGAAGATAGAGGACTAGGGGAGTTCAATGCCTTACCTGAATTCACTCAGCCATAGCAAGATAGCTTAGGTCCTCAAATATGAAACTCAGTGTTCCTCCCTTTACATCATGTTGCCTTGCCATCTTTTATGTAATTTTGTACTTAAAAGAGAAAATAGTATATTTGTCCTCTGTTCATCATTTCTAATATTATCTTTGCATATAAGATGATGTCCCCAAATAAAGAAGGGGTCTGAAATTCAGAATTAGAAAAAGCCTGGGGTAGTACAAAGCTTTACTAAACTGGAAATAAAGAGAGATCTAGGGTGGGTTTGGGGCTTTGGCATTTTCTAGCTATTTGAGGCTAAGCTAATCACATAACTCCATTGATTATCAATTTTGTCATCTGTAAAATAGGGATAATAATATGGGAACAAAGGGTGGTCATAAGGAAAGTGTTTTGGAAACATTAAAAGTCTTTTAAAATGTATGATTTTTTCCCCAAAATTCAGATATGGTAGAGTTTGGATATATGGATAAATGGGCTCTGTAGAATAATTGATCTTGGATTCCAAGAGCTTAAAGTGGTAGGTTATTGGCACTTTTGAATTTAAAACATAGTAGCATTTGGAATATGGTTTTTAAACAGGGCAACATATGACCAAAGCAGAGAGCTGTTTTTTGCTTAGGCTACCCTATATGTCCAGAGCTAAAAAAAAATCATTGCTTATTACATTTTCAGTCCAAAACGTATCCAAACAGGTATTTGCTGATACAGTGGGTACTGAATCCCTTAAAGAACTTTTTAGAACCTTTATAAAATATAATTGTACCCCAGTTTATTTACAGTCTTCTCCATAGGGTTTGGAATGTGTATGTCTAACATGATGGGGTATTTTATTTTTCTTTCTTTCCTATTCAGTAAAAGCACATGCTTGGTGTTATTTAAAGCATAATGTCCCATGGTAGAGTAGTATATGAGGCAATAAATGGCTTTAGCAGTTATCAAATGCCTCAGCTTCCACCTCAACATTTAATCATCCATAAAAGCCAGTTATAGCCTCATATACTGCTCCACTATGAACATCATTCCTATTATATGACAAGGTAAGGAAGCTTTGACAAACCACAGCATCAAAAAATAATAATGAAGTTTTGGGGTATCTCATGAGGATTGCCTATCTCATGAGGATTGGAAGTTCAGTGCTTCAGCCTATTCCTTTCAATATGCATTAATTATTTAATGTTTGTACAGTACTTTGAAGATGAAATGCACTATATAAGCACTAAGTAGTATTAATGGTGTTATTATGTAAGGTTAGCTTGGAGGCATGAATTAGATGAAAAAAACTGCACAAGGGAATGTTCTGTAGGGAAAAGAAGTAAGATTTGTGATTAGATGCATTTCAGGTCAAAAAAGATTTTGTTATCTTAGGAGAGATGTTAATATTTACATGCTTCTGAACTCTCATAGGCTGAAATGCTTTTGCTCTCACCTTAGATTTACTACAGCAATACTGAAGAGATGCGTGATTATATGTACTGACTGAAACCTACAGAAAGTTAATACTTCATATAGAAGGCTATCAGTGGAGCAAATAGTCTGACCTATTTTTGCAACAATGGATTTGGGGCTATGCTAAATTATGCACACATTTTCTCACTCCATTCTCCTTGTGACTGGGCATCCATTAGCAAGATGGTTGGTTGTATGCAAGCCATGGACCTAAAGTACAATCACATGACAAGCTAATCCATGCCTATGACCTCATGAATATGAAAAGCAAACAATTTAAACCCACTCCTCCATATTAAGTCTTCTACTTAATATTTTAAGACCATGTATGATAGGTTCATCTCTGTGGAACTGAATACATCAAGTCTGTTATGCATAATTTACAAATGTGAATTACCAGTATCATTTTAAAAAATATACCTTTGTTTTGTATATCCAAACTTTTAAACCTTTTGAAATATTCATGAAGTACATGATCTTTATTTACAGGTTATCAAAACTAAAATGTCCTTAGAGATAATCTGTCTAGATTCATATATTCATAGATTCATATAGTTGAAGTCAGAAAAAAACCTGAGGGGTCAGCTCATCCAACTTGCTCATTTGATGGATGAAGAAAGGTGCAAAGAATGACTTCCCCAAAGCCATGGAAAAAGTAAGGAGCAAAGAAGGATTTAAACCCACAAACATTCAAACTCCAAGTCCCATTCTCTTCCTACTCCATAGTACTGCCTCTGTAGGGCAACCTAGAGTCAACTTTTTCAGTTCCCATGATTCAGCACTGAAGTAAAATATTTGCTAACTGACTGATGGTATTGATTCCAAGGACTAGGAATGTACAGATACTATTTGTAATGATTTCTATAACCTGCCTATGACAGATTCCTTGGTAAAAAATCAATTTGAATGCAAACATTATGCGTTCTTTAAATTCGAGCCAACTAAACAATTTCACACTCGCCTTCTAATTATATTCTCAACCGCTGTTCTTGGGGAGTGAACGATGAAGAACACTTTTGTTTGTTGACAGATAGGAAACTGAAGAATATTCTCTTGGAAGATTTATGACACACAGCCAATTACATTTGGATTGCAAATAGCAAATTAGTTTTGGATTTGTCTCATTCAAAAATCATTGACAAGTGTGATTCATCACAATAATTTCACACTAGAATCATAGCAGATCATTGCCTGCACCACAAATAGGGTTGCCATCATAATCCATCTTGATTAAATAGTGGTCTATAGTCAGATGAATGGGTGTTGGGGGAAAATGTATAAACACTGATAATTAGATGTTGATTTGGAGCTGGCTATGTAGGGATTTGTGTGACTCGAATTTGGTTTATACTAAAGAGATCAAGGATTCTGTTAAATATTTTCTGTTTCAATGACCATTAGATCCCATGTGAAAATTATTTCTGAAATAAGGGTCTAGTTTTCTTCCTAATCAAATATTTTCGATGTTCCCCACTGAAGGAATCTTATTTTATCTCCTAGTTGCTTATTGAAAGGATATGTTAGGAACACTGAACAGATTTTTCCTAAAGCACAGGTTTGACCATATCACTACCCTACTCAATAAACTCTGTACTTTATATTATCCCTAAGACCAAATCCAGACTCCTCTATTTGGCATTCATAGCCCTTTTTGACCTGGATCCATACTATCTTTATAACCATGTTATGCATTACTCCCTTTCATATATTGCACGATCTAGTCTCATAGGCTTTCTTACTATTCCTTACATGACATTCCATCTCCTATCTTTGTGCCTTTGATTTGTTTTTCTTCTTTTTGTCCTGAAATTTTTTTCCCTTTAACAAGCCTTCATTTTCTCTCCATCCTACCTCCTTATTCCACTGAAAACTAACAATAAAAATCTTCATAATAAATATGCTTAGCCAAGTAAAACAAATTCCCATATTTCCCTTATTCCTGGAACACACTTTCTCCTGATTGTGATCTTAAAATCCTTAATTTTCTTCAAACCTGAGTCTCTGATCTACTTTCTACATGAAGCCTTTCTTAATCCCCTCCTGGCATGTCCACTCCCTCTTATCTGAATTTTTTTACTTGTATTTCTTTTGGATAGACATGTACACATAAATATACACATACATACATACATGTATATATGTGAATATAAACATGCCTGGCTTGTCCCAAAAGTTTTAGTGCCATTTTAAGCTTTAGTAGCTTAACATATGTGTATGTGTAAATATATACAAACATGTTTTTCCCCCACTAGAATGTAATTCATTTTTGTCTTTTGTATCATTAGTATCTAGTGCATTTCCTGGTATTTAATAGGTCCTTAATAAATTCTTATTGATTTCTGGAAAATAACTTGGGATCTCAGTTGAATGTACATCTCTGCTAACTAAGGAGATCTCACTGCCCCTATGGCTGCTTCACCTCCCCAATGCCAGACTGCCAGAATTGAAGAGACCTGAGGAAGATCAGCAAACAAAGGTCAGGAGAGTTCAGCTTATTATATTCCTAGTACCTCACATACAGTGTGACACACAGCAGATGCTTAATAGGGGCTCACTGATTGATTGATCAATTGATTAAGCAAATGTCTCAGGGTCACACAGCTAGTTAATGGCTGAGCTGAAATTCAATCCAGGGTCTTCTGACTCCTGCTTTAGTATTCTTTCCACTAAACCTTGCTGCCTCTCAGAGAAACTACATTCAATATAACGTGGCATTTTGATATATAATCTATACTGTCAAAATGAATTAAGCTCACTTCCTTGCCCTAAAAACTTCTCTGATAATTGTTACCATTGAGGGGCTGCTGTTGGAGTTTGGTTTAAGAAAAGGGTCATACATACATGAGGCATCTGGGTGTGTTTTCCTATGTGAAAATAACTGAGTCCTATCTGGAAGTCCCACCTTCTTGCAGGGATGTATGTTTTCACACACTCTGTAACAATCTCTGGAACCTGCAAATATCAAATTCACTCATCCCACCCAGTCAAGAAGAAGAGCTCTATAATGGTAAATTCTCCTTTACATTGCTTTAAAGTATATACTTTCTTCAAAGATGTAGCTTGTGACAGAGTTGCAAGCTGTATTGTGCTTGTTAGTGGGACTAAAAAGAATAAAGCTCTACCAGCTATTTTTTCCACATTGTAGACATTTGAAGCCAGAATCTGAGTGGGAGATTTGTCATTTCTTCCTTCAGCAGATTAAGGCAAATAGAGGTTAAGTGGTTTGCCCACAGCCACATAGCTAGTAGATGTCTCAGGTCACATCTGAACTCAGATCTTCCTGACACCAGACCCAATGCTCTAGCCACTGTGCCACCTAGATGAACAATCACTGTTTCAAAAGTCTATGGTGTTCTATGAGACCTATTACCTAGGCACCTTAGATTGTCTTATGCTCAGAAAGAATCACTTTTGCTTTAGTTAATTCTCCACACTATTTTTTTTGGACCTCACTCATGGCACCTATCGTATGAATTATTTGTATATGTCACACCTTTATTGCTTGGTTTTAAATTCTTGAGGATCAGGGACTCTGTATTTTGTGTGTGGGTATATGTGTGTGTGTGTGTGTGTGTGTGTGTGTGTGTGTGTGTGTGTGTGTGTGTTCTTGCATTATCAAGCACAGGGCCTTGCACATAGTAGGTTTTTAGACCAGGCATGAGGAACCTGCAGCCTCAAGGTCATATATGGCCCTCCAGGTTCTCAAGTGTGGCTCTTTGACTGAATCCAAACTTCACAGAACAAATAAGTTTGAATTCAGTCAAACAAAAGGGTTGCACTTTAGTACCTAGAGGGTCACATGTGGCCTTGAGGATGCAGATTCCCCACCCCTGGTTTAGACTATGTTTGCTGAATGACTCAGCAAATAAAGGAATGAATGAATAAATGCTGCAAATAAAGAGGAACTGTCTACCTCTAACTTGGATACAGTTATTTGAAAGTCAGAATTTGAATCCAGGTTCCAATGAATATTAAATAATTAAGACATATCAAAATATATTAGCTTTGTGACCTAGACACTTAACCTCTCTGAAATTTAATTTCTTCATCTGTAAAACAAATTCCATACAATTTGGGAGAACTACCTCACAGGATTGTGAGATAAAACTCTGTAGACACAGGAGTTAGTACTATTTATCAGAATTCTACAGCTAGCCCACATTGCATATATTGGTATGTCAGCCTGCATTCATTCCAGCTGTTACATATCCCCTTACTTTTGGTGGTTCCACACAATCACATCTTTATACCCACAGATTACCATTCACTTCTGTACATAGCCATTGTATCTTGGTATGAGCACAGGATCATTGCTGGTAAGCTGGGTATACTTTGAATAAAGCTGTTTGTGATCCTACCTTTCTATTTAAACATAGGTCACAGGTGGCAATGACTAAATGATGCTATATATGATTAATTAAGATGAATAGATCATTTAGTTGTGTGAAACTGAATAACATCTGCACAAATAAAATTCAAACAACTAGGATGAGAAAGGAAGTAGTTGATTTAAAAAAAATCTTTGTATTAAATATCTCACATGAGGGTCTGATTTCAAAGATAATAGGTTGCTAATAGAAAAAGATAAGACCATATTCCCTGAGAGACTGTCAAAGGATATGAATAAATAATTCTCTAAATAAGAATGGCAAACTATTAATACTCAAAAGAATAGGAGAGAATTCTGCTTCTGATACTTTCTTGCTATTTTCCATGAAATGCCTGCCACTTAACCTCTTAATGGCTTCAGGCAATGACCTAAGACAACAAGCTGAAGAGAATTAAGTTTTATTGGGAGAAGGAGGTTTTCTTCTTCTGTTCCCTACACCAAAGAAATCACAAATTGAATCTCTGTTCTTAAAAAGCATATTAAAATGTTCTAATTCACAACTAATAAGATATATGCAATCAAAAAAATTCTGAGAGGGGCGGCAAGGTGGCACAGTGAGTAGAGCGCCAGCCCTGGAGTCAGAAGGACCTGAGTTTGGATCCCGGCCTCAGACACTTAACGCACACAAACAAAAAAAACCTAGTCCTGTGACCTTGGGCAAGTTACTTAACCCCAATTGCCCTCCAAAAAGAAAAAAAAATTGAGGCTTCATCAACAAATAGGCAAAGATTAGAAAAGCCAATATTGAAGATTATAAGTGATATAAAACACCTATTATTAAAAACTTGTTGAATGATTCAATCAATATCACCTTACTTTACCTTAAAATCTTCCAAAACTTACAACTTTCTTGACTTTTCTTGACAGATCTTTCCAATTGCTCCCTACCATCAGGATAGGTAATGATTTGATAATTTTTGTTATATTTCAATAAAAGAATTAATTATATAGGATCATAGATTTAGATCAGGAAGGGACTTTTAATTTAAAGGTAAGGAAACTGAGGTCTAGAGATAGCAAGTTTCCATAGCGGGAATGAAACACAGGCCAAAATATTGTAGATTTAGCATATCTCAGTAGCCACCAAATCCAACCTCTTCATTTTAAAGATGAGAAAATGAGGTCTAGGGAAGTTAAATCACTTTCCTGAGATCACAAGATCACACATATCAGAGGCACAATTTAAACCTAAGTCTTCTGATTGCACCATGGCTATTATTTCCATTGTATCACACTTATATTTTGAGGGCTTCCTCATGTGGTTGCACATATTAATGATTTTTTGGGTTTATCATCAGTCTTTAACACATTAGTCTGAGATCTTTGGCATGTCTTGTAATATTGGCTTATGGAGATCTGCTATCATCATATAGAAACTTAAGATTTCCTAGAACAGTTGTATTCAAAGTGGGGACTACGGTCTTACTCCAAAGAATATGTAATCAACCAATGGGTAAGAAATTGGGTCAATCCCCACTGTCAGAAATAAAATAGTGAAAAACATATATTAAGCACCTATTATGTGCCAATTACTGTACTAAGCATTGGACATGCTTATGGAATATGGGGGGAAATATGAAATATGGGGGGGGGGAGAAAAAGATAGTCCCTGCCTTCAAGGAGCTCACAGTCTAATGTGAGGAAAGACAACACACAAAAAGAAGCTGAAAGGGTGGGGGAGGTACTCAATATGGGGATATGGCCCAGAAGTCAAAGAAGTTCCAGGGCAGTGCAACAATATGGGAAACAAGGAGATATCTGAGCTGAGCTACATCTTTAAATGGCAGTTAAACCCTTGCTATGATATCAGTTGTGGGCTTTGATTCCAACTTGGCCCACCCAACCTTATCCCCCGCCCCAATTTTTCCTCTCCAACCTCTCCTTCCCAATGTGGAAAGCACCAATGTTCTTCCATCTGCACCAGGTATCCACTTCTCAGGGAAGTTATAATCTAGCTGCTTCTACCCAGGCAACCACAGCAGCAACTGCACAGATGTCATATGGAAAATTGTAGATCTTGTTACTTTATCTTTCCCCAAAAGCCCATTCCTCTTTCAAATTTCCTTAACAACATTTTTCCTAAAGTCCAAGTTCAAAATCTCAAGGTCATTCTTAATTCCTCTTTCCCCATCCTTGTTGTTCACTTGTTACAGTCATGTCTGATTCTCTATGATGCTGTTTGGAGTTTTCTTAGTGAAGGTACTAAGTAGTTTGCCACTTCACTCATTTTACAGATAAGGAACTGAGATAAATTGGGTTGAGTGAATTTCCCAAGGTCACATGGCTAGTAAGTGTCCGAGGTCAGATTTGAACTCAGAAAGATGAGTCTTTTTGACTCCAGGCTTGGTGCTCTATCCTCTGCTCCACCTAGTTGCCCCTCCCCACCTTATATATTCCTTTGGCTTCCAAGTCTTATCTTTGAACTTCCATATGTCTTCAATCTCCCCTTCTCTACTCATTAGTCACTGCCCTAGGTCAGGCCCTCACCACACTTCACCTGGAATATTGTAAGAGTATCTTCATTCAATCTATTCTCCACATAGCTGCTAAAGTGGTTCTCCTAAAAGTCAGGTTTAACTATTCTCCTCTCCTACTCTAGAAACTTCTATAGCTCCCTATTGACTCTAGGTTCAAATATTATTTCATCTGTACCTCATTTTTAAAATTTCTCTTTTTAAAAATTATTTTAAATTTCTCTTTTGCTAATGACTGGTAGTAGCACTATAAGAAACACATAATTTATAAATCAGTAAATATAGATATATTGGAGAAAGCATGCTCCAACATTTTCTGATAGGAACATGTAATGAAAAAGAGACCATTGGCCCAAAGACCATTTGACAAATAAAGGATTTTATTCTGTGGAGCTGAAATAGTTTACCAAAGGACTATTTTTTCAGTTTATTCAGTTTTTAGATTAGCTTTTATAAAATTCAACCAAACTGTGTTATTTTCTTCTTCAATTATTCAAGAAGCTAGGATTTTGTCAGTGTGGTTAATCTCTCCACTGATCCAGATTGCAACACCTCCTCCCTCTTGGTAGATGGGCTTTAAGAGTTACTGTGGCATGAACATCCTACAGTCAACTTGATTATGAACGTCTTTGAAGTTAGTGAGGCTAGGGCTCCAAAAAGACACATGCACTGTGCCACCAAGCCCATTCTGCAATAACAATAATAATAATAATAATAGTAGATTGAGCAAAATTGAGTCAACTGCAGAATTCCATTTGACTTCATCTATGATAGAGCCTAGGATACAAAGTCACCATTAGCTGATATAGCTCAGTGCCTGGCATTTAGTAGGCACTTAATAAATGTTTATTGATGGACTGGCTGATACCACTGAAGTGGATGTGTTACAACTTTATGGTGATTCCCTAAGAATATATTTTGTGATAATAGTCCAGTTGGACCCGTACTGGGATTTCAATAGAAACAGAAGCAATAATATACCAAATAGAGACAACCTGACAGAGTAGCTGGATTCAAGTCTTCCCTCAATACATATTAACTGTGTGACCATCGACACATCTTTTAAGCTCTCAGAATATCAGGCAACACTAGAAAAGTAATTATAGATAAGACAAACATCAACGGAAGGAATTTCCCACACCAATGAAATCCTGTCTATTCATGGGAACTCTAAACAATATGTTTCTAAGCAAATCCCTAATTCTGTAAGTTACAGAGAAGGCACTGATCTGCATGGGTACTGGAAATTTCTTATTGTGAGCTCCTCAAGCCAAGGGAATCACAGATCTCATCCTATCTATCTATATTTATATAGAAAGATCCATATATCAAATATTTTAGTACATTAGACTTTCCCACCTTTCCCCTTGAAGATGGTGCTAATGATGACCCATTTGAAATCCGGTGACTCTTCCTTAGGGATGCCTTGCATGCTTCATTTGGCAGCAGGAACATAAGCAAACGTTTTCTCTGTTCCCTATAAATTTTTCAAAATTTAACTGGGACAAGTTTTTCTATGTACAAGTCAGATTAGAATGTTAGAAATGAGGGGAAGGCAAGTCAGTTTGTGATCATTGCCAGCATTGGCCTTACATAGTAATAAATTTAGTCACCTATCCCTAAATATCTCCTTTGCATTATCTAAAATCCTTCACTTCACTGACCTGAAGTTTTACCAGTTAGAGATTCATTCCTTTGGATTAATAGTTTCTTCTAAGACAAAAATAATATACTTCAAATGGTTAAAACATTAAGCAAGCAAGTCATACACACTTCAATAAGAAATATTTAGTCATTTTTTTGTGATATGTGAGGAGTAGAAGATAGAAAGGTACAGTAATTTTACAACATGAAATGTGGTAGTAAAGGAGACATTGGGTACAATTTCTATCATTCATTATATTGTAAGAGAGCTAGATATTTATAGGATGGGGTAGATGGATGCCATGAGGTTAGGTAAGAAATGTAAGAAGGAAGGACTGGAAATGAACTTTGTCTATTTGACAAGTTTCCTTGGGTTAGTATCATTGGTGAGGCTGGACACAATTGAGTCATATGTGAGACAAAAGAGTGAGTGGGGTATGAATGAGGTTTGGAATGACTCATTCAGTTTCGTAATTGAACCAGGAAGTGGACATTCAGAAGACCATTGACATCATGTGTACCACATATGCAACCATTTCTTGGCTCCTTGAATGGTTTTAGTGTCTCACATTTAATAGAACGCTATGCAACTGCTTGACGACACAATGTAAGGGAAACATTACCCCACTTCTAACTGCTTGAAAAATCTATAACTTTCAGGGATTCCACCATAGTGATTTAACTTTGTAGTACTTTCCTGCCACATGTCTAAATTCTTAAACCCTATTTCAATTTACCACCTATTCAACCAACGTTCATGAAGCTCTATATTTTACTCTGAACCTCCCCAGGCCAATCAGAATTGGTTATATGGTATTAAAGAACTACAAAAAAGACATCTACTTAAAATAAAATGTAAGATAAGAAATAAGAATTAAGCAGTGAATATTCTTATCACCCATTTTCCAAATTTCAACTTCCCAACTTTCCAAAAAATATGGGCCATGGAAGGTCTTCTGGACAAAATATAAAAAGATCTTATCACCCCCAACACGTTCCAATTAGATTATGTACTTCTATTATAGAAAATGATGAGTGCTGACATTGATTTTGTCAACAAATATTTTTCCTAAAACATGACTGTGCATTATATAATAACTGAAAGGGTATTCTGTTCTACCAGCTTAAATATAAGACTATGTTCTAGTAGTGCTATTTGTTCACAATTTTCCAAGTTTAAAACATTCAATTTTGTATCTTCTCAGGCTTTTAGGCCAAGTCCAAAGTCTGGTCTGAAGATCACTCTGAAACGGAGCAAAATTAAGCCATAGCAGGAAGCTGTGAAGCATTAGACCTGAAAAAATTGGATGTGTCCTAACAGCACAAGATAACAGTGCTATTGACTAAAGAATTTGGAGCCAGGTTTTCATTCTTTCATTGCACTATGGGAAAATTTACAATGGTCTTAATAGGGTTTGGTGTCTTTTCTACAGTTCAATGATGAGAATCTAATCTTTGCTCATCATACAGCAAAACTGGAATGAGGATAGCATCTGGCCTTAAGAAAAGGTAATGGCATCTGTTTGATGAACACAGTGGCCCAGGAAATATATTTTGAGTGTTCCCTTTTGCCTATAAAAGCATAATCCTGATATGGTGAATGCATTAATTGCTTTCTTTGTGGGTAGAGCTATGCTTTGGAAATAAACTTGGCTGACCAGCTTGTGAACCCAAATCATCTATTTTTGTATTGATTTAGCATTGACTCACTTAACCTATTATAGCACCTAATTTTGTAGGACTTTACAGCAGGGTGAAATTTCATCTTTATTTATTACCACTCCCCTCCCTGTAGTCCTGTGAGGTAAGTGGCCATAAATGCACATTCCAGAACTTCCTGTCCCAAACATGTCCAAGGCCTCATCATGCAGCCATGTCAGACACTGCAGAAAGGAAAACTGTGTGAATATGCAATGATAATCACATGGTTCTCTTTTTGTTTTGTCATTTTTGCAGATCTTTCTTCTATATTAGGTGCCACATTATAGCAAAGTTTTGTTATGGCTTTTCTACAATTATGTTTTCTCACATCTGAGATTCTCATATTTAGTATTAGCTTTCAGTACAAGCCAGTCTCAGAACCAAAATGTAATATTCTCCTCCCTCCTCACCCTACTCCAGCCAGATGTATTTCCACAAATGACTCTGAGAAAACTTGTTTTCCTGAAAAATGCTATTAAAAAAACTTCATTCTATATGTTTCTCTTACCAGCACTGGCCATTTAGCAGTAGTTTGCTTTTTTTTTTTTTTTGAGCTATACACATCGATGCCTGCATCTTTTTTTTTTTGAAAGCTTATTGTAGAGTATATTCAGCTCTTCTGTCTAGCTATGTTATGCAAGTGTAAATTGTAAGATTTATATACAGTGTATGGCTTTCAGAACCAATTCTCATCTAGCCTCCTTTTCCATTACATAGATGGATGTTGCTATGAAATAGATGGCTTACAGCTGGATCTTCAATTTTTTAAACTATTTTCTTGGAATAAATTAAAAATTACTATCCCTCGTCTCTTGGATATATCACAAGTCTATTTTGTGAGTTTGATAGTTATGTGTGTGGGCCATCTCATGAAGCATGTGTGAGAAGGGGTCCAAATCTTAGCCACTTACAGCAGGACACATATCATCTGGTCCCTCAAAAAAGGACATGTATGACTAAAGATTCTTGGTTGTTCCCATTGTCCTTATTACTATGGAAGCACAGGTGTGTTAAAGAGAATTAGTGAAGTGAACAAGCATTTTTCAAGTACTTATGTGCCAAGCAGTAGGAATATAAAGACAAAAACAAGGCCCCAGCCTGCAATGAGTTCGCATGCAAATAAATAGCTAGGCATATACAAGATATATACAGAGAAGATGGGAGGTAATCTTAGAGAAGAAGACAGTGGCTTTGAAGAGGGGGACAAAGAAAAATACCCCAAAGAGAGTGATACTTGAAGAAAATAAGGGAAGTCAGGAGGTAGAGACAAGGGCACAGTCTTTCAGGTATGGGAAACAGACAGTGAGAGGGTATGGAGTCAGGAGAAGGACTATGGTGTTCAGAGAATAGAAAAAAGATGAGAGTCACTAAATCATGGAAGAGGTGGTAGGCTAGAAAGATAGGGGACAAGTTGTGAGGGCATTTAACATCTGAACAGAGGACTTTATGTTTGATCCTGTGGTAATAAGGAGCCACTGAAGATTACTGAGTTTGGAGAGGGGGGAAAATGATTAGACCTGTCCAGTTGGAAGACCACTTTGGCAGCTGAAGTGAAGGTGGGCTCAACTATGTAGAGACTGATCAGGGAGACCAACCAGAAGACTACTGAGATAATAGCACCGGGGATCAGGGTCTGTACCAGGGTAGTATCAGTGTAAGAGCATAGAAGAATTACACACTGTGACTGGCAGGTTGGTGACAGCCTCAACAGTAATAGGGAAGTTTGGAAGAGGGAAAGGTTTTGGGGAAAAGATAATATTTTGGATATGTTGAATTTAAGATGTCTAGTTTGAAATATCCAGTAATCAGTTGGAGATGAGAGGCCAGAGGTCAGGAGAGAGGACTGAAAAAAGATATATGAGAATCATCTGCATAGATATGATCATTGAATCCACAGGACTTGATAAGGTCATTGAATGGCATAGAATAGAGAGAAGACCCAGAATAGTGCCTTAGCAGAGACCCACATGTAGCAGGATTAAGATCCAAAGGAGAGGCAGAGCCAAGATGGTGGAGTAGAAACAGCACTTCCAAGGTGCTCTGCCCCACACAACTTCCAAATAATGTAAAAGGGGACTCTGAACAACTTCTGGAGCCCCAGCACCCACAGAACGACACAGAGAAGCTAACCTCCCGCTGAGGACAGCCCAGCAGCCCTGCAGGGAGCGGGGAGCACAGCACTCTGAGAGTGGGCAGCACAGTGCTGAGAGGGGGCAGCACAGCGTGCTAGGAACCAACAGTGCAGTGCTCTGGGAGCTGAGCCCAGGCCCACATGAGCTGTGGTTTTTAGCCCTAGGGCAGCTGGAGGGACCCCAGAACACCAGCAGTTGTGGCGATTCCAGAATTATCAGCACAGATATGCCTAGGACAAAGTGAGAGGTTAGTGCCCTATGGACTTTGGGACTTGTATTTGGGGAACGCGTCGGCTTCCTCCCCTGGGGAGAAAAGCTGCTGAAGAAACAAGGCACAGAATCCATTTTGCAGCATCAGGGGCGGCTCTAGCTCCTGGTCTGCTAACTGTAGGGAGATCCAGCAATCAGTCTGGGGGTTAATCACTCTTGCTTTAAACTGCCTGGATCTGGATTGTAGTCTAGGGGGGAAGTCTGGGGTGGGTATCCAATTTGCCAGAGCGGGTGGAAGCTTTACAGAGGCCACCCAACCTGCAGAAATTGTGAAGACCCCACGTTTGGGACGGAAGCTCTCCTCTCTGGTGACAGAGTCCTACTGTGGCAACAAGCCCCAAAATTAAGCAATTATGTGGCAACATGCCTAGGCAAAAGAAACAAAATAAGCAAAAAAATTCAACATTGGACTCCTATTTTAGGGGTGAAGAGGATCAAAGCATGGAGGAGGACTGTGAAGTCAGAACTCCTGCACCTAAAGCCCCAAATGAAAATACAAGCTGGCTACAGGCCATAGAGGACCTTAAGAAGCATATAAGAGAAGTGGGGGAAAAATTGGGAAGAGAAATGATAAAGATGCAAGAAAAGTATGAAATGACAGTCAACAGCCTGACTGAGGAAAATAACACCTTAAAAAATAGACTAACTCAAATGGCAAAAGAGGCTCAGAAAGGCAATGAGGAGAAGAATGCCTTAAAAAGTTGAATTTGCCAGATGGAAAAAGAATCTCAAAAGCTCACTGAGGAGATTCATTCCTTCAGAGTTAGACTGGAGCAAATGGAAGCTAGTGATTTTATGAGAACTCAAGATGCTGTTAAACAGATCCAAACAAATGAAAGAATAGAAGGCAATGTGAAATATCTCATGGGAAAAACCACTGACCTGGAAAATAGATCCAGGAGAGACAATTTAAAAATTATTGGACTACCTGAAAGCCATGATCAAAGAAAGAACCTAGAAATCACCCTTCAAGAAATTCTTTGAAGCCACATGTGACCCTCTAGGTCCTCAAGTGACTGAATTTCAAAGGACTGCACTTAAGGACCTAGAGGGCCACATGTGACCTCAAGGCCACAGCTTCCCTACCCCTAATCTAACCCCTTAAAGATGTAGGTGGGATATATACTTCCCTTCTAGAAAAGATGAGATTAAATGGGATCACTTGTGCATGTAGAGGGATTTACCTTGACAAGTAGAAGGGTCACCTTTTCATGTGAAACAGAGTTGAAGGAATAGAAAATAGTGGAAGCTATCTGAGATATATCAATATGAGATGAGTAGGAAGGGAAAAGAGAGAACTCTTGGTGAATGGCCTAAAATTTTACAGTGAAAAAGAGACCAAGTTTTTAATTGGGGGAAGGTGGTGAGGGTAGAAGAGAAGTCTAGGAGGTTTGGAAAAGTTACTGTGGAGAGTAGGATAATAAGTCAATTGGGGAAGTACAACAGGATTGCCTACTCCAAACTAGAAAGCTTGGATTCAGTCTAAGGGCTGCACTTGAGGACCTAAAGGACCATATGTGGCCTCAATACCACAGGTTCGCCACCCCTAGGGGAAAAAAACCAATGTGAAGGGATTGGAATTCAAGGTGAAGGCAAAGAACAGAGGTTAGAACTGCAAGGGAGGGGGGAGAGGTAGATTGAAAACAGATTATAATCAGATGAAGGAATTTTAGAGTTTAAACCCATGGAAGTAGAACATTTCTGGACGATGGTAAGATCAAGGTTATGCCATCCATACTCAGAGATAGTATCTCTGAGTATGGCTGAGATAGGATGGAAGAGGGACTCATGGGAAATTAGTAAATTGAAGAACTGAAAGGTTTGGGTGTTTGAGAAAGTATCAACATTTGTGGTGACCTTCCCTAGTTTAAGGGCAGGTGTTAGGGAGGAAAGAAAGACTGTGAGGAGGCACTGAACTCATTGAAGGAGGAAAGAGAGTATCCTGGAGGCTGATAGAAAACAGATACTAGAATCTTGATTTGATTATATATATATATGGATTGGGGCAGCTAGATGAGCAGTGAGTAGAGTGCTGGCCCTAGAGTCAGAAGGACCTGAGTTCGGATCCTGCCTCAGACACTTAACACACACAAACAAAAACCTAGCCGTGTGACCTTGGGCAAGTTACTTAACCCCAATTGCCCTCCAAAAAAAAAATGATTAAGAGAAAATCTCAAAGGAGAGAGATCACTGAATGATGGTGGTAGAGGGACAGCCTAGAAGTGACAATGAGAAACAAGGACTATTCCAATCCTTCAACCACAACCAGTGGATCTTAGGTTTGAGGAAAAGTGTAATCAGTTCTGGGAAGTATGATCAGGGAAGCAGTGTCATCAGGAGGCAGTTAGAGCTGAGTAAGTGCAAGGAGAAAGAGTGGGAAAGGCTGCATCCAGAGAAAGAACAGATAAATAGAATTATGTAATGATTATACATACATATGTGTTCATATACATATATACATATGTGTATATGTGTACATGTGTGTATATATATGTCACATGTTTGTGTCTAATGGTAGCCATCTCTAGGGAGGAGGAAGAGAAAAAAGGGAAAAAAAGAAATGTATATGACAACTTTATTGTATATTTAAAAAGGAATAGCAAGTTATACATAATTTGCAGTTTTGCAGTTTCATGTTCAATTACCTTTTTTATTCTACTATATTATGAAAATACTTATTTTATTTCCTAAATTAAAAATAAAATAAATATTTTTTAAAAAGATGAAAGCTAGCATATTATCAGGGACTTTGGAGGATGCCCAGATAATTTATCATGGAAGTGTCCTAAGGGACTTGCCTAGGCTTGGCCAGATCTCTTAAAATGGAGGCACTCTCTCCCCCCTACCACATGAGTGGGCAACCTCTTCTGATTGTCTGTGTAACTTAAACATGCCACATCTTTAAAAATGGTGAAACTTAAGATGGTGGTTTTCTTTCTGCCTCATGCTCTTTCTGCTGTGAATTTTTCTTTCCCTGCTATATCCTGAGAGGGGAGAGAGGCCCTCACACCTCAGAGAAAGGCAACTGATGAGAAGTTAGAGGAGGGTAGAGGAGGTTCCTAAAAATGGAACAGGTGCTTAAGGAGGCTAGGAATAGAAGGAAGGAGGGGGAAATTATGGGAAAAAAGGAAGATAGGACATGAGTGTGTTTGTAGGCAGGAGGTGAGCAGCCAATAGACAGGGAGAGATTGAATATAAATGAAAGAGAAGGGATAGTAGAGGGAGCAGTTTGTTGAAGAAGATGACATGGAATGGCATCCAGGTACAAGCAATACAACTGCTGTGGAGTCGTGGGAGGCTGAAGAGGGTGTTAGGAGTACTATGGGATAATGAGCCAGAGAGTATAAAAAAATATGAAAAAAATTTCCATCTGCTCTCTCTTTGGGTCAGGTTCTCCTCAAACTGAATCTGGTCCTCTGTGATCCCTGAGCCAGAGTTATTTTGTGGGGAAGGAGTACCACTGGGCCCGTGGGTCACTGCACCTAGGAATTCATTAGGGGTTTCTAAGATGGTGACACTAACAGTAGTTGTCATTTACATAGAGCAGGGGTATGGAATCTGTGGGCTGAAGGCCATATGTGGCCCTCTAGGTCCTCAAATACAGATATTTGACAGTCCTTTGAAGACCTAGAAGGCTATATGTGGCTTTGAGGCCACAGGCTCACCACCCCTGACATAGAGTATGCAAAATCTTTTGCATACAATTGTCTTATACCATACTCAAATCAACTCTTCAAGGCAGTTGCTATGAATATCCCCATTTTACAGATGAGTGCACCCAGACTCAGAGAGTTTAAATAATTTAGTCAGGGTCAATGAACAAATAAGTGTCTGAGACAGGCTAAAAATGCAAGTCTTCCTGATTCCATGTATGTCACTTTATCCACAATGTCAAACTAGTAACTTTATTGTTGAACTTTCTTCCATTCTTGAGAACAAGTTTACCACTTAAGAACTTTTAACTTAATTTTCCAAAAAAAATGAAGAAAGATTAGACTGAGACCCTCTAAGGAACATTCCAGGTATAGTGCCATGCTTCTGTGAAAAGGGAAGTAGGTCTGATCCTATTGAATTGTTATGATTCTAATGGGATGTTCCGTACTGCTATAAAAATGGATACATTCCTATTAAGTAAAACATATTTCTTAAAAGAACAACAAAGAAAGCAGGTGCTCTGTGGCTCTCCTGTAAAAATAAGACAATATAAACTAAAAGAGCAGCCTTTATAATTCCACCTGGCCAGAGATTCTTGTGCAGTCAGCCAAACTACATTCATTGTGCAAAGTACCTTCAAATGACTGCACTGCATGGTCACATTTTAGAACTTGGCTATCACAGAGGACATATTCTGCCAAAAATTAACATACCAGCTTCAAAAGAGACCTGGGAGACCTTTGTGAACAATTGCTTGATAAAATAGAATCTCCACAGTTAGCAATTAGCACTATGCTAATGAAAGCAAAGCATTTTGGAACCAATCACCACTGCACTGCACCTGTCCACTCATAACCCTATCTCTACCTGCATGAAGAGAGCTGGTCCAGTAAAAACATTCTGCAGATGGATTGTCCACAGTATGTCAGGAGGGAATGTTTCAGCCACTTCCTAATGCTATTTTGCAATTGTTATTTTTCATGTGTGTCCACATCTTGGTAATACATCCCTAGATTCTACTGTAATCTTGCCACTGAGCTCGCCTGCTGGTCTCATAAACTTATTTTACTGTAGTCCTAAGTCATAGCTTCTGTAGAACCAGACAGATAGTACTGTGCCATAACATCCATTAGAGAACACATCTGCACTTATATCTCCTACTTATAAATGTTTCTGCAGGGGGATTACATTCTTCCGAATGAGGGCATACAATATTACAATGCCATTGACTGTCCAAATGCACATTACCTCAGTAATTGAATTAACTATTCTCAATATATACTGGATTTTCTCCATCTCTAAGTTATAAATTAATTTCTTCCATAATTCATAGATGCTTATTTTAATATATTTAACCACATAGGAGGGGTAAGTCTGTGTGAGTTCTAAAATTTTGAGGAAGGAATATGAAAGGGACAGAAAAAAGGTCAATAATAGCTTGAGAAAACTTCATGGCTAGAAATCTGGAGAGAAGGGATTCACCAGATTAAAAAAAGTCAATACATTAGAGAACAGAACTGTGATGTGTAATGAATGACATTTCCATCTTACTTATGTAGGACTTAAGATCTGACTTTCTAATTAATGTTCATTGATATCATTGAATGAAATTAAAATGAAAGGAAAATAACCAGAAGGAATCAACTTGGAGTGAATTTTTCAACAGAATGGAATCCCATAGATTCCTGTTCCTTAATAATGTGTGTATACACATAGATGTTTATGTGCATGTGTGTATATACACATCTATATGTACATATTCAATCCTCTCAGTGAGAAGGAGGAGGAAAATATGGTAAATGCACTCTTAATTTGAGTGTTGGGAAAGAAGAGTCTGGCATCTCAGAAATTTGGGGGGCTGGTTTTGAAAATGCTAAAGCTTTAATCATATTGTAGTAATCATGATATTTTAGCTTTATTTCTTCTAAACAACTCAATGTGCTCACAGTTATCCCTAGAAAGCTCTAGGGAGGAAGGGAGAACACATCCTATTATCTCTATTTTATAGATTGCAAACTGAGACACAAAGACTTGCCCAAGGTCAAACAATCCATAGTAGACCCAGGAGAAAGACCTTTGTCTACTGTTCTTTCATGCTTGATATGATACATGAGGCATAATCAGTGAGAAAGATGTTCTCAATAGAATAAGTAATTCACCGTCTCCTTGGGCATAGCCTATGGAGCACAGCACTGAAAAGTAGCAACATCATAGCAGTCACAGAAATGGACAGACAAGCAATGGAAAGTTTGAAGTCATGCATTCATTTTTCTACAGTTCCAGGGATAAGTTCCTAGAAAGCAGAATTGTGGATCCCTACCATATCACATGAATTTTTCATTCTCTAAAGCAGGCAATTATATAAATACAGCAAAATCCTGCTTTTATGGAATGTACCAGGGTCACTGTTATCCCATAAAAATGGATTTTCTATAAAAATAGAAATAGTCAATTTATTCTAATATAGCAGTTGCCAGAAATCAACCAGAAGATGCTTGCTCCTCTGTGAGATAAATGTTGACTGTTCAGAGAGATTAAGGTGAAAGGACCTGAAAAAGCCTATCACATTAAAGGGGAGAGGAAGGTGAGTTATGAGTAGAACACACAAAACTTCTGCTTTCTCTTTGTTATGAAAAAGTGTCATTGTGTTTCTTTGGGGGGTTTCATGAACCAAATAATGAATTGATGAGAGAGGAGGAAACATGAAGAGGGTGAGAAAGAGAAGATAAAGCAGAGAGGGAGAGGAAGGGAGGAAAACAAGAAAAAAAGAAGGCAAGGGAAAGAGAGGAGGAGAAAGAGAAAGGTAGAGATAGAAAAAGAGAAGTAGCAAGAGAGTGAGAGAGAAAGGAATGGAAAGAGAGAAGGAAAAAGGGAGAAGAGAGTGAGAAGAAAGGAGTAAGAGAAGAGGAAAAGGGAGGAAGGGTTGGGGAAAAGAAACAAAGGGTGAATGAAGACAGGAAGGAAAAAAAGGAGAAATAAAAGGGAAGTTATGGAAGGAAAAATTCAAGTAGTGTAAGAGGGATGTGTGCTTAAAGTACATTTTAAGTGTAACTCCCATACCACTTTGCTTTGGGACAGGGGTTACAGATGTAACAGAAAGTTCCTGTGAAGAAGACACTGAGAGAGAGCCTGGAAAAAACAACAGAATATGGTTCACTGGAATACTGAAAAGGATGGTTCATTTATTCCATTGTTGATGTTAGCAACTAAGGGAAAATCAGAAAAGAAATTTGTTTCACTTCTTATTGTAGAGTGCTCGTGTCATTTCCTGACTTATTAACTGGAGTATATTTGGTATTAAATTTATTTTGGGGGGCAGCTAGGCAGCGCAGTGAATAGAGCACTGGCCCTGGAGTCAGGAGGACCTGAGTTCAAATTCAGCCTCAGATACTTGACATACTTATTAGCCATGTGACTTTGGGCAAGTCACTTAACCCCAATTGCCCTACAAAAAGTAAAAAAAAAATTACTTTGAGTGTTTCAGGGACATTGTTGTGACTATCAATTATTGTGCAGAAAATGAAGATGTAGAGTGTTGCCTGTAAATGCTTTCCTCATTGTTGTTCATTTTTTTGCTTGTCTTAAAATCTCAATAAGAATGCCTATTTGTTGTGCTGTTCTTTCTTCTTCAGTTTCCCTCCTCCCCAACATTCACAAATGATTCCTGTTACCTGAGGATTCTCCTTTCACAATCCTGATTAGTAATGGTTTTTCCTACATTTGGTTCTATAAAACTTGCATGCCTATCTGGAAGTTGTAAGCATAGCTAGTGCAAGCATGCAGCTAGCAGATGGGTGATATGGCCCTGAAAAGTGGATAGCTCCCAGCACTTCTTAAGTAAACAAAATATAATTCAGCTGTTTATAGGCTCCTCCACATCTATCCTGAGCGCTACTGAATCTCCTTGTTTTCCTGAATCTTTCCTGGCTAACTAGCTGATAGCCTTGGCCTGATCCTTCTTTGAAAGTACATATTTGTGTTCCACCCTCCCACACTACATGAACTAACTCCAAATGAAAAATCACAGTTTAAACTTGGTGAACTAACCTGCCATAGCTCACTTTTAAAGAGCCCTCTAAGACTTGAAAAGCTTTCTGCATGAATATGTAGTTTTATCTGCTTCCTTTTCCATATTTCTCACCTGCATCCCCTCTCCCCACCACGTTGGATGAGCTCCCTGGCCATGCTGCAAATCAGATGCTCACTGCCCTACCAAAACATATGGAGAGGCAGGGTTACCATTTTGGTGACATATGGATATACTTGGGGAAGATGGCATTTCAGAGGAAGAACACATTTAGTTTATATTGTAAGGAATATCTATGTTTCATGCACCTTGACTGGTGTGTTCTTTTGCTGGGCTTATTTAAGTGCAAATAAACTGTGTCCTGGAAGCTTCCCATGAAGCTCTTCTAGGACTGGGAGTGGGAAGGCAGCATAATGCCAGGGGCGTACTTGGAAGGAATGTCAGTCTGAGAATACAAAGCATTTCAACCTTGAAAACTCATAATCCTCCAACTGCTGTGATGCTGAGCTGATTAAAAGAGTACATGTCCAGAGGCACCTTAGGTTTGTACCTAAAGACACCAATTCTAATTTTTTAATTTCCAGAAATTTCCCTTTAGGCACCTTATTCTAGTCTGGGGGAATGCTGGCTTAGAATTCAGGAAAACTGAGATCTATTTCTGACTCACTAGCCATGGGAAACGACAGACTCATCCTGTCTCAAGTCTTTATCAATAAGACAGGGACAAGAATCTATACCACTCCCTAGTATGGATGGGAGGTATTGAGAGACTAAAAATAATGAGGCAGTTAGATGGCTTAGTGGATAGAACCCTGGGCCTGGAGTCAGAAAGACCTGCACTTAAATCAAATCTCAGACACTCAGTGTGTGACCCTAGGAAAGTTACTTAATCTCTGTTTGCCTTAATCCACTGGAGAAGGAAATGGCAACCACTCCAGTATCTTTGCCAAGAAAACCCCATGGACAGAAATGGTTATGGTCTACACGGTCATGAAGACTTGGAAACAAGTGAAGGACTGAACAAATAAAAATAATAATAACTAGCATTTTTATAGGTTTACAAAAAAACTTTACATATATTATTTCGCTTGATCTTCACAATAATCCTATGAAATAGTACCATGGTTGTCCTTGCTTTATAGATGTGGAAAATGAGATTGAGAGAGGTCAAATGACTTATTTGCCCAGGATCACCCACCTAGTGAATGACTGAGACAGGATTCAAACTGAAGACTCTAAGTCCAGTGTTCTAGGTGCTGTGTCATGGTTATAAGTTGGTTTGAAAAGTACAACATGCATGTGGGTGTGAATGTGTGTGTGTGTGTGTGTGTGTGTGTGTGTGTGTGTGTGTGTGTATCTCCTAAAAAAGGACCTTGCAAATTCATTCGGAAGTACCCTTCTTTTCACATTTTTCCTGGGGCTTTTGTTTTTGCAATGTGTTTAATTATTTTAAACATTTTATTGGTTATCTTTTGGTTTTTTATCATCTTCCTTCCTGCCAGAAAGCCATACCTAATGACAAAAGGAAAAAAAAGAAAAGAAAGAATTCATTTAAACTGACCAACAAACAATTAAAGTTCAGCATTATATGCTGTGCTACACAACCATTGTCTTCTACCTCTGCAAAAAAAAGGGGGGGGAGGGAGGGAAGGGAAGTGCCTTTTTTTCTCAGAGGCCAAACTTAGTCATTATCATGTCATAGAGTTCCATTTCTACTGTTTTGTTGTTGCTCTTTCCATTTCCACAGTGTGTTACTTTCCTGCTTCTGTTTCGTTCAACACCAATTTATGTAAATCTTACCATGCCATTTATAACATGGGAATAGTCCAAGTTGCCTGAATTGGGTCCTACCTGGTCAGTTACAGTTGGGCAACTCAGCTCTTCCTCTCCTCTTCTTTCTTCTCCTCTCCTCCCCTTTGCCTAAAACACAAAAGACCATAACTTAAAAGGGGCAAGGTCTCCCATGGCATTCTGGGCCACCTCTAATCATCCTGATGGGTATCTGGCCACTGGACCCAGATTGGCTCTGGAGGAGAAAGTGAGGCTGGTGACTCTTCACAGCCCTCTCTCACTCTAATCAAAGTTGCAAGTCATGTCATTATGTCCCTTATATCAAAGTCCTCTTTGAGAACAAAACACAAACCACAATAGACACACACGCACACATACATATACAGTGTCTGTATGTGTATCCCTGTATGTGTCTGTGTATATGTATGTATGTATATATATATATATATATATATATATATATATATAGGAAAGTCATTGATAGAGGATAGAACATGAATTCTTTCAGCCTTACACTCCTACGTAACCAGCAGAAGCCATCTCTCCATAGGTAGATATGATCCCAATGTTGAGGTGGGAACATTATGACTATTATTACTCCTTGAGGCTGTAATGACTATTCCTAGAATGGAAATAGTTTCAGAAAATACAACATAATGTAAAGTGTTACACCCAGCTTGGCAGAGATCATGAGAGACAGTGAACACTCACTTCTGTTTAGAATCAGAGTATTTAACTGAATGTGTGGGACCAGCTGGAGGACTGAGAAAGTTACTGCTGGTCTTGTTACTTTCAGTCATTTGCTGTCCTCTAATTATTGTTTCCCACATAGAATTTTGAAATATATCTTTTAAATATATTATGGAGATTAATTATGCTTTTCCCAACCATAGTAAGGTTTCCATTTATTTTATTTAGTCTTTAGGAGAAGATTGCATACAATTCTACTTTTCTCTGACCTAGGTTACCCTTTCTGTAGCATAGAAAAAGCACATTTTCAATTACTTACTATGGGGAAATATATTATCTGTGAATAAGTAGGATTAACTAGGAAATGGTTATGTGCTAGACACAATAGAAATTAAATAATGCTACAAAATTCCTGAAACAATTAATGGTACCTTTTGAAATCTGTATATGCCCCCACTGACTCGTGTTTCTTTTTCCTTTAAATGAACTTGAATACATGATAATGGGCTTGAAAGAGCCATGAAAATATAAGGGGTCTTTCAATCCTCTTTCATTAAAAAAAAGGGTATATGGAACTCCTCACATGTCTTGCAATGGCACCTTTTGATGTGGTTGGGTTTTTTCATTTGTTTGTTTTGGGATCTGGTTTTTTTGTTTTATTTTGTTTTGTTTTTGGAAATGTAGTGTTGTGAAGTTTGGAACCATCTACAAGTATAAACAGATAAATAGCTATGTTTCTTGTTTTCCTCTGTTGAAGGAAACATTTGCATCTTAACACTTGAAAAGAGATGGGGTGAGGGTTTTTTTAATAGTTCCCATGAATATAGTGCATTTCTATCATTTTCCTGCTTTAAGCCCCAACAGTAGAGTTTTTAATGAAAATATATTATGCACTACATGCCTGAACAACTAACTGGAAAAGTAGAAGTCTGGTCATGCATATTGTAATGCTTTTATCAAAGTAAAGCAGCATTAGGAAGTAAGTTCTAAAGCAATTTATTCCAAAAAGACCAAGCACAGAACCAAGGAGGGAGAATGAATCATCATACACACACACACACACACACACACACACACACACACACACACACACACTCATACACACACCCCTCTCCCCACAACCTCCCTGTCTCCTATCTCTACCTTTGACTATCATACTTTCTTTTTATTCTAGTTCAAAGCTTGAATCCCAATTGTGATGATCAGTGAAGTTACTTTCCATTAAAGGGTATGACCTTCACTGACAGAAGGAAAGTTTGAGGGGAGAGAGTTAAAAAAGAGCAAATATGTTCATGCAAACATAAGAATATTAGAGAAACTAGAGGGAAGAAAGGAGGGCTAAATAACTTCTATGCTAATTAAACCAGGAACAGAAATATTGAACTTCATCTCCTAAGGTTTTCTGAATTTTTCTAGAATCCTCTGGAGGTCATACTAATCGGTCCAAATGTCAAAGGAAGATGAATGACATTGTGAGAAAAAACAGAAAGAAGGGATAATGGCATAATCAGAGTTTCGACCTAATTGGCATTTGTAAAACTTAGGAACATAAGAGCTAAAGGAAATTTAAGAGATCAAATGCAAATAGCTTACATTTCTATGATACTATGACTACAAAGTAATTTATATGCAACATCTTATTTGAGCCTCACAGTAATTTTATGAGTGCAGAATATAATTGTTATTGTGCTCATTTTACATGTAAGGAAATTGAGGCTTACAGAGGGAAAGTGAATTGCCCAGGGTTCCATATAAGTCCAGCTTAGGATTCCAAATTCTGTGTTCTTTCCATTACAACAAGCTCTCATATCAGTGAGAGAGACTTCAAAGCTCTGGGAAACAATTTATTTACATGTGATTTCCATGTCACATGAATTTGTAAGAGTTATCCCTGAGGTTCCAGTCTATTTGAAAATACAAGCAACATTTGCTTATAGAGCAAGAAAGAGATCAAAACAAGGGATCTCTTGCAAAGTGCTCTGTCAGGGATTTTGTTTTGGTTTTTTGTTTTTGTTTTGTTTTTTTCACATCAAATATGAAAATTCTTTCCTTCAAGCCTCTTGAATCTTCAGATTAATTTGAGAGCTAAGCCTATTTTGGGGTTGAAAATAGAAAAAAAGAATAGGACCCTTTGTGAATTTGTTTTTTGGGGGAGAGCAAAAATAACTCTCTATTCTACAGAATAAGGCAGCCCTTTTTAAATAATAATTATGTATAGGGTCTTGGAATGTCACAAACGTGTAGGCAAAAATATATTCAAATAAGAGCTTTAGGGATAATCAAAGACTTCTTAAAAGGAGATTGGTTTTGAGCCAAAATTTTAGGACCAGAGGACACAGAATGACACAAAGGAATAGGCAATTTGTACATTTCACAAATAGAATCTCAGGATTGAAAACTTAGGACAGTGAAGAATGAAGAAACATATTAAGCAAAATTGAATTGCAAATATCAAGTTCTGATTCACTCCATGACTCACTTGTACTCATTTCTGAGTTGCCTTAGAGATACTTCTAACCCCAAAGCACTTCTTAAAAGGATCACAGAACAAGATATCCAGACAGCATTCATTGGCCCTTAGAAATACAATTCTCCACTCAGGGAGTTGTTTGGGTAGACAGCAAAGGAAATGAATCATAGATCTATTTTGGCTCTCATTACCGAGAAATCTGAGGCAGCCAGATCCTTAAAAGTCATATTTATCTTTCAACATAAAGACATCATTATTCACCTTTCTTCCAACAGACTCAGTACAGAAAATGTCAAATAATAATTTCAAAGAGAACCAATAAGCATACTTATTGCTTTTGGTAAACCGTCTAACTTGTTCTTAAGACTATGTTTATGTGACTTAGCATTGTGCCAACATCTAGACTTATTGAGTGATTGGCTAACCTTTCAAGTACTGATCAAATTATAGAATGCATTATAACACTAACCCATAAGGGTGCCAAACTATCCTAGAGGAAAATAGCCAGGATATTGTTTCTCCAATGTTACCAATGATCAATTATTAATAAACTCAATAAACTCAATAATCAATAAACTGAATGGACTTTTCTCAATTCTCAACTTTCTTGACCTCTCTGAAGACTCTGAGACTGTCAATCACCCTCCTCCCCTTGATCCTCTCTTCCCTCTAGGTTTTCTTGACAAGAGTCTCTTCCGGTTCTTCTCATACCTATCTGACCACTTCTTCTTAATTTCCTTTACTAGATCTTCATTTTGGCCATGCCTGCTAATCCTGAGTGCTGGGTGTTCTCTTCTCCCTCTATATTCTTTCACTTGGTGAACTCATTAGTACCCATCAATTTCAACTATAGTCTCTATTCAGATGATTCTCAAATCTACTTATCCAGTCTTAACCTCCCTACTGACCCCAAAGTTCACATCTCCAAAAGTCTATAGTACATCTCAAGCTGGATGTCAAAATAGACATCTTAAATTTAATATATCCAAAACTGAATTAATTCATTATCTTTCCTCCTATACCTTCCCCTCTTCACAACTTCCTTATCATTCAGCACCACTATCTCCCCAGTTACCCAGGCTCCCATCCTAAGTGTCATTCTCCACTCCTCAAAGTCTCTCAACTGCATATCCAATCATCTGCCTGTCAATTATAACTTTGGAACATCTCTTGCAAATACCCCCTTCTTTCCTCTGAAAAGGACCTGCCTCACACTGGTGCCAGCACTTTTCATCTCATAACTGGACTATTGGTAAGAGCCTGGTGATTAATCTCCTCACCTGCTCTAGTCTATCCTCAATTCAGCTACTAAAATGATCTTCCTAAAGTGCAGGTCTGATTATACCCCCCCCCACACACACACACACATACACTTAACAAACTCCAGTGGCTCCCTCTCACCTCCAAGATTAAATATAGAATCCTTTGTTTGGCATCCAAAGTCCTTCACAACCTGGTCCCTTCCTTACCTTTTCAGTCTATATAGAACTTACCTCTCCCCTCCTGCATACTCTCTGGTCCAGTGTCACTGGCCTTCTTGCTATTCTTCACACAAGATACTCCATCTCTGGTTCCAGACATTTTCACTATCTCTCATGCCTCTAACTCTCTATTCCCTCATCTCCATCTTCTGGACTCACTAGCTGCCATTAAGTCTCAAGTAAAATCAACTTTCTGCAAAGTATTTCCCCATTCTCCTCAATGTTAATGCATTCTCTTTGTTCATTATCTCTAATTTATTCTGTATATATCTTCTTTGTCTATAGTTCTTTGCACATTGGTTCCCCCATTAGACTGTGAATTCCTTAAGACAAGGGTTTCTCTTTTACTTTGTTTTGTATCCTCGAGTTTTAGCACAGTGCCTGGCACATAATAGTAACTTAATACATGTTTTCTGGCTGATTTCAATATAAAACAGCAGTACCCAGAAATAATTCATTGTGACTTCATCACAGGAATTCATCTAGATTTTATATACATGCAAACATAAGTACATAATAAATATAATATACATATATAAACACATGCATAGTTAAATTTGATGGGCATATTCATCAAAAAGCTTCTAGGGACATATTTTAATTCACGAAAGCATAAAAATGGAAGAGCTCTTATAGAGTATCTATAAGATTGGTTCTTTAAATAAAATATTCTATCTTTTAACTTTCAGATTTTGAAGGTCAAATATTTTTTCTTTGGCAATAATAAATTTTTGTAGACCACACTAAAAACAATTTTAAAGAACTGAATAAGATAAAACCAAAATGTAGAAGGTTTAGGAAAGCCTGAGATAAAGGGATGGATCCTCACAGATGTGATTTTCTCTAGGCATGTAAAAACCAAACCTAAGAATCAGGAGCAAGGGTATAAAGTGGCTGTGGAAAGCTCCTTAGTCTGGAACGACAGAGGTAAATCAGGGTACACTTAAATGCTTAGGGAAAAAATGCTAAAGAAATGTAAGCAAATGTTGGAAGCCATGGCAACAGACTCTCTACTCACCACCTGTCAGAAGAATAATACTAGCTAGTATTCACACAGGACTTGAAGGTTTGCAAAGTACCTTACATATATTTTTTTGAATTTAATCCTCATAACAATTCTGGGAGGTGACTGCTATTATCTCCATTTTGCAAATGTCCATCACCACAAAACTGTTGTCTGATATAGAATTAAAACTCAGATCTCTATGATGCAATATGAAGCATTCCTTAGGGCAGGGATGGGGAACCTGTGGCCTCAAGGTCACATGTGGCCCTCTAGGTCCTCAAGTATGACCCTTTGACACAACCCAAACCTCAGGAAACAAATTCCCTTAATAAAAAGATTCATTCAAAGGGCCACACTTGAGGACCTGGAGGGCCACAAATGACCTCAAGGCCACAAGTTCCCCAACCCTAGGGTAAACATTCCCCTAAGTCACTGATAGGTTTGAGTCCTATTGGTTATCTTCAACCTGACTTAGCCCATCTGCTAGTTTACTGGGGTGTGTCTGCTGTGCATGCTACAGCTTCTTGAAGTCAGAAGTAGATGTCCATTGACTGGGGGATAGTTAAACAAATTGTGGCATATAAATATAACAGATTATATGCTATGCTGTTAAGAAATGGGGAAATAGGATAAATACAGATAAGCACTTTCATAAACTAATGCAAAGTGAAGTAAACAGAGTCAAGAAACAATATGTGTAATGATAACAATATAAATGGAAAGAAGAATAACAAAGAAATAAAAAATGAATATTGTAAAATTATAAGCAATAAACACAACCCCAAAAGGAGATCTGAAAAGATGTCTCCCCCTTCTTCGAGACAATAATTTAGAAAGGCCAAGGTCACTCACTGCATCCTGGTCCATCTCCAGTCATCTTGACTTGTCTTGCCACTGGATTTCCATTAGTCTGAAGGAGAGAGTGAGGCTGATGACTGTGCATGGCCTTGACTCACTTAAATCCAATTCATTTGCAAGTCAAGACATCAACCTCATCATGTCATTTGTTCCCTTCAAGAACAAAGGATAAAAACAAGGGAGACCATGGGGTTGGAACATTGCATATATTGCCAGATTGATATGTTGATCTCTTTTAATTACTTTTTTCACATATTTTCTTTTATTATTTGAGATGGTTCTTGAGATGAGAAAATAGAAAAAAATTTGGTTGATATAAAAATAAGATATCAATACAAATTAATTTTCAAAAGAACTCCTGCAGTCAATTCCTGCTTTGTCTCTTAATGTCTACCTTGAATTCATAATCTATTCCTTCTTTTTTCTATCCACTCAATTACGATTTGAATTAAAATTCTAGGCTTTTTCTATGTATCCATCTACCCATACCTCTTGTAATGTATTCACTTTTTCTGCAAAAATAATTATCTGTTCCCTCCCACCTACTATAGGTAGTCCTTAATTCTACTGTTTTACCTATAGGCCAAGCTCCTAGTTCAGCTCTTTCAAAAATACAGTAGCTAAGGGGTGACTACGTGGGTGGAAGAGTGAGTAAGAGCGTTGGGGTCTGGAGGACCCAGGATCAGTTCCGGCCTCAGTTACTTAGCACCCACACATAAATAACTAGCCATGTAACCTTGAGCAAGTTACTTAACTCCAATTGCTTAAAAAGAAAAAAAAATACAGTAGGTATATGGCTCTCTGCTAGCTAACTGGTCTCAAACTAATAGGTGAACTGGCATCATACTCCCACACGGAAACATAACAATTAGATTTGCTTTGGGACTAATGTTTGATTTGAGTTTTTAGTGCCTTTTAATGATATGAAATTGACTCTTTTTTGTTCGTTTGTTTTTTTTGTTTTTGGAGGGCAATTGGGGTTAAGTAACTTGCCCAAGGCCACATGGCTAGGTTTTTGTTTGTGTGTGCTTTAAGTGTCTGAGGCCGGATCTGAACTCAGGTCCTTCTGACTCCAGGGCCGACTCTCTACTCACTGCGCCACCTAGCCACCCCTCATGAAAGTGACTCTTGTTACTCAAAGTCTCCAGCAGGTCCTTCCAAGCTGGAAAGACTGAGTACAGGCTCCATGATATGGTCCACTATTCCAGAACTAGCCTAGATAACTCTGGAGAGGGTCATCACAAGGTGATTATTACTCGAGTAATAGTACTGAGAATCCTGGAAAATCTTCAAGACCACCTATCTCTATCCGTGGGGAAAGAACCCACACAAGAGATCACAGATCCTCAAAACATTGTAGAACTACCGAGACTAATGATGAATAAATTATTTGCCAACTAAAAGAAATCTGTCAACACAGTGGGAAAATCAGCAGAGACAGGCTGCACAGGAGTGGCGAGGAAGCAACCATAGCCAATACTGGTAATAATTGACATTTACATAGTATTTTATTGCTTACAAAGTATTTTATGCACATGAACTCATTTGATCCCCACACCTCTATGAAATAAGTAACATGAGAATTACATATATCACATACATGATAATACCAATTCAAGAGAAAAAAATGTTTCATTCAACGAAGCATTGAAAGAAATGGCGCACAGTAAATGCATGAGGTCAAAGCATTGTCTCTGGATTCAGAGAATCTATGTTCAAATGCTATTTCCAACTTTTAACCTTGGGTAAGTCATTGAGTTTCCCTTGGCTTCAATTTCTAATCTTTAAAGAGAGAGAGAGGAGATGGCCTCTGGGGTCCCTTGTAGCTCTAGATCTATGAGTCTATAAATAAAGTCCACCGCCTGTTATGATTGGGCTTTCTAGCATTATAAGAGGGTGATGAATAGGACTGGCCTCTATCATTGATCTCAGTGTCCATCTAAGCCATGGACATAGTCAGCCCCCTTTGCAGGGCTCCTTTTGGTTGTCTATCTACCCTTGGTCAGGTAATAAGTGTTAGAGCTGGGGAGCTTGAATTCAAACTCAGGTCTTCTAACTATGGTGTTTTTTCTACTATATGACGCTCTTAAGATCTTGAAGCAGCCTCTTCCCATATTCAGAAAGCCTGCAGCCAGAGAGAAAAGCAGAAAGAAGCCAGGGTTACTTGATGGTGTTTCTAAGTTGATCTTTCATCATTCTGGGAGAGCCAGATGGCTGTGTTTAAGGTCTAAGAAGGAAAAAGTCACTAGGATCAGGTTCTGGAGGGGCAGCTCACCTGCTGTGGGATTGGGTTACTGAACATCTATTCTTCTCTGCTGGTTTCCTCACACAGCTGCTAACAACAACCTTTGTGAGGAGAGAGTCAAGAGAGTGCCTGATATATTTAGTGTTTCCCTCATGGTCCATTGTCTGTCTACAGAGAGGGTGGACATATTTCCTCAGGACAGATGATAAAACATGTTATTCTACCTCCTGAAAGAAGGGCAGTAAACTAGAAATGCCAAATGAGGCATACATTTTTCGATAGGGCCAATGAGTAGATTTATTTTGCTTAACTGTAATTATCTGTTATAAAGGGAAGAGGGACATTGAAGCATTTTTTTAATCCAACACACATTAAGAGGAAGGAAGAAAAAGAGAAAAGCCTACTTTATGCCAGGCACTGTGCTAAGTGCCTTATAACTACTCTCTTATTTGAACATCACAAAAACTGTGGGAGGGAGGTGCTATTATTTCCCCATTATCCATTGGAATAAACTGAGGTAGATGGTGGTTCAATGATTTGTCTGGGGTTACACAGCTATTAAGCATCTTAAGACTTCATTTATTTGAATCTTGTCTATCTGACCTATGTATACAATCAATGCCCCATCAGCCAGGCCACTGAATATAAGAGACTTAACAAGGGCAGTAAGGGTCTGGCAATGGCAGCATGCCATCTCATCATTTCCTTTAAATGAATTCAATTTCCCCCAATATCATTCAAACATATTCAACTATAGATATATAAGTGGAATGGTCCTTTTCAGTGGCTGTGCTCCTAAGTGCTGCTTTCTCTGTACTGATAATTTCCAGTTTTACTTGTCAGCCATGTATACTGTTCTCATTGGTGGCATATGCAAAGTGGATTGCACCAAAGGGAGATCTGGCTTCCTTGTGTGCATGCAGTTCTTGGACTGAATCAGAGGCTCTTCCCCATGCAAATGTCACCTCTCGGGGAGAAAGGAGAACATTTTCTCTCAGGTGCACTTTTAAAAAAAGTTAAAGTAAAGTAACTCACCAAAAGTGTTGCAACAGAAGGAAATGTACATTGAAAGTCACTCAGACTCCGAAACTTATTTTAAAAGCCAAGTGTGGGGGCAAGTAGGTGGTGCAGTGAATAGAGCACCCTGGAGTCAGGAGGACCTGAGTTCAAATCCAGCCTCAGACACTTAACACAAAAACTATCCGTGTGACCTTGGGCAAGTCACTTAACCCCAATTGCCCTCCAAAAAAACTAAATCAAAAATAAAAATAAAAACCAAGTGTGAAGAACCAGGTCCATCAAGTCAAGGATGGGGTATTGTTGTTTTATAAAGATAAGTCAATGCTTACTGACCAATTCATGCAAGATTCTATTCTATTTTTAACAAAATAGAAGCAGTGAGATGGCAGAGTAGCTGTTAACACTGGGCCTGGGGTAAGGAAGAACTGAGTTCAAATCCAGTCTTACACACTGTGACCCTAAAAAGTCACTGGGCAGCTAGGTGGCACTGCAGATAGAGTGCTGGACCTGAAGTCAGAAAGACTCCCTCAAATCCAGCCTCAAACCTTTAATAGCTATGTGACCCTGAGCAAGTCACTTAACCCTGTCTGTCTCAGTTTCCTTATCTGTAAAATAAGCTGGAGAAAGAAATGGCAAACTACTACAGTATCTTTGCCAAGAAAATTCCCAAATGGGGTCATTAAGAGTTGGACATGGGGGGCGGAGCCAAAATGGCAGAATAGAAACAGCGCGACCAAGCCACTCTCCCCCCAGATCACCTCCAAAATATATGAAAGGGGACTCTGAACAACTTCTGGAGTCCCAGCACCCACAGAATGACACAGAGAAGCTAACCACCCGCTGAGGAGAGCCCAGCAGCCCTGCAGGAAGGACCAGCACAGCGCTCTGGGAGCGGTTTTAGCCCCAGGGTGGCAGGGCCATCAGCTGGCTGGAGGGAACCCAGAACACCAGCAGCTGTGGCGATTCCAGAATTATCAACATAGACATGCCTAGGACAAAGTGAGAGGTTAGTGCCCTACGGACTTTGGGACCAGTATTTGGGGAACGAGTTGGCTTCCTCCCCTGGGGGCTAGAAGCCACTGAGGAGACATGCCATTTTGTAGTTTTCAGAGGCAGCTCCAGCTCCTGGCCTGTGAACTGTAGGGAGATCTAGCAATCAGTCTTGGGGGGTAATCGCTGTTGCTTTAACCTCCCTGGATCTGGAGTGTGATCTGGGGTGGAAGTCGTGAGTGGGTTTCCAGCTTGCCAGAAACGGAAGTTGTCCCCCCACACGTTCAGGACAAAAATTCCCCTGTCTGGTGGCAGAGCCATAGTGTGGCAACAAGCCCAAAAGTCAAGTAATTAAGCGGCAACATGCCAAGGCAAAGGAAAAAAATTAAACAGAAAAATGCAACCTTAGACTCCTACTTTGGGGGTAAAGAGGATCAAAGCATGGAACAGTCAGAGGACTGTGAGGTCAGAAATCCTGCTCCAAAAGTTCCAAAGGAAAATATGAGCAGGTTACAGGCCAAAGAGGACCTTAAGAAGGACTTTAAAATTAAATAAAAGAAGTGGAGGAAAAATTGGGAAGAGAAATGAGAAGGATGCAGGAAAAGAATGAAATGAGGGTCAACAGCCTGACTGAGGAAAACTACACCTTAAAAAATAGACTGACTCAAATGGCAAAGGAGGCCCAAAAGGGCAATGAGGAGAAGAATGCCTTAAAAAGTCGAATTTTCCATATGGAAAAAGAATCTCAAAAGTTCACTGAGGAGATTCATTCCCTCAGAGTTAGACTGTGGCAAATGGAAGCTAATGACTTTATGAGAAATCAAGATGCTGTTAAGCAGAGCCAAACAAATGAAAGAATAGAAGGCAATGTGAAATATCTCATGGGAAAAACCACTGACCTAGAAAATAGATCCAGGAGAGACAATTTAAAAATTATTGGACAAATCTGAGCAGAATCCAGAGTGATGGAGCCCACTAGAAGAGGAAGTGTGGCAGAGTCCAGCCCAGGAGGTTGCCCAGTGTGTCCAGACTGGTCGAGGGCAGAGCATGTGGGGTCTGCACAGCCCAGACCTAAGAGCAGACAAGCAGACTACACCAGAGGGAGAAAACGCCCCAGGCTGCAGACGTACCGAGGACGAATCACAGTCATCTCTCGGACGGGTAGGATCATTGGAGCCAGGTAGGAGAATTGGGCCCTCAGTGGAAAGAGCGGCTTCTCTGGCTGCATTCGGCCCCCAGCCTGGAAGTTTAGAAACTGCCTGCCTGTATAATACAGGGGCTGGAATGGCAAAGTAAATTCTAGCTGCTCTGATCCTCCCATCCCTCCTTCATGAAGCAGAAAATCCAAAGATAAGTCTCCCACCCAGATTGAAATCCCAAGTTAATGGAAATAGCCCCAGGCTTGAGAGTCTCCAAGAAGGGGTGTAACTGAGACAGCCAGGAGTCTGAAGAGAAGAGAGGGTGGGGTCCCAACAAGGCCCACCTCTCCTCACCAACAAAAGCCTACTTATAGCCCAGGGGTATAAAGGCAGAAATCTGAAGTGGTCAGATGCACCCATACCTACTCATCTACATCCCTCATTGACTTCCCTGACTTAGCCATAAACTAGCCACCCAGAGGTATTCAAAGTCAAGGGTGAGGCCCTAAACTCATAGCCTGAGAAACTAAGAAACAGGAAGTTACAATGGGAAAAAAAGAAGCTGAGAAGGAGAAGGGGAGGGCAAAAAAGTCTATTCGAGCATACT
The DNA here is from genome assembly GCA_011680675.1 of Gymnobelideus leadbeateri. NCBI lineage: Eukaryota > Metazoa > Chordata > Mammalia > Diprotodontia > Petauridae > Gymnobelideus > Gymnobelideus leadbeateri. The sequence goes on from WOXC01006861.1 coordinate 498,476, forward strand.
ATGCAGGGCAAGAACAACAAAACACACAGGACAATATAGACTCTCTACCCACACCTGAGACCACAGAAGGAAACATGATCTGGTCTCAAGCCCAAATAGCATTCCTGGAGGAGCTTAAGAAAAATTTTAAAGACCAAATCAGGGAGGCAGTGACCAGCTTGGAAAAATGTCTCAGTGAAGTAATTGGAGAAAATACCTCCCTAAAAAAGGAACTTCAAAAAATAACTGAAGACCATAATTCGATAAAAATTAGAAACAATCAAATTGAACCTCAGAACTCTATGATGCAGCAAGAGTCAATCAAACAAAACAAGATGATCGAAAAATTGCAAGAAAATGTAAAATATCTCACTGGAAAAATAACTGACCTAGAGAACAGATCCAGGAGAGACAACCTAAGAATTATTGGTCTACCAGAAAGCCATGATGAAAAAAGCAGCCTAGACAACATCCTCCAAGAGATTGTCAAAGAAAACTGTCCTGAGGTCCTGGAATCAGAAGATAAAATAACTATCAACAGAATTCACCAGACTCCTCCTGAGAGAGATCCCAAACTGAAAACTCCAAGAAATATAGTAGCCAAATTCCAGAATTACAAGATTAAAGAAAAAATTCTACAAGCAGCCAAAAAGAAACAATTCAAATATCGAGGAACTACAGTTAGGATCACACAGGACCTAGCAGCTTCTACATTAAAAGAGCGGAGGGACTGGAATTTGATATTTTGTAGGGCAAGAGATCTAGGACTACAACCAAGGATTAACTACCTGGCAAAACTGAGCATAATCTTCCTGGCAAGGAGATGGTTGTTTAATGAAATAAGGGACTTCCAGATGTTCCTGATGAAAAAGCCAGAGCTCAATGGAAAATCTGATCTCCAATTACAAGACTCAAGAAAAAAATAAAAAGGTAAACAAGAGAAACACAGACTCACACATGCATAGGTGCACACACCCACACCCACAAACACATGCTCATTACTTGGGATGCAACAAGAGCAAAATGTTCACATCCCTATATGTGGAGCTGATAACTGTCAATATTCAAAATCTTTATGATTATCATGACCTTCAAAAGGGTTATACTTAGATAGAGGGTGTGGGTATGAATGCACTAACCTGATGTCTAAAAAAAAAAAAACTATTAAGGGGATCAAAGAGACTGTAATGGGAAAAAGGAAAAGATTAGCTAGGAAAAGGTAAAATATGCCATCTGAAGAGACATTAAAACACACTATAGAAGAGGGGAAAGAAAGAGGGAGAGGAACATAATTTAAACACTATTCTCACTGGTTCTGGTTCAAAGAGCAATCAACTTAAATCAGTGAAGTTTAAGATTTTAATGTGAATAGACACATAAATTCATTAAATAGAGGAAAAGGAGGGAGGGAGAGGAGCAATGTTTGAAATTTACTCTCATTGGTTTGGAATCAAATGGGGAGTAATTCACTCGGATAAGTATAAAAACTTATTGCGTCCTATAGAAAGAAGAAGGGTAAGGGGGGGGGTGAAAAAGAGGAGACTAAAGGGGGGGATTAGAAGGGAGGGAAACAGTAATAAGGGAAGAGGGTAGGTTAAGAAGAGGGATCACTGGGTGGGAACACTGAGGGAGGGGGTGGTCAAAAGGGAAAACTTCAAGGAGGGGAAGGGAGAAGGAAGAAACAAAAACATAAACAGGGGAGGGAATAGGATGGAGGGGAAGAGACAGATAGTCATTATTACTGTGAATGTGAATGGGATGAACTCTCCCATAAAACAGAGGCGGATAGCAGAATGGATTAAAAACCATAATCCTACAATATGCTATCTACAAGAAACACATTTAAAACAAAGGGATACCCACAGGGCAAGGGTAAAAGGTTGGAGTGAAATTTATTATGCCTCAAATAAAGTAAAAAAAGCAGGGGTAGCAATACTTATCTCAGATAAAGCAAAAATAGATCTAATTAAAAGAGATAAGGAAGGAAACTATATCCTACTAAAAGGCACCATCGAGAATGAAGCAATACCACTACTTAATATATATGCACCAAGTGCTATAGCATCTAAATTCCTAGAGGAGAAGTTAAAGGAATTAGAGGAAGAAATAGATAGCAAAACTATACTAGTGAGGGACCTTAATCTTCCCCTCTCTGAACTCAAAAAATCTAACCTCAAAATAAACAAGAAAGAAGCTAAGGAGGTGAATAGAATCTTAGAGAGACTAGATATGATGGATCTCTGGAGAAAACTGAATGGGGACAAAAAGGAATTTACTTTCTTCTCAGCAGTGCATGGTACATACTCAAAAACAGACCATGTACTAGGGCATAAAAACCTCACAATCCAGTGCAGAAAGGCAGAAATATTAAGCGCATCATTCTCAGATCATGACGCAATAAAAATTATATGCAATAAAGGGCCATGGAAAGATAGACTAAAAACTAATTGGAAATTAAACAATTTAATCCTAAAAAATTGGTGGGTCAAACAAGAAATTATAGAAACAATCAATAATTTCATTCAAGAGAATGATAATAATGAAACAACATACCAAAATTTGTGGGATGCACTAAAGGCAGTTCTCAGGGGAAGTTTTATATCCCTGAGTGCATACTTAATTAAAGCAGAGAGAAGGGAGGTCAATGAATTGGACATGCAATTGAAAAAGCTAGAAAAAGAACAAATTGAAAATCCCCAATTTAGTACTAAATTAGAAATATTGAAAACCAAAGGTGAGATTAATAAAATTGAAATTAAGAAAACCATTGAATTAATAAATAAAACTAAGAGCTGGTTTTATGAAAAAATCAACAAAATTGATAGACCCTTAGTCAATATGATAAAAAAAAAAGAAGAAAACCAAATTATGAGTATCAAAAATAAAAAGGGTGAATCTACCTCCAATGAAGAGGAAATCAAAAAAATAATGAGGAATTATTTTTCCCAATTGTATGCACATAAATATGACAATCTTAGTGAAATGGATGAATATTTACAAAATCACAAGTTGCCCAGATTAACTGAAGAGGAAGTGAATTACCTAAATAACCCCATCTCAGAAAAAGAAATCAAACAAGCCATCAAAGAACTCCCTAGGAAAAAATCTCCAGGGCCAGATGGGTTTACTAGTGAATTCTATCAAACATTTAAAGAACAATTGATTCCAATACTCTACAAACTATTTGGGAAAATTAGTGAAGAAGGAGTCCTACCAAACTCTTTCTATGACACAAATATGGTACTGTTTCCTAAATCAGGAAGAGATAAAACAGAGAAAGAAAATTATAGACCAATTTCCCTCATGAATTTAGATGCAAAAATTCTAAATAAAATATTAGCCAAAAGACTCCAACAACTTATCACAAAAATAATACACTCTGATCAGGTAGGATTCATTCCAGGAATGCAAGGATGGTTTAATATTAGGAAAACCATCAGTACAATTGAGCACATCAACAATAAAACTAGCAGAAAGCACATGATCATCTCAATAGATGCAGAAAAGGCTTTTGACAAAGTACAACACCCATTCCTATTAAAAACCCTAGAAAGTATAGGAATAAATGGAGCCTTCCTCAAAATAGTTGATAGCATCTATTTAATACCATCAGCAAGTATTATATGCAATGGGGATAAACTAGAAGCCTTTCCAATAAGATCAGGAGTGAAACAAGGGTGTCCACTATCACCCCTCTTATTCAATCTGGTACTAGAAACACTAGCAGTAGCAATTAGAGAAGAAAAAGAAATCAAAGGAATCAAATTAGGTAAAGAAGTGACCAAGCTATCACTCTTCGCAGATGATATGATGATATACTTAGAGAATCCTAGAGAATCAAGTAAAAAACTACTAGAGACAATAAATAAATTTGGCAAAGTTGCAGGATATAAAGTAAACCCACATAAATCCTCAGCATTCCTGTACATCTCTAATGAAACTCAACAGCAAGAGATAGAAAGAGAAATCCCATTTAAAGTCACTGTAGACATTATAAAATATTTGTGAATCTACTTGCCAAAAACAAACCCAGAATCTATATGAGCACAACTACAAAACACTTCTCACAAAAACCAATGTAACCAAGATCAAGAGGGAGGTGGGAAATTGGGAAAGAATTTTTACAACTTGTATCTCTGATAAGGACTCATCTCTAAAATTTATAGAGAATTGAGCCAAATCTATATGAATACAAGTCATTCCCCAATTGATAAGTGGTCAAAGGATATGAACAGGAAGATTTCAGAGAAAGAAATTAAAGATATCTATAAGCATATGAAGAAATGCTCTAAATCACTATTAATTAGAGAAATGCAAATCAAAACAACTCTGAGATACCACACCCCTCCAGTCAGATTGGCTAAGATGACAAAACAAGAAAGTGGCAAATGCTGGAGAGGATGTGGACAAATTGGAACACTGATACATTGCTGGTGGAGTTGTGAACTTATCCAACCATGCTGGAGAGCAATCTGGAATTATGCCCAAAGGATTATAAATAATTTCATACCCTTTGACCCAGCCATATCACTTCTAGGGTTATATCCCAAAGAGATCATAGAAGTGGGAGGAAGACCCATATGTACAAAAATATTTTAGCAGCCCTTTTTGTGGTTGCAAAGAATTGGAAACTAAAGGGGTGCCCATCAATTGGGGAATGGCTAAACAAGTTGTGGTATATGAATGTAATGGAATATTATTGTGCTATAAGAAACGAAGTGGTGACGGATTTCATAATTACCTGGAGAGACTTATACAAACTGATGCTGAGTGAGCAGAGTAGAATCAGAAGAAATTTGTATACAATCACAGACATACAATATCTGTGATGACCAACTATGACAGACTGGATTCTTTTCAGCAATGCAGTGATATAAGTTAATCCCAAAAGACTCAAGAAAGTGAGAAATGCGCCATCCAGAGATATAACTAGAAAGAACTGAGCCTGAATCCTGATGGAAGCAAACTAAATGATCTTGTTCATTTCATTGTTTGGTTTTATTTCTTCCTTACCATCTTTCATCCCACCTAGTACAATATGCCTTTGTAATTGGAATAATGTCTAATATGAATGCATTTGCAGATCATATACTGGACTATATGCTGTTGTGTGGGGAGGGGGGAGGGAAGTAAAGGAAATCTGAAAATCAAGGAACTATGGAATTGAATCTTGTTAACTGAAACTAAACTAATAAATTAATTTAAAAAAATAAAAATAAAAAAAATAAAAATTATTGGACTACCTGAAAGCCATGATCAAAGAAAGAACCTAGAAATCACCCTTCAAGAAATTCTCAAGGAAAATTGCCCTGATGTTTTAGATCCAGAGGGCAAAATTGAGGTTGAAAGAATCCACCAATCACTTCCTGAAAAGGATCCCAAAAAGAAAGCTCCCAGGAATATTGTAGCCAGGTTCCAGAATCCCCAGATTAAGGAGAAAATACTATAAGCAGCCAGGAAGAAACAATTTCAATATTGTGGAAACACAATCAGATTAGCACAGGACCTGGCAGCTTCTACACTGAGGGACTGAAGGGCATGGAATATGATATTCCAGAGGGCAAAAGAGCTGGGACTGAACCCAAGGGTCACCTACCCAGCAAAACTGAGTATTTTGTTTCAGGGGAAAATATGGTCATTCAGTGGAATAGAGGACTTTCAAGCATTCTTGAGGAAAAACCAGAATTGAATAGAAAATTTGACATCCAGACACAAGAAGCAAGAGATGCCTGAGAAGGTAATCAGGGAAAAGAAATTAAAAGGAACTTATCAAAGTTGAACTATTTACATTCCTATATGGAAAAACAATAACTGTGACTGATGAAATCTTTCTCAGTATGAAAATAATGGAAGAAGGGTGTATGGTCATATGAATACCTATGGGAATGTGTGTATATATGGTTACAGTTATATATGGATAGAGGGCATAGGTCGAATTTGTTGGGAACGGAGGATATTCAAGAGGTGAAATTATGAGGTGAGAGAGGGAAGTGGCAAGAGGAGATGGGGAGAGACAGGGTAGGATAAACTATCTCAAGTGGAAGAAGCAAGGGGAAGAGGCTGCAAGTGAGGGTAAGAATAGGAAGGCAAAAAGGCAAAACCACATTCTCATTGAATTTGGTTCAGGGAGAGAATGACATACATACTAAATGGGATATCTCAACCTGCAGCAGAATAGGGGGAAGGGGGATGAGAGGAGGGATGATGGATGGGAGGGCATCCTTCGGGAGAGGGGAGGTTGGAAGCACCCACTATAGAAAAAGGACAGGATCAAGTAGGGAATGGACCAGGTGGGGGGTGGGATGAGTGGGAGGGAATTATAAGCAGCCTTGTACAATATATCTACTATGGTAATGTTTTGCATAACTATACATGTACAACACATACTGAAGTACTTATCTTCCCAGAGGGAATGGTTGACAAGGGAGGAAGGGAATGGATCTGAAATTCGAGGTCTTAAAATTAAATGTTTCAAATATATATATACATATATATATATATATAAATATAAATACTATTATTCATTCTCTTTTGCTTGTAATTGGGAGATAAGATGTGCAGGCATTGGAACACAGAGATTCACCTTCCTCTAATGGAAAAGTCGAAGGGGGCATGGGAGAAGATATGGGAGAGAGCAGATTGGAGGAAGCGATATCTTGTGGGACTTCTATTCTGGGAGAGTGGGTAGGGGAAAAACAGGGGGGAAAATAATTGTAACTCAAAATCTGGTGGAAATTAATGATGTAAAACAGAAGTTAATAAAGCATTTGTTTTAAAAAAAAAAGAGTTGGACATGACTGAAACAATTAAAAAAAAATAAGCTAGTCACTTAACTTCCATTTGACTTAATTTTTTTAAATGTAAAATGGGAATAAAAGTATCTACCTCCCAGGGTTGTTGTGACGATTGACTGAGACAATCAGTAAACTATTATTTAGGGTTGGCTAGATGATGCAGTGACTATTTCACTGGCCCTGAAGTCAGGAGGACCTGAGTTCAAATCCAACCTCAAACACTTAACACAAAACTAGTCATGTGACCTTGGGCAAGTCACTTAACTCCAGTTGCCCTACCTTCCTCCCTCCAAAAAAGCAAAAGGAAAAATATTTTAAAAATTAAAAAAAAACAATTATTTAGTGCCTACTATGTGCCAGATAATATTTGTAAAAAGCTTAGCACATTTCCTGGTGCAGCCCTCCATAAATTCTTATTCCTTTCCTTTCCCCGTCATGTATTAATATTTCTAGATTATCTACTGAATGAATTTAAACTTAATAATATGGAAATTTAGAAACCATGATAAGACATAGTCCCTTTGTTCAAAGTATTTGCCATCTAACATCCCAGGATGATTGAAAGAGACCCTCTACAGGTCATGTAGTCTGTTCCCCTCATATTATAGATGAGAAACTGGTTCCCAGAAAACTCATTGACTTCCCCAAGGTCACATAGATAAGAAAAACAGGAATTCAACCTGAATCCAGCAGTGTGTGTATGTGTGTATGTGTGTGTGTGTGTGTGTGTGTGTGTGTGTGTGTGTGTGTGTGTGTGTGTGTGTTTTAGGGTCACAGTTAGTGTCTGAGACTGGATTTGAACTCAGATTTTTCTGACTCCCTCTATAGTTGCTCATATGTAGAGAGCTGGGATGGGCAGGATAGGGTCCAGAGCTATCATATTCTCAAGCAGATATGTGGGGGAGGGGACCAAGAAGGGGAAAAGAGAAGGGGAAAATGGTGGATCACTAGTCATCCTAATCTATGTCTTGCCACTGGACTCCAATGACTCTGGAGTAGACAGTGAGGTTGATGACTTTGCACAGCCCTGCCTCACTTAAATCCAATTCATTTGCAAGTCAAGACATCACCTGCCTAATGTTGTCACTGGTCCTCTTCAAGAATAAAGGACAAACAACAAAAACAGCAACAACTTGACCATGGTACCATAGCTAGTGTCAGATGAAGGACTTAAACCCACATCTTCCTAATTCCAAGGCCAGGTCTCTATAATAATGATCATGGGTAACATTTAAATAGTGTTTTAAAATTTGAAAATCACTTTACATATTTCATTTCATTTGATACTCTTAACAACCCTATAAAGTAAGAGTTCTTATTATTCCCATTTTATAGATGGAGAACCTATGCTGGGAGAAGTTATATGATTTGGCTGGTGTCAAAGAGCTAATGAATGTCCGGGGATTTGAGACCAGATTAGTGCTCCATCCACTATACCATTCTTTTCATCTCTTACATTTCATTCTAGAAGGTAGACTGAAGATAAATATAGACTGAAGAGAAAGGGACAGGTTTAGGGAACAGGCAAAGTAAAACCAAATGGCACTGAGAGGTCAAAGAAGCTTCGGAGGTGATAAAATTAGACAAAGGAGTTGATGGTTTCAGGACGTCTATAGAAAATCCATGAATGCTTGAGGAACTCTGCACTCAAGGACCTCAAAATATCCAGCCAAAAAAAAAAAAACCAGAATGTAGGTCAGATATTAGACTAGCTTATGTTAGGCTTTTCAGGGAGCAAGAGCTTATGTGAAGAAGAGATGGATTGGATTCCATTGATATAGAAAACTCACTCCATTGATGCAAGTTGGCATCAGCCTTAGAGACTTGCCAAGGGCACAGAGAGGCTAAGTTATTTGCCCAAGGAGCACATAGCAGTATGGCCCAGAAGAAGAACTTGAACCTAGAAGATCCATGCTCCCAAATCAGCTCTTTAGCTACTACAACAGGCTGCTTTTACTTAGCATCCATTAGTGATCCTACTGTAACTGGAAAGCTGTCTATGGTATTTCTGCAGTTAAATCATGGTTCTGTGCTCAGAAATTTCTGCAGAGGCTAACCCAATCTGGCTGCCAGACAAGAAACATTTTTAAATAAATGGAAGGAAACAGATTTTCACAAGCCTACACAGACAAATTCAAGTTGCTCACTTGAGCCCTTAGATTCTTGTGTCCTAAAGCCTTTCCTCTCAGGTGTGAGGGTACAAGAGGCAGAAATTCTGGGAATAGTTGCTGTCCCTGCTACCTTTCCTTCCAGTCTGCTAGTTGTTCTTATAGACATGTGGTTATATGTCCAGGCTCTTTGGATGACTCCACAATGTAGCAAATAGGGTTAAAAAAGGAAGCAGAAGCTTCCTGGGGTGGTAAGCATGAAACAAGACCAGAGCCACGGTACATACATCAGTAAGAGCATAATAAGGGCATGTAAATTGATTGACTGATTGGCATCACTATCAGTACTCTCCACATTCTCCACCAGATCTGCCACATTCCATGTCACCCATTCCATTTTCTTTTTTTTAATTTTTTTAAAGCAATTGGGGTTAAGTAACTTGCTCAAGGTTACACGGCTAGTCATTATTTATGTGTGGGTGCTCATTTTCTGAGGCCGATTTCGATCTCAGGTCATCCCAACTCCGAGGTCGACGCTTTTACTCACTGCACCACCTAGCCGCCCATCCATCCCATTTTCACCAAGCAGAGAGTCGAGGTTCCTCAGGTTTCCTTAATACTCCATTAACATACACAGTCAAAGCTTCTATTTGATACTAAAATTTCTTCTTCTTTGTCATGGAGCATGCATTGTAATAAATACTAAGAACTCAAAGGAACCAAATCCATTTCTAATTTTAAGAGGGATGAGAAAGAAGAATAATAGGAAACAGAAGCATAGAGGACAGCCCTGGGTTTTGTAATATGAGCCTAAAAAATACTACCCTGTATATATTGATCCCTCAACACCATGAAAATCATGTCATCTTGACCTCCTCTCCTTATACTTGCTCCAATCTAACTGCTTTTCTCATCTTTGGTCTCTAGTATTATTTCTACCACCTCAATAAGCATATCCTAGATTGTGATGTCCAAGTATGGTAGTTCCACTGCCTGTAATGGAGTAAGCAGTTCATTATGGTGATTTTAAATATATTTTCAATTCTGTCCTAGCCAGTTTTCATTCTTAAATGCTTTGGGACTTTGATCAGTCAAATATCTTGCCAAGCTTTATTTAAACTAGTTTTCCCCTCCACTGCTTCTCTTTTAGGGGACAATACTACTCATAATCTTCCATCATCTTTCTTATTTAGATTTTACAAACAAGTTTATACTCTAATGCTATCTTGCCTTTGGCAACTGATTCTCTCTATCTGGCACATAATTCAAAAGTGAGCTGACTAAGGCACTTTTGTGATGTCACAATTAATTTACATTGGTTGAATGTCTTTATAAAATTATTATAATTGGTATGAATATTATTTATGTTGTTCATTTCCCATGTTGATTTTCTATTACTTACTATGCAACACTATGTTGTTTCCATAGTGTGCCATATCTTTTTATCATTATTATTCTTAATTTTTCCAATTTACTAATTCTGACCTTAGTTCTGACAAATTGATGGTCTGATTGTATTCAAAGATAACTCAATCATTAATAATGAATCTTTTCCTGTCAATAAAAATATATTGTATTCTATTTTATGATATTATTTGGTGCTTATCAGGATCTTAGCAATTTTTTTTCAAAAGTATTTGTGATAGATAAGATATTTTTTCTGTTTCAATAACAGTTGATTTTCTTTCTTAAAAAACTATATTGAGTATAAATGTAGATAAAGAGAAAGCGGGAAGGAAAGAGGGAAGGAGAGAGGGAAGGAAAGAGGGAAAACAAGGAAAGGGAAGAAAGAAAAGGAGGAAGAGGGAGGGAGAGAAAGAAAAAGAAAGGAGAGAAGGAAATAGAGAGGTAAGGAGGAGAAAGAGGTAGGGATAGAGGAGGAAAGGGTGAAAGAAGAGAGGGAAATCTGTGTAAGTTTGCTCTTCCTTATGCAGCCTGGTGGCCCCGGCCCCTCAGGAGCTCGCCATATTGTTGACAGAATTTAGTATGGTCACATGATTGGATTTAGTCCTACTTCAGCTCATAACTCCCAAGCACAAATGATCTACCAGACTAGCAGGTATTATAGGTAAGCACCATGACACTTGAAATGTATATAATTTTTAAAAATAAATATATAAATATAAGGGATATTCATATATTTGTATTGTTTTCAAAAGAAATTTATTTCCTTTTTTTCTTTAGAGAAAAAAATAGTCACAGCTCTGAGTTGCTGTCAAGCTCTCAGAAATCAAAGTTTTAGAGAAGTCCTTATATTGTTTATTCCACTGTATAGTTTTACTGAAAAGGGTAGACATCAAAAAAGATTGGCGATCATTGGTCTATACAACTAGATAAGATAATATCAACATCTAGTGGCCATTACATTCACTGCAGTTACAACTCTCAGTAGTACGTTCATATCTCTGGAGAGGCTGTTGTGAGTTAGTTTAAATTTATAGACTTTGACTTATATGTCAATCTATACTTTTGTGAAAGTGACAGTCTTAGAGAGATGGGTAGGTGTACAGAGAACTCTAGGCAATTGACAAGATTTGCCCATATGACTGGATAGAATTTACACTCAAGTCATGAAAGGGTCATTCCTGCAGAGCTTCCTAGCATCTACTTTTAACAGTGTAAGTGATAAGTACTGTAAGGGACCAAATATGTATTCAGGGGCTGGGGTTGAAGTCTTGAGAGTCTGTGTGGCCAAGTGGAAAATGAAGTTAAGAGGACAGCTTGAAAACAATTCCTTTGTTTCTTTACTACACAATACACCTCTTTTCAAATTACTGATTGTTCTGTGAGTTGAACCCCATTTTCATGTAAAAATCTATCATTGACCCGGGCTAAATAACCTCATCTCTTTTGGCTATACCTACTTATATAAGAACCTCAGGAAAGAATTTCCTTTGTTCAAAATAGGTGGAGAAGAGGAAATGATCCATAAACAAAGACAGATTTGCTATCAATGAATCTTGAATACTGAGGTATAAAGTCTGGTAGGATTTCATGGCATATTGTATATACCCAGTAGCACAATGCCATCAAGGATGTCCTAAGGAACTGGCTAGCCAAACCTACTTGCTATTCTTGAAAATTTCTTCAATTCTGTCAAATAGGATTGGGGAGCCATGATGATATAAATCATCCTAGTTATTTGCCTGTATAGCATTGGTCTCCGTTCCACCTTTTGTATTGATAGAACAAAAATAATCCTGATGCTCTACCTCCCACAAAGTTATTAAGAAGATTTGTGAAATAACTAAAGTACACTGAGTTAATTTAAATAATTTGAAATAAAGATATTTTGATAATCCAGTGGTCCTGGGATCTTCCTCCCCTTAGTGCAGGTCATAGCTTATCTATGCCCTTTCATTTTCTGTGATTCTTATTATCCTTTTGTAAATTCTCTACAGAGAGATGCTCCTGATGCCCTGGGGTCCTTTCTATGATTGTTCAAATATTTCAAAGATATTAATGTAGCATGCCCTTTCTGCCTTGCTATATAAAAAAAAAATCTACTGCTTGTTTTCCAGCCTCCTATTTCCTTGATAATATCTTTAAGGCCATTTTTCACTTTTTTTTGGAGGGGAGAGGGCAGGGCAATTGGGGCTAAGTGACTTGCACAAGGTCACATGGCTAGTAAGTGTTAAGTGTCTGAGGCCAGATTTGAACTCAGGTCCTTCTGACTCCAGGGCTGGTGCTCTATTTACTGTGCCACCTAGCTGACCTTAAGGCCATTTTTCAAAGGCAAAGCATGATGATTAATATGCTCCAGCATATTTACACTAATTATGCACCATTCCATGGTCCTTGGTCACCTTTGACTTTGATACATCTGAGATCATGGCCTTTCCTAATTTCTAGTCCTACAGAATGAGCTTTTGCAGCAGGAAGCAGTTTAGGCAATCCAGTCTGAAATTCTCCTCCTCTTCCATTCCATACCCAGGTCATTGCCTGTCTTCTCTGTATGGCCAAGATACATAGACATGTATCAATAACTTTGACCAAAGTCCTAATCAGATACTTCATTACATCATGAAAGTGACCTTGGGTTCTCAAAGGCTATTCTAGGGAAATGCAAACTTTAGCAGTTGCTATCAATCTGAAAGTACAGAGTACTATATGGTGAGATAGAGTTCATCATATATTGAGCACTTGAGCTAAATTCAGAGCACACCAGATGGACCCCAGGATCACAGCATAATGCAAAGTCCCTCTACTAAGTTGGAAGTATTATGGTCTGTATTGGCAAAAGGAGCACTTACTCTGGTGAAATCATGGAAGCTTTTAGTATTAATAGTTATTGGTCATTATTGGTCATTTTTATTGATGATTATTGATTTATATGTATCAATCAGCAATCATCTACATAGAGATTCTGCTAGTTGCTGGGGATACAAATACAAAGAATGAAATAATTTCTACTCTCAAGAAGTTTACAATCTAATGGAGAGAAAAATGTGGATTTATATGTATATAACATTTAAGTATATACTTAAAAATATAAAAGAAAAATGTAAATAAATACAAAATAGAGAGGGAGGGAAGGAAAAAGGCAAGGAGGGAGAAAGGGAGGAAAGGAACTAACAATTGTAATAACTCAAATGAGTTGACTGTCCAACCGAATGCCCTAAATACAGGCAACATAAATTTCCCAAGCACTTTACTTATATGTCATTTTTGATTAATTATTGATTTCTCTGAGAAAGGTTTGGAGTCTTCTGGAAATTGAGTCTCCTACATAAAATTCAAAGAGAAGTATTTCCCATCCGAATTGAAGGATCACCAAATGTTCCTACTTAACAGATGAGATGGTACTAATTATATTGAATCTATCCCTAGTCAGATCTCCAGAATCTCTCCCCTGAGTCAGTCCCTCATCATGAAATGCCAAATAACTCAAATTTGTTGTCCCAGAGACATCTTAAACGCAACATATCCAAAACTGAACACATTATCTTTCCTCCAAACCCTCCTCTCTTCCAAACAAACCTATTTCCCTCCAGGACACCCCCATCCTCCCAGGCTTCTCGCTTTGTAACCTTGGCATTATCTTTGATTCATGTCTCTCCACCCCCTATCAGCTGCCAAATTTTTCTACCTTAACAACATCTCCTGTAATCTACCAATTCTCCATTCATATAGATATCCCCTTATTTCAGGCCCTCATCACTTCTCACCTAGATAATTTCAATAATCCTCTAATCAGTCTCCTTGTCTCAAATAACTTGCACCTTTATACCAGCCTACTCCCAAAGTAATTCTTCTTAAGCTCATATCTGACCCTATGACTTTCCTGTTTAACCAATTACAGTGACTTCCTGTTGTCTCAAGGGTAAAATATGAGCTTTAAATCCCAATATACCCTGGCCCCAATCAACCTTTACAGCTTTATTGGACATTATTCCTACTCCAGCTCTTTGAGATCCAGATAAACTCGCCATCTCTCTATTCCTCATTGATAACACTTGGTGTCATTGGACTTGCTGCCCCCTATGCATGGAATACTTTCCATTTTAGCTTTGGCTCATAGAGTCCACATCTTTCTTTAAGATGTTGCTCAAGTACTAACCTTCCCTGATCCCCTCCCAAAGTACTTTAACTGACTTTCCATATGTGTTGTTGCTGTTCAGTTGTTTTTAGTTATGTCTGATTCTTCATGACCCCATTTGGGGCTTTCTTGATAAAAATATGAGAGTGGTTTGCCCTTTACTTCTCCAATTCATTTTACACATGAGGAAATTGAGACAAACAGGGTTAAGTGACTTGCCCAAGGTCACATAAGCTAGTAAGTGTGCGAGGCCAGATTTAAACTCAGCAAAATGAGTCTTTCTGACTCCAGATGTAGCACTTTATCTACTATCCCACCTAGTGGCTTCTAACTTGAGATTTATGCTATATATCACATATATTTGTTGTTTCCCTCATCAGAATGTAGACTTCTTGCTGTATTCTCAGAGCCTATCATAGTACCTGGCATATAGTAGGCTTTTAATACTTGTTTGTTAACTGATTGTCTGAAAGATACAGCATAAAAATAAAATATCTTTCTACTTTTGAATATATTTGACTTCTATAGGGATGAAGATCATAGCATATCACAGTCCCTTAAGGATCCAAACTACAGGTCAACTACAAGCAATGGATAAATGTGCAGATGGCATAAATAGTTCACAGCTTATCACCCACAAAGAAATGCACAGGAGAGGCATATAAAGTAACAAGAAAGAGATAGATGACTAGAAAAGGAAGTAGACTTATATGATGATAAACAAATACAATGCATTAGCCAAAGACCTAGACTAGGGTTTTTTTTTCCTTCTTTTTGGAGGGGGCAAGGTAGGGAAATTGGGGTTAAATGACTTACCCATGGTCACACGGCTAGTTTTTGTTCTAGTGCCTGAGGTTGGATTTGAACTCAGGTCATCCTGACTCCAGGGCTGGTGCTCTATTCACAGTGCCACCTAGCCACCCCCTAAAGACTAGGGTTTTTAAATTGGGGTCCACAGACCCCAGATAGATCTCTGGGGGTCCCTAAATTTGGCAGGAAAAAGTTTAAACTTTATCTCTATATAGTTGCCTTCCTTTGTAGTCCTATGGTTTCTAGTTTATGAATTTAAATAGATTATTCTGAGGAAGGGTACACAGGTTTCACCAGACTTCCTCAGAAATTGACCAAAAAAAAAAAAAAGAATTCCAGAGGATCATCCTTAGAGTATTGGGTGGGACTCCAGCAGAAGATTTATGTGAGGACATGGATAAGCACCACAAAGGATGCTAAGTATGAATGTTCAGGGAGTCCCCACATAAATGAGATCATAGATTCATAGAAGTATATGTATACATCTCTATTTGGTATAGTGAGCTCATATTCTATATTGTGGTCAATAAAAAGAAAATCCAATCCTCTTTGTTGGTTCCGCTGTTATTCTTTGCCAAAGGTTTGCTGTTTAAACCAGTCTATTGAATTTCTTCTTAAGACAAATGTTTGAAAGGGATTCATTGCACTTCTGGGTGAATATGGTTTGGAGCAGAGTAAATGTATTCTTGAGGGGTCAGTATCTTCTCACCAGATGTGCTCCTATTTTACTTGGCTGTGACATGTGGATTGAATGTTTTCATTAGCCCGAAACCCAGATCTTTTGCCTTTGAAATATTTTTCTTTCTCTTGCCTGTCTTGTCACAGTTTATTAGAAGTCCATTTTGTTCATTGGAATTAGATTCTCCTCTCCTATGCATGATGGAACTTTTGTCTCCACCTGAGAATTGCAGATTATAGGATAATTCAGAAATACTCTAAATCAAGGAATTTAATAAAACTGTTATGTTGAATAAAAGTTAAAGGGATTGTAAAAGATATTAGTCTAAAATATGTGGCTTGCCTTCAAGGTATCACAACCTGGTATAGATATAGAAAGACTGAACATTTATGTAAGATAAATACATATTTTAAATTTAAATACATATATTTATAAACTCCATAGAGACAGCTCAAATTACAATATGATATACTTGGCAGCAGCACATGCTTCAATCAAGAGCAGTAGAAGCCCTTCTATATATCCTCTCTTTTATTTCTCTGTTTCCATTAAAGAAGGGGAATTTTTTTTTAGAACAAAATGTTCCATCTTTGGAATCATACCCAAAGTGAAGTGTCCTGGCAAGTTTCAATTATGATTCTTCAGTCACTCTGAGGTATGCAAACATGGACAAGTATCCAATTTCCATTTTATTCATCTTTTATGAATGAGTAACTCAAAACAGAAAAATCCATAAACTTTTACATTTTGCCTGTGGCTAATCATCATGGGAAATATTGTTTTGTGAAAAAGTGATGAAATACTATAAGCAGTTTACTAGATATTTTAAATACTAGGTATTTTAAAACACAATAAAAATGCCTATTATAATTTATGTGTGAGCTTGGACAAGTCACTTCTCTTTTGGTCAATATTTCCTCATTTCTAAAATGATAGAGTTTGGGGCGGCTGGGTGGTGCAGTGAGTAGAGCACCGGCCCTGGAGTCAGAAGGTCCTGAGTTCGGATCCGGCTGCAGACACTTAATGCACACACAGACAAAAGCCTAGCCGTGTGACCTTGGGCAAGTTACTTAACCCGAATTGCTCTCCAAAAAAGCAAAAAAAAAAAAATGATAGAGTTGCATAGATGGATTCTGAGGCACTTTTCCTAAATCTATGATCCTGTTATCTTGTTAGAGAGCCCCACCCCCATCCCTTTCTTCTCATTTGTGAAAGAATCCTAATGCATCAAGTTTGTGTTAGGTCCTCTCTTCCCACCCCACCTTGAAACAAAATATGGAGAAATCAATGGAAATAGCCATGATCAGAGGATAATAGATTCAGCACTGGCAGGGACCTCAATAGTCATCAAATCAAGGAAAGGAGAAATGATTTAACTAAGATCACATGACTAATAAAGGGTAGAACAAGGATTTGAGGCCAGTTCTATTGAGCCCAAACCAGTGGTATTACCAATCAGCTGTTGCTGTCTCTGGAGTTAATCTACAGAAAATATAACATGAGAAGAAGCCAAGGGAGGCTGAGTTCTATTGATACAATAAGATTTAAAGTGGATCTATTTTGAGAGGAGCTTCTAGCTCAATTGTGTCAGAGATGTAACAGGACGAATGTGGATAACTCAGCTGTCTGCAGTGTCCTATTTTATAGGTCGGGCATCACTCCTCCAGGTGATGACTTTCTGTGGTTAGGCATTTCACTCCATCTGACAAGGACTAGCTCATTATAAAAGGTGCATAAAGCCAGTTCTAACTGAGAGTAACACAAAACATCCTGTGCCCCCAAAACATGAACACCTAGATTTTTGCTTTGTAATGGTTCTCAAGGGAGAGCCAGCGGCATATTGTAGTGAGGTAGATCTATATAAGAGTGTCAATTATATACCAACACAAGGGAGTAGTGTAAGAATCCCAATAATCCATTAATTTCTTGAACTGATTTTGGGGGAGGACCAGAAATAGGTTTTTTTTTTCTATTCATGCTTGATTTTAATTTTAATTTTCATTAATGTGTCATAGAATCACAGATTCAAAGTTAAAAGGGACCTTGTTTATGTTTCACTTGGTTCAGTTGTATCTGACTCTTCATGACTTTTTTCTTGGTAAAGATAATGGTTTTCCATTTCCTTCCCCAGCTCATTTTACAGACAAGGAAACTGAGGCAAATAGGGTTAAGTGACTTGCCCAGAGTAACACAGATAGGAAGTATCTGAGGCTGGATTTAAACTCAGGAAGATGAGCCTTCCTGGCTCCAGGTTCAGTGCTCTACCCACTAAGCCAACTACCTGACCTTAGAAGGGACTTAGTGGTCCTCTAGTCCATATCCTTCATTTCACAGATTAGGAAACTAAAGTCCATAGAGGCTGTTAGGCCCAAAAATCACACAGACAATAAATTCAATTCAAGTCTGCTGTTTCTAAATCCAGTGCTCTTTCTAGTGGATCACATAATTTTCTTTTTTAGATAAATTTGATTTTTTCCAATTAACAAGTATTTATTCTCACCTTCCACTAATCTCCATGAACAATAAAAGAGAAAAAGAAAAAGAAAGCCCTCCTAGCAAATATATATAGTCAAGCAAAATAAATTTCCACATTGACCGAGACCAAAGATGTTATGCCTCATTCTGTATTTTAAATCCATCTCTCTGGCAGGAGGTGGAGAGTGCTTCTCCTTTGGTCTGCTGGAATTATGGCTTGTCATGGCATCCATCAGAGTTCTAAAGTCTTTCAAAGTTGTTTACCTTTATAATGTTGTTCAGTTGTGCATCATGTCATTTTCCAACTCATTTATTTTATAACTCTTATGCCAAATGCTTCTTAATGTCTAATTCTGTAACCAAGACTCTTCAAATAACAAAAGCAAGATCACATGACACACACCAGCAGAAGGTATTAGCATATCAGTTACAAGCTAATGAATCCATCTTGGACGTATCAACCAGGTCATGCTACCTGCTTTATCATTAAGTAGAAGTACCTTATTTTAAAAGTACTGTGGCACTTCACTTTGCCCAATAGCTGTTTTTTCCCAAGATTTTTGTGCAGTTTTGTGTATAAATTAAACAATTTTTGAGTGAACTTTGAAATCTCACCTTCAAATTAACTAAGAAAGTAATTACTATTTAATACAAATTGGAGAAGCTAAGTGACGCATGGGGTGGAGCACCTGGCTTGGAGTTAGGAAGACCTGAATTCAAATATGGCACCAGGCACTTAATATCTATGTAATCCTGGGCAAATCATGTAACTTCTTTTTGCCTCAGTTTCCTCAGCTGTAAAATAAAGAGAGCATATCCAAAATAATTCAAATAATAATTCCAGAATTGTTGCAAGGATCATTTGAGATAACAATTGCAAAGTGCTTAGTACAGTGCCTGACACACTGCAATACATAAACGTTAACTATTGTTATTAAATAATCATACCTTCATTCAGCAGTTTGCCAAGTCACTGTTTTCATGGAATAATGGATTTTCTCATAGGAAGATTCACCTCTAATTTTAAAATGGTAGAAAACATTAAATCTACCAACTTTTTCAAATATGGTCTTCTGAGTTGTTATTCAAGTGCTACAATCTATAAGAAAATTTATTATTTTGCTTAGAAAATTGTTGGTATACATGATAACCCTTTCATGAGTCACAGAATCATGGAATGTTGGAGCTATATGTGGGCTCAATGGTTATGGAGTCCAACTTGTACTTGCACAAGAATCTTTTCTACAAAATACCAGATAATTAGTAATCTGGTGTCCAAACAGGGGAAACTCACCACCTCTGTAGGCAATGCCATTCTATGTTAAGATATAGCTAATTATTTAACTGAAAAGCAAGCAATGTGTTATGGCAGACAGATAATGTTGAAATCAGGAAGAAATATGTTTGTGCTTCTGCAACATAGAGTCTCCTTGACTCTGCACAAGTAACTTAACTTCTCAGTATACTAGGCAATGCTCTAAGACTTCAGTTATAGAGGTACTTTCATTAAAAGAGTAAGTTTCCTTACCCAACGGTCCCCTCTTTCAATGAAATAAGTTGATAGATTCCCATCTCCTATCCATAATTGTTCAGAATCTTTTCCTTACAGCCAACCTCCATTTGTCTCTTTGTTAACTTCCAATCTGATCTGAACATTTCTCCTGCTTGTGGAAATATAATGAATAAATACTCAAAGATTTCTCTTTTTCTTTGGGCTTGTTCCTTCCAACCAGTCATATGGCATGAACTCAAGATTCTTCACCATCCTGGTTGCCCTCCTCTCTGTTCACCAATTTATCAGTGACTTTCTTGAAATATGCCTGAACTTAACAAATGAGTTCTCACTGGGATAGAACACTACAATACTAGCATCTCTTTATTCCTGGACATTATGACTTCTGTAATATAGCTGAAGTTAAAAGACAAAAAAAAAAGACAAAAAATAGGAGAAAAATATCTAATTTGCATCATGTACTATCTTCTCTTTTACTTTAATCCTTTCAAAGATCCATAATTTCACCAGTGTAGATATTATCTCCACTTACATAGATTGCAAGAGTTTAAAAGTTGTCACAGCTGAAAAGTGTATCACTTAGATGTAAGTCTTCTGGTAATGAGCTTCCCTACACATAGCTAAGCTGGTCATCAGATGATAGACTAACAATCCATCAGTAGGCCTAAACTCAAAGTCTCTCCATCTCAAAAGGTAAGACCTACAGGACTTCTGTATTCTCTATAAGTTTTAGAGGCCCATCCATTTCACAAAGAGGCATCAGGGTAGGCCCTGAGTGTAGGCATCTATTACCCAATATGTGAAAGGATGATACTTAAAGATTGTTCTTACTAATAAATAGCTACTCACTAAACAGAGAGTACAATAACTGTCCAATGCAATCTAACATTAAATGAATATTTAATACACACTCAAAAGTGTCACTATGTATTTAATTACTGTTGTTTTCCTGTCTGGATCTTTGGTAAGTTCCAGTTAGAATTAGGTTTCCATGTCTGCATCATATTGTGCACAAATTTTTCTTGAAATTTTAACTTCATTTTTGATGCTAAAATAATTGATGAAAACAATTTCTTGGTTTCCATTGAAAGTTACTATGGTGACTTGGAGCTGTTAAGAAGTGAGCAGCATTCAAATGACTCCCTCTACAGGACTCCACTTGCCAAAGAAACCAGGAAATTGCTCTGACTCAGCCAACAGCTCAAACTGTTCTTTTAGGGGATTTGTCAGAAGCCTAATTATTCCAATATCAAATGTATATCTAGCCATTTTGAAATATGACTTCTCTTACAATGGGAGTGAAAAATGGTAGGAACACCCCTATTTATCACTGTTGGCTAAGGAATTAATACTGACTTTCATAATAGTCTTCCAGAATGAATATTTTAGCCTGAATTGGCATGTTAAGTTGAGAGTACTTCTTTTCTATTTTTCCATTATTTTCTCTAAATTATTCAATTGTGTTTCCTGCATTCATAAAGATTCACAAGATGTTGGACTTACTGTCTTCCAGTGGTGTCCCAGAAGCATCCCTGGATCAGTTGACTGTACTGGGAACCCACACCAAATTGGATATATATTCACAGCTCCATGATGAGCCCAGAAAGCAAATTGAATCATGCCTAAATATCTAGTATCTAACTGCTCAAGCATCCCAGGAAAGGGAAAAATGGACTTCCCACAACCAGGAGCTATGAATCACATCTTGGCCACACATAATCTTTATATTTAATCCTGCCTTCCTCTAGACTCTTTATGTACTTGTAGGAAAGCATAGCACAGGCTTCTGAGAGGATGTTTTCCACCTTTTTTTACTGAACCACTTTAATAAATACCTCTCATTAAAAGCTACTTAGGGTGAGATAACTAAGTTGATTCTCAACTGATAAAATGCAGGAGAGTATACCAGTAGGGGCTTAAGCCAACAACATTAAAGAATCACCCTCTAGAAGAAGTCAAAATTTAAAAGGGCACATATTCTTGCTTGGGACCTAAGATAAGATTTAAATATATGATAGCAAATAAATATTAAGTATAAATAAATATAATATTAAATATAAATAAAAAATTAAATATATGATAGCAAATTTCCTTTGAGAATCAAATTATTAAAAAATCAGTTTTTGTATTGACTATATTGGTTTTTGTGGTGCTATTTGCCTGAAAACATAATTTAATTTAATTTGGTGAAGGATGGCCTATTTTATAATGAATAGGTTTTAAGCTAAAAGTGTAATAATTTCTAAATTTTAATGACTTTTCTACTGATATAATATGGTACCAACTGCTCCAAATGCAATACCTATCCATTGTCTATGAACATGATTTGTGTTTCAAGACTATGCTTTAAAATATAGAATTAATAAGCTCTTCTCTAAACATGGTGTGTACTGGATGAGGACTTATAAAAATATTTTTGTCTGGGACCTTAGAAATTTGATCAAGAGGAAATGGAAAGAAGGAAGATGTCTGCATACCTTTGCCATGTTAGGTAATATAGAAAGGAAAAAGGTAAATCTTAGCATAGGATCACAGGAAAAAGCATAGCAATTCACCAGAGATGATGATGTCTCCTCATGTCCCCCAGTCTTTTTTTTTACAATGATCAAGAAAAGAATCACCCACAAAGCATATGACTTTAGATGCCTATGAACAGGTACACAAAGTATAATTAGTAAAGAAGATGAACTAGAGATTCTAGTGCAAGGAAATCAATTTGACCTCCTTGATATTGCTGAGCTTCTATAAGATGTGAACAAATGTCTTTTGCTACCACAGAGGTTATTATAGAAGAGAAGAGGGATGGGCACTGTCCATTATGTATTACCCTTGTATAAGGGTAGATTTTAAAGGGATTAGAGAAGCAATAGGCAGGGTCCAATTGCCTAATATTTTAGAAGGTAAGCAGATAAAATATGGACAAGAAGCTTTAAAGAATGAAGTTCTGAGGATACAAACATCCTCTCATCCTATATACTCTTTCTTTCCATGACTTCTGTGGTACTTTCCCATCCTTGGTCTCTTAGCTATATGGCTGCTTCTATCTCCTGCCTCCTCCCTAAACATGAGTATTCCTCAAAGCTCTTCTCTAGGCTTTCCTCTTTTTTGGCAAACTCATTCTTCTGAATGGATTCAATTAAAACCTGCGCAGAAATAATTCTAAAATCTCTATTTCCAATTCAGACCTCCTCTGAACTCTGATTTCGTACTCCCTACTTCCTTTCTTCTACTGAAAACAATATTTTCCATCATCCTCCTGATTACACAGGAGCTGGACTTCTAGGTCATCTTTCATTCTTCCCTTTCCTTCACCTTCCACTTTTAAACAGCTATAAATTTCTACACTTGGATTTAAAAAGATCAATTTCATAAAAACAATATCGAGACAGGAATGGATGTTTCGGTGAACCATGAGATGAATGCACTTCAATAGTGCTACATGGTTATCATAAAAGCTAATGCTATTCTAAGCATCATTAAGAGAGATATCACTTTTAAAATGATAAAGATAATTGTTCTATCATTCTCTAACCTGTTCAGGACACATCCAAAGTATTAAATTCAGTGCTGTACTTGTATATGAAGGCAATACAGCCAAGGAGACCAGGTTCAAAATTCATCTCTGACATATTAGCATATGACCCTAGGTCAGGCATATAATCTCTTGGTGTTCTAAGCAACTCTTTTATAGTATAAATTGCAGTTTGATAGCCCTTTGGGCATAGTTCCAAATTGCTCTCCAGAATGATCAAATCAGTTCATAACTCCACCAACAGTGCACTAGTATCCTAGTTTTCCCACATACCCTCCAACATTTATCATTTTCCTTTTTTTTTTGTCATATTAGCCAATCTGATAGGTGTGAGGTGGTACCTCAGAGTTGTTTCAATTTGCATTTCTCTAATCAATAGTGATTTAGAGCATTTTTCACATAACTATAGGCAGTTTTGATTTCTTCATCTGAAAAATGCCTGCTCATATCCTTTGACTATTTATCAATTGGGGAATTACTTATGTTTTTATAAATCTGAGTCTTCTCTATACATTTGACATTGCTTACCATCTCAGGGAGAGGAGGGAAAGGAGGGAATGATGGGATTTAGAACTCAAAACTTAAAAAAAAGTTTTTAAATGTTTTAACATGTAATTAGGGGAGCATAAATTATATACTATAAGAGTATAAGTTGTGCAAAAAGCTCTGACCTCAACTGGTGAATTGGTAAAAGCCCTTCACCTGGACACTCCATATCCTGATAAAATTAGGTCTTGTCCCTAGCCCTTACTTTTATAGATGTTGAATTTCACCCACTCCACTATTCCTAGCCCCAACCCCTAACATAAGCATTTTAAGGGCAGGGATTCTTCTGGGTTTATTCTCTACATTTCCAGTTCCTCAAACTCATTAGGTGCTTAAGAAATGTTTGTTAATATATATTGGATGTAATAAGTAGTTAATTTTTGATAGAATTATGTTGATTCTAGAACCATTTTGGTGGGAGGAATAATTCAAATGGAGAACTGTTCCCTTGGCTGCCATGAGAAGGAAAGGATTCCCACCTCTTTTTATTATTAAATCTCTGTGCTTGACTGACATCTAAGAAAATTTAGAATTAACCTGTAGGAATGGGAAATAGCAGCCCCAGTAGCAGCAGCAGTTGACATTTATATTGAGTTTTAAAGTTTGCAAAGTGATTTTCATTACAAAGTGTTCTCACCCCATCCCTGGGAAGTAAACAGTACAATTCTTTTCTTGTTTTACAGACAAAGACACTGAGACTCAGAGAGATTCTGTGACTTGCCCAAGACCACAGAGCTTTTAAATGTTAGAGGTGGAGCTCAAACCCACTTTCACAAGGTTATAGATAACAGTATGAAACAAACCCTAGAGACTCCCTAGTCCAATCCCCTTATTTTATAGATGAAGAGACTGAACACAGAAGGGTTAAGTGACTTGCCCATGGTCACAAGTATATTAGGAAGCAGGGTCAGAATTTGAACACAGATCATCTGATTCCAGGTCTGGAACTCTTTCCACTATATAGAGCTAAATCTTTGATTCCAAATGTGGTGCTTTATCCATTAGTCCATAATGTGCTGCCTTTCATACATAAAAATAGTGATATGACCTGCTCTCAGCAAGATATCCATTTTTGAATTATTTTTCCAGCACTGGTGATAGATTTGTGTTGATTCATCCACAATATCTCTATATTTAGGTGCTCTGTATTTAGAGAGAAAAAAACCTTGCCAGCCCACTTTTCTCCTTTTCAATTTGGAAAATTCTCTCGGGCAACTTTGCAAAACTCATTGAAGGAAAAAATAGACCAATGTACCTGAATCCAGCCTACCCTAATACTAACTTAACCTGCAGAAGAAAGTAAATTAATTAAATTCCCACTGAAACCTTAGTCCCTTGTGAAAGCACATCTACACAATGGCTTGCCTTTTGGTTTCATCTCACTTGACGATAATTAATACTTTGAAATGGTGCTTTAAATCTGAGGAGAAACAAATGGTTGTTGGAAAGTTTCTCCATTTGTTTTCTTGGAACAGGTACATGACTGGGTGCCAGTGCTTCTTTGTATTACTGACAAGCTTCAAGTGGCCGTCACAGCCTAAGGGTTCCTATTCTCTAATAATCAAACAAAGATTCCCAGTGGAAGAAGACTGAGAAAACCACTGTTCTTTTCTGAATGGAGATGCCCCTCCTCCGCACAAGTGTTCTGACCACAAATGGGTAAAGTCACTTTAGCTGGATGCTTAATTTCTTAGACCTCATCAGCTTTCTCTCTTACCTCAAAAACCAAGCCAGCAGACTAACAGGCTTTGTCATTAAAAGTAAAGTTCTTAGTGGGCTCAGTCATGCAAGTAATCAACAGAATTACAGGACTTCAAATGCAGTCAGCATCTCATGCCCGATTTTATTTAACTAGAGATTCCTCAGCCTTGGTGCTTCTAGGAAAGGCATTTTTTGTCCTTCACTTGAGTATGCCAAATGTTTTCGATGTCTTCTTCCTGACACTTGGAGGTCTGTGCTAATGGCATTTGATAAAAGATGTCATTGATTTTCATTCTACTAAGTAATTTACTCAGGCTACACATTTTCCCCCAACCATTTTCTTCCAAGTCGGGGAATGAATGTAAGTGGCCCCTTTTGTCTCTCCTTTTTGTGAAGTGTCTCACATAAATATTTCAACTGATTCTTGCAGAAGAGGTCAGAGAGAGAAATAATGAATGCAGAATGTGCATTGGTGGAAACAGCTGCTATGATTTTCCAGAAAGAGCTCAGAAGTGAAAGGACAGTCTAGACACAAAAAACAGCTATATGGCATGGAGTAAGTGATGAGCATTGTCTTTTGTGGAGAAAACCATTTCATTTGTTTTTAGTGGAGAATCATTGACATTCCCTGTGAAATTTCTTTACTGCTTCCTGAGCATTTGGCTGTCTTTCGAAACTCTAACCTATCAGCCCCTTTTTCTGAGTTCTCTAGGAAAGAGGGGCTCTGTAAGCTCAGGAGCTAAGGTCATAGACTTAACACTGGATGGAGTTTCAGACATGGCCTATTCTAATTCCAATGCAGATGAAAAGACATGAAATCTGGAGTCAGAGAACTTGGGCTCAAATATTAATTCTGCCATATGATACCTGCATGGCCTTGGGCTGGGCCTCTATCTTCCTCTTCAAAATGGAGACTTTAGATTAGATTGACGTTCTTAACTTTTTTGTGATCACTGATCACTGTGGTAACCTGGGAAAGCCTATGGACCTTTTCTCAGAATACCATTTTTAAGTAATTAAAGGAAATTCCAATAAGAAGTTAATATAATACAGATATATGCTTTTAATACAATAATTAATACAATAAAGACATATGTTTTTCCCATCTGAGTTTATCGATTCCTCTGAAATCCATCCACAGATTCCAACAAGAGGTCTATGGATCCCATCTGTTGGGTCAAATTGTCTCTAAGTCCCTTTCTGCTCTAAATCTTCAATTTCCTCATTCATCAGAGGAAAACACTGAGGCCTAGAGAAGTGGATTAACTAGTCAAAAAACATTGGAGTAATCAGTCAATCAACAAATATTTATTAAGCACCTACTATGTGTTGCTAATGGTAGAAACAAAGGCAAAAGCAGTCCCTGTTGGGGCGGCTAGGTGGCACAGTGAATAGAGCGCCGGCCCTGGAATCAGAAGGACCTGAGTTCGGAGCCGGCCTCCGACACTTAATCCGCACAAACAAAAGCCTAGCCGTGTAACCTTGGGCAAGTTACTTAACCCCAATTGCCCTAAAGGGGCGGCTAGGTGGCGCAGTGAGTAAGAGCCTCGGAGTTGGGATGACCCGAGATCAGATCCGGCCTCAGAAAATGAGCACCCACGCATAAATAATGACTAGCCATGTAACCTTGAGCAAGTTACTTAACCCCAATTGCTTTAAAAAAAAAAAAAATTAAAAAAAAAAAGCAGTCCCTGTTGTCCAGGAGCTCACAAAATAATAGGCAAACAACATGCAAACTGTGTACAAATGAGCTACATACAGGAGAGGTTGGAAATAAGTAACAGAGGTGGTAAGTGGGAGATTTAGGCTCCTGACCTAGATCCAGAACTCTTTTCCAGATTTCACACTGCCTCTACTGTATGTTGATGATCCCATTATCTCTGTCATATTATCATGTACAACAAATGCATTATCAAAATTATCATTTTATACCTTCTCTAAGGGAGCTAAAGCTTAGGAGAGTCTATGATTTGGGGAACCACTTCATCATAAGGGGAAGACCTTGTTATTATCCTCAATGAGTATCTCTGCCCTCACGGGGTACATTGTCCTGGCAAATGATGTTTGTCTCCTTTTACAAAAATCATCCAACTGTCCTTAATTTTGATAAATGAAAATAAATGAGAATATCAAATATATAGAGAACCCTAGGACTTCAATCTTAAAATCATTTCGTATGCTAATTGTCAACTAGAGGTCAGAGGACCTAGTGGTAGAAGGTCCATCTCAGTGATCATCCAGTCAATTCCCCTAATTTACATGTGAGGAAACTGAGGCTTAGAAAGGTTAAGAAACTTAACCAAGGTCACACATGTTCAATAACCAGAGCTGGATTTTTAATCCTGGTCTCATAACTCCAAATAATTAATGTTTATGATATGTAGATCTAATGCTAAACCATATCTGTATTAATCCTTCAAATTAACAACAGTAACAAAAGTAAAATTCTCCAGTGTGGCTAGGTCTATTCATTCATTCCACATTTAGCAAGTGTTTTAGAATGTCATATTAAGCATTATCTCTAATACTTCAAGAGTGCTATAGAAATACAGAGCTGAAAGCAAGCTAAAGGGGTCAGGATTGCATGGAAACATCTTAGCAAACTCCTTAGGAAGCTTCTTTCTTAAAGAAAAGCATCTTTATTGTTTTCTCATTCAGTTTAGACATACTGTCATCAAGGACATGTGTCAAACACAATAGTAAATAGTTGAAGATGTGCTATCTGCCTCTCTCTCTCCACCCCCAATAACTGTGTAGGTTGTAATTCTTGCTTCTGTACAGGATAAATATAGGAACATTTAGTTCAAGATCATAAGTCAGTCTATCTGAAAGATTCATCATTTGAATAGTGCGACTTGACTATTACTCATGAACTTTAGTGAAAATTTAGAGACCATTCAGCTCCATTCTCTGACAAGGTCATAGGTTGGACTATCACAAATCTAGGGAGGGAAGCCCTCCACTGACATCTACAAGGGTAATGAAGGATAGATTTTCCCTTCCCTCTACCTCCTTTCTATACATTTAACAAAAGAGTGTTAGAAGGAGAGCATTTTTCTACCCTGAAGCTGTGGGGGATGCATAGTTATGGCCCCAGAGGGGAAGAATTCATCTGATCATTTCTTCCAACAATTTTTAACGCTAGCAGTTAACATTGCCCAGGAAGGCAGAATCCCTGGATTCCACATATAATTCTATAACTAATACCTACTGCCATCCTACTTTTCCAGTCTTATCTTATTTCTTTATGTCTTCAATGTTCCAAGCAAGCTAGACTATCCTCTGTCTGCCACACTCTTCCTACCTCTCCTGCATTGTTCCTTATTCCTGGAATACCCTCCCTTCTTTTCTCAACCTATTGAATTTCTAGCCATTCTTTCAAGATCAACTCCAAGATCACTTTCTCTAGAAAGTCTTCCCAGATCCTTTCACTTACCTTTCTGACTGTTGTGGGGTACAATGGATAAGAGTTTAGGGACTGGAGTTAGGAAGATCTGAGTTCAAACTTGGCCTCAGACACTTAGTAGTTGTGTGATCCTGGGCAGGTTATTTAACTGTTTGCCTCATTTTCCGCATCTATAGAATGAACTAGAGAAAGAAATGGCAAACAACTCCAGTATCTTTGTCAAGAAAACCCCAAAAGGTGTTCAGTCAGAAATAACTGAAACAACTGAATAACAATTTTATTCTATATTTTACTTTGTGTATGTATGTATACATATATATGTATGTGTGTATATATACATATGTATACACATAGTGTATGTATTCCATGCCCCAGTTTAATGGCAGATTAAACATAGACTAGGTCTTATCCAAATTGTGTCAGTTGTAGTGTCTAATATATGCCAGGGAAATCTCAGGCATTTAATAAATGGCTATTAGGGTGAATTAAAATGCACTGTTTTATTTTTTCCTATCCATACCCCACCCAATCCTGTGGTTGTGGGCTAGAATTATCTGTATTTGCTTAGAAATTAGTGCCACAGTCTCTGACTATTTCTTTTATGAATTGATGCCACTAAAGCAAATGCATAAAACACACGTCATTCATTTACTGATGAACATCATCAGACCAACAAACAAGACTGGCCCAAATAGAGAGGAAAGTCTGCTTCAACATTCAGAGAACAAGAAAGCCCATTTGTAAAAACACTTTTCTTTTCTCATCAAACACAACTGTTAATTTTCAAATATTTTAGAACAGAAAAGCAGAAAGGAATCATCTACACCAGAGGCATTAGCCTGAGCTCTGTGGACCACTAAGATTCCACAAACAGATTTCAGAATGGCTATGAACTTGGGTGGAAAAAAATTACATCTTTGTTTTTCACTAACCTCTAATTGAGAATTAAAATTTCCTTTAATTATTTCAAAACATTATTTTGAGAAGGGCTCCACAGGCTTCCCCAGACTGCCAAAGAGACCATAACACAAAAAAGGTAAGAACCCCAGCCTAGAGCAAGACTTTCATACTGCGTATGAAGAAACTGGGGGGCAGAAGGGTTTAGTACAGGGGGGGGCAACCTGTGGCCTCAAGGCCACATGTGGCCTTCTAGATCATTAAGTGTGGCCTTTTCACTGAATCCAAGTTTTACAGAACAAATCTTTTTATTAAGGGGATTTGTTCTGTGAAGTTTGGATTCAGTTAAAGGGCCGCACTTGAGGACCTAGAGGGCCACATGTGGCCTCAAGGCTGCAGATTTCCCACCCTTTATCTAGATGGCTACATGTAGCCTCAAGGATCCAGTTTCCCCACCCCTACTTTACTAACTTACCCAAAGTCACACTGAGACTAGCACCAGGATTTAAACCTAGGCCATCTGATTCAAACGTCAGCATTCTTTCCACTGAGAACATCAGTGCTAAAGAGAGGTTTGGGCAGTTGTTGAATAGTTCAGGGTCATTGAAAGCCCTGGGCTAATATATATAAAATACTATTATGATCTTAAGTATCTTCTCTTATGCATTGAGGTCATTCATCCTAGGATATTGTGGACCTTTGATTAAGGTCCTGGCAATAAGCTATAAACTAGACTTGTGTAAGATTTATAACATAGGTACTGATCTGGTAGGCTATGACTTGCAGTACTAAAAGCATGAAACCAATCATAGATACCGGGTGGCATAGGGAAAAGGTTGTAAAAGAATATGCTGAATTCCAAGTGAGCAGTAGGACAGTTACACTGTTATATCAAGTACACACCTGACAAATCATCCAGTTTTGTGACTACAATGGCCCAACCGTGTACTACACCAGCTATCCACAAAACCCATTAGGTCTGCTCACATGTGGAAGTTTCAGGTGACAAATTATAGCCTGATGTTATAAAAATAAAGCAGCCCGCTACCTAAAGGCACCTCCCCCCAAAAGGCACATAGCTAAAAAGTGCTCAACAAATACTATTTGTTTGGATCTGATTTGCCCAGGCATCTCTACACAGAGGTATTATGCCAGAGCAGTCAAAAAGTTGTACTTTATTCCTTTGCTTCTTTCCTCCCTACTTTGTCAGAAAACCCTGACAGAAGTTTGCCTCTGTGTTTGTGGCAAACAGGTGGGAAATTCAATTTTATTGGTCTGTATTTGTCACATTTAATGATAATAATCACTCTGATCCATCAAAGTAATTTCATATCTAAACTGGGGCAGCTTGCCTCTTAAAACTCTGATAAATTTGTTATGATGCAATCTCAACTACAGAGCAATTAACCGGGACCAGAGCTGAGATTGGAACAGTGACCTAAACAGACAAGCAATTTAAAGTAACAGAACTGTCACATGGGGGAATCTCATCTGACAAGCTGGTCCTGTTTCAATATCTTACTATTATGTTCTGAGAATAATGTAAAGAAGCAGAAGAGGAAAGCGTTGTTGTTTCCGAAAGTAACACTCAGTCATGTCATAGCCACTCATTATGCTGAAGAATTTCCAGAGGTAACAATTAACCAGTGTTTACCTTCCTTCTCCTGTGTATGCCTGCTGGGGTTTGGGTCCCGGAGACAAACTCATCATCCAGAAAATCAACTTACACTCTGAAACGAATGTCATGATCTATCCATGACAGACATGATTTACTACAACTGACTTTCTCAAAAAGCACAAATACTTTATGTTTGATGGTCATATAGTAAGACTATAGCAAACAACCTCCCTCATTCATAATGGTACATGCCACTGAGTTCACTAAGAAATCACTTTCTCTCAAACGTGATCCAGGTAGGGGTAGCTAAATAGGTAAGAGTGCTGGACCTGGGTCAGTAAGACTTGAGTTCAGATGCTGCCTTAGATACTTACTAGCTGTATGACCTTGAGAACGTCACTTTGGTCAATAAATATGTATTAGGACCTACTGTGTGACAGGCACCAATTAAAGTACTAGGGATACAAAATAAAGTAAAAGACAGTGAGTTCTCTCAAAGAGCTCACAATCTAACAATAACTTCTCTCAGCCTCAATTTGCAAATCTGCAAAGATGGAGATAATAGCAGCTACATTATAGGGCTGTTGTGAAGCTCAAATGAGATACATATATAGCACTTTATAAGTCCTAAAGTGCTACCTAAATATTAGCTTATTATTATTAAGTTCATGGGATTTTCTATTTTCAGTGTAAAAATACTAATTCTGAAGACTACCTTTTTACTCACTAAGCTTCCAAAGGTTAAAAACAGAAAGAATCTCTCAATATCCCTCCACTTCTGACTCCTGTTAGAAAGAACTTCAGGATCTGATATAGTATTGTTTTTTGTCAGGACCTATGATTTCATCCTTTTTTCCCTTTATGTAGATAAATAATCTGTAACTTAACACAGGAAATTATGGGTTACTAAGAAGCCACATTATTTGCCCAAGTTCAAACAGCAAATCTTTATAAAAAATGGGACTTGAATCCATATCCTCCTGAGTACACAGCTGACACTCTATATCACACTGCCTTGTGTTAAATACAACAAAAAGAGGCTTCAGCTGAAGGAATTCCATGGTTAGGGGCTCTTTTCCTGAAATATAAATGCACCACCTAGCTATGCTATTCCCAAAAGAGTTATGGAGAAGTTATGGCAACATCAGCTGTACTATTAATGCAGGTCTGCAGTCACAAAAGGATCATTGGCACATTTCACAATAAAGACTTTATGCCAACAAAATCCTCCTCTTGGCTCCTGACTACAAGCAGCAGTCAGGACATTCTCTGATACATTTTGGATTACTGTGCCAGGAGGTGGGGAAAGGGACGGATGAAGCAAGGCTCAAAAGGTTTATCCTTTCTATGGCTCTTCAGCATGTACATTTCAAAAATGCTAAGGGAAACATCCTCAGAACTTTTTGTAGATATTAATTATATTTATCCTTTTGGGAACTTCATCTCTCATTGGTTGTCAGTCTGTATTTGGTAGATGATATAAAATAACTCCCTGCACTAAAGACTGAAAGAGACATCCCATACATTGTATGTAAAATGTTCATAGCTCTACTTCTTGGGACAATGAAGAAACAAAAGGAAATTATGTGAATAGCCATCAATTGGAGATTGGTGGAGAAAGAAAAAAAACTGGTATTTATTAATATATTGGGTTTGATGACCACCAAGTACGGTGGCCCTCTGCATCTGTTGCTCCGTCTGGTTTTAATGCAGCATAACAAGATACCCCAGTATCCCCTGGTCTCATCCCATCCCCACTTTCCTGCCTCCTTTTTTAGTATTGTCAACTCCCCCATTAGTTTGTAAACTAATTGAAGGCATGGACTGTCTTTCTTTTTATTGATTGCATCCTTTCTTTTTATTAATTGTATTCCCAGATCCTAGCACAGTGTCTGGCACATAGTAGGTGCTTAGTGAATGTTGATTCCAGCTCTTGAACTAGCAATCCTAATAGAATAGTACTTTGCTGTTAGAACAAAACAGATGAAAACACAAAATTCAAGGAAGCATGGAAATATATGAACTGGTATAGAGTGAAATAAACAGAACCAATAAGAAATTAAGTTACAATAGTATAAATTAAAACAACAATGAAAGGCAATCTAGCCCTGATTAATTGTAACAATAAAAAATGAAGGACCCAAAGAACCTTGTACATATTCTGTACATACTTTGTATGATATGTACAGAATATGTACATATGGATATACATGTCATACAAGATATGTACAGAATATGCCATCTCCTCTGATAGAACAAAGTTCCTTAAGGGCAGGATTATTCCATTGTATTAGTCTTTTCCTTTTTATCCCTAGAAACTAGTACAATTCCTTGTACACAAATCACTTAATAAATGCTTATTGAATGATTAATAATGAAATACTTTTCTCAACTCTCAGAAGAGAATTGAAGGACTGCGGCTGGATCGTGTTACTTACTTTTTCAGATGTAGTTGTGCAACTTCCTGGTTTTGCTCAGATTTTTTTTTTCTGTTATGGTAGAGGACTTGATGTAGTTATATATTGGGGAAGGACAAACATAAATAAAAGTTTTATAAAAATAAAATACTCTCATACCCTTGTGAATGTTGAATTCACTGGTTGATAATTGATATTCTTACTATTAGATCATTTTGAGGAAAAAGTGACTTTAACTTTAAACTGGAAAAATCTGTGGTGAAGTACCAGGTACTACACTAGAAGTACCAGGCATGTCAATTGACACAAAAATGTTGTTATAATTTTACTTTGAAATGAAAATGTTCATTCTATTCTTTTTTTCTTTCCATTATGGATAAAAATAAATTGATACAGTTTATCCTTTTCCTATTCTTAAATTCTAATCCTTTTAGTAGATGACATTTATATAGAGTTTTTAGGTTTACAGAGAACAAATAGGACTATTCCTTGTGGTCGGTGGGAAAACAATGGCCAAGTAGAGAGAGAAAGTTGACCTCAGTTCTCATTTTGCATACATTTTCTCTGCATATAATAATGTCCTCTTCACCAGAAATAATAGAACAAAAATAGTTAACAAGAAGATAATACCCAAGAGACATAGTACTCAAGCTAGGGAGGAAGTACCTAATGATAAATGTCATGATAAATCAAAGTCCCTTGGCCCAGATGAAATGTCTTCTTAGTTACCAACAGAAGCAATAGATGTGATTGCCTCACAATCACAAGATCATCATCAAAGATATTTGCAAGATGACTCAGAAGGGGAGAAATAAGACAGGCCTGGTTAAAGATGGCAGACATTGTAATGATTTTTAAAAAAATAAGGAAGAAAGAAGAGTCAGCCAACTATAGGTCAATAAGCTAGATATCACTTCCTGGAGAAATTCTAGAATGGATCATTAAAGAGAGGACTAGTAATCATCTAAATAAGTAGGGATTATAAAGAGGTAACTTGGTTTCTTCAAGAATAGTCATGCCAGACTAATCACATTTTCCTTCTTATCATAATTTTCTATGCTAGTATTTTGTCCCTTGAGAAAATAATAAACATGGTGAGCACACATATGATATCTGATCCCTACATAAGCAATATAGTGTAATGGATATCATACTGGTCTTTGAGTCAGGAGACATGGGTTCAATATCTGCCTAAGACACATACTGTGTATCTATTATTATTGTTCATATTTGTTTCAAAGAAAATGAAAGACATCATGGATGATGTCTTGACTTGCACATGAGTTGGATTTTAGTGAGGTGGAGTTGCACAAAGGAAGTCATCAGCCCCACTCTCAAAGTCATCAAAGTCCAGTGGCAAGACAAAATTCAAAATAACCTTCAATGGTCCAGGATGTAGTAGATGGCCTTGGCATCTTTAATATCTGACCAAGCTCTAAGCATTCCACAGCTCCTGCTTCAACCACCTTCATGGCCATTGGGACAAATTGTTCTCATCTACTCATTCTACCAGTAGAAGTCTTCACATGTTGGGGTAGACATTCCCCTAATTCACTGGTGGTTTTGAGGCCTGTTGGTTACCTTTAACCTGGCTTAGACTGTCTACCGAAATGATTTTACTGGGGTGTGTCCTCTGAGCATGTTACAGCTTAATGGAGCTAAAACTAAGTGTTCAGTAAGGTGGACACCAAAGGTGGATGAGTAGCCCTAAAAAGGGTTCAGCAAGCCTTCACACCAGAGGTGTGAGTCTTCCTTAAAGGCCTCATGTACCTCCTCTATTTAGCTAGTGACATTGACAAACCATTTAAACTCTTCGAGTCTCAGTTTCCACATTTGCAAAATTGTTTAAATGATAATACTTATAATATCTACCTGTTCTGAAGAAAGCACCTTGCAAATCTTCAAGTGACATAAAAATAATTTATCATTCTCTCAATTTCACATTTTTCCACTTTCTTAACCCAGTGCCCTGTTCACCATAGATAATTAATTTTTTGTTGTTGAATTAAACTGAAGTTATCTGTTCTTATGCTGTGAGGAAAGTATTCCTGTAGCCCTTTCACACCTCCTGTAATGGTACCAGTAGCTAGGACTGGACTCATTTCCAAGAATATTATTCTCACCTTCTTACATAAATTTTGAGGGTGATAAAAATCTGCCAGACATTCCATGGTAGGAGGCTACTGGAGGGCAATGAGTGGGAGACTCAAGTTCTTTATTTTATAAATGCTAATAAAAATGTTTAAGTGTGTCCATGAATTAGGTCTCAGGGAATGCATAAATGTATTACAATGAATGCATTTCAATGAATAATAAGCAGAAACCAAATCAAGCAAAGACTTGCATACAAACATGGGCTTTCTGTCCTAAAGTATGTGGGGGGCAGGTATTATAAGGGAGAGAAGATAACATTTAAAATAGAAGAAGAAGAGCAACTGTGACAATTGAAATTGGGTGTCTTTTGTATTGGCTATTTTTTTTAATTCAATTAATTTCATTTTAAACAAACCCTTCTGAAACATCTCCCATATACAGGATATTGTTCTAGGAAGACCTTAACTAGACTGAAGAGACAGAAGGGGGACAGCAGTAAATAGGATAACCAATAGCTGGAAAAAAACCTATAGCATATATTAAGCCGTTGTTGAACAAATTTAAGCAAGATTCCCTTTCTGACTATTATATACATACAATGAAGGCACTGATACTTTTCCCTTTCTCACACTTCCCTTAAACAAACTAACAAATTATAGGTTTGGAATGAGCACACACATGCATGCAAATTGAATAGACAAATTCATGTAAAATGAAAATCATCATACTTATTATCCTTGCTTCATATAGTAGGTTGTGAGGGCTTGTTGTTCAGTCGTGTATGACTCTTCATGAGCCTGGGGACCATAGCACGCCAATCCTGTCAATGGGGTTTTCTTGGCGGTTTGCCGTTTCCTTCTCCAAGGCTCATTGTGAGTTCTAGATGACACCATAAGATCTTTATTCCCCGCAACAGGAATGCCTTCCTTCTTCTTCTTCTTTTCTGATCCCCCTCCCTCAGAAATTACTTTATATTTAATTGAATGGTTTTGTATTTATCTATCCATGTTCCCTATCCTCCAGTAGAATATAAATTCTGTGTGGCCAAGAACTATCCCCCCTTTTTATCTATACTGACCGAACCAGAGTAGACACACAAATGTTTGCTTAATCAAATTCTATTGAATTTACTTATCTGCATTGAGAACTCTGATGCATAGTTAAAAACATAGGGTCAATCAGGGCATGCCCTAGGAAAAATAGTGATGGGATAACAGTAATACCTTTGGTTTCCCAGTTCCATCTTGCCTCCCCCCCTTTTCATAGCTGTTGCTAGTCGTTCAGGGCTAGGCTGCTATCCTAGTGGCTTCTTCAAGGAGCAAATCAAATTGATCAATGTATGCACACTAGTGTTATTTACATAGCCTTTTCATCCAGGGCTTTTCTTGTTTTAAAAGAAAAAAGCATATGTTAACCACCTACTGTGTTCCTAATGCTGTACTCAATGGTGGGAATATAAATGCAAAGATCAAAATAATTCCTATTCACAAGGAGCTGAAATTCTAGTTGGGAATTAGTAGGAAAAGAATATTCTAAAGCAAAAGAATAATAACTAATGGAAAGATTTCAGCTTGGTAAAATAGCATCTTCATGTGGAAAATATTACAGAGCTACTAACAGAAAGTGATAATGTAGGAGGGAAGTGCCTTGGAGAGGCTGGAGCATGCTTGGGTATTAACTGGTTCTGATTGGTCTACCACAAGGTTAGAAGGTGCCTTATTCCATTACAAGAGTAGCCAATTGACCTTTGTCATTTTGCTCATTTCTTTTCATTCTAGGCATTCCCCCTAGAGTACTCTAGCCTCTTTATTTTAACAATCTTTTGATTAGAATTATAGGATACCTGGTAAACACATTCTTACCAACCTTTCTTTATTAGAATATTCCACCCCTGGCCAGGAGTTTGTCATTTCTTTATTTTAAATTGCAGTTTGGTGCTACAAATGCTATTTTCAAACTCCTTCTTCTTGGCCAGCTCATTCTGCAAATCATTTTTTTCTCTTTTGCACCCCTCACTTCAGTGAGTAGCAATGAAGAAAACACAACCTGCCTCCCTCTATTCTTTAGTTTCTTGCACAGGTCTTTGCAAACTTTGATAATACTTTGTAGCTTCTCACAGTATTTTTTGTGTCCATGTGAATCAAGAGCAGTTAGTAGTCATTTGTTCTAAAATTTGGGCCAGCTTTTTTGTTCCTCCTTGTATACTTGCCTTGGGAACATCATAACAGCTCTCTATTTTTGTTACTAGTCCTTTTCAGACCAGTACCTTTCAACACAGAGTCAAGAAATGCCATACTTTTCTTCCTCTGAATTGTGCTGGACACCCGCATCATAAACCTTCTGTGTTTCCACTTTATCATTCCTTGGATAACAAGCATCTGCTTCCTCCATATAACAAATTGCTCTGCCTTCTCAGGTTGAATTTGAGATAACTGTGTCCAACCCTCTACGTAAAGGAATTGCCCAAAGATTGCTCCCTTATTAGCTTGAATATCCCACATGGGTTAGACAACCATCAGTGAGCATTTTGTCTCCATCAAGGAAATGCCTCTTGCCCTTTTAATCTCTTAACATGGATAGTTTCTGAGATGAGCTAGCTAATATCTTGAGCCCTACAGAGATTAAGTACATGATTAGTAAATTACTCTGAAGGAGGGCATATTAGAAATGAGCTTTGGTGAAGTGGAATGGGGGGATAAATGAAATCATTTGACCAGGGAGTATAGGACTACAGTGGGATGCCAGAAATAATCAGCATGTCAAAAAAAGGGGTCATGGGAAATGGGGAGGGAAAGTGACACCAAGGCAAATGTCACCTACTTCATTATTTTACCAAGGAAAAGCCCTATTTGTTCATTCATACATTAATCACAATAGGGCATTAGTGTGTCAATGTAAGATGGTCTTTATATTTATGTTTCCAAAGAAAATGTGCATGCTCGTAATGGTAATCTAAAGAACAGGTGTGCCAATCAGTCTGGGATTGCTATCTAGATCGTGAGCAGCCTGCACATGCCCTGATTTCTGGTGTCTGGGTAAGTGAAAAAGAAAAAGGGAAAAGAGACTAGAAAAGAAGTCTGTTGCAATTCATTACATGGGATTGCCAATGTTGGGCATTAGAAAATTGCATTTCAGCTAAGAATGTGGAAGTACTTATGTGAATTACAGTAGAGGTAAACAACTTTTCAATTAATTTATCTATGCATTTGCAATTTTCATTTCAAAACAGGAAGAACAATATAGAATACTAAATGGAAAAAATAATCTATATATCAAATGTACATTAAAATATGGGGAAGCTCAGCACAGCCTCATGGGAAGAACTGCTTGGATTATACTGGAAAAGAGACTATGAGCTTCATATGTTCCATAAAGCAAGTCATTCACTATGTCAATTTAATACATGAAAGAATTGTAATTTTATCACTCTAAGGATCTCCTAGTGTGGCACCTTATCTCCACCAATGCAGATTGCAACCTGTCTCTGAGTGTATAAATCCTATGACGTAATCTGAGACTCAGAAATGTTAAGAGAGTTGTCCAGGGTTACAGAGTTAGTAAATATGATCGATAGTATTTGATAGTATTTCCTGACTCCAATCACAAATTCTTTTCATTATATCACACTAAATCAGGTAGTAATAAAGTTTCATGTATTTATTTTAAAATATTTATTTATTTGAATGTTTATATATATAAGTAAATGTATGTATTCATTTACATATAAAAATAAAATTATTTATTTAAAATAGCAATAGTTTAAAAACTCTTAAAGAACAAAAAGCACTATTTATTAGAAGTTTCCTTTGCCACAAATTCTTGGAATTAGTGTCTCCCAAAGTCTAGAGATTCCTGAAATCATGAAATATGCAGGCCAGGCATGTGGATAAAG
This sequence comes from Gymnobelideus leadbeateri, assembly GCA_011680675.1. Taxonomy (NCBI): domain Eukaryota; kingdom Metazoa; phylum Chordata; class Mammalia; order Diprotodontia; family Petauridae; genus Gymnobelideus; species Gymnobelideus leadbeateri. The sequence goes on from WOXC01006861.1 coordinate 538,476, forward strand.
ATATAATGATATCATTTGATCTGTGGACTTTACTACTTTTTTTTTTCAATCATTAATCATATCTGAACTCCAGTTCAATTATCTGTAAATTGAGTCTGTCAGTCAGTCAACAAATATTTATTGCGAACCAACCATGTGCCAGACACTATGCTAAGCCCTGAAGACAAAAAGAAAGTCAAAAGACAGTCTCTATATCCAAGGAGCTCATAGTCTAATAGGGGAGACAATGTGCAAACAACTATGTGCCAACCAGCTGTATATTAGATAAACTGGAAATGTCAAAAGAATAAAGGTACCAAGATTAAGAGGGATTGGGAAAAGCTTCCTATAGAAGGTGGGATTATAGTAGCTACTTGAAGGAAGCCAAAAAGCAGAGATGAGGAGAGGGAGCATTCCAGGTATGGAAGACAGCCAGGCAACATAGCTGGACTTGGGAGTTGGGGGTGTCTTCTTTGGAGAACAGCAAGGTAACAATTCTGCTTTCTAATTCTAAGTCATAGAACCCTGGGATTTAGCCACAGAGATGCACTTTTTTGCCTTTTCCCCTTATCATTCCATATTCTTTAACTAGAAGCAATAAAACTCAGTGACAATCTCTCTGAGAGACAGATGGATAGGTGGTGGGCATGATTATTCTTAGACTACAGATGAGAAAATGGAAGCAGAGAAAGCTCCAAGAATGTGTCTGTCATTAATTAGACTGACAGCAAAGAAGCTTAGTGGTGGGGAGGGGAATGAAACTCTTCTCATTTTAAGTTAAAGTCTATCTTCTGGACCAGAGGATCTCAAAATGTATCTGGGTCCATGAAAACATTCGTTTTATATGAAGATCTCCCAAATGATATTCAGTCCCTTCTTTTATAAAAAATAATATTTATAATATTATGATGTTGGCAGTTTGCTTCTGACATAAATTAGTCATTTTCCTACAACTTTGCACAGCAATACCATTTTACCTGCTCATTCTGAAGCCCTTCATTTTATTTAAGTGACAGGTAAAATCAGCTGAACTGTGGGACTTGTCAGGACTTTTTCCCTCACTGAAGAGGTTTTGCTTCTAACACATAATGAATATTAATTAATGAAATGGGATCTCTTCTAACTGATAGCTAATGAAGGAATTTCTCCTAAATATATATATGTGTGTGACATATGCATTATAACAAGGGTCTTGTGCATATGCAGGACCCTATCAGTTTGCCAAAATGCCATCTTTATGGAGCTACTTCTGGGAAAGGTGTGATGACATTTTAAGATATATACATAAAACACACACACACACACACACACACACACACACACACACAATAATTTGCTTGCTTCACAAATAAAATAGTTTGGCCAAGTAGCACTCAGAGTGGAATTTAGTAATGTGGATAAAAGTCATGGTGGTGGTAACTGACATTCAATTCAACAATAAACATTTGTTAAGCACCTAATATATATAAGCCCTGGGGCTACAAAGACAAAAATTAAAAATAGTCCCTGCTTCTCAAGGACGTTTACATTTTATCGAGGGTGTCTAGAGGGAAAGGAATCTAACATATACACCAATAAGAAAATACAAAGTATATTCAAAGCAAAAACAAATGGTGGGAGGAAGAGGGAGAGCTAAAATCTAGAGAGATCAAGAAAGGTCTCATGTAGCAGATAGTACTTGAATTGAGAGCTTTGAAAAGAGTCTTATTAGGATTTCAAGAAGTCGAGATGAGAAGAGATAGCAATATTGGCATAGGGGCCAACATGAGCAAAGCCACAGGGGGAGGAGATGGCAAGAAAAGTAACAAATAGCATATAAGGCTGGAACACAGAACAAGGCAAAAAAAGAATGATGGGAAATATCTTGGAGTCATACTTTGTAGGGTTTCAAGTGCCAACCAACTAAGTTTGTCTTTTATCCTAAAGGCAATAAGGAACTACTGAAAAATTGCTACCCATAATGAAATATGTTGAAATGAAATGTGGAAAATATTTACTCTCTACATGGAATGCCGATGTTAATTAATAATGAATATAGTTGCAACATTAACTCTTGAACAAATTATTTCTTTTAAAAGTCATCTTAAAAAAGTAAAAGTGTCATTCCTGAGGAATTTGATGATTATTATTTTTGCATTTTGAATTTAGCATTTGAGAAGACATTTTAATCCTACTATATGCCAAGGCACTTGGCTTTCCTGAGGCCTCTAAAAAAATGGGAAGAGCCTTTAGTCATCACAGAGAAAAATACCACCCAGAGTTCATCATGAAAGGGACATCACAGCTAATTCCTCAGACATGATAAGTTTTGATTTTCCCTTATTATAAGATAGGGAGCAAAATATGCAGTAGATTCTCTTTAAGGCTTAGTTTTTATCAGCATGGTAGGAATCCATAATTAGGCTTCCCACCCTGCCCCCAACCCAAAGGTTCTCCAAACTTCCTCAAGCTTGCAAAACTGAAATTTGTGTGTATAAAATATGTTTCTTATGTATGTGTTCATGTAACACTTTGATACATGCATACATATATAACACATATGTGTATGTGTCTTTCCAATGCTATGTGAGATTTTGGTCATGATTCCAAAGGACAGGATTTCTTACAGTATTTCAACACCTTAAAATATGGGTTCCACCAGAGGCTAGAAAGAAAATACATGAAGAAGAAAGAAAAAGAGAAGAGATTTTGGTGGAAGGGGAAGGAAGAAACAGATTCTAAAATCAAACTTTTTAGACATTTAAATTCCTCCAAACTTTGGATTTTGGAACAATAAAGTCTCCCACTCTCTATCTCCCTCCCTTTCTCTTTTCTTTCTCCTTCCACCATATATCTCCCCACACCAGGTGTTTCCTCCTCCCTTTCCTCCCTCCTCTTCTCTCATGCCGCCCCCCCCATCACCATTATTTTGACTGCATTTGACTTGACTGCATTTTGACTTGACTGCATTTAAAAATTTTTAATGTTAATCTAAATGCAAACTGACATGAAAGAAATGTTGCCCAAGGATTCTTTTCAGAATCAAGTAGGAATTCCTCTATCTTTTAATAACTTCTTATTGTTTAAATATTTATTATTTGTATTATTTAAGACTTATTCTCACATTTTTCCTATGAGTCTCCTTCCAAGTTCATGACTTTATTTCATCAACATTATCATCATCATGACCATTATCAAGGTATCATAGAGTCAACAGACATTTTTTAAGCACCATTGTGTGCCAGGCATGGTGCCAAGCTCTGGGGATACAAAAAGATATAAAACATAGCCCCTCCCTTTAAAGAGCTTACAATCTAATGGGAGAGACAATTTGTACACAAAATTATCCAAAGAAAGTTACAGATAGGATAAATAGGAAATAATTAACAGAGAGAAGGAAGTAGAATTAAGAGGAGTTGGGGAAGGCTCCCTGCAGGAGATTTATTACCATCATTTACAGATAAAGAAGGTAAGGATTGCGTATTAAAAACTAACTTGCCCAGAAATTAATGTCACCCACAGGATTTGAACCCAGATCTTTCTGATAACAAGTCCAGTACCTGGAGTCAAGGCCATAATTTGGGAAAATGTTTTCTTTTTTTTTTCTTTTTTGTTGTTATTCTGCTCCTTTGCTTCTTTTATTTTATTTTTCCCATTATTCTACATTAAGAAAACATAATTATAATTAAATGATAATGTAATAAATTTGAATGAAATAAAAATCACATCAACATAACACTTAAAAGTTTACGAAGTGCCTTCCCTGATTCAATATTGCAAGGCATGTAATGAAATTATTAATATTAGGATTTTTATAGACAAGGAAACTTAGTCTCAGAGATGTTGAGTCCTGAGCTTATATAGCTGGATAGTGTCAGTTTGGATTACATTCAGCCTCCAGATTTCACAATTAATGTTCTTGTACAATAACTGTTACTGACTTAGTGACTGTATCTATGTACACAAACTAATTACATAAGGAAGGAAAAAAACCTTAAGGGTGGATTCCTGCAGGTTGGTTTTTCTAAGTGAACTGAACTTTTGTTTTTTCAAACATTCAGCTGAATTTTGTCAAATAACCATTCAAGATACCTTGAGCATTCTAATGTTTTGAGTTTTCACTCGAGTTAGAACTGGAGTCAAGAGTACATTCAAACTAGGACGTCTAATAAAACCCTAGGAAATCTAATGGTATTCTGCTTTTTTAAAGACGAAGCTACATATGATGACAAATGCAACAAGATGGGCCTGTAGGTAGGGAGGTGGAATGGGGAAGAATGATGATCATGTGAAAGATAAAAGTAAATTTAAGGTTAATATCCTTTTATGAAAATTAAAATCTTGGCTATTCACTATTCAACAATGAAAAAAAGAGAATATAAATTTCTTTTCTAGTAAAAAGGAATCTGAATGGGTATGCTAAAATATGTAAATCCAAAAAAGCACAGATGTTATTAACAATAATGACAATGATGGTAAGAGACAGGATGGCACAGTAGAGAACTGGCCTTGAAAATGGGAAGGTCTATAATAGGAGGAAGAGTGTTGGATTTTTGGTATCAGAACACTACAGATCCAAAGCTCTGATATGCTACTTATAGTGTGTATAAACTTCAGCAAATCTTCAACTTTCATTGAACTTTGGTTTTCCCATCTATAAAATGAAAGAGTTATCACTAACACCTCTATTTACCTCTAAGGTCCCTAAATCTATAATTCTATGATATATTCTATCTCAATATATGCTAGCTACATCGCCCCTAGGCAACATTCTAAGTCCCCCAATTGTATTGGTAGAGTCTCCCCATTAGATGTTCCCCACACTAAAGAAACCACTGGTCTGGACCAATAATGATAATAATATGTGACAATGAAATAGTAACAATTAATAATAATAAAATTTATGCTGATGACCATTGTTGTTCATCCTTCATTTTCCTGGGAGTTTTCTTTTTGGGATCTTTTTCAGGAGGTAAGCTGTGGATTCTTTCAACCTCTATTTTGCCCTCTGGATCTAAAACATCAGGGCAGTTTTCCTTGAGAATTTCTTGAAGGGTGATTTCTAGGTTCTTTCTTTGATCATGGCTTTCAGGTAGTCCAATAATTTTTAAATTGTCTCTCCTGATCTATTTTCCAGGTCAGTGGTTTTTCCCATGAGATATTTCACATTGCCTTCTAATCTTTCGTTTGTTTGGATCTGCTTAACAGCATCTTGATTTCTCATAAAGTCACTAGCTTCCATTTGCTCCAGTCTAACTCTGAAGGAATGAATCTCCTCAGTGAACTTTTGAGATTCTTTTTCCATCTGGCAAATTCGACTTTTAAGGCATTCTTCTCCTCATTGCCCTTTTGGGCCTCCTTTGCCATTTGAGTTAGTCTATTTTAAGGTGTTGTTTTCCTCAGTCAGGCTGTTGACCCTCATTTCATACTTTTCCTGCATCCTTCTCATTTCTCTTTCCAATTTTTCCTCCACTTCTCTTATTTGATTTTTAAAGTCCTTCTTAAGGTCCTCTATGGCCTACAACCCGCTCATGTTTTCCCCTGGGGCTTTTGGAGCAGGACTTCTGACCTCACAGTCCTTTTCCTGCTCTATGCCCCCAAAATAGGAGTCTAGGGTTGCATTTTTCTGTTTCCATTGCCTTGGCATGTTGCCACTTAATTACTTGACTTTTGGGCTTGTTGCCACACTATGGCTTTAAGGCCAGATAGAGGAATTTTCGTCCCGAACGTGTGGGGGGCAACTTCCGTTTCTGGCAAGCTGTAAACCCACCCACGACTTCCACCCTAGATCACAATCCAGATCCAGGGAGGTTAAAGCAAGAGCGATTACCCCCAAGACTGATAGCTGGATCTCCCTACAATTTGCAGGCCAGGAGCTGGAGCTGCCTCTGAAAACTACAAAATGGCGTGTCTCCTCAGTGGCTTCTAGCCCCCAGGGGAGGGAGCCGAGGCATTCCCCCAAATACAGGTCCCAAAGTCCATAGGACACTAACCTCTTACTTTGTCCTAGGCATGTCTATGTTGATAATTCTGGAGTCTCCATGGCTGCTGGTGTTCTGGGGTTCCTCCAGCCGGCTGCTGGCCCTGCCGCCCTGGGGCTAAAACCTCGGTCACGAGGACCTGGGCTCCACTCGGCTCCGTTTCCTGCGCTCTGCACTTTGCGCTGCTGGCTCCCAGACCACTGCGCTGGTCCTTCCTGCAGGGCTGCTGGGCTGTCCTCAGCGGGAGGTTAGCTTCTCTGTGTCGTTCTGTGGGTGCTGGGGCTCCAGAAGTTGTTCAGAGTCCCCTTTTACATAGTTTGGGGGGAATCTGGGGGCAGAGTGGCCCATCCTTCATTTTCGAAGAGGACCCATTACATCATGGGATGTCTTGACTAGCACTTGAATTGAATTTTAAGTGAGGCAGAGTTGCACAAAAGTTATCAGCCTCACTCTCTCTTCCAAATACATTAAAGTCCAGTGGCAAGACAAAAGTCAAAAATGACTTGTCATGGCCCAGGATTCAGTGATAACCTTAGCATCTGATGCCTAACCAAGCTCAAAGTGCTCCACAGAGCCTACTTCAAAGACCTTCATGATTATTAAAATGAATTGTTCTCATCTACCCATTCAGCCAGGAGAAGTCTTCACAGGCTTAGAGTAGACATCCCCCTAACTCAATCATGAGTCTGAGGACTCTTGATGCCCCTCAACCTGGTTTAGCCCATTTGCCAAGATAGTTTTAATGGCATGTGACCACTGCAAATGCTATAGCTTCTTGGAGCAATGGATAAGAGTTGGGTTAATCAGGTAGATGCTAAAGGTGAATGAGCAACCCTGAAAAGGATCCAGTAAGCCCTCACTAGAGGTGTTAGTCCTCCTTGAACACCCAAAAAGCCCAATGATGATGATGGTGATAATAGCTTTATATTCTCATATTTTTATTCAACTATCCCCAAAAAGCAGTTATTTTATCCACATTTCAAAAATTCCATAAAATATTGCCTATATGTGATGGACCTCTGATTTAACTGAAGTGGGAATTAAATTATTTTGGGGATAACATTATTTTGCTAATGATTAATCTATTAATATTCATATTCATAAATATTTTATAGAATAAACATTTATTATTAAGTGACTTGTCCAGGATCACATGGCTAATAAGTCTTTGAGGAGGGATTTGAACTCAGAATTTTCTGATCCAGACCTAGTACTCAATCCACTGCACCATCTCGAATCTGATAAAGGAAGTACTTCTACCAATGTAGCTGGGCATTTTCTCTATAATTTTCAGTCTTAGAGCCTATCCAGAATATTAAATATAAAATAATAATAGCCAGATAGCAATTTGACCCAGAACAAACACTATCTGAACCCAACTGGAAATAATGAAAATAATGAATTAACAATAATAACTAGATAATCATTAGAGACAAAACTATTGCCTATGACTACCCAGATATACTATTGGTTCTCAAGAGCTTGAAAACAAGGTTATTAATGCAAATACCCATAATTTCCAAATTGCATGGAATGAAAAGACTTGAAAATATAACAATATAACAGAAAAAGATGAAAAGCAGATGGGAACAGAACAAGTTCCATGCCATCCCTGTTGTCCTGTCTGTGTCTTACAGATATATTTAGCTTATTCACCTATGCAATAGTTCATAGAATATTAAATATGAAAAAATAATAGCAGGATAGTGACTTGTCCGAGGACCATTTCTATCAAAACCCCATCAAAAAAGGTGAGAATGAGTTAATGATATTTATCTATTTATCAAATCCTTATTTCCAAATAATGTGTTCATTTCTATCTACTTATATTTCCCAACACTTCTCTTGGGAACAGACACATAAACATAAAATATATAACATAATATGCCACAATGTAATATAATACATAGAGATTTTGTATTTATTGAAGCTCCTATAGAATGTTGGCTCTTCTTTTCCAGTAAGTTGCTTGAGGATAAAGGTGGTCATTCTATCTTTTTTGTTACCAGCACTGAGAATAATTCCTGGAATGTATTGAATTGAATTGAACTGAACTACAAAAGTTCAGTGAGGTAGCATTATCTGATATCTATTCATTGAAAAAGTGAAAATAGAGGAATTCAGATTAGACAGCAGAAATAATCTAGTTTATGGACAAACACTCAAGTATGAATAAGCCCATCACACTCTTGAATTGACAGGAAATTAACAAATAAATCTAGTATACCAGTGATTTCCAAGAGGATTTAGAGACATTTTGAAACCTTAATCTCTTAGTAAAAGGACCACCATATCTCACCCTTATAAAATATGTATATGTACTTAATAAATCTTTATAGAATTGAATCGAATTGAATTGAAATATAAATTCATTAAGGTTGTCTATTTCTTAATATATCTGATAGCTATGTATTCACTGAAACAGTGAGAATGAGGCATGAAGATTAGATAACTAAGATCATTTAGATTATGACTGAACATTCAGGCATGAATAACCCCATTCTATTCTAGCTTAGATTGATATGATATTACCTAATAGATCTAGCATATAATTTTTTCTCAAAAACATTTAGAAAACATTGAGAATATTCTTAGAGGAAGGACAGTCATATCCCACCCTTGCAAAGCGTGCATACATTTCAAGACTTAAGAGCAATTCCCAGACTAGCCAAGCAAAAATATAATTGAGTTAAAACATTGGCCTGACATACTCTATTCTCACCAGAATTCAGCTAGTCAAACTGCTGATAGGAATGCCTAGTCAGTTGTAATACTCTTACTGAGAGAAAGTTTAAAAGCTAAAATTCTGACCCTGAGGTGAACAAAAAGGCCAGGGAGGAGAGGGAGACTTCTGTTTCTAATTACAACTCCAAAGCTGTTTCAATTTGAGTCTATTTTAGAAGCTTCCCATATTTGAACTCTGTCAAATTGTTCCCTTTTTAGGTACCAGCTGAAATATGTATTTTGGGGTACTAATGAGAAGCACTTCACAAGAAATTAAAGCTATCTTTGGTCATAAGAAAAAAATGCTCTAAATCACTATTGATTAGAGAAATGTAAATCAAAACAATACCAAGGTACCACATTGTACCTATCAGATTGGCTAACATGACAAAACAGAAAAATTATATATGCTGGAGAAGAGGTGGGAAAATTATAACACTAATGCATTCTTGGTAGAGTTGTGAGCTGATCCAACCATTCTGGAAAGCAATTTGTAACTATGCCCAAAGGGCTATAAAAACAGGCATACCATTGACTCAGCAGTACCACTTCCGGGTCTATATCCCATAAAGATCTTAGAAATGGGAAAAGGACCCATTTGTACAAAATATTTATAGCAGCTCTTTTTGTGGTGGCCAAGAATTAAAAATTGAGGGGATACCCATCAGTTGGGGGATGGTTGTGGTATATAAATATAATAGAATACTATTGTGCTATAAGAAATGATGGACAGGCAGGCTTCAGAAAAACCTGGAAAGACTTGAATGAATTGATGTTGAATAAAGTAGGCAGAACCAGAAGAATATTGTAGATAGTAACAGTTACAACGTGTGATGACTAATTTTGATAGACGTATCTCTTCTTAGCAATGTAAGGATCTAAGACAATTCCAAAGAACTCATGATGAAAAATGATGTCCACATCCAGAAAAAGAACTATGGAGTCTGAATGCAGATTGAAGCATATTATTTTCTCTCTCTCTTTTCCTTTTTTTGTGGTTTCTCCCATTGTTTCTAATTTTCTTTACAAAATTACTAATGTGAAAATAGGTTCAATATGAATGTCTATGTAGAGCCTATATCAAGTTACATGCCATCTAGGGGTGGGGTAGGTGAGAGATGAGGAGAAAATTTGAAACTCAAAATCCTATGGAAATGAATGTTGAAAAGTAAAAATAAATAATTTTTAAAAAGAAGTACTTCATAGATAAACACAATTTGGACATACAGGCTCTGAGCCTGACAAATAGTTAGGGTTTTAATATTCCAGAACCCAAAGTCACATTCTCATTCTGGCAGATAATACAATGTATAGAGGACTGTACTAATTTTGCCACGTCATTAAGGAAAGAAAGAAAAGGGAGGGAGGGAAATAGAGAAATAGGGAAGAAGGAGAGAGAGAAGAAGAAGGAAATGGAGGGAGAGAGAGAGGGATAGGGAAAAGAGGAGAGAGAGGAGGAGGAAAGGATGAAAAGAGGCAGAAAGGGAAGAAGGAAATAGAGAGGAATGAAGGGAGGGAAAAAGAGAGAGAAGGAAGAGGAGGAAAAGAGGAGAGAGGGGAGAGAAGGAGAGAAAGAGAGAGAAAGGAAGGAAAGAGAGAGGCCTCATCTAGGAGGCAGAGTTTCTGCTGAAGGTTGAATGAAATGTGAGATTTCAAGAGGTAGGAGTGAAGGAGAGCATTCTATGCATGGTGTGGGGGGTAGGGAATGGAGAAGGCGACCTATCCAAAATCATGGAGACAGTAGTTGAATGTCCTCCTGGATAATCTCTCATCCCTTGGCTTCTATGATATTGCTTTGTTTTTCTTGGTTCTCTTTCAACCTGTCTGACCACTTGGCAGTCTCCTTTGTCAAATCATTTTCCTCCACCCACCCATTAAGTATGCTTATCCCCATTCTTAAGGTTCTGTCCTGGGCCCTCATCTTGTTTATTATCTTGGTTTATACAAATATATGTATATAAACATATGTATGCTATATATGTATGTGTATACATATGTGTATACACACTCCCTCTTGGTGATTTTTATCAGCTTCAATGGATTTGTCTCTATGCATGTGACTCCCAAATCTATTCTGCCCTAAAAGATCTTCTGAACTCCAATCACACTTTAACAATTCCATTTTGGACATCCTCAGAAGGGAGATCTGTTACCTTTTTTGCTTTTTATATCTTAATTTACTCTGCTACAAGAAATGATGAGCTCATTAATTATAGAAAGACATAGACTTGCACAAAACAATGAAGAGTGAAATGAGGAAAAATACGAGAACGTTGCATATAGTAACACCAATGTTGTTTTTAAACAACTTTTAGTGACTAAGTCAATATGACTATTATAAATAACCAAATTAACTATAAAGGACATATGAAGAAAAACACTATCTGCATCCAGAAAAAAGAACTAATGAATAGAAGTATGTATAGAATGATCTTACATATATAAACATATTTGTGTTTAATGGTAGCATATAAAAACATATTTGTGTCTAATGGTAGCCTTCTTTAGGACTGGGCTAAGGGGGAGGGAACAGAAAATCTATTATCTTTTAAAGGGGCAACAAATTTCAAATAGATAATACCAACCAAGGAACATGTGTAGATGGACAAGTAAATAATTGTAAGAGAATTGCCTAAAGAAGTCATTGTACAAGTTGAATTTGCTTTTTGTTTCAATTTAAAGCTAAGGAATTTAGATGATAGATGGCACTGTATTATTGGTGGCGGGGGCGGGGCAGGACTTAGCTTTTCTGTGTAGTTATAAACATATTTAAGAGCTAAACAATTAAAGATAAATGCCAAGGTTCTTCAATGTTCCAGAGAGGTTTTCTTAAGAGTGACTTAAGTAACTGTGAACTTTTCATCCCATAATTTCACCTACTTCCACTTCCCTTCAGACACTTTTATGCTCCCCCAAGACACTCCAAATTTAAATTGTGAAGGATATTTAGTCTCATTGGAAAAGACATGTAAGACACTACACATTTCTTTGTTTCAAGGAGAAGTCGACAGAAAGCAAAGGATTACTTTGCCTATAAACCCCCAAAAATAGCCACAATGAAATTCTTTTAGGAGACATCACAAAGAAGGCTCCATATGGTTTCCTGATGGAAAGGAACTCAAAAACTAAATTTCAAGAATCAGGTAAAATTAATTAATCTAGTCAAAAATATCAGGTAAGCTTCAGGCCCACACCACCAATTGCCAGTTGGACATTTCAAACTGGATGTCCCAGAGACATCTCAAATCTACCATAATGAGTTCAAAACTGAATTCACTCTCTTTCCCCAGAAAACTTTATTCCTTTCCCCAACTTCACTATTTCTGTTCATAATAACACCATCCTTACAATCTCCTAGTTTTTATCTTGACATTATACTTCATTCCCCTACACCCCACATATCGAACCTGTTGTCAAATCTTGCCTTTCCTACCTCCACACCTCTTGTATCTGACCCCTTCTTGTTACTTACACAGCTGCCACCTTACTTCAGGCCCTCATCACCTGTTGTCTGGATTATTGCAACAGCCATCTTATTGATCTCTCTGACTCAATTCTCTCACCACTCCAGTTCATCCTACACACTGCTGGCAAAGCGATTTTCCTCAAGCACATATCTGACCATGTCACTCCCCTACTCAATCAACCTGAGAGGCTCCCCATTGCCTCTAATTTAAAATATAAACTTCACTATTTAGCCTTTAAAGTCCTTCACAGCCCGGCTCCAATTTATCTTTCCTACATCACTGAAAAGTACGCTCCCTCCTGCTTTCTGCTATACAGTCAAACTTTCCTAATCTGTTCCCTCACACTTAGCCTCCCCATTCCTTTCCATTGGCCCAACCCTTGACTGGGATGTATTATCTCACTTCTACCTCAAAGAACCTCTCTTTCCCATTAGGATTCATGGATACCACCTTCTACAGTAATCTTTCCCTGATTTCCCTCAACTGCTAGTGCCCTCCCTCCCAAACTATCTTATATTTAACTATTTTGTATTTATTTGTATGTATTCTCTTTTGTATTATATGTATCCTTTTTATTTATTTGTTTGTATTTTCTTTATTGCATTTATTATAAAATGCATATGTAGATGAATATGTGTGTGTGTGTAATTTTCATCAGAAAAAAATGGGTAGTTATTTGCCTTTTCTGGGCTATGAGCCATCTCAATACAAAAGAGAATGAGAGCTAAGTCAAAATTGTCATTAATTTATCTATAAAATTAGAGGAAAAGGGAATATACATTCAATCTTACATCATGATTTGTGTTTGTAATCCATATGTCCATCCTCTAGAGAGCAAAGGGGGAGAGAAGATAAACTTGTATATTTGGGACAGTGTAATTTTGATCCAAAGGACTATTTTGTGGACAGATGGAAGTGAGTATGCAAGGTTGTTGGAGTTTAAGTAAACAATTTGCATCTCTATTCAATTTGCACTATTTTTAATAGTCTGTTGTTGGATGATATTTTGTATGACTTTAGTTACTTCATCATATTCCTCCAGAGTGTGAAACAGTGCCAGCCATGATATATTGATATGCAGGGAAATCTGCTCAGGGGGAAAATGTAGGAGTAGAGGTGAAATAATGATATTTTAACATGGCTTCTAAAGGATGACATTTTTGGAAGAGAAAACTCTTAAACACATTAGAGATGAAGACTTAATTAACCCCAAGTGCTCTATAATACCTTTCCCAGTGCTTTGTCTATGATATGATTGGCAGAAGATGAGTCACTACTTCCAAGACTTACATCAGAGTAAGTGCCTCCAACACTATGGTCTCATTCCTGGAATTCTTTGTTAAGGTTTATGGATGATATTTCTGGGAAGAATATTCTGTTCCAAAATTAGTAAAAAAAAACAAAAAAACTCCTATTCAATTCATGGATCAAATCAGAGGAAGATAGCTGAAATAAACAAATATTTCACCTTGAAATATCTGCTTTCTCGAGTTATATCAGAGGAACTCTAGTTAAGGATTTGTACCATCTTCACCCCACTCTCACATTGCTTCTTGACTAATCTCAAGGCCAACCCAGAAAAAAAAATCCAGGTTTCCTGACTTTTACTTTAACACCAATAATGTATTATGGCCAAGGTCAAAACACAGGATAATTTCAACCTTAGCAAGATGATCTTAACATTGTCCAAAAAAATATTTGGCCAATACTAAAGTTTAGAAGAAAAAATTAAATAATCCAATATTGTTATAGCTACTTAATACCATGAATTCAATATTTACTTATCTCATTTTATCAGTATGGATACTCTACTATCACAGATCACAATAGCCTTAATATTAATAGAATGTAAGCCCCTTGAAGACAGGAAGTCTACGTTCTATTTTGCATTTTATATTCTATTTCTCTTTTTTTTCCTTTGGATTCTTAGTGTCTGGCACATTGTAGGTACTTAATTTATACAAAAGAATGAGATGGGCTTAACCTGAACCAAAGGTTTGGAATTTCAGTTAGTCAAAGGGAAGAATTTTTATACTATATCAGTTTTGGATAATGATCATTGATAATAGGATTAGATCTGGAAGAAAACTTAAAATCAACTAGTCCAAACACATTTTACAGATTAGGAAACTGAGACCCCAAGAAGTACCTAAACTATAAGTCAGTAAATGGAAGAGTCAAAATTAGAACTGAGGTCTTCCAACTCCAAATGTGGCACTTTTCCTACTCTACTACATTTATTCATTCATCTTTTTTTTTTTTAATTTAGGTCTGGAACTGTGATTCCATTAGTATAGGAAACTCCTAGTGAGGAAATTCCTTTCTATTGATACTGAAAAACAATTGTTCTGCATTTTAAAAACCTAGTTTCCTGGAGCACTGAAAGATGAATTGATGTGCCCAGGATAATACAAAGTATGTCAGAAGCTGGAGATGAATCCAGACCTTCCTAATTGAGAGGCCTATCATGTCATGTTGTTTCCTATTACATATACCTCTATATATGAACTGTAATGTCATAGGTGTGATTCTAAGAACTGGTTAGGGAAGCTTAAATTATGGCATTCTTGTAAACTGATACTCCTTTTCATTTCATTTATAAAAATGCAAATTCTATATAATACATTTAATGTTTTTGCCCTTAAATATGGTGTTATCTGATTTGATCTCTGGTAAACTAGCTACTTAAGAAGATTCATAACTTCAAAGTATCCATCCTTTCCCCTTCTCCCTCCATCATCTCCTACACTGAATGAGTTGCCAAATTATATGGTTTATCTCCACATTATCTCATCATATGTCCCCTCTGGTCCATCTCTCACCTGGATTGTTTTAATAAGGTTCTAATTAGTTTCTCTACTTCCAGTTTTCCCCACTCTCTAATCAATCTTTCACATCACTGTCAAAATATTTTTCCTAATGTAGAAGCCTGACGGCATCACCACCCTACTTGATAAACTTCATTAATTCCCTATTGCCACCAGAATCAAATATAATCTCCAATTTTTGATATTTAAACTCTTCAAATCTTGCCCAATTAACTCCCAACTTGCTATTCTTTGCAAAATGCATTCCATCTGCAATCTCTGTGCTGTTCCCCCATGGCTGGAATGCTCTGTCCCCTCATCTCCACCTCTTAGAATCCATCTCTTCTCACAAGACTTTGTTCAAATACTGCTTCCTGCAATAGGTCTTTTCTGGTCCCTCCTGCTCTCATGCCTTCCATTCCAAGGTAATTTTCCATCTACTTGGTATAGTTCTTTTATGGATCTAATTATTTGCACCCCTCCCACCTCATTAAAATATACTCTCCTTGAGGGCCTGATTTTGCTTTTCTTTGTATTCCCAGTACTTAGCACAGTACCTGGCATATAGTAAGCACTTAAAAATGCTTGCTGATTGATTGACTCTGAGGCACATTCTGTATCACACTGTCAACTCTTTTGTCCTGTATGATACCAACAAATGAATGTCTGGGGATGGCATTTTGCTTCCAAATTCTCTAAAATTTTGCTTCCAAATTCTCTTCATTGGGAACAGAAGGTGGTACTGGCAGCTTTTTCTGCCCCTAAATATTGAGCCCATTGTTTTACTCCAACTCCATAGCTGCCATGAACAAGTGTTTGGGTAGTGGTTATATGGGCCAAGATTGGGGAAAGCTATGACTAAAAATCCAAACAAAAAGATACAGTTGAACAAAGGCTGGGTAATATAAAAATGTGAGTGCTGAGACCAGCCAGTTGTTCTAAGGCATTCAAAAATATGATTTCAGGAGGTAGGTTTAGAATTAGGAGGTTGGTCCAAGGAAACAAGGATGGTAGGAAAATAAGGTCCACTAGCCAAGTACTAAAGACAAGCTCCAAGGCCAAGCAGAAAGAAGCAGTGATGGAAAGCAAGTGGTGCAACACAAAGAGAAAGAGAAAACAATGAATAGGGATTCTTGTATATACTTTCAGATGCAGTCACAAAATTGTTTTAATTCTGTTTTCCAGTTTAAATGGGAAGGTTTAGTTACAGAAATGAGAGGTATAGCAGAAAAAAACAATGCTATAAAAATAAAGGCATCAATATAACACAATTTTAAGATACCACAATAATAACAAAAAGAGCATGAAAGGTAATTGGCAGGGGCCTAGTAGGTAGATATTGACATTAAGGAAGTATTGTAGCAGGTGTCAAGGACCTAGTCTCTGAAAAATGAGGTTTCATGGGTAGGAAAGAGCCAAAAAGGCAAAAACTAGCCTTTCTCTGAAGGACCATGCATTCTAATTGAGGGGGGAAAGACATGTAACTAAGTATATTAAAGATAAAAACAAAAGAGATGAAAGTAATTTAAAAGGGGAAGGCATTAGCATCTAGGGCACCAAGAATAGCTCCTATAGAAGGTGAATTTGAGTTGATTATTGAAGGAAACTAAGAGGTGACTTTAGATGGCAGAGCATTACAGGTATGGGGGAAAACCAGTCTGAAAATATGGATACATGAAATGGGGTATCATATACCAGAAACAGCAAGTACATCAGTTAGTTAAAAGGATAGAATTCATAGAGGGTAGTAAGGTGTAAGAAAATACAAAGATAGGAAGAGATCAGTATATGAAGAGTTGTAAATACCAAACAGGGGGATTTGATCCTGAAGGTAGGGAGCCATGGCACATGCCAATGAGCAGGAAGGTGATATGATCAGATCTATACTTTAGAAAAAAAATCATCCCTGGATAGTTGAGTGGAGGATAGATTAGAGAAGGAAGAGACTGAGACAAGGAGATCAATTAGAAGGCTAATTTAGTAATCTAGTCAAGATATGATGAGGATCTCATAAAAATATGGCTATATGCATCAAGAGGAGGGTACATGTGCAAAGGATCTAACATCAATAGAAATAATAAGATTTGACCATGGATTAGATCATTGGAATGAATGAAAGTGAGGAGTCAAGGGTAATACTGAGGTTATATGTCTGAGTGACTAGAAGGTGAAGAGGGTTGGATATAGAAATCTGAAAATCATCTCCACAGAGATGACTAACTCACAATCAAATAAGACGGTATTTGGACAGTACTTTGCAAATCTTGAAGAATTGGGTTTAAAGCTAGCAATAATGAGGATGATGAAGATGACGATGACGATGATGATGATGATGATGATGATGATGGGAGCTTAACCAAGAGAGACAGTATAAAGTGAAAAGAGAAGGCTGTGTAGAACAGAACCTTGGAGGAACACCCATGGTTAGTGGACATAATACAAATGAAGCAACAGCAAAGAAAACTGAAGAGCAAATAGGAAAAAAACCAAGAGAAAGTTAAGTCACCAAAATGTAGAAAAGAGAGACTATACAGTCCTAATCTCACCCCTAGATATCCCAGAGGCATCATAAATGCGACTCATTCAAAACAAAATGCATTATATTTCATTCCAAACTCTTCATACTTCAAAACTTCCCTACTACTTTCTCTTAAAAAAGTGTGCTGTTTTTCTTCCCTTGAGGAAACATCTCAAAGGAATATGTATATTACAACTATTGGTGTTGAAGACTAGGGACATTACCATGAAGTTATTTGGATCTACAGCTTTGTTTCAATGACAGGGGTAGCAGGAGCTTGTGTAAGATTATGGTGATTGGATTAAGTCTTCTGAATTTAGGATGTGCTGGTTTGAACCCAGTGTGTGACTTAAAGGTGTTCCCACCAGGAAGGAAAAAAAGAGAGATGTATTCATGAGTCATTTTGAAGGGTAATTCAGCAAAATTATATGATAGATTAAATATATAATAGTGCAGATACAGTGGAGGGTAAAAAAATGATTTAGGACTTTGGGAGATTCATGAAAAAGATGAGCAGCTGTGTTTGGTCATACCTAATTTAAATTGGTGATAAGTCCTCCAGTTCATGGAATCTTCTGAGCAAAGGACTAAATGGAAGGAGTGTTTCAGAGCAGACATTTTGTTTTATCCTGGGGTATAGATTGTCCTCCCAAGTCCCTCAACTCCTTGCCTTCCACAAAAACTTGTTCTGCATATTACATCCAGTTCTTCCCATAAGTTCCCCCTAAAGAGCTTCTATTTTTATCTTTGCTGAAGCCTCATTCCTTTTTTTTCTAAGCTGCTAATGCATTTCAAGTTTTTAAGGACCATGGCACAAACATGTTAGCCCACTTTCCTATGTATAAATTCAATAAACAAAACATCTTGTCCTTTCTTTGGATTAATATGTTATCTGAATTTCCCAGCTGGATAAAGAGAGTTGACATACTCTGAATCTGAAACAAATGCCTACACACACACACACACACACACACACACACACACACACACACACACACACCACACCATATTCTAAGAAGCAGAAAGAAAAAAATTAACAAACTAATGTGCTGCTGAAAACAGAAATTAAACTGAAAGCTCATAAAACAAGGCCAGGAAAGGCTAAAATATGACTGACAATATAAAAAGATGATGGGTAATTGTCAGTTCAAAACAGATTTTCTTTCTTAAATTTATTTTCCAGACTTATACTATGATATTAGAAGGGAAAAGGGAAGAAGGTTAAGGAGTAGGGAAACAGATAATCGCAAATTGAGAGACATCAATGTTTTGATACCATGTCACCGTGTTTTTTCTATCTCTTGGGGCTTCCATGTCATCACACCAAAGAATATGAGCATATATACAATGCATCTTGAGGAAATAGTGGTTGGGCATAGAGAGCATTCAGAGTAAGACAAGTGACTTGATGAAGAACTTCTAGTTTGTGTCATATGGAGATTGTCTGATTAACAGGGGATATTAAGCATGAAAAAAGAGAAAAAAAGATTTGAGGTGAGTGCAAGGAATGATGGCTGTTTTCAAGTGTTTGAAGAGAGAAAGGGGGGGGAGGGAGAGGAAAGAGGAAGAGAGAGAGGCAATAGGGAGGAAAGGAGAAAGAGGAAAGAGGGAGGGAAGGAGAGAAAAAAGTGAGGGAAGGAGAGGAGAGAGGGAGAGAGGGAAAAAGAGGAGAGATGGAGGGAGGAAGAGAGGAGAGAGAAAACATTTATTAAGCTTGTACTATGTGTAAGGCACGTTGCTAACCTCTCTGAAGATAGAAGGAAAACAATATGGTCTCTACTTCCAGAAAGCTTACATTAAAGTGGAGAAAGACACTACATACTAGGGAGATAGAATGCAATGAGGGGAAGCAGAGGGTAACTGAACAAGGAGCAGGACAGCCAGTGCAAAAAGTGAACCAAGAGGGAAGGAAAACATTTGGCTGGGATCTTCAGTGATATGGTGGTTTCAGGCAAGGACTGACCAATCAAAAGGTATCAGAGTCTTTCTGCTTTACCCCACAGGGCACAATTAGAAGTAATGAGAGGTACATTTAAGCATAATGCATATAACAACTTACTAGCACAATGAACTATCTCAGAATAAAAGAAGCTACTTGTGGAGGTGGTGGGGTCCACATCATTGGAGAACTTCAAGAGGCTGGAATGTTGTATAAGTGTTTCCTTTTTATGTATAGATTGGACTAGATGAGCACTGAAACCCCCTCCCAGTTCCAAAAACCTGTTATGCTCATCCTATATTTATGAAAACAGCTATGTGTGTTTCATTGATGGTGTATTTTAAGTGGCAATTTAATTCACTGTATATATACTTTCAGGTATTCATGAACACTTCTGGTGAAAATGAAAAACTTCCAAGTTCAACTGCCTAAACAAAGAATTCTGCTATTACCCATACCCAGTGTGTACTGATTCTCCATAAATACTGACTGGAGCAAACATAGAATATTTCTGAGAGGGTTTATTGGAAAGCAAAGACAAATCCAATATGTGTATTCAAAAATAAAAACCACTTCCTACTGTCCTCTTTATAAATATAACTGAATCTTCCATGTTCTTGCTGCCATAATCAAGATTTGAATGCCAGTAGTATAAACCAGACCAGAGAGGGGTGGGGAAGCTTAGGCTGAGATTCCAAGTAGAATCACAGGAATGGACAAAGGTCAAGTGTCAGAACACATACTGAAGCCCAAAAGCTGTTTTGTTTGTTTGTTTTTGTTTTTTGAGAAACATTCAGAGATATGAATCCAAACATAGGTTCAAAACCAGAAGAACAATTCATAGGATGAAAGTACAGATAGGCAGAATTACCATTAGCCAGAAGTCCCATATCCAGGGGCGGAGCCAAGATGGCGGAGTAGAAACAGCTCTTCCAAGCCCCTCTACCCCCAGATTCCCCTCAAACTATGTAAAAGGGAACTCTGAACAACGTCTGGAGCCCCAGCACCCACAGAACGACACAGAGAAGCTAACCTCCCGCTGAGGACAGCCCAGCAGCCCTGCAGGAAGGACCAGCGCAGTGGTCTGGGACCTGGCAGCTCTCAGAGCGCAGAGCGCAGAGCGCAGGAGCCGAGCCCAGGTCCGCGTGAGCCGAGGTTTTAGCCCCAGGGTGACAGGGCCAACAGCCGGCTGGAGGAACCCCAGAACACCAGGAACCCTGGCGACTCCAGAATTATCAACATAGACATGCCTAGGACAAAGTAAGAGGTTAGTGTCCTATGGACTTTGGGACCTGTATTTGGGGAATGCTTCAGCTCCCTCCCCTGGAGGCTAGAAGCTGCTGAGGAGACACGCCATTTTGTAGTTTTCAGAGGCAGATCCGGCTCCCAGCCTACAAATCGTGGGGAGATCCAGCGATCAGTCTTGGGTGGTAATCGCTCTTGCTTTAACCTCCTTGGATCTGGATTGTGATCTAGGGTGGAAGTTGTGGGTGGGTTTACAGCTTGCCAGAAACGGAAGTTGCCCCCCACATGTTCAGGACGAAAATTCCTCTAGCTGGCCTTAAAGCCATAGTGTGGCAACAAGCCCAAAAGTCAAGCAATTAAGTGGCAACATGCCAAGGCAAAGGAAACAGAAAAATGCAACCCTAGACTCCTATTTTGGGGGCATAGAGCGGGAAAAGGACTGTGAGGTCAGAAGTCCTGCTCCAAAAGCCCCAGGGGAAAACATGAGCAGGTTGCAGGCCATAGAGGACCTTAAGAAGGACTTTAAAAATCAAATAAGAGGAGTGGAGGAAAAATTGGAAAGAGAAATGAGAAGGATGCAGGAAAAGTATGAAATGAGGGTCAACAGACTGACTGAAGAAAATAACACCTTAAAAAATAGACTAACTCAAATGGCTAAGGAGGCCCAAAAGGGCAACAAGGAGAAGAATGCCTTAAAAAGTCGAATTTGCCAGATGGAAAAAGAATCTCACAAGTTCACTGAGGAGATTAATTCCTTCAGAGTTAGACTGGAGCAAATGGAAGCTAATGACTTTATGAGAAATCAAGATGCTGTTAAGCAGATCCAAACAAACGAAAGATTAGAAGGCAATGTGAAATATCTCATGGGAAAAACCACTGACCTGGAGAATAGATCCAGGAGAGACAATTAAAAAATTATTGGACTACCTGAAAGCCATGATCAAGGAAAGAACCTAGAAATCACCCTTCAAGAAATTCTCAAGGAAAATTGCCCTGATGTTTTAGATCCAGAGGGCAAAATAGAGGTTGAAAGAATCCACCAATCACCTCCTGAAAAAGATCCCAAAAAGAAAACTCCCAGGAATATTATAGCCAGGTTCCAGAATCCCCAGATCAAGGAGAAAATACTACAAGCAGCCAGGATGAAACAATTTCAATATTGTGGAAACACAATCAGAATAGCCCAGGACCTGGCAGCTTCTACACTGAGGGATCAAAGGGCATGGAATATGATATTCCAGAGGGCAAAAGAACTGGGAATGAACCCAAGGGTCACCTACCCAGCAAAACTGAGTATTTTGTTACAGGGGAAAATATGGTCATTCAGTGGAATAGAGGACTTTCAAGCATTCTTGAGGAAAAAACCAGAATTGAATAGAAAATTTGACATCCAGACACAAGAAGGAAGAGATGCCTGAGAAGGTAATCAGTGAAAAGAAATCAAAAGGAACTTATCAAAGTTGAACTATTTACATTCCTATATGGAAAAGCAATAATGGTGACTGATGATATCTTTCTCACTATGAAAATAATGGAAGAAGGGGGTGTGGTCATATGGATACATATGTGAATGTGTGTGTATATGGTTACAGTTATATATGGATAGAGGGCATAGGCTGAATTTGTTGGGAAAGGAGAATACTCAAGGGATGAAATTATGAGGTGAGAGAGGAAAGTGGCAAGAGGAGATGGGGAGAGACAGGGTAGGGTAAACTATCCCATGTAGAAGAAGCAAAGGGAAGTGGTTGCAAAGGAGGGGGAGAATAAGGAAGGCTAAAAAGGCAAAACCACATTCACATTGAATTTGGTTCAGGGAGAAAATGTAATACATACTAAATGGGATATCTCAACCTACAGCAGGATAGGGGGAAGGGGGATGAGAGGAGGGATGATGGATGGGAGGGCATCCTTGGGGTGAGGGGAGGTTGGAAGTACCCACTATAGAAGAGGGACAGGATCATGCAGGGAATGGACCAGGTGGGGGGTGGGATGAGTGGGAGGGAATTATAAGCAGCCTTGTACAATATACCTACTATGATAATGTTTTGCATAGCTAGACATGTACAACATATACTGAATTACTTATCTCCCAAGAGGGAATGGGTGACAAGGGAGGAAGGAAATGGATCTGAAATGTGAGGTCATAACATTAAATGTTTCAAATATATATAAATACTATTATTAATACTCTTTTGCTTGTAATTGGGAGATGGGGTGTGCAGGCATTGGGACACAAAGATTCACCTTCCTCTAATGGAGACGTCGATGGGGGTATGGGAGAGGGTATGGGGGGGAGCGGATTGGAGGAAGCGATATCTTGTGGGACTGCTATTCTGGGAGGTTGGGTAGGGGAATAATGGAGGGAAAATGATTGTAACTCAAAATCTGGCGGAAATGAATGATGTAAAACAGAAGTTAATAGAGCATTTGTTTAAAAAAAAAAAAAGAAGTCCCATATCCAAGTTGTAGTGTGTCTAGCTGGGATGGGGGAACAAAATGGGGTGGGGAGGACAAGTGATTAGAGGAATGTCAAGTACTCAATAGTCAGACAGCAAAAGTATGGCAAGGTAAGCTGCCAGCATCAGGGAGATCAGGCATCAGATATTGCGGATCTAGCCAGAGAAAGACTGAGAATTAGGGACAGGGAATTCAGCCTTGCAAGAAACTGGAGTAACAAGATCAGAGTGGGACTCCTAACAAGAGTGGCTCAATATTGAGCCACTGAGAGGTCCAAATATTCCCCCTGCCTAAGAATTAAATTAAAGGTAAATCTACAGACAGGCTTTAAATATACCCAGTGGAAAAGATTAGAAGGATTCAGGAATAGGAACCAAGTAGGTCATTATATACTTATGCCCAACTTATTCAGATCTACAATCCTTACACAAAATAGAATTTAGGTTATAAAGTAAATTTCAACAAATAACAATCATAAACACGTACTAGACATCCCTGACATCAATTCAACAAAGCCATTTGAGCATCATCGTTTTATTTTACTGATGTAGAGGCAGAGATGTCATTTTTGCTTCTCTTGAGCACGATTCAGAATTGGGGCTGGAGCCAATAAGGAAGCATGTGGGTCAAACAACTTAATCAAGCTGTGTCCTGCCACACACACCATGACTGTTATTTTAGCATGAGATGAACATTGATCATTTTAATTGTGCATTCACAGTGGCCTCCCATTAAATAAGCTCTTTAGCCTCCACTGTGCCCTCTAAATAATCAGCATTTGGACTGCTTGCTGTTCTCACAAAAGGATCTATAATTTATTCAACACAATTCATTCAATAAAAATTTTATTGAGTACCTACTATGTGCAAGGCATTATGCTTAGTGCTGGGAGAGGGAAAATAAGACAACAGGTATGAAAATAACTGCAAGGCCAGAATGAGAACTACAAAGCATAATGGGAATACAAAGGAAGAGATGACATGAGCTAAGCTTTGAAAAGTGAGGAAGAATTGGACAAGTAAAGGTTATCAAGGAAACTGAGGGAAGAGCAATAAGCAAGAACACAGTGGCTGGAGATTAAACAGGACATCTTGTAACACTCATCATCATTTTCCTTCCTTCCTGTAATCCATTGGGCCTCAGGAAATAGTTCACAGGAAGACAGCATGTCTTTGTCAACATATAATTAACCTCCTTTCTTTTTTTGATGGGATTACCAAACTGATAGGTCAGGGAAACATTATGGATATACCTTAGCTTACCCACATGACAGTACAGTGATAGAAAAAATCTTTCATATTAACCATATGGGCAAAATAAGGAGAAGTTAGCGAGGTAATAACCCAGTTTGGTGGATTCAAACTGACTGACCAAATTAAAAACGGTAGTCACCAATGGGCCAGAGCTACTAGTGGGATGCCCCAGGGGTCTCTTATTGAGCCTGCTTTGTTTAATGTCCTTTTCAATGTCTTAAAAGCATATAGGGCAAACATATCAAATTTTCTCACAACACAAAACTAGGAGGGATAAATAGCATGCTGTCTGACGTGGATAAGGTACCAAAAGCCCTCACTATGATAGAATGACTGATGAATAAAAAGGCATTTATTAGAAGTGCTTACTACATGTGCTGACAATACAAATGCAAACAAGAAAGATAGTCCCTGACTTCAAGGGGCTTATAGTCTAATGGGGAAAACAATGCACAAATGGGAGCTAAACAGAAGGAAGGAGAAGCATGCCAGGGCATGGTTTGGAAATTGCTAGGCAGTAGAGGGCTAAGTTGGGGCAAGATAAAGTGGAAGCTTGCCTATTAGAGTCTAGGTTTCAGTGGGATAGGGATGAGCAAGACAGCTGAGGTAGTGTCATGATTTAGAAATGGCTGAAGAAAATATTGAACTGAATCCAATAAGATAAAATATAATTAGAAAAATCTGAAGTCCTTCACTTGGGTACTTCTGAAGCACAATATGGGGTAGGTATTATGAAAGTAATTTATCTGAGAAAATTAAATCTGGAGTTTTAGTGTAGGTGTATTCAATTCAATTCAGTAAGCATTTATGAAGGCCCTTCAACCTCCAGGATCAAATATCAACTCTTCTGTTTGGTTTTGAAAGCCCTTGAGAAGCTGGCCCCTTCCTACTTTTCTACTCTTCTTATGACTTACTTCTTTCAGCACACTACATGATATGGTGACCCTGGCTAGAAAATTCTCCCTCAACTCCATCTCTCAGCTTTCCAGCTTTCCTTCAAGTCTCAGCTAAAGTCTCACCTTCTTCAATACGACACTTCCACAAGCAGTCTTTTACAATATATCTACTATGGTAATGTTTTGCATAGGTATATATGTACAACACATACTGAATTGCTTATCTTCCTAAAGGGAGTGGGTGACAAGGGAGGAAGGGAATGGATCTGGAATTCAAAGTTTTAAAATTAAATGTTTCAAATACATATAAATACTATTATTAAAAAACTTTGACATTTCCAACCCTCCTTAATCTAAGTGCCTTGCCCCTGAGATTATCCCCAATTTATCCTATATGTATGTTACTCTGTCCTTTCTAGTCCAATAGTGGTTCTCAGTGGTGGAGAAAAATAGAAACAAACAAAAAGAGTTGAATGGTTCTACCTTCTCTTTTTCATCTCCTATCATCATCCAATACATTGCCCATTTATATCATTTACGCAAAAGCATTCATCTGCACCTCATGAATCTTGCAGGCCTTAATTAGTCTTTGTGAAACACTTGAGATGCTAAGGATCAGAAACCAGGTAGAAATTAATGTTATTAAATAGCGTTACTATTCTTACTCTTTCAGGAGAAAATGAAAGAGTAAAAATTCTGAGGATGAAAGACAATTAGAGATTGTAATCAGAAATCTGATTAAAGGACTACCTAGTCCCTGAAAATTAGTTGTTTCAGGAGCAGGGCGACATTGCCTTTGGGTCCCCAGCAACCTAGAGAAATGCTCTTTAGAAATGTTCTATTAATGATTGGGGTGGGGGAGAGTATGCTTATATTCTGAAAGGACCTTAACCTCAGCAACAAAGAGGATTATCTTATTCAGAGGAAAAAATAATTTCACAAAGACACACCTTTCTCAAGAAGGGATACCCCACAGATATGGAAATCTTTGAAGGGAACATTCTAACAACAGGAAGACCACTGAGGTACCAGATCTGATATCCCTATAGCAGCAAGAAACGAGTAAATGGCTCATTCTGTACTCCCTGCCTGTTTGAAGCTGCCAGATGTAGAGAGTGAATTAGTGTGACTAGGTACATGAGTAGTGGGTGTTCTGAAAACAACTTCAGAAGAAGAGGGAAATGCTTCCATTTTGATTGGTGCATCTTTTGCAGCAATGCTATGTCAGGATTAATTCCTATGGTGCCCCATCACTTCATAGAAAGGTCAGACAAAGACACACTTAAGCGATAATGATGAAGGAACAGGTCATCTCCTAAGAATTAATGACTGGATAGAAGGAATTGATGGCCTTTGGCTGTACCTTCAGCCATTAACCTCAACTGGTCATTAATCCTCAGAAATGCCCTGTACTGAGGTCATTATTGCTGTTATAAACTACAAATGACGAAAACCACATGTACACATGCAGAGACACAAAGATGCATTTTTTAAAAATCCTTTTAAATGAACGATACAATTTTAAAATGACACATTTAGGATATTTCAATGAAGCTGCTACTCTCCAGTGAGCTTATCACTTGATGCACTTTAACCTTGTTTTTACAGCTTAAAACTAAAACTCAGGCCAGTGAGGTTAGGCTGATAGCTGACTTGTTTTGCTGGCAAGCCCACTCAGATTGATTATTTTCAGTGCCCCTGCTTAGTGCAATGTAAGTATTAGGTTTATTGCTTATGTCATTAGAATTAGAGAGAGGATATTAGCAACTAGCAGAGGGGTTTGTGGGCATAAGAGCTGGTATTTTGCTATCAGCCAAACTATTTGCAAAAGGGAGCCATGCTATCCTTTTCTCTTTGCTGACTGACATTTCCGGAACTATCATCCTTATGCCTGAGGTGATAATTCCCCAAATTGGGTTTTCATGCTGGAAAAACTAATCCTTATAGGCTGCCTGAAATGTCATCTCTACAGGGAATCTTCTTCAGGCCAGGTGACTTCGAAGGATTAAGAGGTAAAAATTTTTTTTTTTTTAAAAACGGGTAATCCCCAAAGTAAATTCAGCCAAACAACTACTTGGAGGGAAAAACATGAATAAAAAAAGTTAAAATATCAAAAACTAAAACTGAGTGAGGCTCTCAGAGTACAATTGAGCTCTGGAAAGGATCCTAGAACCAAATATCATAGTATCATAAGGTTATACATTTAGACCTGGAAATAACCTGAGAAATCATAGAGAACGTCCCCTTCATTTTACAGATGGGGAAATTGGAGCCCAGCATCGTTTTTACTTGCTTTGAGTTGGATGGTTAGTAAGTGTGAGCAGGGATTTGAACTTAGGTCTTCCTGACTCCCACTCCAATGCTCTAGACACTATAAATTACTATCAGATTTTAATTAGACTAGAAACTCGTACAAATGTACATTGGTTTGCTAAAAAAATTTCATTTTCTAGGCATTTGTTTATGCTATTAAATGATTGTGAGGATGGGGATACATATTTTTAATTGGATTTTAATTTTAAGAAGTCATTGCCTCACAACAATCCCATGAGGTAGGTTTTTCAAACATTATTATCCCTATTTTATAGATAAGGAAACTGAGGCTCCAAGAAATCAAGAAAAAGAATTTTTTTTCATTTTTTGTTGGTGTATATCTCCAGTACAGTATCTGTAGCCTAAGTACTGAATAAATGCTTATTGATTTGCTGATTGACCTGCCTCATGATTTGGCTTATGCTCATATAGATAAATCTAGTCAATTCTCTGCCTTCTAGAACTAAGGATGTTTAGAAAAATAGTGACTATTTCTACGAATGAATAGTAACTTTAATTTCCTTATTTTTTCCCTTCTTGTAAGACTATGTATGTTACAAAAAAAAAGAACATTTATGTGCCACACTCCCTCTTTTGTCAGTCAACTCTGGGAATGATTATTTCCAACCTGATTTTATACTATTCCTCTACAAACACCCTATTTTCTTATCAAGTCAGAGCACTCTCCATACCCCAAACATAGCTTGCCTTTTCTCAGACTCTTCCCCTCTCTTGGATTTTACCTCACAATCCTCCTTATCACCTGCGATGTTCCCACCCAACCCCCAATCTCAATCTCTTGGAAACTTATCTATTATTCAATGTCTAACTCAAAAATCACATCCCAAAGCTTTCTGGAAATATTAGATATAGAAGCTTAATTTGTGATTTCATCCAAATGGAGAACTCCAAGTACCTCTACCAAAGCAGACTGGTAACTTCTCTGTAATTTATATTGCTAGAACACTGAGGGATTAGGTGACTTTTCCAGGGTACCACAGTAAAAATGTCAGAGGTAGGCCTTTCTTCCTGGTTCTCCAACTCTCTATCAGCTATGCAATGATGGCTCCCATTTCAAGTTTATTCACTCAAGTGTGAACTTGGACAGCACATTTCCATTTCTCTTAGCCTTAGCTCCCTTATTTTTAAAATTAGTCGAGTTGGACAAAGCGATCATTGAGATCTTTCCCAACTTTAAATCCCATGATACCCAATAAGTTCAAGTGAAAATTGTCAGAACAGGCTTGACACTGAGTATGCAGGTGTAGACCCAAACAATGATTTTAAATGAGCCCCTTAGCTTCTTAAGACTTAGTTAGTCAGGGCAGAGCCAAGATGGCGGAGTAGAAACAGCTCGTCCAAGCCTCTCTGCCCCCGGATTCCCCAAAAACTATGTAAAAAAGGACTCTGAACAACTTCTGGTGCCCCAGCACCCACAGAACGACACAGAGATGCTGACCTCCCGCTGAGGACAGCCCAGCAGCCCTGCAGGAGGGACCAGCGCAGCGGTCGGGGAGCCGGCAGCGCGCAGAGCGCAGGAGCCGAGCCGAGCCCAGGTCCGCATGAGCCGAGGTTTTAGCCCCAGGGCGGCAGGGCCAGCAGCCGGCTGGAGGAACCCCAGAACACCAGCAGCCATGGAGACTCCAGAATTATCAACATAGACATGCCTAGGACAAAGTAAGAGGTTAGTGTCCTATGGACTTTGGGACCTGTATTTGGGGAATGCTTCAGCTCCCTCCCCTGGGGGCTAGAAGCCGCTGAGGAGACACGCCATTTTGTAGTTTTCAGAGGCAGCTCGGGCTCCCAGCCTACAAATCGTGGGGAGATCCAGCGATCAGTCTTGGGGGTAATCGCTCTTGCTTTAACCTCCCTGGATCTGGATTGTGATCTAGGGTGGAAGTTGTGGGTAGGTTTACAGCTTGCCAGAAACAGAAGTTGCCCCCCACACGTTCGGGACGAAAATTCCTCTATCTGGCCTTAAAGCCATACTGTGGCAACAAGCCCAAAAGTCAAGCAATTAAGTGGCAACATGCCAAGGCAAAGGAAACAGAAAAATGCAACCCTAGACTCCTATTTTGGGGGCATAGAGCAGGAAAAGGACTGTGAGGTCAGAAGTCCTGCTCCAAAAGCCCCAGGGAAAACATGAGCGGGTTGCAGGCCATAGAGGACCTTAAGAAGGACTTTAAAAATCAAATAAGAGAAGTGGAGGAAAAATTAGAAAGAGAAATGAGAAGGATCCAGGAAAAGTATGAAATGAGGGTCAACAGCCTGACTGAAGAAAACAACACCTTAAAAAATAGACTAACTCAAATGGCTAAGGAGGCCCAAAAGGGCAATGAGGAGAAGAATGCCTTAAAAAGTCGAATTTGCCAGATGGAAAAAGAATCTCACAAGTTCACTGAGGAGATTCATTCCTTCAGAGTTAGACTGGAGCAAATGGAAGCTAGTGACTTTATGAGAAATCAAGATGCTGTTAAGCAGATCCAAACAAACGAAAGATTAGAAGGCAATGTGAAATATCTCATGGGAAAAACCACTGACCTGGAGAATAGATCCAGGAGAGACAATTTAAAAATTATTGGACTACCTGAAAGCCATGATCAAGGTAAGAACCTAGAAATCACCCTTCAAGAAATTCTCAAGGTAAACTGCCCTGATGTTTTAGAGCTAGAGGGCAAAATAGAGGTTGAAAGAATCCACCGATCACCTCCTGAAAAAGATCCCAAAAAGAAAACTCCCAGAAATATTATAGCCAGGTTCCAGAATCCCCAGATCAAGGAGAAAATACTACAAGCGGCCAGGAAGAAACAATTTCAATATTGTGGAAACACAATCAGAATAGCCCAGGAACTGGCAGCTTCTACACTGAGGGATCGAAGGGCATGGAATATGATATTCCAGAGGGCAAAAGAACTGGGAATGAACCCAAGGGTCACCTACCCAGCAAAACTGAGTATTTTGTTTCAGGGGAAAATATGGTCATTCAGTGGAATAGAGGACTTTCAAGCATTCTTGAGGAAAAAACCAGAGTTGAATAGAAAATTTGACATCCAGACACAAGAAGGAAGAGATGCCTGAGAAGGTAATCAGGGAAAAGAAATCAAAAGGAACTTATCAAAGTTGAACTATTTACATTCCTATATGGAAAAGCAATAACTGTGACTGATGATATCTTTCTCACTATGAAAATAATGGAAGAAGGGGTGTGGTCATATGAATACATATGTGAATGTGTGTGTATATGGTTACAGTTATATATGGATAGAGGGCATAGGTTGAATTTGTTGGGAAGGGAGAATACTCAAGAGATGAAATTATGAGGTGAGAGAGGAAAGTGGCAAGAGGAGATGGGGAGAGACATGGTAGGGTAAACTATCTCATGTAGGGAAGTGGTTGCAAAGGAGGGGGAGAATAAGGAAGGCTAAAAAGGCAAAACCACATTCACATTGAATTTGGTTCAGGGAGAAAATGACATACATACTAAATGGGACATCTCAACCTGCAGCAGAATAGGGGGAAGGGGGATGAGAGGAGGGATGATGGATGGGAGGGCATCCTTGGGGTGAGGGGAGGTTGGAAGTACCCACTATAGAAGAGGGACAGGATCATGTAGGGAATGGACCAGGTGGGGGGTGGGATGAGTGGGAGGGAATTATAAGCAGCCTTGTACAATATATCTACTATGATAATGTTTTGCATAGCTAGACATGTACAACATATACTGAATTACTTATCTCCCAAGAAGGAATGGGTGACAAGGGAGAAAGGAAATGGATCTGAAATTTGAGGTCGTAACATTAGATGTTTCAAATATATATAAATACTATTATTAATACTCTTTTGCCTATAATTGAGAGATAAGATGTGCAGGCATTGGGACACAAAGATTCATCTTCCTCTAATGGAAAAGTCGATGGGAGTATGGGAGAAGGTATGGGAGAGAGCAGATTGGAGGAAGTGATATCTTGTGGGACTGCTATTCTGGGAGGTTGGGTAGGGGAATAATGGGGGGAAAATGATTGTAGCTCAAAATCTGGCGGAAATGAATGATGTAAAACAGAAGTTAATAAAACATTTGTTTAAATAAAAAAAAAGACTTAGTCTCAACTCTGAAACGTAGATATCATCCAGTTGCATATATCATAAGTAATTCTGGTGGATATTGGGAAGAGGGCTTCTGCAAACCATGGATCAGAGAAGCAATTATCTAGATGAGTGTTTTCTAAACTGATTTGTCCATGGTGCATGTGGGGGCTTGAACTATCCTAACAAAATCTATAAATGCTCTTCTGGGAGATTAAAGGGATATATTTGTTTTTTTTGTCCAGACATAATTTCATCACTGTAGAGAAATCTCTAATATATATGGAAATTCCTTTTGCAGATGCATATTGGAAACCCATCTATAACTTAGAGTCCTAGATTTGGGAACTAAGAAGTCAAGTGAGTTTGACTACTGCTCACACTGCTGAGATAGGTGAAAAATGACACTCGAATCCAAGTCTTTCTAACTCGAAGACTGGTTTTTTAGCCACTAGGCCCCAATGTACACTTAGTATAAAGTGGAAGTCTGAGATAATAATAATGGTAATTAAGCCTATTTTAATTATGAAAAACTAGTGTAGATGATATTTTGTACTAATGATATTTTGCTGGGCCTGGAATCAGGACAAGGCCTCTTTATGAATCCAAATCTGGCTTCAGACATTTGCTAGCTGTGTAATCTTGTACAAGTCATTTAACCCTGTTTGCCTCAGTTTCCTCATCTATAAAATGAGCTAGAGAGGGAAATGACAAACCATTCCAGTATCTTTGCCAAGGAAACCCCAAATGGAGTCACAGAGTCTGACATGATTGAAAACAACTGACAACAACAATCAATAACTAATGTCAATTTGTTCCTCTAGGAACTTCTATTCATATCATGAAGAACACCAGGTTTCCACACAATATAGGGAATGTTAACCTAGAAAAAAGAAGTTGTAGATGGAGATCTTGCACCTAAGCAAGGAAAACCTGAGTTCAAATCCTTCTCCCTTCTCCCCTGCATCCATCCCACACATATTGACTGTGTGGCCCCAAGAGAATTCTTAGCTTGTTAACCTATTTATGTTAACAATTTATGGAGAAAATGCCAACCTGAATTGGTAGAGGGGATTTCTTTATTAGGAGTTCCACACTCTAGTGAAATCACAGGCTCATTCCCTATCCTTATGCTTAATTTAGAAAATTCAGGTCAAACATCTGCTCCTTAAAAAGAAGGAAGAAGTACAGAAAAAAAGAGATAACAGTCAACAGTACCAGAGCAGAATAGAAAGGCTACAAAAACAATGTCCCTTCATTCATCCCTAAAGTTAATTTTGTTCAGGTACATGACAACTGATGATTACAACAAGGCATATTGATGCCTTATGGTTATAAAGTATTTTATAGACTTTATTCTTTTGATTTCCACAACTCTTTCAGATGAGTAATAAAAACATCATTATTCCTTTTATTTTTCTTTTGGTTTGGTCTGGATTTGTGATTGCATTGATTTATGGAACTCCCGGAGAGGAAATTCCTACCTGTGCAATTAGGAAACTATTTATCATTGTTTGAACAATTTACAGTCTTAGAAAGTTTCTGGGGGCACCTAAAATAAGTGATTTTTTTCCATGATAACACCCCCAGTTTATGGCAGAATCCAGATCTTTGGACCTCCATGGTCAGCTCTTTGTCCACTACAATATGCTACCTCTCAATCTCCATTTGAAAGATATGGAAATCAGACCTCAAAACCTTAAGTAATTCATTCAAGGTCTCACATCTTAATAAAGATCAGGGAAGGGATTCAAACCCAAGTCCTTGATAGGATGTAGTGAAAATAACACTGGACAGGAGTCAGGAAAGCTGACTTAGGATTCCAGCTCCTTCACTCACTTATTCTGCATCCCAGGTTAAACCTCTATAAGCCTCAGTTTCTATATTTGTTAAATGAGATTGTACTATTTATATTTTCTAGCTATACTGACAAGTAGTCTCTCAATTTCCTGAAAAGACTAGCTTTATTGAAATATCTTTGTTGCAACTTTCACTGACATATAAACATTCAAATACATGTATTGAAACCAAAGACAAAAGAAAAAAATGTTTTTTAAAACTTAAAACAACCAAACAAAATACTATGAAAAGTTATTTGAAATAATTGCACATGCATCCAGATGCTGTTGTTACTATGTTAATTGTTTTTTTTAAAAAACCATAAATTTTGTATGTATATATTCACACAATCTCAGAATTGGGAGGGACTTCAGAGATCATTTAACCCAATAATTACTTGAATAAGAATTTCCCCTACAACCTTGCCACAAGTGGCCCTCCAATCTTTACTTAATAACTTCATGTGGGAAGGGGAGAGGTAAGAGGAACCTACCACCTTGCCCAAAACAGCCTGTTCCATTACTAGATAGCACAAGTGTTGGATATTTCTTCCCTGAATCAAGCCTAAATTTTATTCTTGGCAACTTCCATTCATTATTCTTCATTCTATTCTACAGTCACCTAGAACAAATAGTCATTTAACCATATCACAGCCTTCTAATATCTGGAGACAGTTATTAAATTCTTCCTCATCACTCCCTTCTCCAAGCTAAACATCATCTGGTCCATCCATGAATATTCAAAATATATGACCTCAAGGGTCACCATATTGAATACCTTCTTTTGGGTTTAGTTTGCCAATGTTCTTTCCAAATGAATTGATAAATAATTTATGAAATTATGAAATGAAAGCAAGCATGCCCAGTTCCTTGGGTACTCACTTAGAAAGACCTCAACTGGCAGTGGGAGATGGGATAGCAATGAGGAGGCAAAAAGCCCATAAAGTCAGAGACAAGCAGTGAAAAGTGATACAGAAGCATATGGTGGTGTGGGGAGGAGGATGGGGAAGGGCAGAGGCAGAGAATCACATAACTATGGATTAAAGTTGGGAGCCCTCAGCAGCATGGATCCAGTAGTGATTGATGAGTGCTCAACGGGCAGGAGTGTGAGGTCTCATTTTTACTGGGGCTTTGGGTGAAAACAGATCAGTTCCTACCTGTGCCATCTTGAAGTTAGTTCATTAACATATCCAAATCATCTCAAAGTTATCAGCACCTTTTTTAGGGTCTACTGGTTCTGAAGCTGTGGAGGTCTGGATTTTATATGGGATGTATATATCCTAGACCAGAAAGCTTGACAAGCATTGCCTAGATGGTTTCCCCTGATTCACCACACATTACCAGGATGTGAATTTTAGTTAATGTATGATAGAGTTTGTAAATTATGTTCCCTTTGACTTTTGAGACAGTTTTTACTTAACTTCCAGGTTCCTCTTTAGATTTTTATTTTCTGCTATTGCCCCTTTATATTTGCTGTCTATAAACTTACTATACTGAATAGAAGTAGGGTGTGGGGGAAGTAGTCAGGGGGACCAGAACAATTTTAACACCCTAAAACATGATACCTTGAACTGAAGATAATACTTTAAATATTGCATAACCAGGGCACGGTAGCTTAAAATAACATTAGTTATCCTTAGGGAATAAAGAGGACTGAGGCAAGCCACTTTGGATGCATGGCATTCCTCTGACATTCACCTCTTTCAAATGAAAGAGCCAACAGTCGCCCCTCCAGATCATTGCCCATAAGCAAGGCATTTCCCAAATTCAGGTCCCAAAGCAACCCCCCTGGTTCCTTCTGTTCTACACAGTCAGCTTTTTTCCCATAATCCCTACCACCTTTTGACATGGACCAATCTCTATAAATACCAGAGCAGCAGATGCCACTTTCCTTCATCATTCTTGCAAGGAAAGGAAAGATCAGTTATGGGTACAATACTGTGCTCCCCAACCTATACCCACTTCCCCCATACTCATATCACTAAGGATTAGCTCAACTGGTTAAAACAGTGGTATGGAACTCAAACTGAAAAGGAAGCCAATAAATGATACATAAGAATGCCTGCTGGCCACATAGTGACTTTGTCTTAAATGTAATATTGTCTATGTTTTATTATATTTTTATTTACTTTCTTAAATATTTCCCAATTACATTTTAATCTTGTTCAGGTCACACTTGGGAATGTCGTGGGTGCATACTCAAGCCTGTATTTGACACCCACCCGTGAGTTAGAACACTTCTAACTAATGCCAAAACCACGGATCCATTCTCAGTGTGAACTATTTTAGCTTCAATATGTTCCACAGCCACAGATGACACTCCTAATATAGGCCAACTGTCCTAAAATGTGTGAAATTGGTCACAGAGGGGATTGGACAAAGGAGTGGATCTATCCAAAGCCCCAGCCTGGAGTAGTAAATGAAATGCCAACAAGGACTCTGTGGTGGTCATTGATGCATTTCCTATATCAGCATAGATCACAACTTATTTGTGCTTCTTCATCCTGTGTGATTTTTGTCCCTGTGTATCAATGTGAGTATGCTCATAAAAATATACACTAATAGAACACAGATAGAACAGAGCACAGATCCCCATTTATAGGCTCTCCCATTCTCCCCCTGCCACTGGACTTAGAGGCCAGTCAAATGACACAACAGACATGCACAAAACACATACTCCTCTCTATCATATGTAAGTTCTTTCCCACATGACCCCCTCCTTTCTCTCAAAGTGCTGCCCCTGCCTGATCCCACAACAGGAATGGAGTCAGCAGCTCTGGCTTCCATTTTCTAATTGCTCCCCTGCTTCCAAGATGTCTATTAAGTTGGCAAGGTCAGCTGCTAGTGTCCTGATTTTCCTCATGAGAACAATCATAGCCTGGATCATGGAGTAGAAAGAGCATTGGTCAAAGAGTTACAAAACCTGACTTTGAGAGCTAGTCCTGATGCCTACTAGCTGTGCAATTCATTTAATCTCTTTATGGCTTTATGAAAGCTCTGTGTCATTTCTCATATAGAGTACAAATAATTGAGATAATGCTACTTGCAAATATTTTCCTCACATGACTACAATAAGAAAAGCATCTTATAAACTTTGACCACTATATGCATACATTGCCTCTCATAATAAGAAGGTAGGGAACTAATGTCCTTTGGAGGAAAAAAATTCTTTTTGTTGGGAGTTTTTGTCCAGAAGAAAATGCCCTCCAAGTATCCCTGTCTATTTTAATGTTTTCAAGTCTCTACTTTGGGGAAAGGATTTTTTATCTTCAAAGTACCTTCCACAGTAGAGTCCCAAAGGCACCTGTCATTAAAATGACAAACCAGATTCATTCTGTATCAAGAAGGTGAATGCTGAGAGAGATGTTATGTTTCGGGCCATGAGGTGAAGTGTATGATGGTACTCTTGCGCCAGCTGGACTCATTAGAGGTCACAGTGTCTAAGCTGAGAACTATCCCCTGGGCCTGATGAAAAGATTGTCAAAGCATACATTGGATCTCTATTTATATCTGGAAGATGTCAGAGGGCTGGGGAGTTGAATGCCAGGATCCTGGAGATATATCACAATGGAAAAGGAATAACATAAAAGAAACTTAATTTTAAGGATTCAAGGAAATAAGTTTATAAAAATTGTGTTCACTATACAGAAATATAATCCTCCAAATGCTCCTGGATAGTTATGTTTGCATGGTGCCCTATGCAAATGCAGAAAGTTATAGAAAAGGAATGCTGTACCTAGAATCAGGAAAGGTTTCAGATCTCACCTTTCACACCTACTATCATGTGATTCTGGGAAAGACACTCAACCTAAGCCTCAGTTTCTTTATCTGTAAGTTGCAATTGATATCTGTTGTACATACCTCACAGGAACTCGGTAAGGATCAAATCCTGGGAGCAAATTATTTTGGAAATCTTCAAGTACAATACAAATATCAATTATAAATAAAAAGAACTTTGGTGATTGGAATGTGTTTTAGCAATGTTTTCTTCACAGGATAAAACATTTAGAGCTGTAAAGGACCTTAGGGAATATCCAGCCCAACTCCCTCATTTTACAGATAAGGAAACTGAGGCTGGTTACATGACTTATCCAAGGTGACATATTTAGTAAGTGGTGGAACTGAGATGTGAACCCAGGTCATCTGACTCCAAATCTAGCCCACTTTCAACTGCACCTTTCAACTGTAAAAAGCTCTGCCTTTTATGTTATCGTCAATATATTATAAATATATAGTCATTTATTCACTAATGAATTCATTAATAAATTATGTAATTGTAGAATCATAGATTTGGAGTTTGAAAAGACGTTAGGTCATCCAGACCAATGGCCTCAATTCATATAAGAAATTGAGGCCAAGTAAAGTTAGGTGACTTGTCTAACACATAATAGTAAGAAACAGCCAGAAGTTGAATTCAGATCCAGAAACGAATAATCACAGGAGCACAGACTCTTAGTTTCAAAAAACAAATTGTCAGAATAAGTGCATAATCTCCCTAGGCAACTACTTTAGAGAATAATTCTCATTTCTACACATAATATGGGGGTGATGTATATGCAGAGTAACTCATATGAATTCTACGCAAATGAAGAGACTAAGGAACCTACTTCAGGAGAGTTCTGATTACATAGAAATCCTTGGAGAGAGTATACAGCATAAATGTGCGTTGTATAGCTGGTTCGCTGTGTGGACAAAGCTAGGGGTGTCTTTAAAAAGATATGAATCAGGGTGGCTAGGTGGCACAGTGAAGAGAGCACTGGCCCTGGAGTCAGGAGGACCTGGGCTCAAATCTGGCCTCAGACACTTAACACTTACTAGCTGTGTGACCTTGGGCAAGTCACTTAACCCCAATTGCTCTACCTTCCCCCCTCCAAAAAAAAAAAAGCAAAAACAAAATAAAATAAAAGATATGAATCAGCCTTGGCCTTCTCTCTTCACCTTGGTCCCATCTGCATTGGCTCATGGTTGCACTCCACTAAAAGAATTACATGGGAGACAATGATAAAGGGAGAGACACCTTGGGGCCTTCTAATTTTTGTGGTAAAATGGAACTGGAGTGAGTCTTTGGTTCCTAAGATGTAGCGTACAGAGTTCATGGTAGCTCCAGATGATATTAGAGAAGACATAGCCTAAACTTCATGCTTGGGGAAAGGTATAGCCTGCCCTTCTCTCTAATACAATGAGAATACTCCCCAAATATGTGTGTCTAATATTAGGAACAGTGTTTTCTTAACTCCATGCCTTAGACACTCCTTTCCCTTAGTCAAGTTACCAACCTGTGTTTAGATTCTTCATTTATAAAATGGGAACACTGAACTAATCCCTTCCCGCCCTAAATCCTGTGATTTCCCCATGACTGTTTTAGCCTTTCTCCCATGCAGCAGTTGCCTACAGTCTCACATCAAAGCATGAAGAGGCAGGACTTGCCATGTTGCTGTACTAGATTGGACCTTATGGAAATACTTGGGCTAAGATACATGTATAAGGTAGATTATAATGCTAAGGGCCAACAAGTCACTCTGCCCTGTACCCATTCATTGACATCCTCATGGGACTCTTCGTGAAGCTATATATAATCCCTCAGTCTGAAATAATCTTTTCTTCTTTGGATTTCTTAATATGGTCTTTGGACCTCTCTGATACTTTGCATCATATTCCATCCAGCATTATATTGTTATTCTCTACTTACAATTTGTGCATGTCATAATACCTCCTGAGTACAAGTTTTTAACATTGTCCATTAACTGTTTTTTTTATAATACTGTGAGAACTGCATTACAGTAGAATCGGTTCCATTTGTAATCCTATGTCTCATATTTTATGCATTTAAAACATTCCAAGAAGGGGTCCATAGGCTTGACCTGACTGCCAAAGTGGTCTAAGACATAGGAAAAAGGTTAATGAACCCCTGTCCAAGAGTATAAGTTTCATCTAAGCAGGGACTACATTTAATCATCTTTTTTTGTCTTCCTTGTTGCCTAATAAATTAATCAACTTGAAATGTTTGCCAAATAAATGGTTAGCAGTTAAAGATACAGAAGAGAGAATAGCAGAGTGGTAAGGAGGCCAATCCTACAAAGAGAAAACATTAAAGAGGTAGGGGAAAGAGGAGTTGTCAGTGCTACATTGAAGTTCTAAGTCTAGAATAAACTTCTTACGTTCAAACTGCCAAAAGGTGAAGAGAAAGGTAGGAGGGAGGAGAAAAAAGAAACAAAACTAGGTAGGTCTTGGCTTTGTAAACAAAATCGACTCCATGGGCTTTGCCTCAGTCAAACTGAGAGCTGGGAAAGATGTTAGCTTAAAAAGGCCAAGGTCTCCTACTGCATCCAGAGCCATCTCCAGTCTTTCTATCTGTATCTGGCCACTGGACCCAGATGGCTCTGGAGGAGAAAGTGAAGCTGGTGACTTTGCACAGCCCTCCCTCACTTAAATCCAATTCACTTGCATGTCATGGCATCACTTTCCTGATGTCATGCTTCTCTTCAAGAATGAAAGACAAACAATAAGAATAAAATTCCTTATGGTCAAACTGCCAAAAGTGGAGGGAAGATGTGAGGGAGGGGAACAAAGAAACAAACTAGCTAGGCCTTGGATTTGTGAATGAATCCACCCCATCTTACTCCACAAAAGGTGGCTTTCTTCAGATAACAGTAATAGCTGAAGGAAGGGCACAGGTGAACACAATTCAAGATATGTTGGACACTGTAAAGTTTCCATGTAGGCCAGTATAATCTCTGTTTCAACTGCCACATGCTTACACCTTCCATTATTCTTTCCCAGTCTTCTCCATGCAAAGCCACCTACGTAGAATGGGCAAATAGAGAAAGAAAAAATATATATTCTTGCATAACACCTGTCCTCCTAAAAAAAAGTGAGGACCATAAGGTGATTACCATAAAGAGCAAGGCAGGTGGAATGGAGAGGAGCTATCTAGCTACAATAAGTTTAGAGGGGCCTGGGGAACAAGAATAACCTCATATGAAGGTACCTGAAAGAAAGATGAATATAGCAAATTATAAAAATTCTTTTTTGAATTCCTACTTCTCCTATCTATCTCAATTTAATGCAAGGTGACCCTATACTATGCATCTGCATTTACCCTTTGGATTCTTCTCTTAATTATTGTCACTGACATTGTTGACACTATTTTCTGCCTCTCCTATCACAGATAATAAATTTGTCCAGATTTCTAATGATGCTTATGGTCTTTCCCTAAATAGGAACATTCTAATCATTGCCTTCTGGACTCCCCAACTAAGTAGGCTGTTCTATAGAAGTTGTTCATGGTCCCTATTTCTCTCTCTGCCCCTAGACAGAAGCAATATCAAAACAAACCCCCCAAAAGTGCAAAAAAAGTCACCAGTTAATTTCATGGTCATCTTATATAATTGTTCCAGTGTAAATCCAGGAAGTATGGTTTACCAAGTTCACCCAGAAGCAATGAGCCCATTAATTGTTTTAGGGTAAGGTTAACTAGAATCACAAAAACTTGACTAGCTCTCACATCACAAAGACTAGGGAAATCAAAGCAGCAGTATCTAAAATATAGTCAAGAGGCTGGAAAAGAAAAAAAAGATGGTAGCAAATACAAAAATGCTACCAACCATAGACACGGAAATCTATAATACTCCTGACTAGCTGGATGTCAAATAACCAATGCCTGGCCCAAGTGGTGAGTACAAACCAACACGTGAAGAAGTGCATGTTCAAGATTATTAAGACTGCTGGGCCATAATTCAAGAAACCCTGAGCCTGGAGTTACAGTCATGCCTCCCTTCACAGTATTTAGTGCAGTGAAGAGGACATGGGCTCTGTATGCTGGTTCCAATCTACACTCTTATCATTCAGGTACCTATCTCTGGCCGTAGATGATGGGTAATACTTCAGAGGAAGGTGAAAAATCCCATTAACGCTTTTGACATGCCAGCACCCTGTGAAGATAAGATGTATGACTAGCTAAGAAATGAGCCTTAGCTTTGAAATCCCAGGGCAAAGCAGAGGTACATTGTATGGTATTTGGCACTTTGAAAACATGCCTTGGCACTTTGCAACATATTCTGCAAATAAGCATTTCACAGGCTACCTTTTGTTCTTGCTACAGTTTTCTACCAATTCAGTGTGAATCAGAAAATTCAGACCATAACTACTACATGGAATAAAACTACAAACAACCAATAATAAAAGAACCATAAACACTGAAAGGGAAGCAATAGTAAAAATGAAAAGCAGTGTGTTCTAACAGAGAGAGGGCCTCCCTTTCAGTCTGGAAGACATGGGTGTTCCAGTGCTGCTGAGATGATGGCATTCCCAGTCATGGGAAACTCAAATTGAATTAAGTAAGCTCCTTCAGTAAGATTTAATTCTCCTAGTTGCACAGTAGGGCCCTGCCACTCTGTGGCTAGAAACTTTGGCTGAAAGACCAGGAATCTAAGCCTTGGTTTTACTCTCATTTTGAATTATAATCACTTTGAGACAATTGACTATCCCGTAGTAACCTTGGCTTTTGTAGTTCAATGTCTTACAAAAAAAAAATGTTTTTCTCTGAAATTGCAATCTGACTGTGAATTATTATCTCCTTCAAGATTTCAAGAGGGTTAGGAAGGATCAGAGTAGTAGTAGAGAAGGAAGAGGAGTAAATATTGTTGTTTCTCCAAGAAAGCCTAGTAACATCGCCTAGAACCCTAGGTAAGTGAACAGTTTTCATGAAAGAAAGGTTTTCAATCAGGAGGGACAAAATAAAATCTTGGATGGAAATACTGCAGAGAACATAATAGTTCACCACATCTTACTTCCAAAACAGAAGTGAACTTCAAGATACCTGGGCACTTCTCCATTTTCCCATTAAGCTAGTCTGACATCGAGTGATAAAGATTTTTGAGTTTTTCTACAAGATGCAATAAGATAACCAAAGTTAATTTTTTCCCTCAAAAATGGTGAACTTCTTCAAAGTCATAACTAACAAGGACAAATGGAGGTTTACTCCAGAGTGCTAACATGGAACCACATAGGGGTGGGGACGATTGCTTCCTCAAGGAATGTACTTCTTTCCCTGTAGGGCATGCTTCCTCCTCATTGCACCTGCCATCCTGGTCCCTCACAATTCTCCACCATAGACTGGAGGATGAGCCACCTCTTTCCAGAGCCCAAAACCAAACTGCCTTTTGGGTTGCTGCTACTAAACCCCCCTGCAACTCCTCATGCCCCAAGGAGAAAAATCCCTACTGGGAAGCTACCATTAACTTCTCAACAATTTGTTGCCCCGTGAGAAAAAATTCCTAGGTAAAGTTCTGGACTATCTCATTATTTGGGGGAAAGTTCAATTCTCTTCTGTTACTCTACAGGCTGTCATTCAGAGACATGATCTTGTCAGTGATGTCAATTTGTTCATGCTGTTTGTGTCAGGTAATACCAGTTGATGATTTATTAGCTGCCAAATTGTCAGTGAGAATGGTTGAATATCAATTTATCTTAAGTCTGATTTCCTTGAGGACTTGTCTTAGCTGGTACTACTATATAGTCTTTTGTGGTTACACATGATGGCAACATCTAGCCATGGGCATGGAACCTCAGTGTGCTCAACAAAGCAGAGCACACCTAAAATATGAGTCCCATGGAAATGAGAAAAGAACATCAACCTTTGACTAGTTTGGGATCCCCCAATAAGTAGGAATAGAAATATGAAATTCCAAGAGATAAAGACAAATATATAAATGGTATTAGCAAAGATTTTTTTAAAAAGGTCTCTACATTAAAGGGGTATTTTGGGTATACCCCTAAGCTTTGAGAAAAGCATCAAGAAAGGAAATCATTAAATTTTCATGCCATGAAATTCAGAACAAACTTTCTGGGAAGTATAAGGCATAGTATTCACTATTGTCGGATGTATTTTTGTCCTAACCTCCCCCCCACAAAAAAAAAATCACTTCCCATCATTCCTTCCACCTACCACTGCATTTTTATTTTGGAAGCTTGGATGAGGGAATTCCCTGTACCCATGCAGCAACTGTTCTGCAACTTATTGAGAGAATTAGTCAAAAATTTTCCCAAGGTCACACAAGCAGTATGTATCATAGCACAATACTGAAAGCCAGGTTTTCCCTATTCTAAGGGTGGATCACTTTCCACAATGCTAAATTGTCTCTCTCCCTAATCAAATTAAACACTTTTTGAAGAGAAGGAGCATACATGTCATTGTTTGTCATTCATAGCACCTAGTACAAGAATCAGTGCTTAGGTATTTAATAAATTTTAGCTGACTGATTTTGTGAGAGAACTCCAGGCATGCAATCTCCCTCCACCCACACTGATCTAAAATGGTGTATGACTTAGAAAAATCCCACAAAGTTGTCTAGAGCATGTCAAGGCTAAATGACTTGTCATAGGTCACACATCTAATAAGTTATTTCCTTCCTTTAAGCCTAGGACTGCATGCATCACAACACCTACCACTTGATTGATTACTGGTAGTGAATTAGATGTATTATTTGGAAGTTATTTTCTTCCAAGGATCATGGAATCATGGATTTATAGCCAGAAGGGACCTTATAGGGCATATACTCCAACCACCTTATTTTATGAATTATGAAAGAAATTAAATCCCAAAGTCTTTAGTGACTTTCCCAGTGTATAAATGTGAAAGCCAGGATTTGAACCCAGACTCTCTGACACCAAACTGTAGTTATTTTATACTACCTCTACTACAATGGCCTAGAACAATAACTTCTTAAGTAGATAAAATTTTAGAACTCTCATGGACTTAGAATTTATTTAGCCTTCCTTTAGGGATCACTCTCCCTTTTTCATCCTTTAAATCCAAAAAACAATGGATCCTATTAATTCTATCT
Organism: Gymnobelideus leadbeateri; assembly: GCA_011680675.1. Taxonomy (NCBI): domain Eukaryota; kingdom Metazoa; phylum Chordata; class Mammalia; order Diprotodontia; family Petauridae; genus Gymnobelideus; species Gymnobelideus leadbeateri. The sequence continues at coordinate 582,799 of WOXC01006861.1, forward strand.
GAGTAATATTACACCATACTGACCCTTCCTGACACAACACTATTTTCATTGCCTATCACCTAGACTTTTGCAATAGCCTCCCCACTTATTCTTCCACCACTGTCTTTCCCTCTTCCTACTTATCCTTCACACTGATACCAAATATAATTTCTTCTACATTTCTGAAATCTTGGGTTCCAAGCCCGACTCTGCCAGTTACCACATAGGTGACCTTGATAAGCTCTCAAGGCCTCGGTTTCCTCATTTATAAAATGAAAGTATTAATCTAGTCAACTTCTAAGGTCTCTACCAGCTCTAAGTCTATTTCTGGATGGTACATTTCAGATTGTAAGAGTGTCTCTCCAGAGGCACCCACAGTGTGGTATACCTAGCTGGAAATTAATAGATGTTTGTTCAGTGATTCGCATCTCATTTTTTAGATGAGGAAAATGCCCCAAAGATAGTATGTGATTTCCCCAAGTCACATCACAGGGTTAGTCATGGCCTTGTGCCTAGTCCCAATAGCTTCTAAATGTTAAGAACCACTTCCTTTAAACCAATAGCCTCAATTGTTACTAGAAATTAAGAACCCTCTCCTTCCTTAACCATCCAAAGATAATGGAGTGTGGAAGGCCTTTAGGTCCCTTTCTTAGTGGAAAATGAGGCTCAGATCCTTGTGGAGTATATTGCTTCAGGTCTGAGGTTCACTTCCTAGATAACTTGGGCAATTTATTATTGCAGATTTTTTCCATGATGCACTGTGGTCTTTGGGATCTAGAGGCCACAGAGAACCTTAACTTAACTCAACTGAAGACTTCTGGCAAAGTGATTTTGGTGAGTATTTTTAAATATATTTTATTTACAGAACCTAATTTTCCCCATGAATGGAAAAGTGATAGTTTAGATATACATACTTGCCAGAAAAAATGCCACTCTGATGCTCCACTTTAGTGTCTCAGTGACCTTAGCTTCTTGAAGGTCATGGCAACAGAGTACAAATTCTGGTAGATTCAATCTCACTGAAAAAAACTTTGATTATGGTCCACAACTAACTCAGCTAAGTTCAGAAAGTCTCATCACCATAAGGTCGCCCACTGGGTTATCAATTTCTTTCCCTCCGTGACAACCTATTAAACATAAAATAACAGAACAGCCTTCAGTCCTGCAAGAGCCCTTCTCTTCTATTCCTTAGGGATGATAGAAAAGGGAACATAGAGAATGAATAATCAAAGAGTTTCAGTCTGCCTGGAAATAGTCATTTAATTGATGGCGTTGTCAACGTGTGATATATCTCCAGCAACCAACAAGTGTATATAATACAGGAAAAGATGAACCACATCCACATAGAGATTCTTACTATAAATGAAACCAGAAAATATAAAAAGCTGTACCTAAACAAAAAAGTATGACTTAAAAATTCTCCTCAGAAAAGCAAACAAAGGAGTTTATATCATTATGGGACTGTACATGTAAAACTGGAAGGAAAGGGTCCTTAAGGGTCATTCCAATACAACCTCTGTGTTTTAAAGATAATTTTTTTTGTCTCAGTTTCCATCAGGAAAGGGTTACTGGACTCCCAAGAAGGCTGCTAAAATCAAGATGAGTCCAAAAAAAAGTGTCTTCTCCCAAAGGAGATAGCAAGAATGAGGACATGTCAGAAGATGAAGAAAAAAGCAGTAAAGAAGATGGTGTGGCCCCTTAGGAAAAGGGCAAGAAGGATGGGGACAAATCAGCAAAGATAGTACCACAAGGCAAAAAAAGAGCCATTGTTGCCAGCACACCTTCCAAGAAAGCAGTCGTGACTCCCGGTAAGAAAGCAGCTGTGGTCATGGTCAAAAAAGTAGCTACCCACAACAAAACTATCATCACACCAGGAAAAAAGGAAGCCACTCCAGCTAAAGCAGCAGCCACCCTAAATAAAGCAAAAGCCTTTTGAACAAAGGGGCAAAAAAATGGGGGGAAGGGGCGGCTAGGTGGTGCAGTGAGTAGAGCATCAGCCCTGGACCTGAGTTCGGATCTGGCCTCAGACACTTAACGCACACACAAACAAAAACCTAGCCGTGTGACTTTGGGCAAGTTTCTTAACCCCAATTGCCCTCCAAAAAGCAAAAAAAAAAAAAAAATGGGGGAAAAGCTAGAAAGTTAGTGAATATGAAAAAGAAGACAGTGAAGATAAGGAGGATGAAGATCTTGAGTCACCCAAAGCCACAAAAATGGGAGCAGCTCCAGTAAAATAAGACTATGAGGAGGAAGGGGAGAGAGATATGGATGAAGAGGAGGAGGATGACTTATAGGAAGAAAATCCAGGGATACTACACCTGCCAAAGGGAAGGATGCTTCTGTGAATGCTGCCTCTAGGATAGTTGGGAAAGCCAAGGAATCAAAGGAGGAGGAAGACAAAGATGAAGAGGAGGAAGTGAATGTCAAAGAAGCGCCAGGAAAGAGGAAAAGGAAATGGTAAATAGAAAAACCCCAAAACTAAGAAAAAGAAATTAGAAGCTGAAGCTCCCAAACTTTAGTCTCTTTACTTGTAACCTGACCTTAAATAAAACTGCTTCTGAGCTAAAAATTTCATTGTGGACTTCTTTGCAAAAAAATAAAATAAAATGACCTTATGGGTGTGGACATCTGCACTGGTACCACCAGGAAGTTTGGCCATCTGGAATTTGAATCCACTGAAGACATGGGGAAAGCCCTAGTACTCAGTGACTCCAAAGTCCTTGGCTCTGAAATGAAACTGAAAGAGGCAAAAGTAAGCAAAAAAGAGGGAGATGTGAGGATACTTTCCATCAAGAATTTGACTTATAAAGTAACTCAGGAGGAATTGAAAGAAGTGTTTGAAGATGCTGCTGAGGTTAGACTGGTCTGCACCAAGGACAGGAGACCCAAAGGAATTGGTTGCATTGAATTTAAGAAAGAAGCAGAAATGGATAATGCTTTTGGAGAGAAAAGGGGAGCCTAAATTGATAGTCAAGAGTCCTCATTCTGGACTACATGGGAAAAAAGTCAAGGACAAGAGAATTCAAGAGGTAGGAAAAATAATTCCACAGGCAGGAAAAAGCAATCCAGCCAATTCAAAGACAGTGGTGCAGAAAATCTGCAGGAAGTGTTTAAGAAGGTAACATCGATCAGTTTGCTCTGGAACAACCAAGGCTGACCTAAAACCTAGGCATTCATTGAATTTGCTTCTGTGGAAGGTGAGGGGAAAATAGCATTGAATTCCTGTAACAATATAAAAATTAAAGGCAAAATATTCAGGCTGGAGCTAAGGACAGAAGACAGTGCAGCACCAAGAACCCAGTCCTACAAAATTTTATCAGAGGGGCGGCTAGGTGGCTCAATGAGTAGAGCGTTGGCCCTGGAGTCAAAAGGACCTGAGTTCAGATCCGACCTCAGACACTTACCCCACACACAAACAAAAAACCTAGCCGTGTGACCTTGGGCAAGTTGCATAACCCCAATTGCCCTGCAAAAAAAAAAAAAAATTATCAGAAGTCTATTGCAAGATGCAACAGAAGAAACATTGAAAGATTTATTTCACAGCTTTCTTGCTGCCAGGATAGTCAGGGAACAAAGGAGACAGGGTCATCTAAAGGGTTCAGGTTTGTGGACTTCAACTTAGAAGAAGATTCTAGAGCTGTGAAAGAGGCCATGGAAGATGGGGAGATTGATGAAAACAAAATAACTCTGGACTGGGCCAAGTCCAGTGGCTTTGGAGGTCAAGTTGGTGGTCATAGGAGCTCTTGTCATGGAGTATTTGAAAACTTTGAACAACGGGGATTAAATTAGATGATCTTTAAGTGCCTTCCCAGTCAAATTTATGATCCTGTGAAACATAAACCATAAAATGGTCATTTTACATACTAAAAATAGTCATCTAGTAGTTTCAGATAGATATAGCTGTAGAGTACCTAGCCTTCATTCTGGGTGAATATGTCCATCCGAAGTGTAAAATGAAAAGGGTTTAGACCTTTTCCCAAGGTCAATAGTCTAAAAGAGCAAAGGAAGCTTTTATCAGACAATTAGATTATCAGTAAATTCAATGACTGATTATACATCAGATTCCTTGGGGAAATCCAACCCAGAAATGATTCTCTGTAAGTTTTCAAGGGCATAATGAACAACAAAACAAAACAAAACTCTGTGGTTTAAAATCTCCTTTGACAACCACAGAAGTTATTGATGCATAATTTAAAGAAAACATAGTGGTTCCTTTTTCATATTTCCTAAGGAAACCAGCAAGTCTATTGTTTGACTTTTAGGCTAAAAGCATTAGCTTAATTATGCAAGGCAGAATATGATATTTTTATGCTATTTCCCACATTTTCCCATGTCTAATTTAGAGATATAAAGTGAGATAAGTGATTCTTTTACTTCTAGGTTCCTTTTTTTCTTCTATAAATAAAAAATATTAAATATCAAAATGTCCACCTACTACAGAACAAAGTCAAGGTAAGAAAGAATAATAATCTTGGTGTATAGAAGGTTTATGGGCTCCTGGTATAGGAAAACATCATTTTTATTTCTGTTACGATACCAGAATAGCATTTCTTTCCCAAGAATATGATGCCTAAATTTTGACATGAGCCCATTTTCTTTTGTTTTCTTTTGTACTCCATATTTTTAGCCATGAGCAACACATTTATTCTTCTATCTTTCTCCTGTATATAAATATGTGCTGTGTGTTGATTGGAAACTAATTCACACTCTGAAAGAAACAATTTGCTCATTTGACGATTATTATGTATAGAGTGACAAATATAGAATGAAGACACTTAGTGGTTTGCCCCCAAAGCAGAGGGCATATTTGGGATATGAGAGGTCTGAGGAGACAGAGACAGACAGACAGACAGAGAATACATAACTAATAAAATTTATATAGCTGTGATCACTTGGATAAGAAGATTTGAGAAAGGTAGATATGCCTACTCTCCTCCCAATCAATTCATTCAGCAGTGTTAGATTATGTATATACTGTATACTGAAAAAGTACCTTGTTCTTCTAAAACTGTCTCTTCCTTTAGTTATGGCCATTTTATTTTGTTTGTGTTTGTGTGTGTGTGTGTGTGTGTGTGTGTGTGAGTGTGTGTTCATGATTAAAGTAAAAATGGGGGAGGGGCTATCTTCTAACTTTTAAATGCTTTTGAATGTCTTACTAAATCATTACAGGAAGCTATGGACCAACCATAGTTCTATTTATTAAATTTATTAATAATATTTATTATTTCTACATCTTTCTATTCTATTCTATCCTTTCCTTTTGCATTAAAAAATAATGGTACAAAGGTCTGCTTTCTTCATAGACCATGTAGTCAGATTTGATGCAGAACCTTCTAAGATTTTTCAGACCTAATGATTATGACACACTCTTGGTGTTTCACATGATAAAACACATTTAGGAATCTCGGAAGCATTGATAAAAATTATAAAGTATTGGGAAGAATCTAAAACGTTAGAGACACAGAGGATGTTTTAATCCCTGCCATTAAGAGGCAAGGAAGGGTTTCAGAAAAGGAAGTTTTTGGAAATTTACAGTTAGTTGAGAAGATAACACATAATAATTAAAAGACCAATAAATTAATTATGCACTCTTGACCAGTTATAGAGTACATCTAATAAGAAGTGAAGAAAAGAAAAATATTTTCACCTACAATCTTAAAAATCTAATCAAAAAGACTTTCAAAAGTGTTATGGGAGGGACAGCTAGGTGGTGCTGTGAATAGAGCACTGGCCCTGGAGTCAGGAGGGGCTAAATTCAAATTTAACCTCAGACACTTGAGACTTACTAGCTGTATGACCTTGAGTAAATCACTTAATCCCAATTGCCTTGCCTTCTCCCCTCCAAAAAAAAAAGGATTATGGGAGTTGAAGGACAGTAGAAACCACATTTATCTACATATCTATATCTCTATAGATAGAGATATATAGATATAAATATACTCAACCAAGCTGGTTACCATAGGAGCTACTCAAGAAAGTAAGCCCAAGAACCAGAGAGCAGAAATGTGGTACACAGACTTTGGTCTCTGAGGGTTGCAGGAGTCTCCTTGGCTATATCTTTTCTCATAAAATTACCTGACTTTCTAGGGTAGTATGATATTACCCCTTGCTCAGTTGCTGTTTGATCCACAATTAGCAGATTCCTCCCAACACTAAATACAAACAAAAGATGTCCTCATTTGTCTGACATACTAATAAGTTGATATTTACTTTAAAATGTACAAAGCACTTTACATATATTTTTCTTAGTTATGCCTGAGGTTGAAACTACAAGTCTTGTCATTCTCATTTTTCAATATGAAGAAAGGAAGTTCAGTAAGGTTGAGAGACTTACCCATGGTCACATAGCTAGTAAATAGCTTTCAGAGGTGAAAATCAACCTAGGTGCTCCTGACTCCAAGCTTAGCCATCTATCCACATTACCACTCAATGACTGCTTGTCCATTCCTTTCTCCTTAGGACCAAAGTCCTAGAGCTGAAACAGAGTTTCTCTAGTCCAACTCCCTCATCTTAAAGATGAGGAAACTAACACCCAATAAGGTAATTTACGGTGACTTGTTCAAGTTACACAAGTACAAGGAAGAGATAAGATTCAAAATCAGGTCTCCGATTCCAAAAACTATTCCACTGTACCATGTAAGCTTCTCTCTATACTTAATTGTTTGCTTATTACCACAGATCAGATTCCAGACATTTAGCTGAATCTTGCCATTTGCCTCTCTCAGCATTTCCCATTGTATGGCTTCTATACTCTCAGTCAGTCATTTTTCAATCATATCTGACTCTTTATGACCCCATTTGGGGTTTTCTTGGCAAAGATATTGGAATGGTTTGCCATTTCGTTCTCAAGCTTATTTTACAGATGAAGAAAGTGAGATAAACAGGGGCAAGTAACTTGCTCAGGGTCATATAGCTAATAAGTGTCTGAGGCTAGATATGAATTTGGTAAGACTTATCTTCCTGATTCCCAGCTCAGCACATTATCCACTATACCACCTAGTTGTCTTTTTCTATATTTACTTGGACATACATTCATTAATAGAGGTAACACAAATTTTGATAAGTTTAACAACATAATTGATATAGGCAGTAAATAACATAATGATTATCTTTGAAAATAATGCAAGATTAGAATACAGTGTGACTTCAGTAAGTCAGAAGACCTAGTTTATAATCGCTACTCTGCCACTTTTATTAACCAAATTATTGCTTGGTTCTTCGAAATTGCATTCTACTTCTCTTGACCTCAGTGTCCATACCTGTATAATGGGAGTGTTGGACTAGAGAGCTTCTAATTTACCTGCAAATATTATGATTTTACTTATTATTTTAATCACTTAAATACATTTATAGTATAACCTTTATGGAATAGTAGAAAATTGAGTGTTGTTCAACAGTGTACCGGAAAATATATAATTTCAATGGAACTGGTTGAGTCATAGTGTAAGTATAAGAATTTAAAGATATTTGATGTGGAGTGTCAGATTATTTTATTCCAATGACTTGGCATCTTCAGTACACAGAATTATAAAATAAAGTACCATCTCTTACAATGAAATAGATCTAGGACTGCCTATTTAAAAAAAGATGGGATTCTGTCTATTACTCATGAAACCACATGTGTATTGCTTTTATAAAGGACTTTCTAATGGGAACCACATATTGCCAAATCTCAAACACTGAGGCTTAGATTAGTTTGTACCAAGCATAATTTGGGGACATTTCCTATGGAACTGTGACATATATTGCTTAATTCTGAAGGTAAAAGACTTTAAAATGTGCTGCTTGTATGAAATGAACTGTCAGAAAATTATAATTTAGTCTAGACTTTCTGCCAGTAGAACAAATAAATAGCATTCACTTGGCATTAGAGGGGACCAAAAAGTAATGAGCTATGTTTTCCATATTCTGACATCACCCATAATGGGCGATGAAGACAGTATATAGAAAATGTGAAATCAAATTCTACTCTGTGTGATTCATTGCAAGATAAATAAATAAAACAGCTATGAGATTAAAATTATATGATCCCAGCAGCTACCAACTTGGAAGATGTACATATATATTCAGGTAAGAGAATTACCAAAATCACAGCCCTGATCTATCATATTTATTCCTTAAATATCTCTAGTTCACATAAATTTAATTGAAACACGAGTGTATCAAATCCTTGCATCCATTTGAGGTCTTAAATGCATTCACAGAAGACTTATGCTGGCAAATAATGTGTGAAAAGAAAAAAAAGGCAACAAATATTTAATAAGCATTTAAAATCTTTATTTCATTTTTATTCAAACTCATACAACAGAAAGCTTTAAGCCTAAGTTGAACTCTCTGGGGCAAGCAAAGAGGAACAGGAGAAAAGTAAAAGGGATTTGGGACAAATGATATTATAAGGTCCCCATAGCCAAAAAAAGGAGGCTATAACCTAGGCTCACTTGAATAGCCTCCCTTCAATGTGATGATTCTTTAGGACACAACAGGAAGGGAGTCAATGATATTGATGAGACAAGCAGCCTTGAGACTACATCACCCAGAACACCCTGGCTACAACAAGTTCTCATCATTCTTCCTGTACTGTGGTTAAAACACCTGGGTTCTTCAGGGTGGCTAGGTGGTGTAGTGAGTAAGAGCACCGGCCCCAGAATTGGGAGGACCTGGGATTGGTTCCGGCCTCAGAAAATGAGCACCCACACATAAATAATGACTGGCCATGGAACCTTGAGCAAGTTGCTTAACCCCAACTGCTTTAAAAAAAATCTGGGTTCTTCCTCATCCATACTCAGATAGCTCAGCCCAGCTGGCTAAAGTCCATGGTTTTAATAGGAGGAATAAGGACTCACTCAAGCATGTCTAATTTGCCTTCCATTTCTAATGTTACAGGTAGGGAGAAATAATGGAGTGGTCAGTGACATCCCTACTCTAGATGTATAGAATACAGAAATTTCTAGAGAAGGGCATAGAAAGAAGGAAGCTACTTATTACAGAACTTATTATAGTTCTGGAGATATAAAACTAATAAATATATATCTAGAGAGAGAGATAAATTTGAAGCCAGAAATTTTTTTCAGACTACCACAACAAGGAATAACCAAAGTCTGGCAGGATCCACAATGAGTGAGGAGCTAGATATATAAAGGAGGAATTAAACATTCCTCTTGGCCAGGAGAAGCAGAATTGGGACCAATGGGAAGTAGGGAAACATAAGTAAGATGATATATTAAAAGACAGTTCTGGGGCAGCTAGGTGGTGCAGTGAGTAGAGTGCTGGCCCTGGAGTCAGAAGGACCGGAGTTCAGATCCGGCCTCAGACACTTAACACACAAACAAAAACCTAGCTGTGTAACCTTGGGCAAGTTACTTAACCCCAATTGCCCTCTAAAAAAAAAAAAAAAAGACAGTTCTAATCATTAGAACTGTCCAGAAATAGAATGATGTGCTCCTAATGTAGTAAGCTTCCCTCAATGGAAGTGTTCAAGCCTAGATTATAAAACCACATGACAGTGGATTATCCATGTGTCAGATAAAATGGAGTATTTAATCTTTAAGGTCTATCGCAAAGCTCAGATTCTATTATTTTTGTGCCTTTGAATGCATCTTCCTACTAAAATTAAGTTTGTCATTATCAATATTAAGAGTCTTAAAGATCTTCAAGAATAAAATTATAAATACTTTGTCTTTGAGTTAGAAGTAGTTATTTATTGTTATTATTTTATTATTTATTATTATTCATTATAGTATTCATTTAGTCCTTTATAGTTTGCTAAGAACTTTATCATCTCTTTTGACTCTCACAACTCCAAGATGTAGGCACTATTATTATCCCCATTTTATAATAAGCAAACTGTGACAGACAGATACGTAACTTAACCAATCTTACACAAAGTGTAAGTGGCTGAGGCCATATGTGAATTAAGGCTTTTCTAATTCCAGCACCAGAAATCTATCCTCTCTAACCACCTAGCTTTCAATATAGTTACTGTTTTGCATTGTTTCTGTTTGGGTGTGGGACTTCATTTTTAAACGCCTTATCTTTTTTTTTTATAAATTACTTTTTTATTAACTGATTTTTGTACTTTTGACCTGTTTCTTATAAACCCCTCATCTGAATCTCTCATCTAGCATTTCATTCCTCAATATTGATTAAGTGGCTTAAAAGGAATTCACTGAAAAACAGTTATACAGGTTATCATTGATTGGCCTTGCATCGATGCTGCAAGAGACCATCAACAATATTCTATCAGTCTGATAAAGGATTAAGCCCTGAAAGTACATTACTAACGCTTAAGCAATTAAATTTCAAATAAATGCAACAAATCAGTTCTAAGGAAATTTATCGCAAAAGCAGCTGTTTATCCAGTCCCTTTCATTACAACTTGTTGAATGGCATGCAAAGTATTTGTTGTGTGTGACATACCCTTTGTCCCAAAGCAGGGCACTGTCAAGGATATATTTATTACTTTCTCTTATATTGGTCCACGGTAGGGAGTCCAATGAATAGAACTATGTTTTATGTCACTTTCAATTTGGGACCAGGTGGTGGAATTGTTTGTTTTTACCCCTTCAACATCTGGCTTGACAAAGGGTCTGATGATATCCTGGCTGAGCAGGTTCATTCCTGGATGCTCTAAGAAGATTGGAACCACATCTGCCACTATACAGAAGTATTTTTTATTAATGAAGATGGCTGGTGTCCAGACCATTTCAGCAATTTGATTAATTTAATTTTGTGTTGAGAATGATAGTGTTCTCTAAGCGCACTTGTAGAAATTTCACTATGTTAACTGTCCTTTGCTGACTTACGGCCTTGGATAAATCACTTAATCTTTCTAAGCCTCATTTTCCTCACTTATAAAATGAGGGAGTTGGACTAAATGAACCACTGAGGTACCTTCCAAGTAACTACATGTGGCATAAATTGGATTAAATAATGTAAAGCAAGATGATAAGATGAAAATGACAAAGTTAGGATCAAAAGGGCCTCAACCAATAAATTGGAGGATACCTAATGGCCTTTTCCAAATTAAATAGAAAAAACTTAAATAACTCTCAGATATTGAATATCAATTATGTGCATACTCTTAAATAATATTGGGCATCCTGTAGGTGCCAGAAGAAGATAGAGAAAATATTAACCCCTGCCCTTCCTTAGTTTATAAACTATAAAAGATCCCAGAAACCATTAGTGACCACAAAGAAGAGGATCAAACTTCCCTAATGCTGTTTACTGGAAATCACAAAGTGGAACCAGCTCCTTGCCAGTGCCTATCAAACCATATCCTTTCTCTACCTATCCCCTCACTTATTAGGTGAGCACAGAACATTAGCTTTGGGGGGAAAAACACTTAAGATCATCCTTATTACACAAATGGAGCCATCCAATTTTGATCTCTTTGTTTTTGTATTTTTTGGTGGAGAAGAAACCATATCTATGTTTTCACTGTTGTAAAGGAACTCTCCATGAAGAATCTCTCTCTACCAATTCAAAGTAGCAATTCTCTACAAAGTATAGTCTTAGAGATTTGCATGGCAGCAGGGGTGAGGAACCTTCTACCTAGTGGCTTATATGCAGCCTTCTAGGTCCTTGGGTGCAGCCCTTTTACTGAATCCAAACTTCACAGAACAAATTCTTTTATTATCGGTATTTGTTCTGTGAAGTTTGGATTCAGTCAAAGGGCCACTCTTGAGGATCTAGAGGGCCACATGTGCCCTTAAGGCCACAGGTTCCCCACCCCTGGGCTAAAAGTTACTCAGCTAGTATGTTTTAGACATAGAACTTGAACCCAGGCCTTCCTCACTTGGAAGAAAACTCTTTATCCATTATTGCATGCTGTTGCTCTCAGGGTTTTTTGGGTTTGCTTTTTTTGATACCTACATAGCTTAATGATTCTACAAAAAGGACTCTGGAAGCTTTTTCTGGTCTTCATTCTAACCTTGTCAAACAAGGGCCAATTATTTATATTACTACTTGAGAGATGAAAGAATCTGAACCATGAAGAATTTGTGTAGGTTGCTCAGTATTCTAGAGTGCTTTCTTAGAGAGATGAATATAACCCAGACCTCCTAGTATCCCTACAGTAAAGTGCCCATGCAACCATACCGTCTGCTAAGAGGGATGCCTTAAACAGGGTATCTAAAGCATATGATGCATTCAGTTAGCTGTGGGGGTACCAACTTTTGTCAATCTCTCATGCCTTTTAACTGTTTTATTTTCAATGAAATTGAACATTTTAGGTTTTTATTTTTTATTTAACTTTCAAAAGAGACATGAGAAAGAAAGAGCCTCAGCAGGCTCTCAACACTGTCCTGTCATTTTATCTTCAACCAACTTGGCTACCATCCCAAAGTTCCACTGAATTTGATATGCACAGGGATCCTGTCAACATTAGTGAGGAGCACAGACTTCACTGTCCTAACATGCATCAATGTGGAATTAAGTCAAATCAAGAAGTCAAATAGTCTTTTAATCCTTTAAAGTCATAAGGGGACATTCTTCATTGTGTCAGGGGTTCTTACAACATGCTGAATTAACAGGAGAACTCAGAGGAAGATTAAGGTAGTTTGACAGTAGCCAAGGGACAACTTCTCCATGTGGAGTGGCCAAAATTGCTCTTTATTCACAATGCCATGGTGTTGCTAGGGATTAGGTTCTTTTGGGGTGTGTGTGTGTTTGTGTGTGTGTGTGTGTTTGTGTGTGTGTGTGTGTGTTTCCCCTCCTTAGAGTTGAGACCTGACAAAAGTCTAACAGCTTATTGAGTTTCAGATGACAGTGATACACTGAGTATTTTCATCTACTACTATTCCTTTTATTTCCATGATTGGTCAAATAAAAATGGTTCCACAAAATAATTATATGACAACCATTATTTTTTAATTATCTAAAGTATATAAGTTTAAAGGTTCATCATCCATATCACCTTCATATTGTATAGTCAGTCATTTAAAATTTAGCAAGCATTTATTAAGTGCCTACTACTTACAAGATATTATGGTAGGCACTGGGGATAGGAAGACTAAAATGAAAGAGTGCCTTCCCTCAAGGGGTTTACATTCTACTGGAAGGAAGCAACCTATGCATAAGAAGTAAATATAAAATATATGTGCAAAATAAATTCAAAGTAATTTTGGAAAAGAGAGCACTAATAACCAAGGGGATCCAGAAAGACTCTTTGGAAGCTGCTTTTCAATTGAGCTGTAATGGGAACTAAAAATGTCATCAGAATAAGAAGGGAAATTTCCAGGAATGGAGTCAGTTGTGCAGAGGTAGGGAGGCAGGGGATGAACTGACTCACACAGAAAACAGGAAGCAAGTCTCTTCGCTTGGAAAATAACATTAAAGAGAAGTAGTAATGTGATAAAAGGATATGTGAAACTCAGAATGTTTAAAATTGATATTTGATTTTCACATGCTATGACTTTAAACTTATCTGGAATCTTCAGGTCCAGGGAAACACTAACAGGTGTACCAAATCTGATTTAAAATAATACCTCACAAACCATGGGGGACACAAAAAATAGATAAGACATGGTCCTTCTCCAGAAGTTCCCTATTATATGGCACAGAATACAGAGTTATAGTAATACAAAGGAGAGGCAGAATCAGTAAGGGGTGAGGAAGCTAATGGAAGTAGAATGCAGGAGGCAGGAGATGAAGGATAAATAGGAAGAGGGGAGAACAAGGTATTCCAGGCAAAGTATCCTGTGAGCAAATGGAAAGAAGTAGGAATGAATCTAGTGAATCAAACTCTCAAAAACACTTTGTTTCTTTTATAGATAGTTTCTTTCTATTAACTAGCTTAGGGATGGGGATGGGAATGGGGATGGGGATGGGGATGGGGATGGGGATGGGGATGGGGATAGGTACAGCACTTGTAAACTCACTGGTATAGAGAAGTCCTGGTGCTCTGCAATTTATAGTCTTTAAGAGTTCCTGTGAGCCCTGAGTGCCTTGTCCAGAGCTACATAGTCAGTATGAATCAGAATTAGGTTGTCGTTGTGGTTATGGCTGTGTTGTTTTCAGTTGTACGTAACTTTTTGTGACCCCAATTGGGATTGGGATTTTGTTGGCAAAGAAACTGGAGTTGTCTGCCATTTCCTTTTCCAGATCATATTATACATGAGGAAACTGAGACAAACAGGGCTAAATGACTTGCCCAGGGTCACACAATTTTGTTTTGTCTTTTGAAGGAGGAAAAGGCTTTATTGATCAATAATCTTTGCTATACACCCTCATCCTTGCCAACTGTGCTAGGCCAAGGAAAGAGGTGATGGCCTTCACCAGCTCTCACCACTCCTTGGGACTCACTGTTGGTCCCCCTCACTACTGAGGAACTGGCACACTGCCCACAACAGAGCTGGGGGCATAAGGGAGACAGAAGCTGCTCCCAACCCAGAGTAAAAAGCTGGTAATAAGCACAGCCTACAGTACCAGACTAGATATATCTGGGGCCCAAATGGGCCATGGGTTGTTGGGGCCCTTTAGCCAGAAGGGGTTTACCCTACCCTACCCTACACAGGAGAGGTGTAACTAGAAGGCCACGTTGTTAACACAGAAGTGGGGAAGTGTCTGAGAAAAGATTTGAAATCGTCTTCCTGATTCCAGGACTGACTCCACACCACCTAGCTGTCCCCTTAGAAGTAGAACTTAAACCCAAATCTTGACTCAGAGACCAACAATCATCATCATCATCATCATCTTCAAACATTTACACAGTGCTACTCTGTGCTAGGCACTGTCCTAAGGTTTTACAAATACTATCTCACTGATCCTCACAACAATCTAAGAAAGAAGGTGTTATGGTTATCCTTAAGTTGCAATTGAGAAGACAGAGGCAAAGAGAGGCTGACTTGCCCAGGGTTACACAGCTAGTAAGTGCCTGAGACTTGATTTGAACTAAGGTCTTCCTCACTGGAGTGAGGCCCAGCACTCTAGCCACTGGCAACCTAGCTTCCATGCTGCCTTCTTAAATAACTTAGTTACAATCAAAAGACAAACCTTTATTTATGTTACTGAATGAAATAACGTATTTGTTCATGTGTCAGTACTGTGTACATTACTCAATACCAATCTTCCATATAGGTGGAAGCTGAGATATAACTTCTGTCTCCAAATACCTTCTCCTGGGTCAGTCTAGGTACTTGAGATTCACCATTGAAGATTGGGTCCTTTTAATTAGGGCAAATTTTCTTTTTAGTGCAAATGCATTAACAATTCAATTAATTGCTATTAATTATTGTAGGTGAGAGTTAGTTTACCCATTTGTCTCACTCTTTGGCAGCTGACTAAATTTTTCATCAGGAGAGGTAGGAAATCACTGAAGAGGACTGAAGGAAGCAGTATGAGGGCATTGGCCTCCTGGCAGTAGGAAGGAGACAGAGAGAGAGGTGATAGACGTTAAAAGTAGATAGATCTTTGGAGATCATCTGGTCCAATCCCTTTCATGTCACAACTGGGGAAACTGAAACAACCCCAAAGCTTAAGTGCCTTGCCCACAGTCATACAGAGCTCCGTGAAAAAACAAACAAAAAATGGATCAGGAAGAAAGGCTAAAGAACATTTTATCTATTTTTGGACTTTTCCTGGGGCTGGTTTTGGATTACTTGGGGCTAGATTTTTTTTTTAGTTTTTTTTAATGAATATAAAAAATGCTTTATTAACTTCTGTTTTACATCATTCATTTCCGCCAGATTTTGAGTTACAATTATTTTCACCCCTATTTTTCCCCTACCCACCCTCCCAGAATAGCAGTCCCACAAGATATCGCTTCTTCCAGTCTGTTCTCTCCCATATCTTCTCCCATACCAGCTTCGACTTTTCCATTAGAGGAGGGTGAATCTCTGTGTTCCAATGCCTGCACATTTTATCTCCCTATTACAAGCAAAAGAGTATTAATAATAGTATTTATATATATTTGAAACATTTAATTTTAAGACCTCAAATTTCAGATCCATTACCTTCCTCCCTTGTCACCCATTCCCTCTGGGAAGATAAGTAATTCAGTATATGTTGTACATGTCCAGCTATGCAAAACATTACCATAGTAGATATATTGTACAAGGCTGCTTATAATTCCCTCCCACTCATCCCACCCCCAACCTGGTCCATTCCCTACTTGATCCTGTCCCTCTTCTATAGTGGGTACTTCCAACCTCCCCTCACCCCAAGGATGCCCTCCCATCCATCATCCCTCCTCTCATCCACCTTCCCCCTATCCTGCTGCAGGGTGAGATATCCCATTTAGTATGTATGCCATTCTCTCCCTGAACCAAATTCAATGAGAATGTGGTTTTGCCTTTTTGCCTTCCTGTTCTTCCCCTCCCCTGCAACTACTTCCCCTTGCCTCTTCTACATGAGATAGTTTACCCTACCTGTCTCTCCCCATCTCCTCTTGACACTTTCCTCTCTCACCTCATATTTTCACCCCTTGAGTATCCTCCCTTCCCAACAAATCCAACCTATGCCCTCTATCCATATATAACTGTAAACATACACACACACACACATTCACATATGTATTCATGTGACCATACACCCTTCTTCCATTATTTTCATACTGAGAAAGATTTCATCAGTCAAAGTTATTGTTTTTCCATATAGGAATGTAAATAGTTCAACTTTGATAAGTTCCTTTTGATTTCTTTTCCCTGATTACCTTCTCAGGCATCTCTTGCTTCTTGTGTTTGGATGTCAAATTTTCTATTCAACTCTGGTTTTTTCCTCAAGAATGCTTGAAAGTCCTCTATTCCACTGAATGACCATATTTTCCCCTGAAACAAAATACTCAGTTTTGCTGGGTAGGTGACCCTTGGGTTCATTCCCAGCTATTTGCCCTCTGGAATATCATATTCCATGCCCTTCGATCCCTCAGTGTAGAAGCTGCCAGGTCCTGGGCTATTCTGATTGTGTTTCCACAATATAGAAATTGTTTCTTCCTGGCTGCTTGTAGTATTTTCTCCTTGATCTGGGGATTCTGGATCCTGGCTATAATATTCCTGGGACTTTTCTTTTTGGGATCTTTTTCAGGAGGTGATCAGTGGATTCTTTCAACCTCTATTTTGCCCTCTGGATCTAAACATCAGGGCAATTTTCCTTGAGAATTTCTTGAAGGGTGATTTCTAGGTTCTTTCTTTGATCATGGCTTTCAGGTAGTCCAATAATTTTTTAATTGTCTCTCCTGGATCTATTTTCCAGGTCAGTGGTTTTTCCCATGAGATATTTCACATT